>CM070035.1:144777444-144793093 GCA_036250615.1 Ptychadena robeensis | reverse complement strand
CCCCCCCCCCCCCCCAATCGGAATCCTACAGTAGACTGTGAATAAATATGTGACCGTTAAACCATTGGGAAATATTAAAAGCTAAGTTCATCTTTCCTAAAAAAAAAAAACGCTGAATGAAGGCTTTAAAAAATGTTACTTGAGAGGTATTAATTCATAAGCCCAGGTTGACAAATATGGTAATATGGTCCACAGATTCACCGATACAACTGTATGACTGTAATAAGTCACAACTCCTTCCAGTATGGTGTTATTCTTGTAATATTCTAACAATGCCATCAAACTCACAGCTATCATCAAATCTCATTTCCATCTTTTAATGATGCCTATTTCTGCCCTCTTCATAGCAATGATGTCATTCCGACACATAAGACTCCTTTAGAGGGAAGAGTGTGATTCTAAAATGTTGACCATATTTCTGTATTGTATTGGATAAGTAATCAGCTATCGCTGTATATCATCGTGTACGTATCAAAGAAACAAGCATGACATTTATGTCTCCTTAATGCTAATAAGTTTAGAATGGGTGACACGTGGGAGTACATAGATTTGCATATGAATTTAGGGATGAGGTAACATTCTTATATGGTAAATGTAGTTATCAGAACAATAGCAGCTTAAAGAAACCAAGGGTAAATTAATAAAGTATAGGCATAAAACTACTGTATCATAACATTGTAACATGAATATGGAAAGGATATTACAAATAATGCCAATAGAAATGTAGAAAGCTAGTAATGCTATAAAACCATGTTTTTGTTTATATGCTCTGGATGTGTGGCTTCATGTCTTGTGTACCCAATACTTGAACCTGCCGGCAGAAAACTATATGAGGATATGAACTGAGGTGTTAGTAGGGTAGAATTCACCTGTACATCATTTTCGGTAAATAGCTTCTAAGAAGTGGAGCATGTTGTAGTGAGGACTGCAGGGAAAGCCTGTATATAAATTATTAACCTGTTAATTTGCAAGGACTTCTGTACACCTTCAGGTCAAAAAATTATTGTAAAATGTGGACTAGTTTACTTTACGGTAATAACGGACCTACCACCTTGTAGGTCACTCAATAGCGAATAAAAAACCCTTTTCCTGATAGCAGGAGGGCTGTTTTTAGAGGGCATTTGGGATATCTGTCCCCAATACCCTGTAGGAAGTTGTGTCTGCCCAGTCCTGTGTGATTGTGATGTCAGCATCACATCTGCAAGATTTTGTGATGAGGTGGAGGGAGAGATACTGCTTACCTCTCATTACCCAGCCAACAGCTGCATGGATGCACACTTATCACTGCAGCCAACAGCCCAGCCCCCCACTAGAGCACTCTGGCAAAGGAGAGAGAGGCCCATCTCTGTAGGAGTCTGCGGGGGGGGGGGGGGCTGTAAGCTGTGATGAGAGCTGTGTGTATGAAAGTGGCTTCGGCTTACCATTAGTTAAGATGCTGGCACCAAGAATGCGTAGCAGTTTTCCAGTATTTGAACTGCTGGCAGGTGAGTAATGTGCCTATTTCATGTATGTGTTGTTTTTTTTTATTTTAAGTTTAAAACCACTTAAATTGCAAAGCCCCTGAACATGGTGTCATCACCCAAAATTGTTGGAGATGTGGAAAAGGGTTATGGGAACAAAAGAAAGAAAACATTGCTTTAGCACATAAGTTTTTAGAAAAAAATTCAAAATCAAGTAGAAATTTCTAATTTCACAATTTTGTCTTACTGTTGAAATTAATTCATGCAATTTAGAGCAATATAAATGTTCTCATATTCTTATGGGTGGATATGTAAGTAATCTTACTTACATATCAAACATTTTGGTCAAGATACTTTGTTTAGGGGCTTTGCAATTAACTCCCAAATAAAATAGTCGAAATTCACAACCATCTCTATACAGTAGATAACGTTTCTTCAGAAAGTCAGAAAAAGATGCTGAAGACTACCTCCAAGGAAGAAACCCAACTAAGGCAAATGTGCTGACAAAATTTGAACTGTGCGTTTCAAATACCGGAATTGATGTCACTGATGTAATTTCAGTTTTTTCCTGAATTCCGGGCGAATCTGCCAGTTCGCGAACGGACATGGCCGATGTTCAGCCTTCACTGGTGATTTGGTTACTTCTTAAAGGGGCATTTATCCCCTGTAAAGGCCCCCATACACGTGTCGGATTCGCACCGGATTCCGGCCCGATCGATTCCGGGCGCGTGCACGCCAAACGATCGTGCCGGAATCGCATGCAGCCCACCTGGTCCGATCATTCTCGTCCGATTGATCAGGGGCTCAGAATCGGATCCGACGGAGAACCAACATGTTGGTCTTTCTCATGCGATTCTGTCCGGATCAGGGGGAGTTGCCATTTGTGAGGTGGACAATCGGACACGGATCCGTCCCGGAATCCGTTGGACAAGGTGGTATGCTGCGATGGATACTCTTAATTGGCCGATTGATCACACCTGCGATTCCTGGCAGAATGGGGATGATGAATCGATTGGACATGGAATCCGACACGTGTATGGCTAGCTTTACAGCTAACAGCAACCAATGTGACATCATGCGAACAACTTGAGGATTTGTATATAAGTTGTATGTATAATGGGATGTAATGACCTCTCGGCATCGACCACATGGAGTCTGTTTTTGACAATCTAATAATTTTTACTGGACAAAAAGTGATTTTAATATTTTTGTGATTTTTTCAATGTAAACAACATGACAATACCAAAGGATCTGTAAATGAGCTAATTATCTGAGATATATTTGGTCATGATTCTATAATACAGTAAGGCAATGTTCTACATCCGTCAGGACCCCCTCCACGTATTTCTTGGTGGGAGGTCCTGACACAGCACAGCAGTGCTGAATGTAGTAGAGTACGTTGAACCTCTGCATCGGCGGATGTCTGAACACAGCAAGTAAATGTGCTCCATCTGGACCTCCCGCCAAGATATACGCTTAGCGGAGGGGGTCCCAATGGATGTGGAAACCCCCCCTAATTCCTAAACCAGAAAAATGCATACAAATAATAAATATAAAAAGAGAGTATACTCACATTAATTATTCTTAAGAGACCTCTAAAGATGTAAAAAATTGGATTGGCGAAGGTTAAGAAAATGTTCATTATCTATACTGTGCAAGAAGCAAATCTGAAGATGCATTAAAAATAAAAGATTTAATTCGATTTTAAGTAGGTCAATAGGAAGAGGCAATTGGAGAGACTGACTGATACGCCTAAGTATGAAGTCTCCCCTTAGATAAAAAGAAACAATTTTATGCAGTTTTGTATTTATTTAAAAAAACACAAAACAATAGTTGTATTTTATATCATACATATATATCATATGCAAATATAATTGTGAATATATTTTCACAATTAATGCTGATATGCTCGAATTTCGTATTTAAGAATATCGAATATTAGTAGAATTATTTGTGAAATATTGCAAATTCGAATATTGCCTGTGCTGCTCTTCACTATATATAATATATAGGTAACCTGCAGTTATCCACACTATACTATCCATACTATACTATAGCACGGACATCGATAGAACTATTGTCAGCAGTGATATACAATCATTCATTCATTTATACTGTCAAATGTACTTCTGTGTTTAAACACAAATGGAACGTTTTATTCAATGTTATCATCACTTCATTTTCTTACCACTTATATGTTACACGCACTAATAAAAATGTGTAAATTTTCACATCATCAGCAGTTTGCAAAGTGTAGTGAATGTTTGTGTAGCACTTTCACAACTGCTTTTTATGTAACTAATGTAAAGGTGTATAATTTTAGCTGTGCTGTGCATAGTTGTGCATAGATCACATTCAGAATGCAATTACAGTTATATTGGATAATTAGGTATAGGCAATGAAATGGGATTATGAGTCAAAACATAATTTAACTGTGAAAACATTTAGGGCAGGACTTCACTGCGCTGTGTGATTTGTCGGTACCCCCTGCTTTAAGCGCTAGAATCCCTAGTAATGTCCCACCCCGCACATCATCTGCACAAGCGGGGAGAGTAACACCTACCTCCTCCTACCTCGGCCCGATTTCAAAATCCTGGGATTTTATGAATTTGAGATTTGGCCGGGAAAGCCACAGACTTTTCTGGCCAAAAGATAAGGGTTGACAGGTATGGACTAAAACTTAAAATGATAATACTTAGGTCTGCCCATAGGCTTTGCTGTTGAAGAAACATTTTAAATTTAGGGATGGATTATTTTGTGTTAGGATTCTCACCATGTACATGTGCATAGTCAGTCTATGCACATGTAAATGGTGAGAATCCTAACACAAAACACTTGAGACAGAGCTGCCAAAAAGTTATTTTATAAAAGGAAAGAAGCAGACGTTCTTCTGGATATGTTGCTGAGCCAAGCTGCAGCAGTAATGAACCTACAGGATGAATTAGATTTCTTTGCTTTTACTCTAGCCAGCAAAATAAGACATACAGCTAAAGGTCAGAGCGTGGTTTGTGAACAGTAAATGAGAGAACAAGCCCACAAAGACCTGCACAACAAAAGCCCAGATAATGCACTGAACATGGATACTACCCTGCATCCTCTCTAACACACATCATCTGCAATAACATGAACTTTTACCTCAAACTGTATCCTCTTCTTCAACCCATATTCATACATTGGTATTGATTACATGATAATGCACAACTCTTTTAATCTGAACAACCATAGAATTATTACTAGGGGTGCACATATCTTTTTAGTGAGCTCCTCATAGGAGTACCAGGAGATGGTGTTTGGTACTCATCCTATATGTATGTGGTGTTCCTCACTGTCTCCCTCACTGTACTCTGCGTCAGCTTCCTGCATGGTAGGTTCTGATTGATCCTCCGATTAGCTGTCTACATCCACAGGTTGCCAGCTGGCTTTGGTTCAAATGTAACTCTCACAGTACAACATGTTTGACCCCCCAGATCTCATACCTCAGTAGTACAACCCTGACATTTTCTGGCTTAGTACCTAAACCTTGAGACTACCATCAGTCCAAATGTCAACCTTTCATATTCCAGCTGTCACACAGTGCTTTTCTTTAGTCAGATTTTACCCTTACCTAAGCCTACTCTGACTTTCATCCCCCAGATCTCCAACACACTTAGAAGTCCAATCTTTTTTTTAAATTAGTATTAATTTACATTCCCAATGTCACACCCCTAACTGCAACCTTTCATAGTTATTCATATTTCCCTGCAGTTATCCAAATGATATAAATTGTATACATTAACATTTTACATTTAAAGTTGTTAGTACGCATATGAGTTTTTGTAACAATAATACACGTACACATAGCTAGTTTTGGCACTTTTTGAGTACCATTCATGTGTGCACCCCTGATTATTACACTGTATTGTATGCACAGATTTGTTGAGTTTGCTGTGTTCAATTTAAACTGCTGTTATATTTTAATTTGTTTGCTGGTTCATAAGAGAGGCTTTGTAGAGTTGTACTTGGTCAATGGCATGGCCAGAGAGATAGACTACTTGTTAAAAGGCACCTAAATTCAAAAGCCAAAACAACAAAGAAATGAATTACATATATACTTACCTCTGATTTCTCACAATGGTGGAGAAGTTTTCAGAAATCCCCCCCCCCCCAAAAAAAAATATATATATACTTGCTTGCTCTGTAGACCCCAGTCTTCCGACGGTTAATTCCCCACTGTCCTCACTGTTTGAGACAGCCGCTGCATCTACAGCCATTGCCACTAACAGACTGCATCATATGTCACTGGTTTAACTGGGGGTGGGGGTTGCATTGGATCTACTGCAAGGCATAATAAATGCTTTTCAATAATTTTACACATTTAAGGGCCATTTCACACAACGAAAAAATGTACGGGCGAAAAAAAAATGTTTAAAAGTTATGGAAGATGCTCTGCAAAACTGAAGGTAGGAGAGTGTTTATGCTGCACATTACTGTAAAGACTAATGAAGGGCAAGTGTAACATCAGCCATGCTGCATTGCGCTATTGCAACACAGACGCAGCTAGTGCGAAAGGGAACAAAGTGAATCTGAAGTAAGTACTTGGTTGCGCTTAAAGCGGACGTACCACCTCACTGGGCCCTTTAAACTGTCAGCAGCAGCACTGCTGATAATTAGGCAATCACTGCTCAAAAAGATGGTCGATTTTTTTTTCAAAATTTCGATGATTTAGACGATTTCGAGTTAATTGCGAAGCCCCTGAACATGGTATCAACACCAAACTGGAGATGTAGAGAAGGGTTGGGGGTATACTCCAAAAAAAAAAGTATCTCTCTAACACAAACAGTTTTTGCACAAATGAGGTTCAAAGTCAAGTCAAAATTTCAAAAATGAGTATTTCGACTTTATTTTTTAACTTAATTTATGCAAAAACTCAAAAAGTAAGCAAGTCGAAAAATTCGACCATCTCTACTCAAAATGTAAAAATGATTGTTCCTTACAGCAGGAGGGGCGATTTTCAGGCTCTCCCCTCCCACTGTGTGACAATTTTGCCGCGGCGAGGTTGTAAACAATCACAGCAGGGGCAGCTTGGAGGAAGTCTGTAGTCTTGTGTGAATTGGAAAGCAGCTTCACATCTGAAGAATCTAATGCAATGTAACTGAAGCTCCATCTAGTGCCCGTTTTATAGAACTACAGCTCCCTAGTCAGCATTAAATATTCCTGAAGTGTGGGCAGAACTGCTTCTCTCTGGTGAGGAAGGTACTTTTTTTTTCTGTAGCAGTTTTCACAGATGTATACTGCTGACAGGTGAGTATAATGTCAATGAAATGTATGTGTTTTTTTTATTTTGAGCATAGAACCACTTTAAATGGGATCTGGATAGAAAAAAAACAATCCCCAAACCTACAACCCCCATACTTACTTTCCCCTGTTCCACACTTCTGGTGCCACCATATTACTGCATTCAAATAAGTAGCCACCATAGATTGGAGTGGCAGAGGAGAGACTACTTTAAGGGATATTTATCTAGTCTCTACCCCACTCTGTCCCCAAAGTGACACCGGGCTAGTGAGTGGACCATCCCCAGTCCCCTCGCAGCCGGAGCCACATTGGACCTATTTTTAATAATATTTTCGGTAAGTTTGTTTTTCCAGCCTTTCCAGCCTTTAGTAACTAATAGCAAAAACACTTGTGTCTGCACAATGAAACAAAAGCTTGGTTTATTCTGCTGTTAGTATTACTAATATATATTTTCCAAACCGATAATAAAATGCAAAAGGCTAAAGAGACTTTCTCCGTTACCACCTACGTCTCTGTAAACACCCACGTCCATGTTGTAAATGAAGGGAACATTGTCATGTTATTGACTTTGAGGCATTCCATCTTGTGTGACTTTGATTTATTTGACTGGTCCTCCTAACTCTATAGGATATCAATTGATGCATTTTGCTGTTGGTGCTCATGCTGGTGTTGTTGATGTGTTACTAAAAGCAGAAGTCCATCAGAGAGATCTGTGGGTGGGCCAGAGCTGAGTAGGCAAAAGGTGGACAAGAAGGCTTTGTCTTTGGAAGCCACATAAAAAAAAAAAGCTACACAAAGGTCAGTTTATACTTAAAGAGGAATGTTACTTACAGAAAGAGGCAACACTTCAGCTAGCTGGAGAACTTGTTTACATAATATATAAATATATAAAAATATAGATAAAATATTCAAATAGCTTTACAATTATATTCTAGCAGGGGGTGGCTTATCCCTAGGGACTAGCCATCCACTGCTTGAATTAAGTTCAGTACTTGATTTGTGTTTTTTGGATAGTTATTATGTGATGAGACTGAATCTAATTGACTACTCCTTTGTGATTCATTGAATGGGCTCGCCCACCCATTGTACAGCTCTACAATTATATATTACATATCTAAGAAAGCCACATTTCTCAGCAAATTAGGATGTTTCCTGATCATTTAATCCACTATGCTCTGATATAGTCTGAGAGAGCAAGCCAAGTTTCTATTCCACCCCAGAAGGAGCTATAATTCTGGAAAGTTCAGTAGTAGTCGATATTTTCT
This sequence comes from Ptychadena robeensis, assembly GCA_036250615.1. Taxonomy (NCBI): domain Eukaryota; kingdom Metazoa; phylum Chordata; class Amphibia; order Anura; family Ptychadenidae; genus Ptychadena; species Ptychadena robeensis. Next base: position 144,785,094 of record CM070035.1, on the reverse strand, counting down.
TTCGATCAGCAAATAAATCGATCTGTTGATTTAACATCAATCCAAAGTAAAGGATATCGAACAGAGCATCAATTGAGCAGTGACATGTCAGTAACCTTCATTCGATAGATCACATTTAGGCTATGTTCCCACATAGACGATCAGCCGCGGGGGCAACGCCATTTTAATCATGTGCAACGATCACCTCCATTTAGTTGAATGGGCTTGTGCCCACTGCGGCTGATGGCACTCTCTATGGAAGTGGCATGTCCTGCCCCCTGACTTCCTGACTGCAACCTCACAGCCGCGATTCTGGGTGCTAGCAATCTCCCGCAGCTCCACGCCACGATTAGAATCGCTCAAGTAGGATCATATCCTTACATGCCGGTTTCCAAGTGCCCTCTTGCAGCAGAACGTGGTAACGATTGACTGTGAATCTATAACACTATATGGCAGCACAATTGATCGATGTTCGTCTGATGACCAATTTTTTATTGCAGTAGTTGGTTGTTCCCAAGGGAGCCGCACTCACAAACCAAACGTTTTCCAAATATATGCTTAGATTTATTGAGATTTAAAACCAGCGGTGTGAAAAGACATACATCATGTCACCCCCAAGTTCAAGCCAGAGCCCCCCTCTGACGCATTTCCCTCTAAATATAGAGCTTATTCATAGAGGAATGAATATGAATAAGAAATTTAGACGGAAACACGTCCTGGTGCAATCTGGCACTAAACAACTTACCAATGTGTAGCTATTTACTTACAGGAGGAGATATGAGTCTGTGTCACAAAATGTATTTATTGCAATGCATAATGTTAATGTAAATACACAGCTAATTGTAAAAATGTGTCTCTCCATAAGTTGCTCAGTGTGTTCAGAGAATTTCAGCCATTCAGCCACCTGGGATGCATCGCTATTACTCCCAGGATGGTTGGGCTAAATATATATATATTTATATATATATATATTTTTTTTTTTATATATATATTTATATTCCAACCATAAGACATTTTTTCATTGATTGTTATGATAAAAAGTGTGCCTTATAGTCAGAAGCATAAGGTTATATACAACAGTATAAGAATCCCACTGTGAACCAGCTACTCTGCTACAATTATCTTTCTAGTTATAATTTTGGTAATCTATTGTTGTAATGTACACACTGTTCTAGCTTATTGCAACTTCCTGATTTAGCATTTAACACCCTATGTCACAGACATGCTCAGTGAAGGGGGGTGATGATTATCACTAATTATCCAGTGAGATAAATTAACCAGAAAGGTGACACACAATCCTGAATTCCTTTATTGACAACCTAATGTGTCACTGTATAGAATTACAAATCCAATGACATACACAATAACATGTATTACAGCTATGTATGAAGTTGGTTGTCTAGAATACAGCACAAACATCACTCTGGAATAACTATTGGTGAGACTGAGTGTGTAGCTGCTGACTTTATTATTAATGAACATTTGTATGCTCTCTGAGAATAATAGAACATTTGATAAGGAAAAAGAACATTCTTACAGAAAACCATATCTACTTCCTCCAACCCTGATACAATTCAAAAGGATTTTTTAATGTACATGTGCTCCACATCCCAAGTACCCTCCCTTTCTTGGTGTACGTCTCTTCTTGGCATTGCACATTCTCAATACTTTATAAGAATTGTTTTTAGTTTTGAAGCAAATGCTGTAGCAATTACTTAATGCTCCAGTCGCAGAATATATTCCCTGTGTGCTACTCTGCCATAGGCACTACAAAACGTGCACCGAAGCTTCGTCTCATTATTAAAGCAATTACTTACCGACATAATTAAGTTTGGGATTAAACGTACACGTTATAAAACAACAACAGAAACATGAATAGACTTCATTTATGTGTTGTCCTCCAGCAAAGTTTTGGAAAGACATATCACGTCTAATTTAGTCAGACACAATAGCGAAATGCGTTTGTAGCGCTGAGCAAAGGTGTTATATCCACTGATGCAGAACACTCTCCGTACCAATCTGCCACCATGCAGTAATTATTCTCATTTATATTTTGTATAAATAAGTGCTGAAATAAAGCCGACACAGCGGGGGGTGTCACTTTACATAGTCTTTTTATGGAAGGAATTTGGTATTAATCATTTTAATATGGCAAATTAATGTACACTTAATTACTGAACAATCATTCAACCAAATTGGCTTGGTATATTCACCTCTGCAAATGGAAGACATTAAAATGCAGTTGTATTAATATTATCCTTTCATACACTGCAAAGCATACAGTTCTTAAGTCCTGAGCCCCCTATGTAATCTGACATTTGATGGGTATTAAAAGTCAAATTTACAATTTACAAGTCCTAATCAACATAAATTGTCATACAGACTTGTAACCATGCAACATAGGGTTCCTAGTCTGCTGAAAGGTCTTCTCATTAAACAGCCTTGAACCCAAGACAGCACTTTGTCTTGTTTTACATGTAATCTTGTCTTAAACATCCCTAGTTAAAGTGTAGGTGTGTAACAGGCGCAGGGGGACCCAGGGGTTATGTCTATGTGCTCCTCTGCACTGGTGGAGGCCATTCTTGAGTCACCTTCTAGAAGGTTTCTCATTTAGGTCTCCAGATTCTTAGTAAACTCTTCACCCCCTTGCAGGCAGTTGCATCCTCTCTGCAGGATTCTCTCAGAACTTGTCTAAGTCCTTGGGGTATCTGTCCCCCTATAAAATATCCTAGGCCCGCAAATAAAAAATCTTCCTATAACCAAGGTTCTTCCTTGTTGGCTCTGCCTCACACACACCTGGAAATCTGCACTATGTTGCAGATCCCAGATTAATAAACAAAGTCCATTGTCCACACCAATACTTGCATCCAAAGTGTAGACAATTCCAACAAGGGAAGCACTACCTGACAGCTGGAATATAAGTATGAAAGGCTTCAGATAGGGTTTCGGAATTGCAGGTAAAGATGGTTGAATGTGCAAAGCCTCTGAAAATTGTATCATCACCAAACCTGCTGGAGATGTAGAGAAGGGTTGATGGAACATTTGAAAATATTTTTTTTACTCTAAAGCCCCCCATACACCTTCAGATTCCTCCATACAATTTCCATCAGATCTACCAACAACTATGTAGTATAGTGACCTCCCTGATAGAATTCATAGTGATTGGAAGGTGTAGAAAGGTCCTCATATTACATGGTTTTGGTAGAAGAAAAGTTGATTGTACAGAAATTGCATGGTAATTGTATGTGGTGTATGGGGGCTTAACACATATAGTTTTTTTATTAATTAAGTTCAAAATCAAAGTCGAAATTTGGATTTTCGAAATTTTGACTTCACTTTGAACTAAATTTATACAAAAACTGTTTGTGTTAGAGCAATACTTTTTTTGTAGTATATCCCCAACCCTTGTCTACATCTCCAGCAAGTCATGTTTAAGGGCTTTGCAATTAACTCGAAATCGTCAAAATGGTTAAATATTTATAAAAAAATTCGACCATCTCTAATTGCAGGTAGTGTCAGAGGTGGCTCAGGTGGTTAGCACTCCGACTATGCAGCACTAGATTCAAATCCTGGCCTGTGCACTATCTGCAAGGAGTTTGTATGTTCTCCCCGTGTCTGCGTGGGTTTCCTCCGGGTACTCCGGTTTCCTCCCACACTCCAAAGACATGGAGTAGGTTAATTGGCTTGCCCTTATAAAGATTCTCCTATGTTAGTTGCATGTGACCTATGACTGTGTTAGTTACATATACATGGTACAGACTTTAGATTGTGAGCTTCTCCGAGAGACAGTTAGTGATATGACTATATATATATGTTGTAAATACAAGATAATAATAATAAGTTATACAGATGGTCGAATTTATTTTCCAAAATTCGACAATTTTGTTAATTGCAAAGCCCCTGAGCATGGTATCATCACCAAATTAGCTGGAGATGTAGAGAAGGGTTGGGGGTATACTACAAAAAAGTATTGCTCTATCACAAATAGTTTTTGCATAAATTAAGTTCAAATCAAGTAAAAAAATTTAAAATTAAAATTTCGACTTTGATTTTGAACTTAATTTATGCAAAAACTATTTGTGCTAGAGCAAATGTTGTTTTTTTCAAATGTTCCCACAACCCTTTGCTACATCTACAGCAAATATGATGCTCCATATTACGATGTTCAGGGGCTTTGTAGTTAGCTCACAAAGTGAGCTAGTCGAAAAATCCGACCATCTCTAATAACCTAAACATTCTTTAGGTTGTACTAGTAATGATGTATGAGGTTCAGAGTGGTACAGAGCTGAGCTACAGAGCTGGCGTATCCAACATATATCTACTGGATACATTTAAACTGGTTCGCTATTTGAATGAGCTCCTATCATTGAAAAACAAAAGTCTTCTAGATTAGTTCATACATTTATTTTTTGACCCTTAAGGATAAAATAGGAAAACCAGTTTATGAGTTCCTAGGACCCTGTCCCCTGACACAAATAATTTACTGTAGCCTGTCAAAATCTTTGTGAAATTCTCGGTTAAAATAAGAAAAAAGTTAGAATGATGCAAAAAAGCATCATTTATCAACATGCTCCTATTTTATAATACAAAGCACACCCGCTGCTGGCGTAAAGCTTCCAACAATCATTATTTTTGTATCCTAACCAAGACGCAGTTGTGCCCAACTAGCAGTCTGTGCTGCTCCTAACCATCTCTAGAGCTATAAATTCAAACATGTAATGGAAAGGGGAGAATATTTTGCATCCCCTTATCAAGCCTTCAACACGACTATAAAACATTCTGACACATCGCCTATTCTAGGAACCTTAAGTGACGGATGTCTGGGTTGTAAACAGCTAACACCAACAATTTCTTTGTTTAGAATCAACCCCCTCAACAGGAAATATACTGCACTTTGGCTTGATTACTCTGCTATATTTTAATCTAAACTCTGGGCATGTACTAGTGTTGTTAGAATTCGAGCCAATCACAAATACAGCCAGAACATCGCTCATTCAATTCGGTTTTTATAAAACTGAATGCCAGGATCTGGCAAAACTTTAGCTAGCAATTCCAGTTCTCCTACAAAGTTTTGATTCACCAAAGAAGAAGAAAGGAATTTTGACCCAATTTTTCTGGTAGCCAAGGCTAAATATAAAGCACAGATGTGATCACCAAGTGTTGAGTACTTTCTACTAGTAGGCAGAGGACTGTTGCTACTAATTGACAGAAAAAGAACTTGGTGAATGGGCACCAACACTTGACCTGGATAGCTCAGAAGGACATTAGTGCTCTTCAGTCGGAGAATGATCTGCATCGGATGAATTTCCGGCCCTCCCTTAATTTTCTTTGGTTTATAAAACTTTGATTAATTCATCTGTTTTCAGGTTTCAAAACTTGTCACGGCAGCCGCAGGGTTGTAAGGCCCTTGAAGGTGGTCTGGTCATGGAAAAGGTCATTGGAAGGGACCGTCGTAGGTACGGAGTCCCACCCTTTGTTAAGGATGTTGGAGGGCCAGGGAACTAGTTCTGTAAGGTGGTATCTGCATTTCATTATAATTGTCTCTGAGTCAATGAAGTGCGGCTGGAGCAGGGTGCTGGATAACTGCCTTCAAGGGACCTTCATTTTAACCTCCTGGGCGTTTGTTCCGAGTTTACTCAGGAGAAAATTACCTGTCTGCCGGATTCCCCCGACGATCGGAAGCATGGGTGTGGGTAGGCGGCACCATAGACCTACATTTTCCCAGCACAGCTTCGATGATGCTGCAGTTGTGCCTGGGACCTCCGGGCAGGTAGGAAATCGTGTCGGTGCATACTGTGCTCTGCCGCGATCGCCTGTGGTGTGCTTTTAAAAAAAGCGTGCCACATGTGTAATGCCCAGGAGGTTAATCTATAATGGTCTGTTTAGTGATTGTTATATATTATATTTTGTTAGTTATGTTGGTAATAAAAGGCTGTCGGGCCATTTAAAACCCAATCTGGTCTATCGGTGCTCTGCGTACTGTGACGGGTGAGATGGTCACATCCACCTCTGACATACTGTCTGAATTATATTCAGTTTACTCTGACTTATACTCTTCTAAGGTACAGTGCTCGCTCACAGATCTCAATGAGTATGTTAATGCTATAGCCCTGCCAGTCCTCAGTGCCGAGAGTGTCTCTATGTTGGACTCTCCTATCACTCTTCAGGAGCTTGAGGCAGCCGTTGCCTCGTTTCCCAACAATAAGGCCCCAGGGGTGGACGGTCTGCCCCTGGAGGTATATAAGCAGTATTCCTCTACTCTTTTTCCCCAACTCCTGCAGACTATACACAAGGCCTTTGAAGTAGGAAATCTGCCACCCTCTATGATGACGGCCAATGTTGTTTTGATCCCGAAACCTGGGAAGGATATGTTGGAGCCTGACTCTTATCGACCAATCTCCTTACTCACTACTGACATAAAGATTTTGGCTAAAACCCTTGCTATTTGTCTTAATAAGGTGATTTCTTCAATTATCCACCCAGACCGAACAGGTTTTTATGCCTGAGAGGTCCACCTCTATTAATCTACGTAGACTCTACCTGAACATGCAACTGGTTGCTGACAATGCTGGTGAGAGGGCTATTCTATCCTTGGATGCGGCTAAGGCATTTGACAGCGTGAAATGGCCCTATTTATAGGCTGTTCTGCGTCGTTTTGGTTTCGGGGACAACTTTACATGCTGGATACACCTTTTATACTCCTCCCCTAAGGCAGCCATCCTTGCAAATGGCACCATTACGCGTACTCTAGCCCTGCATAGAGGCACAAGGCAAGGATGTCCCCTTTCACCCCTCCTTTTTGCAGTAGCCATTGAGCCTCTAGCAACTCTGATTCATCAGGATGCTAGAATTCACGGTTTCAGTTATGGGCAGCCACAGGAGAAAATTATGTTGTATGCGGATGACATGCTTTTACTCCTGTCAGACACCGGAGTCTCCCTAAGGGCAGTGACGGACATTGTGACTCAATTTGGGTCTTACTCAGGGTTGACTATTAACTAGACCAAGTCCTCTCTACTTTACTTACTTAGTGCCCCCCAAGTAGTCTCCGGCCCAGTGCCAGTTGTCACCCAGTGTAAATACCTAGGGTTGCACATCACAAAGGAATTGCACAACTTTGAGAGTCTTAATTTGGCCCCCCTGCTAAGTAAGTTCCGATCAAAGGTCAAGGCTTGGCACAAGCTCCCACTAAGCGTAGCGGGCCGGGCAAACCTGGTGAAGATGATTCTTATGCCTCAGCTTCTATACCTGCTCCACAACACCCCTGTCAGTATCTCTAAAAAGTTATTCCGTGTCGTACCATTTATCGCGAACTGCTTTGGCGTAAAAAGACCCCTAGAATCCGTCTGGAACAATTACAAAAATCTAAGATTTCTGGTGGGCTGGCACTTCCTAAACCCTGGCTGTATTATCTAGCTGCACAGCTCCAACATCTTGCTGGCTTAAAGAAGCTTGACAGTTCCTCTGGGCTTCCTGCACAGGACCTGCTACTGGATGCTCTTGGCACTGATGATCTCTATGGGGCTCTAGAGGCAGGTAGTTTCAATATTTCCACTACCCACTATCCCACTTTGCATTTGATGCACAAGGTCTGGTGGAAAATGAAGGATCTTATGGGTCTCTCTGGGTTCACTCGGTTCACCCCTATCTGGCAAAACACTTGCTATAAAG
>CM070035.1:144760112-144777344 GCA_036250615.1 Ptychadena robeensis | reverse complement strand
TGTACCCCCAGATCCCCTGATATGTGTATTGGGTGTTATTTCCTCAGTGACAGAAGATGCTTATGCCGCTACGGCTATTACTGTCCTGTTCCAGGCTCGTAGACTTATTCTGGTACATTGGACTCGTCCTACGAGCCCCAAGCTTCAGGAGTGGCTTGATAGTGTGATATGCCTAATCAGACTAGAAAAATTATCTACACTCGCAGAGGTGCCCATGCAAAATACCTTAAGGTTTGGTACTGCTGGGAAACGGCACTGAGCATTCAACTGCGTTTTTGACCAGGTTATTCACCCTCCCTTTAAGACCGAATGAATAAGGGACTGCCTTGTATAAGGGTTTGTAACTCATTTTATTGTTTAAATTGTCTGCTTTATTATGTTTTGACATTGTGCACTTTTGTACTGTATGACTTTTTTTTTATTCTATTTGTTGGCTGTACAGTATAAGGATGCAAATTTGTTTAATAAAAGTTGATAAAAAAAAAACCCAATCTGTCTGAGATTCTGTCTTGAGATACCCTAGACATGTATTAGCACTAGTACTAGTACTATTAGCACTTAATGCACAATTTCCTTTTGTAGTATACAAAGCAGCACTGGATTTCCAGCAGTGTCAACTGGTATGCATTAGGTCCAAATACAGAAACTAAGAAACATGCACTTTTATTTTGTCTCAATTAAAGTAAAATAAAGTATTTGGGTTTTTTTTGTAGAGGAAATGAAGGGGAATCGTATGAATCAGATAATGACAAAAAAAAAAAAAAAAATACATTGTCCTTCCTCTATAGAAAATACTTTTAGGCATTGGATCTACCTATAAGAGTAAAAAGCCTTTTCTAATATATTTTCTTGCTGCTTTCTTAAAGAAACACATTCTCAACGCTCCATTTTTTATATAAATTGCAAAAGGAACACCTGTCACTGTTATTTCTTGCCAAAAATCTGTCTTAACAAGGTGACTATTCGTTGGCATGACAACAAACTACTAATCAGGAAGTCTGCTTTTGAATTTTGAATTAATTCATTAGAGTTTAATATTTATTCCACCTACCATACCACACTGTTGTGACAAGACTCGACTAACTCTGGTCACATGCAAGCTGTTAACACCTGTAGATATACTGTTTAATTGACCAATATCATATATATTTATTGAATATATACAGACATATATCTATATATAAATACAGTGGCGCCATTAGCCTGGTGCGGGGTATGTTGCTAGCAACGAATGACACCATTTCACTTCCAGAGGAGGAATGACGCAAAACCACCAAGCTTTCCATCCAGACACATACCCATTCCATTCTATCCATCCTATCCACATTTCTACTTTGAAATAGGATGAATTACCTATTGATACAGACTCATCTACCCTCCCATATGTACAGTGTCAGATTCCTGTGCTGTACAAAAAAAAACAATTTCAGAACTTTTTCTACCTTTAATGTGACCTATAAACTGTACCACCACAGAAACCTTTCAGGTGGAGGGAAGAAGACAAAACTAAAATAATGTGGTTGCATAACTGTGCACACCTGTAAACTAATACTTTGTTTAAGCACCTTTTGATTTTATTAGAGCACTCAGTCTTTTGGGGTATGAGTCTATCAGCATGGCATATTTTGGGTCATTGTCATGCTGAAAGATTAAGTTTGTCTTCATGTTTAGCTTTCTAGCTGAAGCCTGAAGGTTTTGTGTCAATATTGACTGGTTTTTGGAATTGTTTATAATTTTTTAATGTGAATGCATGCCAATATTTTTCATGATATCATACTCCATTCTCCAATTATCAAACATAAAGCGGTACTCAGACTGGGCCAATAAATATTGCCCAGATTACAAGTCTAATTTGTATTTTGTATGAAAAATAGGCCAGGATATTCTGGGCCTTTTTATGAATAAGGGGTATATAAATATATACAGCAGCATAATAGGTATTATGTCCCTGTCCAAGGGACAAATAAATATAAAAAAAAGCCCCCAAATATTGTTTGTCAGGAGTCAGACTAAGATAGCGATACTGGCTATTCAGAGCTCATACACATCAGAAGAACAAATACTTGAAAAATGTAAATGTAAAAATAAAAACATGGAAATATATATTTTTTAAGAATGGAAAAATCTTAACTTGAATTAAAAGCCTTACTTACAGTAAAAGAAAATGAGATTTTGGGAGCAAGACTGCAACTTCATAATCAGGTCAGGATCAAAATTTTTAAATTCACTCCATGAATGTAATTAATTTAATTGATTGGAAGCTCAACGTCAATTGACATATTACTGTTTATCCACAATATTAGATTAGGTTCTTAGGTAGCATTTGCAATGAATTAACTCCTACCATTTAGACAAATACTTCCCCTTTCCCTTAGTACTTTCTTTAAAGTTCTTGATTTCTTCAGCCCTTCATCAGGCTATTGTGTGGCAATTGTTGCAGTAGCAGGCCATTGTGAGTTAAGAACCTCTAGGGGGAGCTCTGGGACAGAGAACAAAAAAAAGGAAGGGATGCCCGAAGTCTGTCACTATTTGCCAGAGACAAGTGTGAGGGAGACTTGGCCTCTGTGAAGAGGTGTGAGATACTCCGGCCTTGCGAGTAAGGTTTGTGGAGCATGCAGGTGGCTCCGAGGCGAAACAACCTGCATCAGCTTGCATCAGCATTTATACCCTGCTCTGAATGAGCCACAGTGCAAAGTTTGACCAGCCGCTGCCTGCTGATACAGCCGCCTGGACCGGGCCCTGGCTTTCGTTGACTGCCGCTCAGTTTCAGGCAAGAACCAGTGAACCCCCAGGCCACACAGAAGGCTACACAGTGAGCGAGTACAGCCAAACCGAGACACTTCTTACACTATCCAGGTCTACAGCTGTACAGTCAGTTTACAGTACTTTTCAAAAAGTATATTAATAGTGTTAAGCTCGAATATTTGAATGTCAAATATTTATTATGAATAGTTGGCAGATATTCGAAATTTAGAATATTCGGGGTATGGCCATGTATTGCAAAAATAATATTCACATTGTGAAAATAAACATAGCATGTTACTATTCATTTTGAAGATTTTCGCAATGTGAATATTATTTTTTTATCTTTTTGAAGTGATATTTTCCCAATGCATGGTCATACTGTGAATATTCAAATTTACGAATATCAAATATTAGTATATACATTTGAATATTGCCTCATCACTATATATTAAGACCAAAGCAACATCATAAGGCAATAAAAAAAGAGAAAAAGGACCCTAACGGTGGGGCAAAAAAAATCACCCCTGGACCCTGGATCACAGGGTTACTAAAGGTTGGCACTTGCTGGCAGAAGCGTTAAAGATAATTATTCATTTAAAAGGTCTTTATTTAAGAGAGAGTTGGTCAGGACCATCAATTTACAGATAAAATTGATGGTCCTGACCAACTCTCTCTTAAATAAAGACCTTTTAAATGAATAATTATCTTTAACACTTCTGCCTGCAAGTGCCAACCTTTTGTAACCCTGTGATCCAGGGTCCAGGGGTGATTTTTTTCGCCCCACCGTTAGGGTCCTTTTTCTCTTTTTTTCTGAATTATTTGGCTAGGGCATACTATAACTGTGCTGACTATACGGACACACCCTACCCCTTAGCTACTCTTTTCATTATCATAAGGCAATAGTGGTAGTATTTAGCAATCTACTTTTAGATTCTCAACTAAACCCATGGCATGTGGATCATTTGAACATATACTAGATGTTTCTAGTAAATAGTGATGGCCGAACTGCCCGCAAGGCGGACAGTTCGGCCGTGAATATAACATGGCACTGTCACTGCTTTTTTTTCGATTCAAATTCCCCACGAACAGGTGGGGAATTTAAATCTTCATGTGAACAGGCGGACGTCTGACTTTTTTACAAGTCCGATCAGCCTGTTCACGGACAGACCTGGCCGGAGTTTGGCCATCATTACTAGTAAAAGATCTCAGGCTTTATTAGAATCCATTTGTTTCTCTTATGTAGTCCTACAGCTACTTATTACTTTTTTATTTAGCAATTAAGGCATTTTGAAAATGTCATGTTATCATGTCAGTTGGCTTCTGATACTGTTGTTAATTGCCTTTTCCACTACTATACATTTTGTGTTACTATTCCTATTTTATGATCATGTTGCTGTAAAAGTATCTCCAGTTAAGTTAGCAGAGTTGATTGAAAGCTCTTTTATCCGGCTCATTAACTTTACTACATAATTTTGGTCAGTTTTAGCAGAGTAAGCAGAATGCTCCTAAATGTCTTGATTCCACTACGAGCTCTGAAGTCAAAACATTTAAAACACATCAGGTGATTGATAAAGGTCCAACCCGCCCTGTATGTCTGAGATATAAAATATTAAGTCCACCTGCAGTCTGTGTAATTCTTGATTGGGTGCAGTTTAAAAATTCATTTGTCACATTGGCTATCCAGGGTGGGGGGTTTAGCTAAGATTTGTTGGAACTCTTTGTAAATCATAGGTACTTCTAATTATGGGGAGGGACATTTGGTCCCCTGTTAAATGTAATTATTGACCCTGACTGGCAAAATGTCAGTCCCAGATCATTGCGTTCCAGAAGTATGAAAGCAGTATCATTGATGGTTCCATATTGCAAAATGATTTCATGGTACTGGAACATATAGGCTAATAGCTTCCCATGCATATTGTCCATAACAATTTGAATTGCAAGGGGTCACTTATAGCCATGATCTAGGGTTGATCTAGGGTTTTGCTCTGAGCAGGGCAGTTTCTAGCCATTTTGGTGCCCTAAGCAGATTTTCTTGGTGGTGCTCCCCCACCAAACTCCCAACCCCCCCCCCCCTCGCACCAGCATTTATACACTTAATTTTCCATTGGGGCATAGAAAACTTTAACAGAATTATATCATTTTATAAACTTAATAAACTTTAGTTTAATAACTTATTAACATTAATTTAACAACATATAAACATTAATTTAACAACATATTAACTTTAGGTGCGCATATATTCTGTGATATGGTGCTTGTGTGCATTGACAATTTGCCAGCTAACCTTCTGGTTCTGAGGAATCTGGTGATGATGGCTGCCTGCCTGCCTGCCTGGGAGGAACTCAGGGAATCTGCTACGTCGCTCTCTGTACTGGTGGCCACACTGAGAACAGGTGCACAGGCAGAGCAGAGGAGCCAGGCTGATTGAATCATCAGCATTATCCCATTCCCATCCTCCTTAGCACGGCCGGCGCCTTAGTGACACAGTGTCACTCACAGGAGTCAATGGGTGGGGCGGAGCGGAGCCAAAGTATGGTTCAGGTGCAGGAGACGGAACCAGTGCTGACATCACTTCTCAGCCTAGCAGCATGCAGGAAACATACGCAGCACCGGCCCGGCCATCACTGACAGAGAAGTCAATGGGCGGAGTGGAGCCAAAGTACCGCTTGGGACTGGGTGCAGTAGGCGGCCCCAATGCTGATGTCATTTGTTGTTCTCAACCTGGCAGCACGCAGGAGACATGTACGCAGCGCCGGCCCGGTGCAAGCAGGATCAGTGCAAAAACAGCAGTAGTAGAGAGAGAGCAAGCAGAAACCTAGTCAGGAAAAAAGCAGAGGTCAGTGGCTGATGGTGTCATATTAGCAATGGGACCAGATGTAGAGTAGTCGGGTAGTCAGCAGCCAAGGTTCAGTACACAGGTAGTGATTATGAATGCACATAAAATGATAAGGAACATGAATAAGTTAGAACTAGACAGGAGCACAATAATTTTGCAATAAGGAAGTGAAGGAACATGGCTTAATTAGGAAGTACCTGGGAGAGCCAGGAGTTCAGGGTTCAACAGGAAATTAGATAACAAGGTATCTTTGCACAAGGGATCTGACAAGGTATTAAATCTGACATCGGACAGCATTGCAGCCAGACACGGTACCATCCCTGGGTTCAGATCCTGACAGGGGACTAGGGGCAAATTCAGGACTACCCCTTGGTCATTGACTCAGAAAACAGCTTTTTATTATCACAGCTTATATTTCTGTTAATATGGAATAATGGTGGTAATATGGTGGACATCCACATTAAAACCATCTATGTCTATTGTTCCAATAGTTAATTTTTTAAGTAAAGATCCTTTACTTGAATTACCGTAACATCACTGAAAAATAAAAGCAAACATTGCTTATTCACCATAAAGGAATGCACAAAGGTCGATCAACATATTGATCAAGAATACATTTATTTTAATAGATTTCATTAGTTTGTCTTAAGGTGTCCATTACTTTTCTTGTATAACATTTGGTAAATAAAAACGACCAAAATATTAAAGATGAAAAAACTATTTTCTCTAGTTGTGTATCTTAAATTACATTTTTTTTTATATCATAAAAATATAACATTGGCTTGTAGATGACTAATGCAGAAAGCACACCAAGATTAAATCTGTTGATAATGAAGTTAACCAAGCCCAATGCTCACATTAGTTTGCCGCATGGTGATTTTCACATACATCACATATTGATTTCTGCTAAGCTTTTGTGGGCAGATTGTGTTCCAGCTCCCAGCCATCACAGGGTCAAGCACAACAGTTCTTTTTCCAGCTTTTAATTGACTTAAACTAAAATTGGATTAAACAAATAGAGATGAGTTACATAATAGGCATGAAATCCTACTTCACTCCCCCAACTGAAAATAAATTAAATGTTTATAACCTTGGAAATATAGCTGAAAAAAATATTTCATTTACAAGATGTAAACCATAATAAACAAATGACATTTAGATTAATAAAAAAATCTTTATTGTAAACAAGTTCTGTTTTATTTTCTGAATAAAATATTTGTTTTTCATTCATATCACAGGTATTATTTCATTAAGTAAAATGAATGGTAAATAACTGAAAAATTACTTGATTTAATTAAACTAACATATTAAAACTGAGATAGTCGTGATCGGGTTTACATTAACTTTGGTGTACTTGGTTATATTGAAGAAGTCATATGAAAAAAATAGATAATAATGACTAAAAACAATGCTCATACCAAGCAATATCACAATTTCAATGTTCTGGCTTTTGAATGTATTAAATATTTTCTGCTAATAAACATACACAATAAATGACTCTTACACAAAATAAAATTTACAAATTTGCTTTGGGGTGTTAAAAGCAAGCTCAGCGTGTTGCGCTCTGTCTCAGCATGCAGGAAACATGGAGCACATCAAATGGTTTGTTAAATTGAACCGTGTACTAACCTGGACAATAAAAGCCTTAACACAAGGAACAGCAATTACATATTTATTCACTGATTTTCTGTCAGTCTCCATGCAGTAAGTGCTCCGGCTTCGTATCGAATGCATCCTTACCTTGAGACTGCATCTTAATTGCATTCTTTAATGGTTTGCTTCAATCAAAAATCAGTGGGTCAGTAAACTTGCTGGAGATGCACTTTGTAACTCTACATTTGCTTCAGGAAAACATTAGAAATAAATTACTGGGTCCACTAGGTTATAAGATAAAGATACCCTGTTAATGCTTACTATTATCAGAACCTTAAAAGAAAGTACTCTGCATTTTGCATTGTGGGGCTAAGATTATTGTATAATAAATCCCATCTACTTGATGTGAAAGCACTAGCTTTCTTAAATAAAGGTTATGGTGAGAAGGGATTAAAGAAATCGAAAAGCCCTTATCTCAAGCAGTGCATAGCAGTCAAGCCTTCTTAAATCAGAAGGTACATGCCCCAATCCATCACGAAACCCAAAAGTTAAGGGAAAAGTCCTCACTTCAGTACAGTGGGTGGAGCCATGCAAACCATTCTTTTACTCCCCATCAGCCAAATGCACATCCAGAACCGCTGGTGTACAGTGCAAATATAGCCTTATGGTACAGAGCGAATAGGCCTTGGGAGTGGAACATAGAGGAACAAACATAAAAGTTATGGTGAGATGGTAGCATTAAATGAATTGAAAAGCCCTGAACTCAAGCATTGCATAGCACAGTCAAGCCTTCTTAAATAAGAAGATATTTCCATCTTCCAATACATCACAAATCCCAAAGGTGAAGATTTGTTCCAAAACATATGGTATTTGTGATAAATTGGGGCTGTTTGAACAAGGTCTGACTGTGCTAAAACATTTTGTTAATGTTGCATCACAGTACATAGATTTTGCCCTGATTATTATCATATAAGATATCGGGTCTTTCCTCTGCTAAAATCCATAGCTCAAAAAAACAAATACTGGATACCAAGCTAAAAACAATTAACTGTTTTTCCCTTCTTGATCTATGTTGATTTAAACACAGCTATTGTTACCATAGACAAAAAATGTTTTGGGCATACAGTGGACTCTTAGCTGAAGAACTTAACAAGCTGCCAAGGGTTAGGGTCCCATAGGAAATAATGAAAATATGTACATTTGTATTCTGGATCTCTGAAAGCACCATTTACCCAGCTTTTCATAATAAGAAGCATTATATAATTTGTGTAATTTACTTAAAACACCAATATTTTTCCTGGTGTTCGTACCAAAAAGTGTCTAGTTTACCAGAAACTAAATTTTAACAATTCAGGTTGATATCATTGGTTTTCAGGAAGAGAGGATAATATGGCAGATGGATATTGTTTGTAAGAGAGACCCCTTCCACGAGAACATCAGGAACCTGTATCTCTGTTGTTTTCTCTCCTTGGAAGAGTCTGGAGACTTTGGTAAATTGGGGAGTCCTTTATGACATGATATACTCATCAGTGAGATCAGTCACATGAATGCCACTCTCATATTACTTCACAATTCCCTTCTTCTTTTCAGTTGTCAATGATTTGTTTGCGTCTTTTCTAACTTGTTTGATGGCCATTTTGGTGCATGTCTTGGATCATAGTGCAGCTTACAAATGCTTCTCTGACATCCATGGTCTGTGTTTGCCCATAATGACTTTGGTTGTAAGTAAAGACAAAATTTTTGGTTGTAACTTTAGCTTTGGGTCATGAGTTTTCTTTATGATTAAAACTTTTGCAATGAACTTGTGACTACTGCAATTTACTAGCAGCATGTTTATATAATAGTGAACAACATAAGTCTTTTAAAAACAAATTTAGGACGACTAACTAGATCTATGCCAACATCCCAAATTAATAATTCAAAAACACTATGAACCTCACCAACCTATGTTGTGACTAGCCCCTTGGACTTTTAAGGCGAAAAAGTCTAGAAAACATGATACAATAAAAATACATAAGTTTGTTAAGATGCATAAAACAGTAGATACCATCAGCATGTTTGACCACGACAAGCAATTCGAAAAAAGGAAAAAAGGAAAATCGTGGTCTTAGAAAAACGGAGTAATAGACGCTTGTTTTCTCTAAAAAAAATGAAGGATCCAATAATACAGTTATATATGTTTGTTCAGAGTCTAGGTACAGCAGAGAACATCTACCTGTTGACCAGCCAATCATCATGAAGTCATATAAAGTATATCACATGATACAAATGTAAGGGCCACTTACTTCTGAGACGTAAGTCAAATGTATAGGGCATACAGGATGGAGCCTCCGTTAACCATAAAGAAAAAGAAAAAAAAACATCAAAATAATCGCACATAAACGGAGAGGAAACCGGCATGCGAGGACCCAAGGGTCTAACCTGAATCACATGTCATCTGGTAGAAAGTGTCCACCCACTTCTCTGGGTTCCAAATGGAAATGTCCCATTTGCCCTGGAGGAAGGAGGGGACACAAAAACTCAATATGCGCCCACTACCTGTGTAACAAAATTATAGTAGAAAATAGACATAAGTCTTTATTTCAGCATAAATAAGAGCATAGTGGAAGTCAGTGAAGTTCAGTGTTGGAGATCCTTGGTTGTCATTATTAAAGTTAGCTCTAGTAGCTGCAATGAAAGCCTCTTGCGAATTCTTGATGTTGTGAAACTCATGATTTGGAATGTGTGACTTCAATCAATCATTTCCAGCTTTAAACTAGGGCCTTAGTTAGGAACAAATTTTATCAAGAATAAACTTATTTCACTTGCTTAAAGTGACTCCATAAGAAGACCAAGAAGATCAGAAATAAGTTTCTGATCTGAACAAGAGTAGATAGAAAAGTAACAATGTTGTATCTTGTTTTTTGCTTCTAAACAGAGTTTTCAATCCAGTCCATTATGTGACTTTAGAAGCTCAACGTCTCATTCTCATCGTGAATTGCCAACAAACAATACAGGGAATCTTGGCAGGGCACTAGAACAGCATGAATAATCACCCCCTCTGTACTTTAAGAAAGTTTTTGCTGGGCACATCTGGACCCTTAAGGTTCAATAATGTTGCTCTGTACAGATATAGATAGGTTTATTGTTGTGAACAGACAATCAATTTTATTTGTTACTCTAACTTTGTTAAAGCGGAAATAATTGAATTCCCTGAACATAACAACATACAAAATGGAAACAAAAGTCAGACAAGACCTGTAGATGAATAATAATAAAGGCAATTGTTCCATTGAATGCTGTTCTAAGTTAGGAATTACAAGTAGCAGAGCCACCTAAAACACATTACAGAAAGCCACCAAGGTAATTGATTGCAGAGGAAAATACATTAGCAGGAAATAGATCTAGCTGTGAAAGTGATAATCTGATAACACTTTACTTAGCACTGCTGTATGCATGGCTTATAAATAGAAGACACACAATGGTGCACATATTTTACAAAACTCCTTTGCTCTGTTTAGAGAATAAATGGAGGAAGAGCCACAAAAGGCTCAACTTACAAAAATAAATTTCTTTAAGCAGAGCTATTTACAGACATTTTCATGCCAAACTGTGCCTTCCCCATCTTCTGACCCCCCCCCCCCTCCAACCCTAGTATGTGAGTACCCCAAGTGACACATGGGTAACTAACCAGATCAGCCTTCATTGACTCACCTATATGACTTGCAGGCTGTTTAGGCCACATGTGTCTCTCTTACCTTTTACAAGGCCCTTAGTTTTGGAATAGTTTTGGAATAGTACAGGTGCTGGGTTTGGTACCCCCTTGCCCAGGTCCCAATTCTCAGCTAGAATTCTGGGGAACATGCTGTTCAGGTTATGGAAGTAGGCCTGTAACAAGCTGGCCCTTTTGCATGAATTATATATATATACTGTATATATATATATATATATATATATACACACACACACTATATTATTAAAAGGAAGTCAGAATGTATCTCTTGTGAAGCTCCAGATATTAGTAAACACCCAACAGGAGTTTCAAACTTATCCTGCACTTTTTTATTTTTTGACTTTACCAATTTGTTTTACCTAATTTTTGCTAGGTCCACTGGGTATGGTTTCATGCTTTAGAAACATATTAAATGTTTAATGCTAAACTATTTAGTAGATTATACATTGATTATAAAAAGCAGCTCTTCATGAAATATACCATGACTCAATATATTACAAATTTTTTACATTACATACATACTGTTCCAGTTGTAGCACTTAAGACTAGACTTCGCTATACTATAAAACTCTTACTTTTCTTGTTTCTTTACTTCTTTCTGTATACAAGATTCACTGGGGTTGATTTACTTAGTGAGTAGAGCATGTTTATCTGGCATAATGGATTATTGCTTGTGGAAGAACATTTACCCTTAGCTTTGTGAATGATGTGAAGCTCTGCCTTGACCATCCAATCGTGTGCAAGCAAAATACACCTTTTTAGGTTTTTTTTCATGAAGATGTCCAAGCAATAATGCAAGAAGCATTATAAAGTGTCAACACTCAACGCTCCTGATAAAACAGCTCCTACTATGCTTCAAAATAGGGTAAACAACCATAGTCTGTTTTGGAACTTGAAAATGTCCATCCAAAAAGTATAAATTCTGAATTTCTTTGTAATAAAATCCTTCAATTTTATTGAAAAATAGCAAGCAAAACATAGAAAAGGACACCTCTCCTGAGACTCTCTCTGACCAGTTTCACCCAACAGGTAGGCTTAATCATAGAGGTCTACAATTAAGTGCATACTTTTTTGGATGGACAGTAAGACATGCAAGATCATGTTCTACAGAGTAAAAAAATTAACCCAAATTATCCACAATTAACAATAGTTTTCATGTGGCAATAGTACTACAACAGTACCCCCAAACCAATGTCTTTATGTTGCAATAGTAATAAACAATAGTACCACTAAACTAATTCCTTCATATGATAATAGTACGAAACAATAGTACCCCCAAATCAATGTCTTCATGTGACAATTGTACTTAAACATAGTACCTCTAAACCAATGTCTTTAGTGCATGACGATGTAGGGACACAGGAATCCACCAGACTCTGACACCGGACAGAGGCAACTGTTGCTACTCAAAAACTTTTTATTGAACAGGTAGACCCTAACTAGATCTCGTAACACCAGCAGAGTGGTGCTTTAGCGTCCAAACAGATAGGACAACCGGAACTCAGCAACAGGCTAAAATCCAACAATAGTGTCCAATCAGGTAGTAGGAACTGTATCTGGGTCTGCCGCTCAGCGGGAAAGGTCCTCAGTACAGGAAAGACCATGGCTGGAAAACAGATCCCCAGAATTGAGCGGAACAGGCAGGGCTGTGGATATGCAGGCGCATGGTGCGGAGGCATGGTGCGGAGGCCACCCCAGTCTGAACTTGGCGATCTCCTCTGGAGGTAGGAAAATCAGCGGGCTGCAGGGCTCTTCACATGATATTGCACTCGCCGGCTGGCCACAAAGCCGTACCGCTAGGGGAAAGGGGCACAGGGCCAACCTGTCTTTCTTCCTCGATCCCCGAACTGAGCCCCGTCTCCTCCTGGTATCCTCTTCTTATCTGCTCGGGAGGTCCCGTTGCATGCTTTTGCGTGGTCTTAAAGAGACCTTCACCCTGCGCACACCATTGCTCTTTGCTACAACATTTTATTAAATAAGCCGTGTTTATTCTCAGCAATCAATAGTATGACTTCAGAGATTGACTTATGTTCCTGAATGTAACAGATCTTAATATTTATTTTAAAAAATATGCACCATCTATGATCTGCACTTCATCCCAATCACTCCAGGAAACCTGTTTAATCTCAGACATCACTGCACTTTGTTAAATCCATCATCCTATGAGAAAATAAATAGCTTCTAGGATAGGCAGCAGTTAAAAGTCTCATTTCTCAACTACATAGCAACTAGAAATATCTAGGAAAACAGTTGTTAGAAATTGATTTCTGGACTAGTTTACAATTAAGGTAAGAGCAGTTATTTATCTAAAATTGTCATTGAACAGCACATTCACTGAATAATAATTGTCATTACGTAGTACATGCTATGTTTCTAGTTTACTGTATCAGCTCTGTGATAAGATGTGGTAAAGATTTGTCTAAATAAGACAAACATACAGTCAGGGAAAGAAGTATTTGATCCACTGCTGATTCTGTATATTACCAGTCTATAATTGCTACGGTTATTGAGCAAGAATAACAACAAAAAGACCCTCACAACCCCAGCATATATAAAAGAAGGGATTCATTTGCATTTCAATTAGTAAAATAAGTATTTAACATAGATACATTTGCTGGCAATCACAGATGTTGGATGTTTCTAGTAGTTGGCCACCAGGTATGTTAAGGTAAGGTGATAAGTTAAGATAAGTTTGGATTCTGTAAGACTTTAAAGAGATTTCTGACGGCATTTGCCAATGAAACGCTGGCTTGTTCAACCATCAGTAGTTCCGATCCTTCACTATTGCCTTTCAACTAGAAAAACAATTAATAATAATTTTTAATAAATGTGTAGACATTTGATTGTGGCAATGTCTCAGATTTCCGTGCAGTCACGGAAAGTGATTCTTTTTGGTCTAGGGGTGTTATGATCTGTGCCACACAACCTGGATTAGCGCTGGTGTGTCAGGTGCAGGGAGTCTAAGCCAACCGGGGGTCTTCCCCCAGAGCCCCCCTAGCGGGAGATAGGCAGGGATCCCTTGAGGGGACCCTGTGGTCTTTTCCCGCTCCCGGTTGGCCAGGTCCTGCTTCCCTAACTTACCCCTCCAGGAAGGTGTAGCGACAGGTCCTCGGTGGAGTCCCTTTAAGGGGGAAGGCAGTAGAGTAGTCGGGGTCACAAGCGGGGGTCGAGACAGGCGGCAATCAGGAGTAGTCAGTATCCAAGCGTAGATCAGGGCAGGCGGCAGACAGGGAGAGTAATCAATAAACAGGCACAGGTCAGGAATCCAGAAGTCAGAGGTAGTCAAAAACAAAGCAGGGTCGATACACGGGTAGTCAGGTTCAAGAGTACGAGAAAGCATGGGTCACACAGCAAGCTGCAATCATCCAGCAAAGACTGCTTGGAGTGACCAGGTTTATATAGGAAGTGAGTCTCCAGCACCACCCCTCAGGGAGGGGCGCAACCCTGGAGACCCACCTCCTGTTATTGTATTAATATTCGGGCGATGGCTCTCGCTCGCGCTCGCGCATGCGCGCGCCGCCGCGCACGGGAGCGCGTGTCCGCGCACGCGCGGGACGAGATGGCTGGCCAGAGGACCCCGAAAACCCCCTGGAACCCAAAGTGGTGTCCCCATGCGGGGAACGTCTAACAGGTGAGGACCCGCGAGATTGAAGGGGTAACGCAGAGGACTGCCGAGCGGGGTCCTGACAAGGGGAAACTAAGGCCTAGGGGATGAAACCATTCCTTTAGTCTTTAATTTGGCCCTTTGTCACCCTGGTGTCAGTGACGCTCTGGCCCCCCTCATTCCCTGCAATATATAAATAAAGATAACACCTAGGGGATAATTGTTGGATTGTTTCCTAGAGGCCACAGTTTGCTGCAATAGAATGTTTAAGCTTCTCTATCAAAAGCTTTGCTTTATTTATTTATTTTTACATTTTTTTTTTTTATATCCTGTCCTAGCTACGAGGACTTAGGACCCCTATGCCGGGGGCCCTTGCAGGTCCCTATGTCACAATAAAAACCTATTGTGGTCCACAAGTCAAAAAGTTTTTCCACCCCTGGTCTAGTCTAAGTAGCAACAGGCAATTAGTTAGGAAGGGATAGTTTCATCATAAGAAGGTGAAAACATTGGAAGTGTGCTGTGAAGATCAGAAATCTGCAAGTACACCAGCATTGTTAAGCATCACGTCATTGCTTATTGTTGGAAATAATTAACTTGGCATGCTTAAAAACATTATTTGTAGCATTTATGGGGATGATTGCTATAGCACTGTTGAGAATGATGGTGGCATTCATGGAAATAATCATTGTTGCATTGTGGGATGTAATCACTAGCTGTCGTTATTATTATGATCAATGTGGAACACGGTGTTGCAATTTTTATAGGGATTGCATAGTAATTATTGTTTCTAAAGCATCATTTTATTCACTGCTGTAATATTTTCCTTTAGTAATTTATGCATTTGTGTCAATACAGTTGCCTCTATAGATTGGAAACACTAGATTTAGGTTAATATAGACATTTTGTAAAACATAAGAAAAAAATAGAACTGTAAAGGTAAACCTAAAGGCTTTTATTCTGATATATGGTTAAGTAGTCACCCTGTTACTTCATCTGCTCAGTAGAGCAGTTGTCAGTTTTGTGCACATAGTCCGCAGGTAGCTGTCAATCCAGCTCCATTTTATCCCTATTGGCAACCTCCGATAAGACGCGTCATGTCAACCCCACAGTTGGTGTTCCCAGTTGGTTGGGAATGACAAACACCTTAATCCCAACTATTGATGAGCAGAATAGGCAATATTCGTATTTGCAAAATCTCGAATTTTTTGCCTTACAGTCACAACAGATTAAATTTGAGAATTTGTGTTCTCTAATTATTATTTCCCTCATTGTAGATATTGGATTATTGCGATCAACACTACTGATGTAAAAATATATACGCGAATCCGAAGATATAGCACAAGATATAGCACTATATTCGAGATCTTCACGAATTCTCAAAGTGCAGATATTCAAAATAAGAATTTGCAATTTGAATATTCGCAATCAGCACTAATCCCAACCAACCGTCTCAACCAAAGGGACTAAAGAAAAGACTCTAGACAAAACTGACGAAAAAGTAAGAAAAACACTCATAGATATGGGCCAGATCGATGACCGATTCGACCTCAGGTCTTCATGCAAAGCATCATCGGAGCTGGAGACACAGCAGCTCTGTGCCTCGTTGTCCTGCTCCTTCGATGTCCTGCTCCTTCTATGTCAGGGAGCAGCACGATGACGTCGGACGCCGGGAATCTTGAATGGCTTGTATGTCGAGCCGTGTGTTCCCTTAACATCATCATTAAGTACTAATCATTTCTTCAGAATAAAAACTACAATCACCAGTACAATCCTTAATGTTTTATTACATGATATGGCATAGTCTTTCTATTTGTACATGCATCTTATAATGGTCTACTATAAAACCAATGATTTCTGTGTAATACCAAAATATTCAGATCTAGTCTAATGGAGAGAGAAATACTATACTACTCAATGTCATAATCAATTACATTTCCTCTTTGACATCCAAGTCAATAAAATTTAACTACTAAACATTAAAAATGATCCCAGGGTAGAGTAATAGTCCTACACATCATCAGGAAATATAAATGTCAAAATTTTACATGTCATACAAAACGAGTGAGTAAATGAAAACCACAGGCCATGAAGAAAAATACTAGAAGTTTAGAAATCTCCCAGCTTCAAAAGAGGATCTCAAGTCAATTCTTCACCTGTACTAAGCATGTCCTCATAAACTTCCCTGCTATTCTCAAATTTCAGTCTAATAGATAATGATATACATGTACTCTCAGGCATTCGTTATAGAATAATAAAGAAATGTCAGTGGCATTTTTGTACCTAGAACTGACAAGGTTGTCTGTAATTAAACCTTTGTGATTACCATTAGTGATGAGCAGTAGTGTTGAGCTTTAATATTTGAACTGCGAATATATTTGGCGAATATCAGCTATTTGAGAATTCGCAAATTTTGATATTCGCCATTGGGATGCTTATGGGCATGGATTGTGAATATATATTCGCAATGCAAATACAAATAGCACATGTGACCATTCATATTCCATATATTTTCGCAATGCGCTTGCAAGTGGGAATATTTGTGAATATCGAATTGAATATTAGTAGAATCATTCACAAAATATCGCCAATTCTAATATTGCCATAAACAATATTCATATTTGCTAAATATGACAAATTTTTCATCTAATATGCACAGTAAATATTTACAAGGAGGGAAAACATTACACCTCTCTAAACAGTGTCTGGGAGGCTGTGGTTGCTGCTGCACGCAATGTTGATGGT
>CM070035.1:144747416-144760012 GCA_036250615.1 Ptychadena robeensis | reverse complement strand
TCAATAATAAAATTATTCCTCAAAAATAACACTTGCCTAATAATTCTGCACTCCCTGTAAGCAATGCAATGCAAGTCAATGGAGCTCGGATATTGACTGGGAGAATATCCGTCATTTCCGCTTAAAAAATCGCATCGCGATTATATAATCGCGATCCAATGCAATGAATGGGATCCCGATAATCGTAATAAATCGCGAAAAAACGCGATAGCGTTGGATATCCAATTATATATTTGCAAATATTCGTGAAATGGCGATATTCGAGCTAAATATTCGAAAAGTGAATATTCGAGCTCACTAGTGTTGAGCTCAAATATTAAATTTTCGAATATTTAGCTCGAATACTGCCATTTCGCGAATATTTGCAAATATATAATCGGATATCCGACACGATCGCGATCGAGACTAACCTGTACGCCCCCCAGAGCTGCTTTACTTGATCGGGCATCCACGGTGGCTCTGATCTCTTCTGGAAGGCTTTTCCTCTCCCCGTGTCACGTACGTTATGACATCACACCGGTAGGCCGCCGGGTGGAGGAGGAATCTACAGGCGGTGGGATTTTAAAATCACACTGAATACAGTTTTTTGTTTAGAAAGCTGTATTCAATACGATTTAAATTAAAAATTTAAAAGGGAATTGTACTGGATAACGTAATAACTGTATTCAATACAATTCAAAGTACCAAAAAAACAAATTTTCTATTAAATAAAAACTTGAATTCAATACATACTGTTTTGAAATCTATCATACAAAAAAAGTATTTTAGAGATTTCATCATTCAAAGGATATTGATATGATTTTTGTGTTTTCTCTTAATTTAATTTTGGTACAGAAATATGGACCCCAGCAGAGCACTAGGGAGGTTAAACACTATTCAGCCATGGGTGATCTCACATTTAATATCGGCCCACCAGGCAAGCACCAGGCTTAGGTCTTTTCTCTGCAGTTTGTATGTCAGCCAGGCTCAAACTGTAGGGCAAAGTGGCCAGTTCACTGGTATTTTTGTGGTTCAGGTGCTCCAATGTATAAGGTGTGCCATAGACAATGGAGTATCTTTTGGTCCTAAAAATACAGTATACAGGCATGCTCTAAAGTACGCAATACCGCAGTCTGCGTGTTATGAATAGGCAACAAAATCTGTCCACAGTACAGGTAAGTATAACAGATTATAGGAGAGAAGAAAAGGGTATGTTTCATTACATCTCCAGCAATTGTAGGCATCATACTAGTGATTAGAAGCATAGAAAATATTAGTATTGGCAAAATATCGTGAATTTTTGGCCTAATAATTGCAACAAATTAATAATCGTAACTTGAGAATTTGTAATTTAATAATTACCTTCATTGCTAAAAAGATTTTCGCAAAAAAATGCTGACATTTGCAATA
Source organism: Ptychadena robeensis (assembly GCA_036250615.1). Classification (NCBI taxonomy): domain Eukaryota; kingdom Metazoa; phylum Chordata; class Amphibia; order Anura; family Ptychadenidae; genus Ptychadena; species Ptychadena robeensis. The sequence goes on along the minus strand of CM070035.1, from coordinate 144,758,623 downwards.
TTTTCATGCTCAATACTATGTACTGATGAATGTCGAATAACAAAATGTGAAAACTCTGCACCCAGTGCCAAAAGTGAATTGCACGCAGAAAACCACACAAAAAATGCATGGGTGCCGCTATTTCCTGCTCCTAAGGGAGCTAAGGACTCATTTCCCAAAAAGCGGTGATTATTGGATCAGACAGCTGAAGCCACCTGACCCTCGAATGTTGGGGTCCCAAGCTTGCAAAGACTGCCGGGCCAGAGCCGTAAGCAGTCTCACCCCACCACTTTCCGGGGTTAATTACCGGAGGACTAACACCCTTACCAGTGAACAATAACAAATGTGCACAGTGGGGGGCACAGACTACATAAAAACAAATTATAAATAAAGTGCCTTGTGCTGTACAGCAAGTTACAATTGTGGGTATGATTCCATCTCATCAGATGAATATTTTCCTATGCAAACTTAAGTTTTGCTCAACCCCCTGGGTATTTAGCATGAGTTAACTCAGGGTGAGTTTGTTTACCAACAACCTCACCTGTTCACTGGGAGAACACAGCGGTCCTCTGTAAGACCCTCCAAACTTTTCAGGTTTTCCCCAGATGACGTCATAAATTACGTAGAGGGGCTGGGGGGGGGGGGGTGGCGCCATTGACCTCCACGTAATGGAGATGTTTCTTTACAGCTCATCCCCAATGTCAACGATGACACTGGGAAGAGTACAGGGGGCAAAGGGAACAAAAATTACTTGCAGATTACAATGAAACAACCAATGAACGGCCCAGGAGTTTAAACATTAAATTTGAAACAAGCAAAGTGTAATATTAGTATACATTTTAATATCAAATGCTATATACATTTACCAAATACACTTCTGTGCCATTTATTTAATTAATTTTATTTAAATACATTTTTTTTTTAATCTTGAAGGCCAAATATAATTACACTGTTGGCCAGTTTTTAGACCCCGATGCTAAAGGAAAGTATATATTTGTGTAATGTACCCACCATCCTTCTCTATATCTCCAGCAGTTTGAGCGATGAAACCTTGTTCATGGGCTTTGTAATTAACTCAAAATTAAATAAAAATTTCACTCCATCTCTGGTCTTTAATTACCATCTCTTTATGTTTTTTAGTTGTTTTTACCACCACTGGACTTCCAGTACTTCGCTCTTATCCCACTGCAGGTACCTTTAAGGTTTTATGGACATTGATTGTGTCGGTTCCACAGGACATTTATTGTTGCTTCTATGGAACTGCAAGAAGCGCTGTAACTATGGCCATTTTAGTGTCATTTACAGCATTTTATGAGATTTGTGGTTTGCTGCTGGAAGTAGATTTAAGTGATTGTAATGATTACGCTGTCATTCACTCAGTTTTGACAGTGGCAATTTTGTTGTGAGAAAACTGGCTACAAATACATAGCCATTACTAGAACATTCAGTCCACCTGGAAAAAGTACTGAGCAATAGCAGATGAAAAGCATTTCACAATCTGCGGGGATGACATTACAGAAAACAAACCGATGATTTGTTACACATTCAAGTGGACAATTGAACTATCTCTGAAATTAAAACTGAGTAATTACAGGCATTTTAGTCTTTAACTTTCAGTAAACGCACAACTTGAAAAAGCCTTAAAAAGCATAAAATAATCCATCTCTAAAAGTAGTATAAATATCTTTTAAAACAAGTATTATTCTGGTCATGTGACTCATATATGCTTCTTATAAACGGCAAGAATTAACATGTATAAACTGGAAGAATCTTCATTTCAAGTGGTCAGTGATTTCCCTACTGTAATCTTGGCACTCTTTATGAATCCCTGCTTTCTGCTCTTAAATTTTGTTTTATTAAAAATTCCGAATACCCAGGTGGAAATTCACTTTAACTGGGGACATTACTACTTAAGGGCTTGTTAACAATGAGCCGTTTTCCCCACATTAGACGTGTGTTCAATTCAGGGAAAAGATGCAGACACTACACACAACAACTGTTTGCCCACTATTCGTGGATGGATTCCATGTGGTTTTCCTATTCAAATGAATAAAATAACACACCCAATGCATTTTCCACTTTAAAAATATCAAACTATCCATGTTTATATGTAGTACATAAAAATTTATTACATGTAAAATGGAATAAGTATAGAGGTCTCACGGACCTCTTCTCATTCCTAAAGGGATTAAACATGTCCCCCCCCCCCAAGTAACACTGTAAAATAAATTTCTAACACGACATACCATATTTTTTGCCTTATAAGACGCACCAAGTTTTTAGGGCAGAAAAAACAGAAAAAAAAAGATTTAATAAATTTTCACATGAATTGGGATAATGCTAAGAATGTAATGGATGCAATATCCAATTCAGCCAGCAGGTGTCACTAGCAGCAGTACTCTAAGCTGAACACACGTCACACTTTACACTGATCTGAGGAGGAGAGAGGGGGAGGGGTTGGGCTGTGTTCTGCTCTCTCTCTCCTCTCCTGATGTCACTGATTCTGTGTCCGTGGGGCAGCTGATTGCAGAGCTGTAGATGCCAGTTCATCTAGCTCTGTCTTCATTGCCCATGCCTGTTCAGGGCTGGCATAGGTAATTACACAGTTCAGATGGGAGAGCCGGACATTGGCTCTTCCATCCTAACTGACAGCTCCTCCATCTCCTCCAGCTCCCCTCCATGCTGGGAGAGCTGGCGGGAAGCCAAGGTACGACCACCAGCAGCCGAGTGGCCGCAGGGGTCGCACGTTCGGCGTATAAGACGCAGGCACTTTTTTGCCAATTTTGGGGGTGAAAAAGTGCATCTTATATGCCGTAAAAAAACGGTATGTCAGGAATCCAGTCTTAAAAATGTGACTGTCACTCTCACTTTGTCCACTAGGTGGTGGTGATAGTTTGGGGATTTTTCTTATAGCACCACCTAGTGGTACATTGGAGTGGAGATTTCAGCTGCATTGCAAAACAAAACCCTGTATCCAACCCCAAAAAAAGTTAATCTTTAATTTTCCAAAAGGAAATACATTTCTGCTTGCTGGTTTTTTCATTTGTAATAATTTCTTTTCTGTGGCGTCATTAGTAGAGATGGTCGAATTTTTTTTCAAAAATTCGACCATTTCGATGATTTCAAGTTAATTGCAGAGCCACTGAACATGGTATCAACACCAAACTCTCTGGAGATGTAGAGAAGGGTTGGAGGTATACTTCAAAAAAGAAAGTATGTCTCTAACACAAATAGTTTTTGCACAAATTAAGTTCAAACTCAAGTCAAAATTTCAAAAATCGGAATTTCGACTTTCTTTTTGAAGTTAATTTATGCAAAAACTAAATGTGCTAGAGCAAAACTTTTTTTTTTCTAATGTTCCCTAAACCCTTCTTTACATCTCCAGCAATTTTGGTGATGATACCATGTTCAGGGGCTTTGCAGTCAGCTCACAAAGTTAGCAAGTCGAAAAATTCGACCATCTCTAGTCATTAGTGTTAGCTAATTTATTTCAGATTCTTGTAAGTAATATATAGTTATAACATAGTTGGGCTTTTTTGTTCAAACTCCAGGAAATAAGGTAAAACTGTTGTATTAACTGATAAAAACCTTATATGGAAAAGAACAATATGGTGCTTTACATTTGTTGCTGAAATTTACACATCCATGCTCAACATGTAGGAAAGCAGGCCCAAGGGTAGTGAACACAGGAAACACACACTAATAACGATTAACAGAATATCTTTTCTGGATGTTTGTCAAAATACAATGAGGCAACTTGTTAAATATAAATAAATGGTCATAGCCAGTCCTTATAGGAAAAGTTTAATGTATCGGTTTGGCTGTACTTGCTAACCTTGCAGCCTTCTCTGCAACTGGGAAGTCCACTGGTACAGAACCTGGGCAGCAGTCACCAGAAGCTAAGGACTGGTCCAGACGACTGTACCAGCGGGCAGAGGTTGGTCAATCGCTCCACATGCTTCCTTGCAAGGCCGGGGTATCTGACTCCCCTCCACAAAGGACAAGTCTCCCTCACACTTGTCTCTGTAGCAAAATGCTGCAAACCTGGATTTCTCCCTTTCCTCTCCTCTCTCTCCCCCTAGTGGCTCCTTCCCTTACAAAAAGACCTCCAACTGCCTGGGTCACCTCCCACAGACAGCCTGACATTTCTTTAATTTAGTAATACAGCAAAATCCTATCCCTACCCCCATCCTATAACTGAACTGAGAAGGTGAAGCAACAGACATATTAGCTCATGACTCTTCTGTTCTCTCCTACTGTCAGCATGTTCCTTGTTTTCCTTGAAGACAAAGGGTGACCATATACCTTTAGATTTCGCTGTCATATTTCCTTTAGATCTACTTTTCTTTTAACAAATCCATGTAATATGAGGGACTTTCTTAATTCTCAAATCTACCTGTGTTCAATCGCAGAGGACACTATACTTCATAGTTGTTGGTAGATCTAAAGGATATCTGACAGAGAAATCTAAAGGTGTATGGCCAGCATAAAGCTCACCTAATAAATAAATAAACAAACAAACACCAAAAGAAAGTATTTCATTTTTACTTACCTCTAAACTGTCCAAATAACTTAACGTTGCTCAAAAATCTCAAAAATGTTTTTAGCTATCCTGCTGACGTCTGTGGGAGCCGCCATTTTAGATTTAGTGTTAGCTTCCAGTCTTGAATGAGCTAAGGCTGCAATAATGCCACCAGCCACTGGAGGCCGCCAGATACAATGTGTGTCAATGGACACAAAGTGTAAGCAGGAAAAAAAACATGTGTATAGCTGCAGAAGGAAGTTCCGAGCCAGGCAGTGTGAGGAGTTGAAACACCGCGGCCCCTGTGATTTTAGGGGGAGGGGGTAATTGTACAGATTTCTCAACACAGGTAACAATTTTTTATTTTATATTTATTTTACATATTGCTCCAATAATGTGGGGTTGGCTAGCTAGGGGGAAAAGTTTGTCTTTGGTGGGTTTAGGTGCGCTTTAAGAGCTCTGAACCACAGCTGATTGGATACTTGTTCTGCTTCTTTGTCTGCATCTGATACAAAAGGCTGATATTCAAATGCACTAAATATTTTCACTAATTGTATGAAGTGATTCATGTTTTTTTAAATGTTGTAATTATTAATACTATTTTTTGGTATTTTTGTATGTATATTATGCTAAAACATATTGTTTCCTTCTCTGAGCATTGTATCTTTGTAAGGTCAGAAAGGCAGATTGACAGTGCATACACTCTCGCATTGGTTTACATTGTATTTTGGTATATTTGATGTATTTTATTATATTTATATGCCGTACACATTGCATTATAAGGAATAGAAAATAAAGTTGTCTACTTTAAATGGCTCTTACACACAACATATGACAAGACATGTCTAGGATCAAATCATCTTGCAAATGAGAGCTATTGCATTCATGCCATGCACTTTATGCAGTTTATACATATACTCTTAAACATATTTATAGTTCATAGTTATAAGATTTGCTTCTTATCATTTAGATTTTTCTTGCTAGTCTCATCTTATTAAATGTCTGAACTATTGTGAACCACTTAACTTAAATCTGTATTCATCTGACTTTCTGAATAGCAAATTAATAGTTTTGCGATATATAAGGAAAACAGCATCTAGACAGGAATGAGCATATACTAGAGAATCACATCAAGGGTCAGTACTTGCATAGTGCAGTGACTCCGTTCCTCAAGGCGGTTTCAATTCTATTCTGTGTCACACAAGATGATAATCAGTATTCATTTATTTCTAAAGTCTAAGGCCTTATAAATGGGAAAAACAATCAGAAAATGTAGTTTGTTATCAGCATTTCTTAAATTGCATTTAGAAGGAGCGATAGAGGAGAATGGACATACCATGGAGGAACTAGAGTGAATTCAGGTTCATGCATTGTTTGCAGCTTGGGAAGTGGGTTAGAGACCAATTTCACCCATATGTAGCATGTCAGTATAGATGCATGCTGGGAGTTAGAAATAAATTCAGATTTTTTATATATCCTGGAAACAGCAATGTATCATGTGCATGATTCCATTTCATTCCATTCCATTTCATAGAATGGTGTTCCCATTGTGTATAATGGCTCCCATTGCGTATAATGGCTCCCATTGCGTATATTCTTTATAATTTACTATAGATCAAATAAATACTTAAACAATCCAGGTTTAGGAGAAGGGTGCTTTCCTCATAGGAGAGCTACTACTCCCTTGTTCTACATACTGTCAATGACTCATAAACAGCAGCTTATAAATCTTTAGGAACTATTAAAAAAAACAACGACAGGGATTTTTTAGTTCCAGAGATGTGACCTCACAAGAATTCTATCGGTATCATAGTCATTTTGTGCAGACAATAAAGCAGGGCAAGTAATTATATACAAAAATATATAATATATTTACATACACAGAATGAGAAAAGAACTGAAAATCAATTGAACTGAATAAACAATGACATGGAGTGTAAAGCCCGAAAACCACCACAAGGTGTCTTCAACACACCTACACACGGTAATATTACACCTACTACACCCTAGGTGCCCAACCTGCAGCCCCCCTGTTCTTCAGTGGCCCCCCTTAGTCCTCTACTTGCGGCCCCTGAAACCTAACTGTTCATGCATAGGGCATAGTAAAAATGAAAAATAATGTCTTCTATCTATGCCTGTTGTAATTTCCACATTATAAAATATTTAGACTAGTCAGTATAGATTGAAACAGTTATGTGTGGCCCTTTAGTGATGCCGGGGGCCGCACCTGTGGCCCTCCATATCAACTCAGTTGCCCACCACTGCACTAGACAATGGAATTTGTAGAATGCAGTTAGAAAAAACACACTGGCTACACACAGGCAAAACGTAGTATCGATGTCACTTCTACAAATCTATGCCAAGATTCTCAGATAGGAAGATAATTTCTTCAATTACAAATTATTGATGTGATACCGATTAGGGATGATAAATCCCGACAGAGGTCTTAAGCCTGCCCTAGACGCACCGAGCCGTGGCAAAATCGGCCGCCGATCGGGGTGCCCACATGGGGCGACAGACCCCTGTCGCCCCACAGTTCGGCCGGCCAGAGAACGGATATGTCCGATATTCTCTGGCCAATGCCAGCTGATGTCATTAACTTCAATGAAGACCGGCATCTTCATTGAAGCTAAAAGCCTTCACACAAAGGGTGCCGGCTGATGCTGTCAGCTCGGGACTGCAGCATGATGACGTCATCACGCTGCTTTTTGGAGCTGATTGGACCTGCTCTGTCGGCCCCCACTCAGTACGTGTGTGGGGGCCTTTACTCTGAACTTATAGATAACTTATTAAATTGATAATGTGCACTTTTATCAAACAAACTTGTTTGTCATAAGTTATCCTAACTTTAAGCTCTGCAAAGAGGCAGATATAAACTAGGTATCACCTCAGTTTTTGCTTTAGAGATATAAAAGTTAAATCTTCCTTACAGGATATCTTTGTAGAAGGAAGCGTCTGCTATGTCTTGATGGGAAAAGAGTTTCCTTTCTTGTTGTTCCGCTCTTTTTTTCTTTCTCCTCTTTTTCTTTCCTTTCTCTACCCTGTGCATAACTTCAAGTAATAAAAATGATCTAAAGCACATGCCTACTGCTCTCCGAATTCTCCAATTACCTTTAAGCAAAGGGGTGTGTCTTAGATAAAAGGTAGGCAGACCTTTAGCTAAGGCGCCATGAAAACCCCTTCTTAGCTGAAGCAAGCTGAATAAATGTAATTAAAACTAAAAAACCTTTTGACTTTTAAGCAATAAAACATGAATAGAGAGAAAAATCCTGACACCTTTACTGCCAGGACATAGACAACTAGGTGCCTTTTTAGACACTCACCCAATGATGTATTCATACCGAGATGGTATACAATAGCCATTTATACTTATAGTAACATGAATATAATTTAGTTGACAACAAAGATAAGCTTTGTTCAAAGATGTAACCAGGGACTGACTTTATCTCCTGCTATGTGAGCATGAAGGGGCCCACATTTGAATCAGACTTTTCCTGAACTAAACTCAGCTTCGCTCTGTGTTGACCTTTATACACACTTAATACAATAGTGATACAAAATGGAGAAATAGTATAACTATGGCTTTTAACTATATGCCATTAGATACATAATAACCAAGACCACATAATTAATGTACAGTATATAAATGCTATACCCCATATAAAAATGCCTGACAATACCTAAATACCAACATATGTTTAATGAGGTTGATTTACTTTCCATGGTTTATCTTATCTATTGCCAACATCCAGACACAACATTTTTATTTCCGATTTCATCTCTGCTCGGCATCTGCTGAATAGATGCCAAGCAGAGATAAAATCGGAAATAAAGATTTATATCAACCTAAAGACAATCACTATTAAAAAGTTCCCTCGTTCTCCATTATGTCCAATGGGGTTCCCTTGACCCCTGCCAGATGTGTTTTTTATTATCATGAATGATCCAAATGTATTGTGACAGACCGGGGACAATATCCAGCAGTATAACCAGTGGTTACAGGGATCTGGACTCTGAACTGAACTGGGTGGGCCATCCCATTCCACCAAAATACACCTGGCGGACCCTTATAAGGCAGCAGGTGTGTATCCTCAAAAGGAGGTCAGGGCTTCCTGGAGAGGTGGGGAGACCTAAGCAGCGGATACCAGGGGCCACACAAAGAGTGTGGGGTCCCAGGCCTGTTAATTAGGGCAAATTAGAAGGACTTTCCTGAGGTAAAGGAAATTCTTTGAGTTCATCATTGCAAGCCAGGAGTTTTAGCATTTTCGTGTGGACTGTGTTGCCTTTTTTTAGTGCTGCCTAAATACTACCCATGTCACCCCATATTGCTGGACAGAGCTTCATTACCTGTGGCCTGTTTCACAACGGCTGCCATCTTGTTATCTCAAAATTCAGATAATTACTTTTCTTATATATTTCATAAATCTGATATTTTTTTGCCTAAATAGTGATTTTGACCTAATTCTTTTAAACATTTTATTCCAAAGACCCCCCAAAAATGGTCAATATTCTGGATCCTATAAACAAACCTGGCAAACTAGGCTAGGTTTACTGCATCCCATAGGCAGAGTGTGGGAACCCACCTTAAACACAGGTATGACGCAATTTGGAGGCCATTGTTTAGGAAACACCATTCAACCCCTCAAGGCAAACAGTGCAGACAGCCCCCCCCCCCATTTGCAGCATCATCACTGATGCCAGGGACATGATGGCTGGCAACACCATTTGAAAGTATTGTCCAATCCAGGCATTGGCATTCCAAGTCCTCTCATCATCAGCATCACTTTAATACCCAAAGCAGGTTATAATGAAAAAAACATAACTGTTCTTTCTACTTTTTATGTTGAAGACTAGAAGTGAAGATTTTTTTGATGGTGCTTCGGCTTTATGGAGCATGACATGTTTCGCCTATACTTTCGGAACATTCTGAGAACTTAGTTTAACTTGGTTTTGCTGATTATGCGGTTAAACAGCAGTGTCTATTGAAAATGCTACACTGGCGAACCTTTTCTGTACCTCATTAAAAATATTATGTCTTTCTGCAATATTATTTTTATGGACTATCATAATGCACATTGCATGTTCTGCTTTTACTTAATGATACTCGACAACGTGCGGTTCTCTATAATGACTCAGCCTGAAGACACCAGCAGAGTGAGTGAATTCCGTCCATTATATAAGGAAGGCTTTAGACAAAATTAAAGTTATATTATGCTGTAACACTAAAGGTATCATTGACTGGGAAATGTTGCTTAGTCATTTAAAAATATCAGACGGGCAAACTTTATCTCCTATGACAAATAGTTTACAGACTGTATGTTTGACCAACTTAAAAGGGAATCTATAATGCATTCTTAAAGGGGGCATAGTTTATATTTTTAATACAATATAGTTTTTATGTGCATTTATACATGCTTGCCACTTTGTATTTATGTTCTTACATTAAAAGATTTCTATTATAAAGACTGAAATAAAAAAAATTGGATGCACAACCCTCTTCTATAGGGGAAATCTCTTTAAATCCTTTTTTAATTTACCCAAATGTATGGGGGTGTTGGATTAATTTGTTGACCCCCAACATTAGTGCTATGTCCTCTTGTGACTTCTAAGGAAAAACCAAACATTAGTGATGGCGCAAACCCGGATTTTGCCGTTCGCGAACCCGGCAAACCGGCGAACCCGCCATTGACTTCAATGGGAGGCGAATTTGAAAAAACAAAGGGACCCCCAGTGTGGAGGACACTGGTGGTTGATGGTCAATATGGAGGACACTGGTGGTGATGGTCGTATGGCAGAAATGGTGGTGATGGTCAGTATGGCAAGACAATGGTGGGGATGGTTAAAGTAGGCGGGGACACTGGTGGAAGATGACCAGTGTGGGGAAACTGGTGGTTGATGGTCAGTGTGGAGGACACCTGGTGGTGATGGTCAGTGTGAGACACTGGTGGTGATGGTCAGTATGGCAGACACTGGTGTGATGGTCCAGTGTGGAGACACTGTGGGAGATGGATATTCACCATGGATGGATGGATGGGTATTCAGTGATAAAGACTGCAGATGACCTGAACACTGCCTAGCTGAATGTTCCTATGCAGCAGCAGCAGCTTCATATGATCTAAATCTCTCCTCTCAGCAAAAAGTGAAATGGCGGTCCTCTCCTTGCTATGCTAAGGGGGTGGGATGGTCCGTGAGGTGGGGGGTGATGTGCTGATGGCGGGATATGTCTGCTGGACTGTGACTCACAGAGGTCAAAGTTTAACATAATTATAAAACATAGGGGGCGGGTCGAACTCGGCCACGCGAAACATGCGTGTCGCCGCGGGGCTAGGTTCGCCTGGCGGCGAACAGTTCGCCGGCGAACAGTCGGGCAATCACTACCAAACATCGAAAAGTACACTCAATGGCCACTTTCTACAGTGAATCTATTACCCTCCTGGGCACGTATGCCCGAACTCAGTGTGGGCACAGTTGGCGCATGTGCTGGGATCGGCAACAAACCGGTTTCTTTGCCCCTCGCGTGCCTGCGGGCTCTGTGGGTGAGCCGGAGGCACACGGAGCCCTTCCGGCTCGTGTCTTCGGCATCATCTGTGATGCCGAAGGGGGAGGGGGAGGGCACGCCAAGACATCCATGTTATTGGAGATGGCGCCGCTCTCCTCCACACCCCACCGCCGGTCTATTTGACATGGCGGTGTGCGTAGAGGGCTT
>CM070035.1:144729788-144747391 GCA_036250615.1 Ptychadena robeensis | reverse complement strand
GCAGAGAGCCGGCAATCACGGCGGAGTACAGTGTACTCCGCCGCGATTGCGGGAGAAACAGCTTTTCATGCCATAAAAAATGGCGCGAAAAGCCCGTAACGCCCAGAGGGTTAAGGTCCCCATACACAGGTTAATACCCATTCAATCGATGAGCCGAACGATCGATAACGTCACGCTGCATGCGCTTGCGACCATCAATCGCATGGGTCACCGATTGTGGACATCCTGTTTTCGAGCGGAATCAATCGATGTGCACATTCAATCGTCATCACTTCTCAGAAACAAATTTGGGTGGAGTAAGGCTAAATTTATACTGTCGGTTCTTGAGCTGCTTTCAGGTAGTCTAATTAAGGACCCGATAGAGGTCCTATCGAGCAGCAGCCGAAAACCGACCAGTCGGTTATGTTAAAGGATCGTTAACCTGGCAGTTAAAAACTGCCAGTGTAAATGGACCCTAAAGCTTTGGCCTTCTGTGTCTCATTCCAGGGTCTTGAACAGGGTGAAATGTGATGGGTGTTATACCATATATTCTGGAATATAAGCCTAGGTAGCTAGAAAAAACTGAATGGCTTCAATATAAGCCTAGTGAGGGAAATGCAGCAGCTAAGGCATCTAAACACCCAGCAAATGTGCTTTTGGTTTGGGATGTTATTATTTTAACTAGATAATTTGTGAGTTAATTGCAAAGGCACTGAACACGACATCATCAAAACCTTATTTTTTTTAGCACATTTTGGCAGTATATACGGTATTATTGATTACAAGTTGTAACAGCTAGGATATATCAGAGTGTAAAGATAAACACATGACTATGACCTAAAAAGTTTGGAGGTGGGTGCTAGAAGAAAAGATGTTGAGCGTGGGAGTGTGCTTGCCATCAGAACTATGCATGCTATATGTGCATGATATTTTTGCACACAATTTTTGGGTAAGCGTGATAATGCACGTGGCGGCAGGGCCCCTCGGGGGTCCCAGAGCCTTGTTCGTCTGCATACTTTGCATGGCGGAAAAAACAGCGAGCAGTAATTCTGAATCGCGGCAGACACACCATTTGATTCTGGCATCAGTGATGCCATCCCACATTGCCCGCACACAATGTTTAGAGGGCGGGAGGGAGGGTGGGGAAAATTAACAAAGTACTCTGTACTGTGGTTTGATTGTCCGTACCGCTCCGTTTCCGGGCATACTGTGTTCAATATTTCTGTTCGATCAACCAAAAATCGATTCCTACCCACCTGGTTCGATCAAAATCAAACAGAAAATCAATCGAAAAGTGATCAGACATGCTGGTAAATTTTTGATTGTACTATGGCGCATGGAAAGTAATCGGGAAAGAAATCAAGTGGTTGAGAATCGATCGCACTGTGTGATGGTGTGATCAATATTGCAATATGTGCATGTACAAGTGCAGATGTGTGCAATGAAGGTAACAATGACCGGAGGTCACGACTTCTCAAATTTACGAATTTTTGGTGAATATTAGGCTACTTATTTGCAATGTTTTGCGAAGACTAATATTGCCTATGCTGCTCATCACTATTATATTTTGTCTTATAATGAAGCAAAGAAGAATAAGGCAAGGGCCCAAGGCAAAGTAGCACCTTTGGGTCTACAATCCCTCTCATTGACATTGGCATAGAAAAGGAGCATGAAGGTTTTACAGCGGCCCCCTGGACATCTAGGAGAATGTAGGCACCAGGTCTAGGTTGCCTTTCAATTAATCTGGTTCTGCAAGGCAATATTCATTTAGCGTACGCACTTGACTAACTTATGCCCTGAAGTTAAAAAGGGCAAACTATAAAGTTAAATAAAGTATGCCATTGAATTGCAATCTTCTGAATTATTAGTTCTTGACGGAGTTGCCAATTTACATATATAGCTTGCACTGAATTAATTAGCACTTTTTATTGCTGTATTAATTGCAGAACACATGTCTCTCAAGCTGTGTGCAGACTTTTAAAACCTTAAATCTTGAAATGAATGAATATGTTCTGGCACTGGAAACAACAGCACCTAAAATAAGTTTGAACAAACTGTATTTGCTTAAAGTAAAGTGAACAGTTTTAGATTAGAATTTGATTCCAGAGGTGAACAACCTGCTTTTATGTCTGACCACCTGAACTTCTCCACTGTGACACTGTAACACGTGCAGGGCCTCAGAGGGGGTTTTGGGAACTTCCCTTGCTCCCTTCTCATGCAGGGTCCGTTGGAGTCTTCCCCAAATTCAACCGACTATGTGTACTCCTAACCCTTCTTGGCCAACAAAGCATACTGACAATGGCCACCCCACTCGTTAGGCTGAACGGTGTTGCAGGTCCTGATGTGCCCAGCCCCAAATCACAAATAAAGTCCATTATCCGCACAACACTTCAAGGTTGAACAATAGCTGGAGCTTTATTCCAGGATAGTATTTGCAGACTTTCTACCACTGCTGAGGTATATTTATCATAATGATCGTATTTGGAAGTAGTGGTAGCATTTTGGGCAGTGTTCAATCAACAATGGAGAATGTTTTGAGTTCAGGTGATGGTATTAATTGCTAACTTATAATTTTAGTTATTAAAGATTACATTTTTCTGGACCCATTGGACTTAATACCTTTGTCTTGTGTGCATGCTTCATAGTACCATGGGATGCAAAATGTATCAAAATACCAAGAAAACCTGTCAGATACTTGAACAATTACTCACAGCTCGATCGATTTTATATTTGACAATCAAATCTATTACAAACAATTTTATATTTAATATATTATATCACTTTTGAACGATTAACTAAAAAATGAATATCTTTTAAATGTATTTAGCTGCTTTAATCATAATGTGTGTAAAGGATTTAACCATCCAGGTCTCAAAAATGAGGACCCTTTAACTTGCCCTTTAACGTGCTACACAATCTAGTTTTTAAATGTCTTGTTAAAAATATCTGACAATATATATTATATTTTACCCGTATAACAAAAGTATTGGAATTCTGACAGCCAATTAAACCTCATCAATCTCAGTAACTGTTTTATGTTTAATTAAACAAAGTTAAGTTCTATGGTGGACTGTTTGCAATAAATATGGGAAGGAAGCCCTAGAGGCAGATGTTTGGTTGATGTACAGTCGAGCCCATAATTATTCATACCCCTGGCAATTTTTGATTTAAAGTTACTTTTATTCAAATAGCTACAACCAGCAAGTTATTTTTGACGGGAAATGACACAGGTGTCTCCCAAAAGATAATAAGACAACCTACAAGAGGCAAAAACAGTTATAATATATATAAAATACTGTATATGTATGTTTATCTTTTTCCTGGACCGTCATTTCAGTATGGAATAGAGACAAGTAAAACGCTGTATCTTTTCCCCAAGCTTACTATGTAAACTGCTATTTTAGGCATTTAGAATTTGGTTAGCCTCAAAAAAACTGTCACGCAGAATTCAAACTGTGTCTTTATAATGTTAGATTGAATTATTTTATGGAAATGGAGCGAGTACTCTGGTGTGAATACAGATATCTTCATTATGTGCTGCACCAAGCCAATGTGCATAATTGTGATGTGTACCAAATTTTCTTTTATTTGCGCTTATCTTTCAGGCGGAATTTCACAGACTCTGTGAATACATTTTGACGGCTCTTTTTAAGATTGCATCAGCTGAGAGAATTAAAAAGTGCTACAAAAGAGATACTTGGCTGAAATATGCGGAACAATGCAGAAGAAAAGCATAGTCAGAGAATAAAAGAAAGTAAGTGTAGAAAAAAAATCACAATAATATTTTATTATCAAAAGGTATTGCTTTGCTTTTTAAAAGAAGATTAGACATTAACAACAAAATGCAGAATAGATCATTCGGCATTTATTGGATTTTTGGATGGTTTGCTGTTATTTATATTCATTGCACAACTATGCATATAATACAACTTGTTATCTGATTTGTATTTAAAAATGAATAGGTCTTACTTATGCCCCCCATACATGCAAAGATTTTAATGGGCGACGGATGAAAAGCGAGCAATTTTTTGATCGCTCGACTGAAAATCGGAACATGCCCACATGGTCCGATCAATTTTAATCGATCGTAATTGTGAAAAAAATCGATCAAAACATGATCGGACATGTTGGAAAATTTTTATCGGTTGAGTACAAATTCAGTACAAATTACGATTCCAAAAAAATCGATCAAAAAAACCCCCAAAAAATCGATCAAAAATTGGTTATTCAATGTGGAGTATATTCTATTTTCCATCAATCAATCTCCAATTGTACGATTGAAAAAAATTGATCGTTTTTAGTCTGTCGGATGCTAAAATCTGTGTATGTATGGGGGGCATAACTCAGACGAGACATAAGGCAATAACACAGCTATATTTTTTGGTTATTTGCGTTTTACTGCTTGAAGTCCAGTACTTCTAGCTCTTGGTACGGAATTTTGGTTGCAGACAAAAATGTGACTAGAAGAGCGGCCTATATGGTCACTGTATTCTAACACTTAACCCTAGTCAGCCAGAAAATGTCAACACCTAACACCCTTAAAGCTAGCCATACACATGTCAGATTCCATGTCCAATCGATTCATCATCCGATCGATTCCAGCGATTCTGCCGGGAATCGCAGGTGTGATCAATCGGCCAATTAAGAGTATCCATCGCAGCATACCACCTTGTCCGAGCGGATTCCGGCACGATTCCGTGTGCGATTCCACCTCCGATTCCACCTCACAAATGGCAACTCCCCCTGATCCGGGCAGAATCGGATGAGAAAGACCAACATGTTGGTTCTCCGTCGGATCCGATTCTGAGCCCCTGAACGATCGGACCTGATCGATCGGACAAGGTGGGCTGCATGCGATTCCGGCACGAATCAGACACGTGTATGGGGGCCTTAAGACATGGTTGTTACCTAGTCATTTAGCACACGCTAAGCTAAAAGTTACCACATGCTAAGAATTCCCCATTATATCCAATAGGCCAATTTACATTTGTTACCAAGCATTGCCCAATACGTGTCAAAATGGAATGTGTGTGAACAAGGCCTCACTCTGACATATTTAATTCCACATGTCTTGCCCAATGCACGTAAAAATCAATTCCTTTGACCAGGCCTTACAATTCCACATTATATCCAATAGACCTGTTCTCATATGTTAAAAAGCATTGCCCAATGCATATAAAAATCAATGCCTGTGAACCAGACCTTACTCTGAAATTTACAATTTCACATTATTTCCAATGCACCAGTTCACATATGTCAATAAGCATTTCCCAACATGTATAAACATGGAATGCATGTGATCTAGGCCTTACTAAAGCTGAAACTTTAGCCCAACCTGTCATGGATCCACCCTCAAAGGAACCATCACCTAGTATCGCTAGCATAGAAAGGAGTATCCCCTTGTGTAGATTCAGACACAGTATGGATGCCAACACCCTAAATCAAAACTAACATTAAAAGTGATGACCTAATCATAGTAAAAACCTTTAAATGAAGACATGAGTCTGTATCATATGTATACAGTGGCGGTTTTACATATGGGCAGTAAGGGCGTTTTCCCAGGGTGGCATCTTGGGGGGGCGGCATCCGCCATACTGCTCATATGTAAAAGTGCCCTCTCCTCCGTGTGCCGACATCCGCCTCCAGCTCTGCTCCTTTCCCCAGAGAGAGATCACTCCTGTTGGGGGTGCAGTGTAGATCAGCCTCCCTGTGTCACTGATATTGCCACTGATGTTCATTCTGTTATGGACAGGGAACACAGAGGGGGAGGCTGATCTCAATACAGTATGTCCCCTGTCCATAGCAGAATGTGGCACTGGGAGGGAGAGGTTCATTTTGAGGAGACACAGGTATATCTGTTGAGGGTAAGTGGGTACACTGACCCTCCCCCCCCCCCCCCTTGGTTCTATAGTGCTGCCCATACCGTAGCCCTACTGCCACTGAGGTTGTGCTGGCAGCTGACACTGATATAGGGGGTGGGGTGAGGCTGCCATTTATGATTTAAATAAAGTGTGATTTATTTCAGTGCATGGCAGCCTCACCTCAGCAGCGCTATGGTATGGGCAGCACTATAGCACCAGTGGGGTCAGTGCACCCATCTTCCCATAACAGATATACATGTGTCTCCTAAAAATAAGCTTCCCCGTTAGAGTCACTGACAGTTCATTCTGCTATGGACAGGGGACATGTCGAGATCTCTGTGTCCTCTGACCATAGCCACTGGGAGGCTGATCTACATAACAGCAGCACAGCATAGAATCCATAGCAGAATGAACACTGACAATGGGAGGCTGATCTCAACAGGTCCCCTGACGAACATCCAGCCAGCGCCCCATGTTACTATGATTAGGTCATCAGTTTTGATAAAGACCTTTTTCTGCAGCATTGGGACATTGTGACATTGCTGATTCGTTGATGCCTCAAAAGCCCTGTTACCATGTTGTGGTAGTTTTTTTGTGTTAGTATCACTAGCATTGCCTGGGCTCATAGGATTAGTACATCACCTCAAACCCACTTGTGTTTTATTGACAATTACTGTGCCAAAGCAGAAAGGAGCCTTGTCAGACTATCCAAATAGGCTGAGAAAGCAGGCATTGAAAAAAAAAAAAAAAATTCAAAGTGTTTCACTTGGGGTACATAAAAAATTGTTATAATAAAAAAGCCCCATTGTTGGCGTCAGTGGCACCAATAACTAGTGTTGAGCTCGAATATTTGATTTTCGAATATTTAGCTCGAATATCGCTATTTCGCCATTTCGCGAATATTCGCGAATATATCATCGGATATCCGACGCGATTTTTCGTGATTTATTGCGCTTTTATAATCGCGATCCATTGCAATGAATGGGATCGTGATTATATAATCGCAATGCGATTTTTTAAAACGGAAGTGACGGATATTCTCCCAGTCGAATATCCGAGCTCCATTGACTTGCATGCATTGCGCATATTTGGTCACATTGCGCTTTCTCGGATAATCGCGATTTCGGATTCCGCCATTCTCCATTGACTTGCATGCATTGCGCATATTGGGTCGCAATTGCGATTGTTAGATCGCAATTCATGTCGTAAGTGCGGATATTCGAGATTACGAATATGGAATCGAATATTATGGTGGATATTTGCTAAATTACGCGAATTCGAATATTGCCTAGTCGCTCATCACTACCAATAACAACCCCTCTGAATTGATGTTAATGGCAGCAATGATAATAACATCCTTCATGTGCGGGCAATCCAGGACTCGCTCCTGTCTCTCCTTCCGTCTCTACTTCCGTCCCCACTGTGCTCTGCATCAACATAATTTGTGTTGTCACCGCAGCTTTAGTTACCTTTTCCATGCTGGAGTTTGGTGTCCACCTTCTGCAGGCATGGGGAGAGCTAGAGTGCATACACGGGTGGCACTGCACCTGTTATGAGGCCTCTGGTGTCTCCTCCCCTTTATAAACCCTGATGGTGCATGGCTGCCCTGCCTGTGATTAGAGATGGTCGAATTTATTTTAAAAAATTCGACCATTTAGACGGTTTCGAGTCAATTGCAAAGCCCCTGGACATGATTTCAACACCAAACTTGCTGGACATGTAGAAAAGGGGGTATACTACAAAAAAGAAAGTATGTTTCTAACACAAATAGTTTTTGCACAAATTTGCACAAAGCCAAGTAAAATTTTTGAAAATCGGAAATTTCGACTTTGTTTTTTAACTTAATTTATGCAAAAACTCCATGAGCTAGAGCAAAACTTTTTTTTTCAAATCTTCCAACAACCTTTCTCTACATCTCCAGAAATGTTGGTGATAATACCATGTTCAGGGGCTTTGCAATAAGCTCACAAAGTTAGCAAGTGAAAAAATATAACCATCTCTACCCGTGATAGCGTCAGTTCCCTGAACTACTGGGTTCCTCATGCTAATCCGTTTGGGAGCTCAAGAGTTAACATTGTGTATGACCCCTTCTTGCCTTCAGACTACTCTTTGGATTAACCCCTGGATACTGTGTTTGGTTGGACTGATCTGTGCATGACTTCTGCTTGCCTATGGACTACTCTTCTAATTAACACTTGGATACTATGTTTGGTTGGACTGATCCACTGTGTATGACGCCTGCTGTGAACCTGGACTTTTGCATCTGCCCTTGTTCCTGTACGCACTCCCTAGGGGGTCCTTGGAGGATTTTATTGTTCTCAGCTCTCAGGTGGGATACCTTGTGTGTCAAGTCCTGGGGGCAACCAAAGTCGGGTAGGCATATCATGCCTCCTTTTTAAGCAGGGGCTTGTCTATAGGTAAAGACCGCGGCGGAGATTGGGGTATCTGACCTGACCTGTAGATCGGAGACCCTTACATGTGTAAGGCCAGCATTGACCTAAATTTGAAAGCCAAAATAATCACAGAAATACTGACTAGCATGTGTCAAGACAACAGTTCTCAGAGAGCATCAGGGAAAAAATAATACCCCACACAGAAGGTGTTTATATTCCTGTCTTGGCAATGAAGAACAACAGATAACACGTTTTCAAACCTTGCTGACCCAGTTACATCCAATTGTGCTTTCCCATTGTTATGTACATTATACAAGCAGATTTTCACATGGATATCAAAGACAAGAATCTAACATGTCTGAATACTTTACAACAGCATTAAAGAAATACTAATACATATTTATGGGCCTCGGGTGTCAGCAGTTAATATCATTTTTACCAGAGGAACAAAATGTTTATGAATAGTAAAACAATAAGGGAAGAGCAAATTCAACATTAATCTTACGGTGGAGGAAAAATTCTTATTGGCTGACAGGATAGAGTACATGCACCACAGCGCCTCTCATCCTGACCTTTTGTTGTACGCATCTCATCATAGCTTAGGGGTTATTTTGTATCATCTTCCAGACTGCAAATCCTTTCAGATTTATCAGATCTCTCAGGATGCAGTAACATAGTTTCAGCAAATGTAATGCTAATCAGGGTTCTTGAAAAGATCTGATCACGCAGCATGAAAACTCCCATTAATACCATAAACACGATGTGAATAAAAACTAAGCTGCGCTTTCGTGCATTCCTTTAATGAGAAATGCTATATACGTGTATAACCTGTATGAAGGGTAAAGCATAGGTTTGGACAAAAAACTGCATATGACTCTTAGGAAATGCTTATTTATTATGCCTATTTATTATAAATAAAAAAAGATCATGTTAAACTGCATTGTGTAATGTAGCATAGTTAAATGAAGACCCCAAAGATCATGTATTGTTATGCACATATGTATTAGAAGATGTAAAGCATCCAAAAAGTTGACCCAACCTGTTGACTACAGCAATGGTAATGATGCTATCCCTGGGTTCCTTGAGTGTACCTCTACTATGAAGTTTGGGAAAGGAATGCGAATAGAATAGTGTAGACCTGGGGTCATTCTGTTCTTGTGGGTTTCCATCCCTTGTCTGCAGGCGCCTCTGTGTTTACCAGGTTCTTTAGACAATGTAGCCCATTGCTAGTGCCGCAACCGAATCATACACATAGTTCGAAGATATGTGTATCACTGCGACTGTAGACTAAAATGGTCGACAGACGATAGACACCACACAAATGGTCTAGCTGACCGTTAAAGTCCCCTAGCCTCCAAGTTGGAGGACATTTGTGTGGTGTCTATCGTCTGTCGACCATTTTAGTCTACAGTCGCAGTGATACCCTTATCTTCTCTCTATTGAATTTGGGATGTTGGTCAGTTTATGGTGATAGGGAATCTATTTTTAATATTCATACACATAGTTCGGCAATAAAGAGAAGGCCACAACGCTGCATTTCTTGGGGATAACGTTTACTAACTAAAGGAATAAATACAGCTTTCACTAGGTCTGGTCCGGAGGATAGGGTACAGCTTGTGGGAGAAGTTTCAAACAGTCCCATATATTTACTCAGCAGTAATATAAACAGTGCTGAGTCTTTAACCCAGGTAGAGGGGTCCTGAGAGGTGTGAGGGGGAGAAAGATTAGACTTCCAGGCTAGTATAACTGCCATTGACAGTCCTTCACTCTGCCTCCTATAACTCAAGATTCTGTCTGAGCTTAAAGCAGACCTCATCATCAGCAGCACTGCCGATAATTAGACAATCACTGCTCAGAAAAAAATGTTTCTGACAGCTTGAGGGGTGATTTTAGGGATCTCCCCTCCCACTGTGTGACGTCCCCACTGCTGCATGTTTTGTAAATACCGCAAGGGCACCTGAAATGAAGTGCCGTAGTCCTGTGAGATTTTGATGGCAGCTTTACATCTGCTAATGTAATGTAATCGAAGCTCCATCTTGTGGCCGTTTTTTTTAATTACAGCTCCATAGTCAGAATGAATTATTCATAAAGTGTGGGCGGAACAGCTTCTCTTTGACATTACTAAACATGATGGCTTCGGAAATGAGGATGGTAAGTACGTTTTTTTTCAGTCTAGCAGTTTTCACGTATATAATAGGTGAGTATTATATCAATATAATGTATTTGGTTTATATTTGAGTATAGATCCGCTTTAAGTTCCAGAAGTTGAGGAATCTGTTAGAGGGAAGATCCACCCGTGGGTGGTTCTTCCCTCTGTTTCTGCTTCTCTGTCTGTATACAGATGTATATAAGTTTACATCTTAAGCCGGACATAGACGTCTTGATTTTCCGCACAATTCCTGTGAGATCGATCACCAACACCGATCGCTGCGATTGATCACAAATTGATGCAAAAAGTGATCAATCGATTGATTTGACCCTAAACCACACGCAAAATCAATCGAGCAGGAATCGGACCTGTCTGTAAAATTAAGTTGATCCCTTGGGAATCACGGAACGTTAATGGAGACATGCGATCGACCTATTGGCGTCCAACCCACATTGCATAATTTCCGATTAGAACAGCTGCGAGCTGGAGAACGCACGATCCCTGATTGATCAATCGCGGGAAGGAATTGACCAGGATTCTTAGACATCATATGGTGCAGTGTGAGATCGATTCTGTAAATGGAATCAAATGCATGATCATTTAAAAAATTGATCACTGGAAAATCTAAACGTCCATGCCCAGCTTTGCATTTATATAATATTTTCTGAAAGCTCGCAAAATAGGCTAGACCAAAATGTACATCTGTTTTTGTGTGATAAAATGCTCTGCCAGCCTTTATAAAAAGGGTTTAATTCAGCATTTTTAATAAACAATAAAGGTGTTGATTTAAATTCCATGCTTTAATGACATTTTAAGTATTTCTGGAAAAGACATTGTTAAATTAAATACAGAATGGTTTGTAAAACTCAGAAAATTGCTCTGTTTAACCCAGAAGCTGACCTGTATGTGGCCCTCGCAGTTGGACAACCATACTTTAATGCAATTCTGCTTAGTTCAATTTGTTCTGGCCATCCCGTGACAAGCTGAGCTCATGATAGCAATTGCATTGATCAAAGGTCAGATGAAACAAAATGTTATGGCTACAGTATCTTTTTTGTAGAACACATTTTAGAAAGGATGCATGAAAGGTAAATGACTGACAACGAGTATGATTTTCTGTGTCATTGTTCGTAGCTTTTAATCAATCACATTTTATGATGACAGACATGTACAAATAAAATTACATTTTCTGCTAGAAGGGAAGCCTACTGGAGAGTCTACTTTAAACAAAGTAATAATCTATGCCTGACAGTCACTTGTAATTTTGTTTTTCAGTTCATAAACCAGTTTCCTGACTGGCAAGAGTTGTTTTTGTGCAATTCAAGTTTTTTTTAAATAAACTGTACTTAAAGCAGCGGTAGGGCCCTCCCTCTAACGCCCTTCAGGGTTGACACCAGACGACCGATCACAAGGACAGGCCTATGTCTCATAGGTGGGGTGGGCATAGGTAGGGTGGCCCCAAACGAGGGGTCATGCTGACCTGACTGAGTGGGCCAGGCCGCCCATGGCTTGCCCATAGTTCAGGTTCTGCTCCCCTTCCTATCCCCGTTGTTATCGATTAAGAGGGAAATGTGAGGACAAACACGACCATAAACATGCAGGTCAATGGGACTCTTCTGTTGGGTCTCGCCTGTTCAGCGCCATTGATGTCACCGAAGAGGCGGAACCTGACAATGTGCAGAGATGCTGCAGGCTTCTACCAGACAAGTAAGATGCCCTGATTTTAGTTGGGGGAGAGTTATGTTTGGAAACAAACTCACCCCAAACTAACTTGGGGCAAACGACCAGGAGGTTAAAAAAAGTTATACAATATGTATACAATCTTTGTTTTATGTTATTATATCTACCAAAGCATTTATCAAAGCATTTCAAAGGCCCAAGCATTGTCTACACAGAGCAGCAGAACTAGTTCTCTTTCAGACATAGCTGTCCCTCACTGAATATTTGTACAGAGCTCTACAATCAGAAGTGTAGATTTGCTGACACATTTTCTTTTGTAGTAATTTCATATGTTGGGGAGAAAGAGTAATACAATTAAGCTAGATGTCACTCTGCTGGCTAGATATCTCTCTAAGGGCCAAATGACACCAAGTGGGGCTAATGTGAAACAAAACAAAAGCCCTAAGTGATGTCATTGGGCATGCACAGTTTCATGGGAAATGTACATGTCCAATAATTTAGACCTCATTCAGCATTGGACGGCAATGGAAAAGGACTCATCCAGCAGAGCTCTGGAATTTTTACAGATGCCTTAGTGTCAAGGTCCCTGTGTTCCGCTAAGGCTCATTAAAGCTATCTGTATTCCTGTGTTACTGATTCATGCATGTGCTCTGAGACTCTGCGGCCCGTTTAACCCTTGTCTGCCTGCCTTGACACTCCTGTTGCCAACCCAGATTGCCTGACCTGTACCTGTGCCGCCTGCCTTAATCCATTGCCTGTGTGATCCCTCTCTCATCCTTTGGTCCTGCACTGTTGATCCTGGTTATGACTTGACTGCTGACGTTGCCTGTGCCTTTGATACCTTTCTCTGGCATCCCCCGGTCTCCCTCGACCAGCTGCTCCATGTGCCTATTCTTCCTCAAGAACAAGTGGGTTCACTTATACAACACCCTTAGAGGAGGTAGGAATCATGGCACAGTGGATTCACACCTACTGGTTCATAACATTTAGTGCTTGCATGTAATAGTGCTTGTATGTAATAATAATACAATTTATACCTGTTTTTTTAAGGTATATATTTTTTTAAAGGTATGTTTTGTTTGTTTTAATTAGTGGCTTTTCCACTAAGGAGTTAATTGTTTGGGAGTTCTAAGGAGTAAGGAGTTAATACGAATCGCTCCATGTTACCTGTAAACATTTATTTCATGAATACAGATAACTTTATTTTAATGAATTTTAAAAGTCGTTTCTTTTTTGCACTTTGCTGAGCTGGAGTTAATGGTTTTGGAACGAGTACCTTTACTCCTTCCAGGTTATTATGTGTAATCATTGCTTTAATTATTTAATATAAATGTGTATGGGGGGATTGAATTTTTCAGTCGAAATTCCAACTTTAAAAAAAGATGCTCATAGACATCATTGGGTATTCTCTTCCATTTGACTGTGTGGGAAGAGATCAAAGTTTGCCTCCATGTTAACCTTTGGGAAGAGAATGGAAATCGGAAAAGTCAGCTTTTTGGGGCGGACCGCGAACAACCGATGTTTTGCGCGAACTGCCGACAGGTGAATTGTTCACTCATTACTTATATGCACATAGAAACAATAGACAGCAAATGAAAGAGCAACACAGTTAATGAATAAATCACCCAACGATTGATCCTGATAATAAAATAATAATACTGAATCTTGATTTGCCATGTGCCTACATTCATTTTCCAAAGCTTGCCGGAAAAGATCTAAAATACCTCAGAGCAAAACTAGAAGAATAATTAATTAGCTAAAAGTTCAGAATTACTATGAGCCTTACTTTCTTAGCAGAACTTTGGATGGAATTAACTGAAAATTAATTAAATGTCAAATACATTATCATAATGGAGTTAATTTATGAAAACACTTAGTCAAGTCTGGTTAGCTATTCACTTGCATATTTTATGTTTTTAAATAATTTTTTGTTTGCCTTTTTTAATACATTTTCTAATTTCTTAGACAATGATTTCTTTTTTTTATAAATGGAAACTATGTGATTTTTAAAAGAGACAGTCTGATTAAAGCAAACCCTAATGGAGAGATAATGAAACCTGGCATTGTTGATCTGGTTTTAACCTTATATATTTTTTTGGGAGTTTTTTCAATTTTCAATCAGAAAAAAACATTGCAAACAACAAGAAACAATATCAATTTAATAGAAAATGTATACATAAGAGAACAGCAAAAGTAGAAAAGCAAGACACAGGAAAAGAGATGGAGAAGAATGAAGAAAAGAGAGGAAGAAGGGAGGAAAGAGAGTGGATTTCCATCATAGGTCAATAACCAAAAAGATTAACTAAAGAGACAAAAGGCGATGATTGAAACCTTCGAGCGAAGGTGCATAATCCAAGATGACCAGATTATACGGAAGCGGGTATGCTTGCAGTAAGAATAGTAGTGTAAGGTACTTGCCCAGCCAGGGCAACAATTAGACCATTTCAACGATTTCGCATTCATTGCAAAGCCCCCAAACATGCTATCATCACCAAACTTGCTGGAGATGTAGATAGGGGTTGGGGGCATACTACAAAAATAAGTATTGCTCTAACACAAATAGTTTTTGCATAAATTAAGTTCAAAGTCAAGTCAAAATTTCGAAAATCTGAATTTCAACTTTGATTTTGAACTTAATTAACTACATGTGCTCGGGCAAAACTTTTTTTCTTTTAAATGTCCCCACAACCCTTCTCTACATCTTCATAAATTTTGGTGATTAAACCATTTTCATCAGCTCACAAAGTAAGCAGGTTGAAAAACTTGAATCTCTACAATCTAGTAGGGATCACAGACAGCCTCAGCACATGCATCATGGTTCATCTCACTCTGTATGTCCAGACTGCTTTTCTTCCAAATGGGGTCACTGCAGTCATGCTCTACACATGTCTCACTGTCTCCTGGTGGTGGGTGCTGTTCTGGCTGACTCAGTGTTTGAAAGTGTTCAGAGTGAATTCCTACAGCCCCAAGCAGCTGCTGGATATTCACCAGCTATCGTCCACCAATCCCATGGCACTAGGTGACATGATGTGATTGGGCAGGCTCCCCATTCAATGGGACTCTGTCCTGCACATCATTGCCCGTTATAGCTTGGATGTGCTTCTGTGCTTCCTGTTAACCTGCCTGTCTGCACATGTGTGTGGGAAGAGATCAAAGTTTGCCTCCATGTTAACCTTTGGGAAGAGAATGGAAATCGGAAAAGTCAGCTTTTTGGGGCGGACCGCGAACAACCGATGTTTTGCGCGAACTGTCCGACAGGTGAATTGTTCACTCATTACTTATATGCACATAGAAACAATAGACAGCAAATGAAAGAGCAACACAGGTAATGAATAAATCACCCAACGATTGATCCTGATAATGAAATAATAATACTGAATCTTGATTTGCCATATGCCTACATTCATTTTCCAAAGCTTGCCGGAAAAGATCTAAAATACCTCAGAGCAAAACTAGAAGAATAATTAATTATATAATTAATAATTAACATGATTAACTATCTGCTGACTAATGGCAGCAATGGTTTATACAGGATTCTCCATATACTTGATAATAAGATTACAGATGTTTAGGACCAGGGTCTGGGGCAGAGAGCCAGGAACGGGTGGGCACGGGTGGCTAATTGGGGGGTATGCCTACATCTCACAGGTGGGGCTGGCATAGGTAGGGAACCACAATGGAGCGGCCACGCCAACCTGAGCATTGGCATGGTTTTGGCCTGAAGTTTGAGCTTCACCACAAATCTGAACCTTTCTCCATAATAGAATATGTAATGCAAAAATTAGACAAAACTGCAACTTTGAAGTAAAGTGGAACTTCAATCTTCCTACCCAGTAATCTAGATAGCTTACATAGTGTGTCCATCAATGCACCAGACAACTTGCCAACATCGTCTTCAAAAGATCTTAGTTGAGGGACATTATGTTGTAGTGTTGTGGAGGGCATTTCTCTTCCTCTAACGACCAGATTCTTTGAATGTTCCAACACACTGTCTTAAGCTAGCCACACACGGTTCAATTTTAGTTCAATCGATGCTCGATTAGATCGAGGAATTCAATCGTCTAATTGAAAATCGATCTTAATCACATCAACATACACCCCACATTGAGTTTGCGATTGTGGTGAGATTTCGATTCCAAAATATTACTAAAATCGTCGATTTTGGTATGGAAACGATTGAAGTTCAGATTGAAGTAGTCTGTTATTATATCGAATCTAATCGATCCAGGAGAAACACCATAAATATCGACGATTATAAAACGATTTTGGCACAATCCAACATGTCCGATCAAAATTCGATCAATTTTTTTGTCTTCATCGAACAATTATCGCCGATCGTACCATGTGGGCATTCCTTGAATTTCGTTCAATCGATGAAAAAATTTATCTAATCGAGCATCGATTGAACCAAAATCGAACCATGTGTGGCTAGCTTTAGGCTCACACACACCAATTAAAGGAGTCACAGGCAAGCTGGTAGGGGGATATTTACAGTCTTTACTATAGGGAATATATACAGTCCAAACACCAACCCAAGCCTGGGAATGGGGCACACACTTAAGGAACTACTGTTTCAAAGAAAAGGTGCTACCAGCTGCAGGGTGATAATGGATTCCAGGTCCCAGTGAGAGGGGGCCAGGTACAGTCCAGTGGTTAGGACAATAGGAAAAATGCGGGCAGGTAAGGTGGAGTAGGGAGGAATCCTGCGTCTGCCTAACTTCAGCATCTACCAATAGTCGTGTCCATCTGCTCGGGGACGTTCGAGCTATGGGATGACCGGCGGGAGAACCCAGGAAAAAGGTAGGAGATTGTTCCAAGATCAGCATGAGACACTGGCTGTTGATGGTTGAGGAGCTAACCCAACTCTGGCTAAGGAGGGCCTTAGGAGGTATATTTATACCCTCTGCTTGGAGGAGGGCAGTAGCCGTCTCCAAGCAGAAATCAAAAGTTACAATGTAAGGCCAGAAAAAGAGCGGAAAAATAGAAGCCATTAGTCATCCCTGCACCTGCTATAGAGGAATGCAAGGAAGATTTAAAGTCATATACACATTTTTCACAGAATAGGGTGACACAGGGCAGTATATACAATTCAATAAATATATACATATGTGGTGTATACCCTGGTCACTACACTGTCAACAGCCAAATCCAATTTAGTGTGATATGATAAATTTTCAGTAACTCTTTGGGGCAAAATGTGTTTTCACATCAGGCGGAGGAGAAGTTGTTTGCTAATTTAGTTCTTTAGCATCCTACCTCACCTACTCACCTACAGTGAATGCCACCATTACCCTATTTAATCAGCAAGTAGCTTATTTAAATGATATGAAGCTGAACTAGGATATCATAAATTTAAACTAGAGTTATATTCCTGGCTGTGAAGTTCGAGAACATTGAAAACCAGAGGACTCATTAAGCAAAATAAAATATTATATGGCAGATAAAAAGTAAGCAAACATTTTTTAGCTTCTTGCCTAGGGGTTCACATGACCCAGGGAGTACTGAGCCATTTTGTCTCTTGGACTTAAACACACCCCATTC
>CM070035.1:144688408-144699949 GCA_036250615.1 Ptychadena robeensis | reverse complement strand
ATCACTATAGCTGTGTAATCACTGCTAAAGGTTGTGCGCAACTACCCATCATCTTTCGTAGGGAATTGTATGCAGTGTACTTTGGTAAGGGGCGGTGCGCTGGAAAGGTTAAAATTCTACTGATCCTACAAATTTTGCTTTCTTAAATAACTATAATGCATTTGGCCAACAAATGCTCCAAAACGTAATTATTTTTTTTTACATTTGGAGACATGAAAGATTTTTATATAATAATGGTGCTGTTAACTTAATGGAGCACTCTCTGATTATGTCTTCTTATGGGTATTGTAAAGGGAACGCAGCCAAAAAATAATCCAGTGAGGAGGCTTTCAACTTATCTTCCCAGTAGGGTAAAATCCTTCTTGACTCTATCAATAGCATTCTTTTTAATTCTCTGGATCAATCACTCCTTTGATGAATCCTCCTAATTAATGGAGATTACAGATTCCAGTTAAATAGGCATCCAATCCCCGCATGAATTCCCCTTTACTGATGTCCAACACTACCATCAGATCAAATTAAATTCCAACCACCCTTATTAATGAAATGTATTTTCTTATGTGTGGATGACATGTTTTCCTTCAAGTCTTTTCACTAGCACATGCTAATGGTAAGAAGAAAAGTATCCAGTTCTCTATGACTTGCTTCTCTAGGTAGCCATTTTGTTAAATAAGCAAAAGAATATTTGTTTTATTATATCTGAAAAAAAATGAGAAGTCAGTAATAAATGAAATATCCATAGTTGTTTATATACATATGTAACTAGATTTTGTGTGATTTTTCTCAGGAAGAATCACACCATAAATGTATTTCAGCTACCAGAGTATCACACCTTTCTGATGAATGCAAAATGGATGATGAGTTGTGAGTCACCTTTTTGCACATTCACAAGGTCAGACTTTTCAGAAGATCAGAAAGTGCACGTTTTTGGTCTCTTGAAATATGTCAAGAAATTGGCATTCCTTTATCTCTTTGTAACCTTAAAGTGGCAGTATACACTGTATATGGATTATGTAGCTTCCACTACCATTGTGCATAGAAAGACAGGCCCAGAGCCAAAAGACAGAGACCTAGGTGGAGGGACTACATGACTGGGTTAAGAAGAAGCTGGCAAACTAAGGGTTAGTAAATCTTATAAACATGCTAAACTACATTTTTACAAGTATCATTGTTATGTTATTATGTTATCTTGTTCCAGCTCTACCGTATTTGTTGAGTTAGTTGCTAAGCAGGGTCCTCCTGTAGTTTAGTGGGAGAGGAGCATTCACCACACTTCTGTCGGAGGATAGTGTGTGATTCGGATGAATTTCCCGCCCTCGCTTAATTTTTCTTTGCTTAATAAAACTTTGACTAATTCCTTTGTTTTCAGGTTTTAAAACTTGTCACAGCAGTTGCAGGGTTGTAAGGCCCTAGAAGGTGGTCTGGTCATGAAAAAGGTGATTGGGAGGCACCATGTAGGTACACATCCCACTCTTTGTTAAGGATGTCAGAGTGCCAGGGAACTAGTTCTGTAAGGTGGTATCTGCAAGTCAGTGTAGTGCGGCTGGAGGCCTATGTATTGGGTAATGCAGATACAGTGTGCTGGATAACTGCCTTCAAGGGACCTTCATTGTTATCCATAATGGTCTTGTTTAAGGATTGATATATATTATATTTTGTTATTTATATTAATAATAAAAGGCTGCCAGGCCATTTAAAACCCAATGAGTCTCAGTTATTACAGTTATGTTTTTTGGGGAGTGAAGGTTATTGAACAATTCAGAAAAAGGGGACAGCTATCTTTGATACCCTAGTCATGTGTTCATTGCTATACTTAAAGCCTGCTTATCTTCCATTTTTATACTTGCTGTGGTTGGAACCATAACTGTGTTACATATATATAGGGCAGAATGTACCTGATCCAAGCAGTCAATTGAAAACTACACCTAAACACCTACACATTTAAAACCATCATATGGCGCCGGAAGTGGCCACTCGTGTTATTGCACTGAATTATCCTCCCAAGAGTTCTGCCTATACCATTTTTAAAGGCACGGTATGGGCAATCACAGCAGAGTACATTGTGCCCTGCTTAAAATTGTTCCCCTCTGTCAACGTTGCCGGTGTCATTAATGCCAGCACAGCACAGCTGCTAAGGGGCTTGGGTGTTCAAGGGTGGCCATATTAGAGGCGGTTTAGGTAAGTAAAGATTATATGTATGAGTAGTAGTAACATCCTCTAGTCACAAAGTCTTATAGCACAAGACACCCATACATCTTGTTCTCCTGATGCAGGTTGTATTAATAGGTTTAGAATATCTGTACAAAAGCACTAGGAAGTAATCATATAACATATTGTAAAGGTTATTACTATGTGTGTTTATTTGACCACCTATTTCTTGGTTTGGGTTAAATGTTATTATTGGTGTAGTTATTGCACTTTCTACAGCTGTCTGCCCTTGCTTTCAGATTTAGGCATTATTTGTTAAAATTGGAGATGGATTTGTTTCAGTATACTGGCACTAAACACTGCCAGGTGCCAAAAAGACAGGTGCCCAGAGGGCAAAATTAACAAATTGCTATGGGGCATCATTGTCACAGATCGCAGTGTCACCCAGCGATCTGTTGCCCTCGACCAGTTCTGCTGTGTCACTTCCCAAACCTCATAGGACCAGGACCTTTCGTAGATCAGCTCCCTCTGCTGGTGGTAGAGATATGGCAATTGATGTGGCTCCTGCTCACTCTGCTGGAGTTGAGTCCACCTGAGCATGTATTTAAGAAAGTCTAAGGAAATAGGGATTGCCTAAACAAAGAGGTTTTTCAGTTTCTGTTCCACAGGCTCTGATTACACCCATCTGCTTTATTGTTACTGAGCCCTGGACCATTTTTAACTACCCTGTTGTGGCCTACCCTGACTATCACCTTGCTGTCTGACTACATCCCTGCCTGCTGTTTCTGTACTCACTGCCGTTAATGTAGCTAGGGACTGCAACCTGGGAGTTCCCCACAGCAAAACCTCTGGTGAATACCAGGGGGCTCCTTAGAATCTGCGCCCTGGTTTATATTTCTCTGGTGGCACAGTGGGTGCACCTGGTTCATCCATGACAATCATGGTTTCTAGATATGTTCTTGTAGTGACCAGGAAATTTCACTATTGTACCTTTAAATGCATTGTTATAAATGCTTGTATATTATTTGGGTTTTCCCTAAGCAGTGTAGTGCCAGGGCTTAATCACTAGCTGTGAATATATTTCATAGTGCATAAACTTGACCCTGTGCACCGCTTCATATATATTGTACTGTGTGTATATATTTGGTGCCTGTCCGTTTAAGGGCTGCACCTGTTGTTTATCAGTTTTTGGGACTTACCAAAGTGCTGTCCTATCTCTTTTTCACGCTCTCCAGAGCATTTCATTATATCTAATGATTAGCTCCTTAGAATATTATGGGCTTTTTCTGTGCTTTTTGTGAGAGACTGCAGCCACCCTCAGACCTGTCACTAGACGCAGAATTCCTGGGTGAGGATACCCTCCACTGTACTAGCATGATTTCCTGAATGGACTGCTTTACTTTATTTCTAGTTAGAGCCTTCAGCACCTCTATTCACATTCCATAACTAAGAACAGTGCTGAAATGTAGTTTCCCTCAATTTTGGACCCCATCTCTGCCCTTGGGAGTTGGTGAATGCTTGTACATATTCCTCCAGTAAACTGTACATAGCCCCTACCAGCTGTGAGGACCTTCATTTATTGGTGTGTGAGCTTGTGTCAGTGTTTGCATCCTTCTAAAAAATCTGGTTGTGTGAGTAGATACACTACATGGCACTCTATGACACTACATTCTCATAGTCTTGTTTTTGGGATACATTCATATTTCCACACAATGCATTAAAAGGCCTTGCAAGTGAGGACAGGGTGGCATCAACACTGTAACTACTTTGCATTGTGTTTGCAATATTCACATGTACAAATGCCGATTTGTGCAACAAAGTACTAATGACTGTAGATCACGAATTCTCAAATTTACAAATTTTTTGAGAATATTAAAATGTGCGATATTTTAGAAATACAAATATTGCCTTTGCCCTGCTCATCACTAAATACTATCATTCTATTTTTTACATCTAGATACCAGTCCAATATATATAGCGGTCCACTATATTTGTCCACACCAGCTTTGTTCAGATTAAAAAAGTGCTAACAAAGGAAGTGAACCTTGTTAAGAGGCGCTCATATCTTCAGAAAGTTTCTATGCAATTTTAACTGTATGACAAAAACGATAGATAACACTCACGAAACGAGTTTATTAAATTTGAATATATTTCCTTATCATTTCCAAAATATAAAAAAGGAAAATGAGGCGCTAATTATATAATTCAAAAAAGCAATGAATGTGATGAAGCAATTTGCATCTTTTGATGCTTTGACACAGCAGAGTAATTGCTAGTTAAGTTTAGGTAACTACTTTTTCTGTTCAATTTTCTTTTTATTATATTTGTGAACCTTTGCATAGGGAATGAAAACCTCATTACTGTAGCAAAGGTTTCCTTTCTTCACACAAAGCAAAGAATGTTTTAGGTCAGACTCCGCCTTTCTGTCAAGTTATATATTGAAATATAAATGGAAAGTCTCATAATTCAAGATTACATACATTAGGCTTGAATAAGCTTAGAATAAAGGCACTTCAAAGATGACCTAAATATTATGCATAAAAAACGACGTCTCTGTTTAAAATAAGAAATGTAAGATTTTGTTTCACTGACCAATAAAACTCAAAGGAATATGATCTGAGTATGGAGAAGAAGTTTTTTCATACCAGTGACATTCTTTATGGTAAACATAATTAAAATGTACTTGAACTTGGTAAAGGCCCCCATACACGTGTCGGATTCCCACCGGATTCCGGCACGATTGATTCCGGGCGTGTGCACGCGAAACGCGGAATCGCGTGCAGCCCACCTTGTTCGATCGGTCGTGTCCGATTGATCGGGGGCTCAGAATCGGATCCGACAGAGAACCAACATGTTGGTCTTTCTGATGCGATTCTGCACACATCAGGGGGAGTTGCCATTTGGGAAGTAAGTGATCGGACACGGAATCGTCCAGGAATCCGTGGGACAAGGTGGTATGCAGCGATCGGATACTCTTAATTGGCTGATTGATCAGAGCTCCGATTCCCGCTGAGATCGCCGGAATCGATCGGGTGAGTGATCAATTGGCCATGGAATCCGACACGTGTATGGCTAGCTTAACACTTTAGCAAACAGAATCTATAACTAAACTTGCTTAATGTAAACACTGTGAAGCAAAGCTTCTGTTTGTCCATCTTAGGGTTTGTTTTTAGAGGATAATGACCTTGTGAACAGAGCTTTATACTTTATATATTCTAAAATGTAGAGACACAAGAAAAGACTGTAAAAGGGAACAGAAAGAAAGATGGTGAGTCTACCTTAAGATACCTCTATGAAAACATGTCATAGGACATTACAAAAAATCTCCCCAAGGAGGTCTCTAAGCCAGTGGGGGGTGAGCCACCCTGGGGGGTCGCGAGGATATTTCATGCGTTATAACATGCGTTTGAATAGGAAGGGGGGGGGGGCTCGATAATGTTCCTAAATAGAAAAGGGGGGCCCTGCAAGGAAAGTTTGGGAACCACTGCTCTAAGCAAACAACCTTAACTCTTTCCCCACTTTACCCAAAACAATAACACATTTTAGCTAGAAATACATTTTATTCTGAAATGTTGCTTTGTTCAGCTGAGTAAAAGAGGTCAATGACCAACGCCATCAACATGATAGTAATTTAAAAGATAGCTTCAGAAAACATGGTCAATGTCAGCATGGCCTAATGTTTGAGATTAAGCTACAAGGATTTCATTAGAAAGCAAATACTCTGCCTGGCCAAAAAAATTGCGGCACACATTGCCTGTGGCATTATTTCGATAAGCTTCTGCAATGTCACAAGATTTATTTCCATCCAGTGTTGCATTCATTCTTCACCAAGATCTTGCATTGATGAGAGTCTGACCGCTGTGCAAAGCCTTCTCCAGCACATCCCAAAGATTCTCAATGGGGTTAAGGTCTGGACTCTTTGATGGCCAATCCATGTGTGAAAATGGTGTCTCATGCTGCCTGAACCATTCATTCACTCATTTCACATTTAAGCCCGGTGAATCCTGGCATTGTCATCTTGGCAATATGCCTGAGCCATCAGGGAAGAAAAATCCACTGATGGAATAACCTGTTGACCTCATTCTTGGAGCACATACTGTTGCTGAACCTAGACCTGACCAACTACAGCAACCCCAGATTTATCCAATAGGAGGCTTGTACCTATTTGCTTAGTTAAATCCACTGGCAACTTTTTTTGCCAGGCAGTGTATATCGCATGCAAACTGCAGCAGCTTCAAAGTCATCCAATCAAAGTCAACATCTACAGAGTGGCCCAGATGTCACAGCAGTCCTCATGCAATTGGCCTGCTAATGCAGAATTTTTAACCTCACATTGACCTTCTCTAGATTTTGGCTGGGTCTCCCCCTCTTCCTACTTCCTTGTATATGCTATGTGTTTTCAGATGAACTGGCTCATTGGATATAATATGCGCTTGTCGGACATGAAATGTCCATTGTTGCTGTTTGTTTAAACAGATAGACCATAGGGATATGAGTTAAAAAATTAATTGGTACTTGCAGTACCTTAAAAATTCTGTGGGTGGGTTAAGTTAGGTCAAGTGAAAAGTGTTTAATAAATAAATAAATCAAAAGGTTAATGGAGACTGTTCTCTAAAAAATTACTGGTTTTGCTCTCTGAGTTTATTACATTGACCTTTCAATTGTATAAATGTTCCACAATTGTTCGGCATCCTTCACACATTTTTAGTGAGCCTTAAGTGAAATGCAAATCTTTTCTTTTATTTTCATCCATGAGGATGACGTTTTAAATTGACCAATAGTAAGTTCAAACATGCTTGCCAATCAGATTGTAAGGTCAATAGCTACGGTGAGAAACAACCTTGTTGGAGAACAATACAAATGCATTGCAGAGTGAAGACTGTGAAGGTGATATCATGTAATTATGTGTGTTGCACTTCAAACTTTTTCCTGCATAAGGTGTAGAGAAGTATGAAGAATACTAATGATACTTCACAGTGACCTCCCTCCTATCTTCCCGCCCAGCTTGTGCCGATGATATGCCGGATGGGAAGTTAGGAGGGAGAGTAACACCTCTTTATCTTAAGTTATCCTGCCAGCAAATAGGAAGAAGGTGACATTAAACTAACTGATGCCGGTAATTGGAATGTGGAATGACACTCCTTCCCAACACTTCCATGTTCCAAGTATCAGAAGTGACACTACACTCCACTCCTTTACTTTAAGTATTCCCTTCTAAAGGTAGCCATAAACGGGTCGATTTTTAAGAAACAACCTTTTACCACTTACCAATAGTTAGTTCAAACATGCTTGCCAATCAGATTGTAAGGTCAATAGCTACGGTGAGAAACAACCTTGTCTGAGAACAATACGAATGCATTAAAGTGTGAAGAGGGTGAAGGTGATATCATGTAATTATGTGTGTTGATCTACAGTTTATTGTTCTTTTCCTTACCTGACTTCAAACTTATTCCTGCATAAGGTATAGAGGAGTATGAAGAATACTAATGATACTTCACAGTGACCGGCTTCAGTCAGGATGAACGCCCTGGAGGAGACTTTACCTTCGGTATTTTGAAAACAATGCTCATCCCTTTCCAACACAG
Source organism: Ptychadena robeensis (assembly GCA_036250615.1). Lineage (NCBI taxonomy): Eukaryota > Metazoa > Chordata > Amphibia > Anura > Ptychadenidae > Ptychadena > Ptychadena robeensis. The sequence goes on along the minus strand of CM070035.1, from coordinate 144,692,216 downwards.
AATCACCTGCCAAGTGAAGCTCAGGGGGAATGCAGAGTGTGTGTCATCTATTTCTATTCAATTAGTTCCTACTGTCATGACAGTGTTTATCTTCTCTAAACAAACTTTCCTTATGTTGAAATTTAGTCAATTTAAAGCTGGTAAAAAAAAAAATGACAGATTTAAATAAGATTATATATAAATGATACGAACAGATGTCAAATTGTACTACAGCTGATTAAAGCAGCAGAGAATTTTCATGTTGCAAAGTCAATGGGTTTTTTTTCAGCAAAACCGTGGAACTGTATTCACTTAAATCTTCCAAAATCCTTATATTTTTTTACAGTGACAAACATCCCCCACTGACAAACTAACTCCAGTGATGAACATCTTGACAGAAGTACTCCCTCCCCCATATAAAAAAAACATTAGTTGTGAATCCCATTTCTAATTTGACAAACGTCACCAGTGATGGATTTTCAGTATTTTACCCCCAGTAAAAGACAAAGCGTTAATAGACTTCCACTGAGACCTTGCAACTGTTCCCCCAGTGATATACATCACTTAAAGGATCTCCCACAGACAGGCCACTAGTGAAAGCCCCCTAAAGACAACCCTCCAGTGAAAAACCATTAGACCTACCCCAGCACCCTCTCATGGAATACTTTAAATGGCAATGCATTCATACCTTTCAACCCACCCGTCTTGATGGGAATATATAAGTTTTTCCCAGCTAAATCCTAATTTCAATCAATCAAAATTAGGAGGGATGGGATGGTATTCTCCCTCATATCTTCCTGCCCAACTTGTGCAGATGATATGCAGGATGGGAAGTTAGAAGGGAGAGTAACGCTTCTTTATCTTAAGTTAGCCTGCCAGCAAACAGGAAGAAGGTGACATTAAACTAACCAATGCCGGTAATTGGAATGTAGAACTGACACTCCTTCCCAACCATTCCATGTTCCAAATATCGGAAGTGACACTCCACTGGTGGAGACCCTCAATCATTTCCTGTGTGATTGACCCACAGCTCCATATACTGCAGCCAATCGGAACGATCGATTTTGAGCAGTCAACCTTTTTGGCAATCAGCTCCTGTCAAAATCCCCTCCAAATTGATTTCTCAAGGTGGTGTGCTCATCGGTTGCAAAAAGATCAATTGCCGATTCCTTGATCCTCAGGAATGATCGAATCAAGGCGTCTATGGACGTCAAGGCGTCTTCCTGAACTTGACAGGTACGAGCACATGGCGCTTCAATACACTCTTTGGGTAACAATGCCTTTAGGATTTGAAAGAAAACCTGTTGAAAGGCAAATGTGGAGGATGCCATTGCTTATAATGCTACTTTCTCAGCTTTGAGGTTGATGAGTGCCTGACATGAACAAGTACTTATTTAACTTTACACTGACTTCCCTAACTGCCTTGTCTGTCTTTTGTTATTGACCTAAAGTAAAAAAAATTTAAGCATGGTTTTAAATCTGTTGCAAAGTCTCTTATACTAAATTTTGGCCAGTTACTGCAGTTTCAGTTACAGACTGCGAATGTTAAGGTGCTCAATATGTAGCAGTCTACAATTAGAACTATTGGTTGCTGAGGTGCCTCTAGACCAGCCCATGTGTAGTTGTAGTGTAGTGAAACACACTGAAAATTTATATTTGTATATTGTATATAGCCATGACATTTTTGTATAATGGTGTATATACCATTAACCTCCTGGGCGTTACAATCTTTTTGCGCCATAAAAAGCTGCTTCCTGGGCAATCGTGGCGGAGTACACTGTACTCCGTTGTGATTGCCCGCTGTTTCCCCGGCTCCCGACTTACTACACACTGCCAGTGTCAATTAGATGCCGGCGGTGTGTGCGGGGGAAATTGATGCCCCCTCCATAAACATGGAGGTCTATGGCGCCACCCCCCTTGCCCCCTTCACAGCTATGCAGAAATGCTGCAGGATCTGGTTGCCCCGGAAACATATGGCTTGATATATAAGCCGCTCGAGATTCCCGGCAGCATCGAAAGGAGCTAGAGGCACAGCTGTGCTGTGTCATTCAGCTGTGACGATGCTTTGCATGGGGATCCGCAGTTCCCATGCAAAGCAATGCATGTCTGATATCCCTGTTTTTGAGCTGGTTTGATTGGTTCCGCTTGAAAAAAGGGATGGCCGCATTAGATATGGGCCAGATAGATGGCTGTGAGCATGCACGGTGCTCGAAGCCGCCATTAATCTAGCCCAATGGTGGGCAACTGAATTGATATGGAGGGCCACAATTGCAGCCCTTAGCATCACTTTCATACATATATATGTATTTCATACAATATCATACAATCATACCCCGTTTGTTGGTAAATTGGGAGCAAGTCCCTCGCCTCCCCTCCTCTTTTCTAACAAGATTTCGAACAAAGACTCATCAGGGAGGGTCAGCGGACAGGTGAGTTCCTTTGCCCTATGCATTAACAGTTAGGTTTCAGGGGTTGCAAGTGGAGGACTGAGGGGGGCCGCCGAAGAACACCCAGAGGGCCACAGGTTGAGCACCTGGGATCTACCCATATCTATTTGTATGTTTTTCACAGTGAAAATAGTTTATTGCCTTTAAATATACATTAACCATGCGAGAAAAAGAGCTAGCTTAACACCCAGAATAATTTTTATGAAATGGGGTCATCAAGAGCAACTTCTGTATTTTTATGTAAATGGTTTTCTATAAGGCATCTTTGTATTTCAAGAGTTTACATGGTAATTTCTCAAATGTTACCATTTTTTATCCATGATTCTCTGTTGTATAAAATACATTCTCTAGGGCAGATAAACATTTATTAAAGGTCAAAAGCTTATATTTGTTTTTCCACTGTTCTGTATCAATATCAACTATTTAATGTAACTCTTTTTTTCTAAAAGGTCAACTGTCTTAGAGGCCAAGACTCTTTAAATTTTCATGAATCTCTGCGCTAAACACAACACAAAGACGACAAAATGACTAATGACTGAGATTTAATTTGGCTATAATTGATGAAGCTATATAAATAAATGCTTTACTTTGAAAAATGATACAAAGATATTTTAATAGAAGGTTAAAATAAGCATTTTGCTGGGCCCTAGTAGCAGGTGTTAAAATTACAATTCCAGGTATTTGGAGACTTCACACCTTCAATGACCTCCATTCAGTTTTGGGTTCTCTAGCCGATTAGCCAGGGGCGTAACTAGAGATGACTAGACCCCATAGTGAAGTTTTTTTATGCCCCCCCCCCAAACTGCCACTACAATCCTTACCAAATGGTAAGCATCTCTCGTACATACTCTCTTACTTTCCATTCCCCTTCCAACTACTAACTTGTGCTCAGCGAAGCAATAAAATGAGTGCTGCAGTTTGTTATATGTTAACATAATACACACAACACATGCAAGAATGAAAGGTACCTGTGTACCCTAGGCAAAATTTACAGAGATATCTCCCTAGGAGAGGGACAAGGGGACTTTAAAGGCACAAGTATATGAGTATAATTGTATAACTCTTTTTATTAAGAGTAGAACAGCAACCACAAATATCATAACAGAGTTTATCCTATTATGCATATTTCACAAAAATGATACAATATAAACATCCATGTTTGTTACACATCCATATAAAAACATTTTTAAGTGTGTCCAGGTAAAAGGCACATTGCACCAGCCCAACGCGTTTCGCGGAAATTCCGCTTCCTCAGGGGGTGTCCGTGCATTGTATGGTATCTATATAAAGTTCAGAATACATCGCAAAAAATCAACACCATAGTCCGCAAGTTATAGTTAATTAGTTGTAGTATGTACATGAATCTTGCATTTACTCACTTT
>CM070035.1:144659915-144676293 GCA_036250615.1 Ptychadena robeensis | reverse complement strand
AAAGTTTCTGCAATGTTAAAAGATAGGGGGCGAACCAAACTCGCCATATGTTCGCGAACAAAGGCCAACGCGAACATGCAATGTTCGCCGCGAATAGTTCTCTGGCGAACAGTTCGGGTCATCACTACCCACCAGGCGATAACAGACCCACAGCTGGAACTGCTGCAGGCACTGCTCTCTTTAGAAGAAGACTTACATTACTAAATAAAATTAATTATTTTGGGGCATCCCTTTTTATAAACTCTAAGGCTAGCGCTCCATTGTCCATTAAAACCCCTGCGTAGAAATTTTAATGGCGTGCACAAGCCGCCCATTGACGGCAATGGGGCTTTGACAGGGCTGTCTCCACAGTTCGTCAGAGTCCTGGAGCCATTGGTCCGAGCCTCCATCACGTGGAAATCAACACAGCAAGCTGTGTCTATGGGAATGCAATGGAGGCTTGAGTGGATACCCCCTTGGGGCTCGCAAAACCCCCTTGGGTGGCCTAGTACATCATGTAGAGGACTCTAGTAGATTATAGAATCCTCCTGACCTTTTTAACAGATACAAAAGCAACCTTTGGTGCACAAACAACAGGATCAGGTTATATCTGTGCAGTTTAGTAACACAGAGCATGCTCTTTTAGACACAGGTGCTTGCATACATAACACAGGCCACTCTCCTAACTTGTGTCATTGGCTATCCTAAGTGTGGCCCAATGCAGATCTGACATCTGAATGTCCCCCAACATTTTTGTCTTTGCTTTCAGTATGGCTTTATAATAACCAACAGAATATAAATAAAAAATGGGTGAATATTTTATTCCCTGTGATGTTCTGTCTTTAGACACAGATGCTCATTAAACATTGAGCTGCCTCGGATATTGAATTTGAAATGTTCAACAACTAACCAATTGACCTTTTTAAGGCAAAATTTTAATCCTTAAAAACTGAAATTTTGTATTATGTTTTTTCACAAAGTTCAATTTGTAGATGAATTCAGCGTGTTATCTTTTATTTATTTTATGTTATATTACATTTATTTTTTAAACAACTAACTTTCTTTAACCTTAACAATGATTCTACTATGATTGTGGTGAAGTGCATTTTTTCAAGAGAGTAAGAGAGAAACCTTAACGTTATTTCTTTCTAGCATATGGCCCTGTTTAATCAAAGTGGGGGCTCTTAAGGCTTTTGTGTATGTACAGTGGACTCTTAATTTACAAACTTAATTTTTTATCAAGGGTTGGTTGTAAGTCAAGGGCTTGTTCAAACTATAATACTAGAGTGCAGCACGGCTAGAGGAAAGCGCATACCTATGGGAAGCATGGATAGGGGAAGCGCAGTGTATGGCTGAGGAAAGCACAGGGCTAGTGTGAAAAATACTCTGGTTTCCATAGGAAATTTTTCACACCAGAATTGCGTTTCTGCCACGCATGACTGAAAATGTCCTGCAGCATGCATTTTGCACTTGGAATGGAAGACACAAGTAGCTTTACCACTACTGTGTCCCTTATCATGCAAAAAACTCAGAACAAGTGTGGCATGGCCAGTTAAAGCATTACATAATATGTGTAATTTACCAGAAAACACCAATAAATTTTCTAGTGTTCTCACAAAAATGTTAAAATGTGCCTAGTCTCCCAGTGATCTCCCGTGATTAGAATCGCGGCACGGAGATTGCAGGCAGGAAGTGGGGGGTGGGACAGGATATCTTGCCACACCCGTCTGATCGTGCCCATAGAGAGTGAATGAGCGCAGTTTAAATGACACAGGGTTTTCAACCCCGCCCATTTACCTCTATGGCCGAGTTCAGCCGCGACCACCTGCGACTGCCCGCAGCCCGTGATCAAAAACGTGTGGAGTGGAAATTCTGATCTGCCCCATCACAGTTTTTAGTTGAAGTAGGGACAAGCCAATTCAACTAAATGGAAACGATTGTCGCACACAAATAAAATCTCGACTGCGCTGCTGCTGATTGCATAAGTGCAAAACTCTCTGTATTCACCGATGGATAACATGGTACAAGACTCTACTATTATCTGGAATAGAGTATGAAATGAAAGGTTGTTATTGTTTGGAAAGAGAGTACCCACCCATAAGGGGATTAGGAATCTGGGTCTTTGGAAGATAAGCTATCAGGAATTTGGATCGCACCTAGGAAGAGTCTCTAGACTTTTGTAGATTGATAAGGTGGTCTAATATGACACACTAGACTTATAAGTAAGATCGGTGATCGCCATGCTCATATTTTGTCACAATTTCCTTCTTCTCTTCAGTTGTGATTGCTTTACCTTCTCTTTCATCCATCTTTTTGACTTGGGGCTATTTTAATGCAGAAACATGAGTATCTGGGTTCACAATGCACTTTACAAATGCTTTGGCTCTATTTTTAGTATGGAAACATGTCCCTAATTAGGGTTGTAAGTCAAGATTTTAGTTGTAAGTAAAACTAAGAACTCAAGTTGGTTTTAAGTCAAGACCATATGGGAAACACAACCTTTGTAACTCAGGTCCACAGTATTTTTTTACATGGAGATTTACTTGACATACTTGACTTAAGTATTAACCTTTGCTTCACATTGTATTCAGTCAAAAGCAGGGAAAAACCATATAACTTTTTCCATGTCCTCTTAACCCACTGTTGTCTAATGAGCATTTTTGGGGGTTAAGGGCATTTGAGACCAATCTTTATTCACTGTAAGTGAGAAAATGTGTTCAAGATATGAAGACATGATAGTTTTAAAAAAATCTATGTTATGTTCTCTATTAAGTGTTTTAGGTATAGTCCTTCCTGCAACTTGCCATGTCTGGTGTGTATAAACATATATTGTGATTAGCGATGAGCGACTAGGCAATATTCGAATTTGCGTAATTTCGCAAATATCCGCCATAATATTCGATTCCATATTCGTAATCTCGAATATCCGCACTTGTGGACATGAATTGCAATCTAAAAATCGCAATTGCGATCAAATATGCGCAATGCATGCAAGTCAATGAAGCTCGGATATTCGACTGGGAGGATATCCGTCATTTCAGTTTGAAAAAATCGCATTGCGATTATATAATCGCGATCCATTAAAATGAATGGGATCGTGATAATCGCAATAAATCGCGACAAATCGCGATCCCGTCAGATATCCGATTATATATTCGCGAATATTCACGAAATGGCGATATTGAAGCTAAATATTTGAAAATCGAATATTCGAGGTCAACACTAATTGTGATGGCCGAACTGTGCACAAGGCGGACAGTTCAGCCACGAACATAACATGTTTGACCCGTCCTGTTCACTGGCAGGACTATTCAGAATTCTTTCACCAGAGACCACAGAGAAAAGCCGGTCTCTGGTAAAAGAAAACCGGCTTAAACCGAAAGTGATGTCAGTGACGTCACGTCCGCATAGCGAAATCGATAACTGTGCCTTCCAGGTACCGGAAGTACCGGTTTTTTGTGATTCTAATTCCCCACGAACAGGTGGGGAATTTTAATCTTCCCACGAACAGGCGGACGTCCGACTTTTTTAAAAGTCCAATGTGCCTGTACATATATAGTATGCCCTCAATGCTACATATGATTCCCCTATGGGTGACAAAACATAATAAATAGTGACCAAACAAACAACTTCATAACTGTATTATTTTAATAAAACTTACTGAAATACATGGAGCTGATGAAAATGATGTCATAGGGTTTACATCTAATTCCAGAGCCACATGTCAGTAAAACAAATGGCAAAGAAGCACTATGAGTTTTTCTTCCTCATGATTTACATGAAAACTGTGTAGAATAGGCTCTGTTTGGGTTGTCTTGGTTTCAAAGACCAACTGGATCTGAAAAAAAAAAAATTGGATTTACAAATAGGGATGTATATAAAATGTTATTTATAAGAAGGAAAGTGCAAAAGAAAAGAGGTAAGGTTACACCGACAAAGAAGATCCTCTATCCTACTCTTACATTCTCAATCCTACAATGGGCACACATGCCAGGCCTCTTCTTTGTTTTCACCACACCCATCAGGTCCACAGTGAAACCTTCACCCCCTGTATTACATTGAACAGAACCTATCAAACAAAAAAGTTAGGGCTACCTAAAAGATAACTCCCTTGCCATCAAGTGTCTTTTGACCACATATGTCTTAGTACTCTATCCTATAAATTTGTTAACATAAAAAGAAAAAAGAACGAACAGAGGAAGAAATGGGATTTATAATAGAGCACCTGAGACTTCCTATAAACTCTTATTGCAACATATTGCTTAAAAAATCATCATTAATTTATTATTTATACCAATTAAAAGACACATGATCAAAATACAAAATATCGATCTCTATCATGATATATACAAAAGGGCAATACTGACATATCTTTACAAACACTATTTTTGGCATTCATGATTACACCATCACCAAACTGATTAATTCCTCCATCTGTTTTTCTGTGCTCTACGCATTTCACTCTTAGTTTAGGCTTTGCCAGGAGCCTTAATACAGTTCCATCAAGGAGTATAATCTACAGATTCAAAACAGTAATTAGCAGGGATATAAATCACTCAGCATCTCAGTATAAGACCTGTAATTGACTGTTATCTTTACCTTGTAGATGCACCATAAAATAAAACAACACTTGTTTAAAATGTGAGCAAAATCACCCTACAAGAGAGGGTAGATTATCCCCAATTATAATAATATATTATACAAATGGCTGCAAATAAATCCTTGCTGTATGCCTAATATGGGGGGGCAAATGTTTCACAGTCAGTTGTATTATTGTATTTTTCATACCATAAGACACACTTTTTCATGGTCCGAATGTGCGACCCCTAAGGCCACTCTGCCGCAGGTGGTCGCAGCTTGGCTTCCCGCCAGCTCTCCCGGCAAAGAGATAAGCCAGGGAGTCAGATGAGAGATGCTGGCTGGTGTCTGGATCTCCCATCTGAACTGTATTATTGCTTATGCCAGCAAAGCTCAGAGCCCTGCTGGTATAAGCAATGAAGAAAGAGATAGATGAACTGCTATCTATCCCTCTCTCCATCTGTGGAAACTGCAATCACTCTGCAGCTTCCACGCACACAGGCAGCCAGAGAGGAGAGGAGAGGGGATCTGCAGCCGTCCTCCCCCCTCCTCCTGATCAATGAGGAGGTGACGTGATGTGCTGTGCTGTGAGTGTACTGCTGCTAGTGACATCTACTGGCTGAATTTGATATTGCAATAATTTAAGTCATTGCATTAACCCAATTGATGTAAAAAATATTTTTTTTTGTTCTGGTTTTCCTGCTCTAAAAACTGGATGTTTTATAGTTTGAAAAATATGGTACATGTCATAATCTCGTATCATTCTGGCTCTCTTGCAGATATTCTCCAATAGATGAGACAATGGTAGCTTACAGTCCATCCACCAAGCTCCGGCCAAGGTAGAAGGGCAGGCCTCAGGATATCAGCTCAGGAGGGGGTCTGGGGCCAAACCCTTTACCAAGCAAAGTTTATTAAACCCCAAATCCGTTTACTGAACTGTGAAAGATGTAACTCTTTTGCCCCTGACATATAACTTCAGCTGGTCTAAAGGGTATTCATCTGTTTCCTTCATCCATTGATAGCCCAAAAGTCTATACTTCTCAACATAATCTACCTTCAAGAGTTATAGGCTCAAAAGCTACCCAAAGATATGTTTCTAAAACTGATCCAAATATATAATCAGGTTGCACAGTCCAAGAAGCTGAATTTTAAAATGTTTTTCTGGTGTGAACCTTTCATTTCCAAAATAATGTATATGTCAACTGCTGACTGCTGGATAATATATCCCATAGCTCAAACTTTAGAATACAGTATCCTTCTTATGAAGCAAATTTTTTGCTTTGGCCTTGAAGGAATACAAAAGCTGAAACTCATTTATTTTACTACTAGTCTCAGCGCTTCATTTATTTTTTTTTTAAAGGAAGATTTTATCATCAGGATCTATATAGCTGATTCTGCTTTTCTTTTCATGTGTGATACATCAAGATCAGGACACTTAAAGGACTTTAAAATTGAACGGGGGTTCTATAAACTGTTCCGCTCACTGGCAGCGTCAGGAACATTATTTCTTTGAGCCGTTATCTGCTACAGATTTTATCCTCCTCAAAAATCACTAATGGCAATGTGCCCCCAACAAGGTGGTTATGTATGAAACATCTTTAACTTTTTTTTTACAAAGAATATAAAAAAACGACATTGATAAATACATTGATTTGCCTTCTTATTCAAGTTTGTTTATATTGAGGTGCTGATTGTGGACCTTAAAGTATTCCAAAATATAAAAAATTGGACATGTTCCACGCTTTTTTTGCACCAGATTATCCCAATAATAGTGTACTTCTTGCCTAAAGGTACCCATACACGTTGCGATTTTTCGTGGACCGATTCGATATATTTGATTTCAACTCCCGATTTTTGCATAACTGCTATTTTTAAAAGTCAGTCGGATGCACGATTTTTCGGCCGGTTTTTCGGCCGATTAGTCACTGACCGACCGACCGATCGGCCGGTTGTATCAGGAATTCTTTAAAAGTCTCTTTTAAATGTGGCCGACCAACTGAAAATTACGGGCATCATCATTCGGGACCCGACCGACTTTTCGGCCGATTTTTCTAAAACAGCATCGGTCAGACTACATTTGCATGTTACGAATCGACCTACCCGACCGACCGCATCAGCCAGGCTCCATTGGTGCAGCTGAGTGTGGATGCGGTGCGGATGTGGATGCGGTGCGGTTCCGAACGCTAGCTTCAGCGTTCTCGTGCGGAAACCGCAACTGACCGCATACTTTCACATGGGGGCTGCCCAGAGTCTTCATCCGAACACACAAACGTACGCATGCATCCGCATGAAAACAGCTTGGGGTGCCGGGGGGAGCGGCTGCAGCCGCGCGGGTACAGCAGCAGCAAATCGCACCGGTGGAAAGTCCTCAGGCTGGATTCCTCTTCTTCATCACCAATACATGGGTGGTGAGCAAGATATCACTGCTTGATAATGCCATGTTGGTAGAATCAAAAGTGTACTCTGTATTTACTTATTATGATATTTAGTATTAAAAATGTATTTTAGCTATAAAAAAAAAGACTGTATCCACCATATACATCAACCTCCCTGAGTATTCCCAATGTCCTGCTTCAAAAGAGGTATAGAAATATAAACATATTACCATGGGTGCACATAACTTTTTGAGTGAGCTCCTCAGATGAGTATCAGGAGATGGTGTTTGGTACACACCCCATATGTATGTGGTCTTCCTCACTGTCCTCTGCCTCAGCCTCCTGCAAGGTAGGTTCTGCTGCAGATGGACCTCCCTGTTCCTGATTGAGCCAATTAGCTGTTTCCATCCACAGGTCACCAGCTGGCTTTGGGTCAAATATAAATCTCACAGTACAAAACGTTTGAACCCTCAGATCTCCTACCTCAGCAGTCCAAATGTCAACATTTTATAGTCAGATTCCAGCTGTCACACAGTGTTTTTGTCAGATTTTACCCTTACATATGCCTACTCTTTCATCGCCCAGATCTCCAACGCCATAAGAAGACCAATCCTTTTTTTGGGGATAATTAATTTACATTCCCAATTTCACCCCCTAACTGCAACCTTTCATAGTTATTCATGTTTCCCTGAGGTTAATAAAGTGACATAAATTGTAAACATGTAACATTTAGCTGCGGCCGCCCAGACACTGAGTGCCTCAAAGTTGTTAGTACACATATGAGCTTTGTAACAATAATGCAGGAAAGCATAGCTAGTTTTTGTGGCCATGTACTTTTGAGTACCAGAGTACCACTCATGTGCACCCCTGCATATTACATTGTAATGAGGTTACCGCTCTCCTTACCCACGTCACATTCCCAGCACCATTGATGATGCCAGGAATGTGAGCACAAGGGACGCCTATTCTTTACAATACAAGCATATGGCTAGGACAACTCCCAGCTCATCACTGATGTTGTGAAGGTTGAACCAGGAAAAGTAGCAGAGTGCCGCTGCTGAAGGGCGTAGTGGACACACCTGTAGCAGGTAAGATTCTTAAAGTATAGCTCAGGTTATTGATTTTAGTACCATATATACTCGAATATAAGCTGAGTTTTTCAGCACCTGAAATGTGCTCAAAAATTAAATCCGCCTTATATTTGGGTCAAAAAATGAAAATTGCGGCATTTTGTTGGTGGATTTTAAGTGTGAATTACAAAGCCCCCGAACATGCTACCTCCACCAAATTACTGGAGATGTAGAGAAGGTTTGTGGCATATGTAGTTTTTGCATAAATTAGGTTCAAAGTCAAGTAAAATTTGAACTTATTTTGTGCAAAAACTTGATATGCTAGAACAATACTTTTTTCTTGACAATGTTCCCACTTCCCTTCTCTACATCTCCAGCAATTGTAGTGATGATGTCATGTTCAGGGGGAAAAGTATTTGTAAAACATAGCAAAATAGCATCCACCATAGGAGAACTCATACTGAAGCTCCATCAAGAAAGTGGAAACTAATAAAACAATACTAATACAATATGAAGTACATGGCAGAGATTCGATCAAGCAAAGCTAAATTTGGTACAGGTTTTCTACTCTTCATCTTTATTGTAAACTGAAAGAGTATAGAAGGAGCGTGACATAAATATGAGACATCAGTATGCAGAAGCGGTTAAAAGGCGATTATCTCAGTCTCTAGGAGCATGGAATGTCATAGGTGCTTTTTTGGTATTCATCAGCCTGCAATCTTCCTTGCAAATGTCAATGATAATGATCATGTATTTTCTATAACAAGTTTTGCATGAGGCATGTGAGCCATCAAATTAACATGTGAAGAACAATTCTGCGCAATGCGCGGCATACTTGTTGTTATGCTTCAGCTTTTTTAATTACATTCCAGTTACTTGACAGATGGGAGAAAGGCATCGGAGATGAAACAAAATCCAAGAATCAATTTGCATTGTCTGTCCTCCCACACTTTATCGGGTTGCATGGCTAAACCTAGGTCACTTTGCATAGAGAGAAATTCCAGGCATCACGCATTATTAGCTTTAGTTTAATAAAGAATGAAATCTCATTTGATTACATTTATTGATCTTGGTCTCTGAACAAGAGCTATGCCCTGATTAAAGGTGTTGACCAAAGTCCCAGTGCTAATTGAAGTTTCCTTAAAACTCTTGTTTTCATATGAGGTTGGGGAATGGAGTTTAATTAGGAATGTAGACAGACAGTACTATTCAGGGACTGCAAAGAATAAAACAAGTAGTGTACAAATTAAAAGCTTGCAACAAACTTGAACTTAACTTTGCTTCACTTGGCCTTTTTTCCGCCATGTTCTACAAAGCAAAATACCATTGTATTACTAGTGCACTGTGTACTTTTATCTTAATGGATAGAGTTGCAGAATGCATTGTCTCTGTTTAATGGAGGGTGCCATCTTGTTTCCCTTTTTCCATACAGCTGGCACTTTTTCTGACTCCAATGGGCTAATTGTTTCCTTTAAGATCCTCTGAAATTGCAAATCCCCTGAACATCGTATCAGCACAAAAATTTTGGTAATATGTAAAAGGGGTTTGCAAACTTTCAAAGTCAAGTTAAAGTTTTGGCCTTATTTATGCAAAAACTACATGTGCTAACATAATACTTTTTACTTTAATGTTCTCATAACCTTTCCCTAAATCTACAACAATTGGTGATGAAATTATGTTGAGGGGATTTTCAGTAAACTCACATTAACCAGTCTAAATTTCTTCTTTTAATATCAACACTGGCCACAGAGTTCAATCAACAAGAATGGACAATATTTTATGAAATGAACAAACAAAAGATACCTGCATTAACAGCATACCACCCTTGTGGAAGGCTTGGTTGTAGAAACAAAAATTGTTAAGCTGCCTTTATGAGAAGAGATCTGTAAAAGGGTTTGTTTACAAATTTGATCCTGAATTCCGGAACATAATTTTTAGATAGGATATGATGACATATGATAGATAGGAAACAATGGTAAGATATGCAGGCACAATCTTCACTTTGAGACCTTCCATTGTGTGTCAATTCAATACTTCTGTTTAACCATCTTAAGGCCCCCATACACGGGTCGGATTCCGGGCGGATTCCGGGCCGATCGATTCCGGGCGCGTGCACGTGAATCGATCGTGCCGGAATCGTGTGCAGCCCACCTTGTCCATCCGATCACGTCCGATCGTTCGGGGGCACAGAATCGGATCCGTCAGAGAACCAACATGTTGGTCTTTTTGATCCGATTCTGCACAGATCAGGGGGAGTTGCCATTTGTGAGGTGGAATCGGAGGTGGAATCGGACACGGAATCGTCCCGGAATCGTGCGGGAATCCGTTGGACAAGGTGGTATGCAGCGATGGATACTCTTAATTGGCCGATTGATCACACCTGCGATTCCCGGCAGAATCGCCGGAATCGATCGGATGATGAATCGATTGGACATGGAATCCGACACGTGTATGGCTAGCTTTAGCAATATTCCTAAATATGGCTAGGGGAAGATTTTATTTACTGATATTGGTAACCTCAGTAATGCTTATCTTCTCCAGGGTAGCTGGCGCTATCCGCAGGCACACACATGATGGTGAGAAAATATACCTTGATTTCTTTTTTCTTTTAAGCTGTTTAGATCTGAGGATTCCATTTTAATGCCAGTGTACAGTTGCCCTTGGCACTTATGTAAAACTTTGAATGTGTTAAAAACTTCTGTATTATACGGACTAAAGGATGCACTTTTTCACCCCCAAAACGGGGGAAAGTGCCTGCGTCTTATGGGCCAAATGCAGGACTCCTTGGCTTACCTACCAGCTCTCCCGAGCTGTCAGATGAGAGATGCGGTCACAGCCAGATCCCTCATCTGTCATGTACTGTTTCTACCAACAAAGCTCTGCTGATAGAAGCAGTACAGTAGAGAGACATACATAGAAGCTGCTAGCCGGCAGTTTCCATGTATATCTGCCTGTAACTGCGATCACCATTCCGTTCACAGCTGGCAAGAAGGAAGACGGACAGTGCTGAATCTCCCACTCCCCCTTCCTTTCTGCCTGAAGTGTGCTCTCTAGTGTCACCATTTTTGGCTGAAATTGGGTACTGCTGGGGAAATATTTTTCTTCTGAAGTTGTTCTGAAATGTAATAATCCGTGGTTACAAAAAAAAGCATATGACTTAATCAATCTCCCTTCTACAATAGTCTATGAAGACACTTTGTCAGCATTGAAAACCATTATTTAAAATACCATCTAGTGGCCATTTGTATTACTGCAGTTGAACCGATGAAAGACTGCCAGGAAATCCATTTTCCAGGACTAGAGATGGCCAATGCCGTAGCTGGAGGGAGCAGAAAATAAGTGAGTATGGTATGTACTCGAGTATAAACCAACCCGAATATAAGCAGAGGTACCTAATTCAATCTAAAAAGACTGTGAAAACGTATTGACTCAAGTATACGCTGAGGGGGGCAAGTCAGTAGATTTCTAAATGAGAAAATATAAGGAAAGCACCATTGCCCCTAGGAATGAAGCAAACAGTTAAATCTTAGTGACATGCCCTTAATGTTAAGAGAACACAGAGTTATTACAGCATGGGTTTTTAAGGCACTTTAACAAATATTCCAGTAGATGGCAGTGTGAAGCCATTTGTCAGAAACACTTCGGAGCTTCACAGTGGCTGCGGCGCCTGCGAACTAGCTATGAGCAAACACCTGGACATGTAAGTGAGACTACTGACTCTGACCAACTCAAGTATAAGCCAAGGGGGCTTTTTCAGCACATTTTTTGGGCTGAAAAACTTATTTTATATTTATGAGAACTTCTCCACTATCGTCTTTGTTCTATCAAAAGGCTATGCTAGTCTCAGATTTGAACTAAAACAGTCAACCTGGTATTTTACCAGACACTCAACCTTTTAAACAATGTGGCAAGAGGTAGCCCTGGTCTCTTAGGACACTAGAAACAACCTTGGTCACAATGATAATAATCTGTGGTTAATAAAAATAAGCATATTTTGCAGACAGAGAGCGATTCGCAGATCAAAATAAGCTCATGCACTGCATGAGTGATGATGACTCTGATATTTTGGGATTTGCTTCAGTTTCTCCTTCGTTTTTACACAAAGTTACAATCACATAACACATAAAAATACACATAAAAAAAATAAGAGCAGCGGTCCTATTAGCGGTTGATAAGAACTGTCTAAAATATATACTGCTCTGCTAGTAGGAAAGCAGACCATTTTTAATATTTCACTCCAACAAAAAGCCTGCAATGTTTGAAAATAATTTTCGGCTCACACTCAGCCGCAGCAAGGACAAGTTATATTTTATGTGAGTTCAGGAAGGATCAAAATTGGTATGTTGAGGATTTAACCAGATTATTGTTCAGCGGTATCAAAGGAAAAAAGGCAGACTTGGTTACATTATTTCAGGGAAAACTCAGAGCAGGTTGGAGAGGTGAAGCTGTCAGAACATTTTGTTCAAACTCTCAATGTGTAAGTAAACTTTTGTAGAAGTGTAGGTCTAATGCACGGATTTGGCTGAGGCTATGAAGGTAGCTAGTGATAATGCTGTCAGAACAGTAGCACTTAAGGCCTTGGACCTTTCAGATTATCCATTCATTCTTATTCAGCACAACAATGGCATCATTAAATCTTTTAAGTCGACTTGCTATCTAAAGATTTTTTTATTGCTTTACTTCAAAGTTCCATAAGATAAAAAAGAAGACAGAAAATATTTTCCTATACAGAAGTTTGTACTGAGAATGTATGGACACTTCTGTTGCAGATTTATCCCTTTTAAAAATATCTGTCACGCTAGTGATAGTTTAGTTCAAATTAGTTCTACCCTATTATATATACACTTGTGTTTATCCACAAGGCACAAAACTTTAAAGGGGACCTATACTCACCTGTTGTACTCTGTGTACCTTGCAGTCAAACCTCCCATTATATGGACAATCTGTCCAAATACTGTATTTTTCGGACTATAAGACAGGGAAGAAAAATCTGAAACATAGCCATTCAGATAAAGTGAATATACAGAATGTTCCAGTAAAGTAGGCAGGACTGGACCATGCATTATTCACTCTGTATTTCTGCAGCCAAAAGGCCAGCGCCAGGAGGGAGGTCTTCACTGCAGTACAATGTGCAGAACTGAAACTTGTTTCTATACACTAGCAGTACCATTTTCTGAACACAATTACCAAGAGACACAACTTGCCCATGAGTATCTATTTACATAAGAGATCAGATATAAGTCTTTGTTATAAAATGTATTTATTGCAATATTGTAAAATGTGCTTCTCAAAAAGTTGGTCAGTGTGTTCAGAGAATGGGTACTGCTAGTGCTAATGCAGATAAGATCTCTTTTGGCTTGGCTCGAGGCATAGGAACACATTTCTGCCTTCTTGGATGCAGGGCTATTGCTACCAGGATGTTTTTTTACATATTCGGACCATAAGATGCAGGGACACTTTCCCATCGATTTTAATGGTAAAAAGTGCGTCTTATAGTCCGAAAAATATGGTAAATAATTTTTCCTGTAATAATAAAATCCTGATTGTCACATGTCGCTTCTCCCATAGGCAGCGTTCACATGGGAATCTGTAAATGCAGCGTTTCCATCTCCTTGATGCCTAAAAAGTTATAAGGCTGGCAAGACGCAATGTGAGGTGTCCCATGGTCAACAAGTTCTTCCATGGGGCCCGGACATTTTTGCTGTACCAGGCCCCATGATTTCTGACGGCTGCCCTGGGTAGAAATGCCAGTCACTTAAAACAATTGCGAAGGGTAACAATAATGACTTAAACTCCCTGGCGTTATGCCGGAACTCACTATGGTCACAGTTTGATTTTGGATCAAACTGTGCCCACTCCGGGATGGGGTATATTCGCTGGTTCTCCGTGAACCTCTGCAGCGCTGCAGGCTCATGGGTGCCTTCCGGCCCCCAATTTTTCTGCATCATCGGTGACGGTGAAGGGGGCAGTGCCATAGACCTCCATGTTAATGGAGGGAGCGTCGCTTTTAACTGCACAGACATATGGAGACAGCCACGGCGGAGTGATTGCCCATACCACAGATTTTTGTGCCATAAAAAATTCCACGAAAACCGCTGTGAACTTGGGGGGTCCGGGGTTCACAGTCACCACACTGGAATTCAAGGTCTTTTAAATCCACAAGGCTTTATTTATGCCCAAAACAGATTAGCTCAACTACAGCCAAAACAACAGTCTTAAGCAAAAGGAAATAAAGTAAAGATACGTCTTACGTGGGGAGAGGGTTACTCCCAAACCCAAAGTTTATTTTCTCTTTGAGAGGGAAGCAGTCCTGCCTTGTCTGTCCTCAAGACAGTGTTCATTTCTCTTCCCCTGATTAGGTCAGGTGACCGGGTTATAACACTGGTGTGC
The DNA here is from genome assembly GCA_036250615.1 of Ptychadena robeensis. Lineage (NCBI taxonomy): Eukaryota > Metazoa > Chordata > Amphibia > Anura > Ptychadenidae > Ptychadena > Ptychadena robeensis. The sequence goes on along the minus strand of CM070035.1, from coordinate 144,661,901 downwards.
AGCCAACCCACACAGGTGCTGGATGGGGTGGATAGGAGGCCCTCCCAACCATCCTGCCTATTCACAGTACAGGCCCTGTTAGCAATCTAACAAAGTTGCAGTCCACAGACTGCCATTCAAATCCTGGACTGTGTCCATTCAGCACCCTAGGGGTTACAGACCAAAAATGGGTGATACATATACCCCATTCAGGACCCATCCCTGGCGTCCTGTACACAGCGTAAAGCTAGGTAGATCTAAATTCACCTCATATACTTTGGCAAACAATCTCATATAATTTGATTGAAACAATCTGTTAAAAGAAAAAAATAAAACATCTTTTCCTGTAATAAGATATTGTGAAAGGTCTCTGGTAGCCCCTCCTCTCTTCAGCCATTGTGTTTTTGTTATCACGTCACTCTACAAGTCTAAGCAGCTGACCATAGAAAACAATTGTATCCAGAAGATTGTAATAAGCATGGGGCAATTAAAATGTACAGTATTTTTACCCTATAAGACACTCAGGATGATAAAAACAAGATAGAAATATAAAAAATAACCCATGAGTGAGTTAAAGAAGGCAGGGAAGCTATCAGCTTTACTGTCCTCCGCTCTATTATACAGAGCAGTGGTCTACATAGACAAGGCACTGATCTTTGTCTATGTAGACATCAAGCTTTGCTTAAGTTGACATGTCTACAGGTTGTAAGAACTGTCCAAGCTGAGCGCAATCCTGTACTACATATTACATACACACAATCCACCCGGCCGGCAAGCTTGCGTGACTATTGACATAAGTTTACAGCATTGATTAAGCACCATCTAGTGACCATTCCCATTACACCAGAAAGAATTTCCATAAACCTCCAGAAGACTGGAAGGAAGCTGCAAAACTAGAGATGGCAACTGCCCAAACTGGAGGGAGCAGCAGGAAGCACATTTTAGGATTGTGTAGCATTTCTCTACACTAGAGTCTGCTCAGTTAGTAAAATTTGTATTAAATAGCTTGGAGCTTTTTTTTGTAATGGTTTAGATGTAAGTAAAAAGGTAATGTTTTCTTTCTTTAGGCTCGCTTTAAGCACCAAATTAAAGGCCCCCATACATGTGTCGGATTCCGACCGGATTCCGGGACGATCGATTCCAGGCGCGTGCACGCGAAACGATCGTGCCGGAATCGCGTGCAGCCCACCTTGTCCGATCGATCACGTCCGATCGTTCAGGGGCCCAGAATCGGATCCGACAGAGAACCATCAGATTGATTCAGGGCCGATCGGGCACGTTGGTGGTGGACCTCAGATCGATCACCAGAAGATCTGCTCAGAGGACCACATCCCACATCATGTCCTAGCAGCCCTTGCACGTTCTACCACTGTGGAAAAAATACCCACCCTCCACCATTCCCACCCCTGCGCAGCAGTAAAGACAACACACAAGAGAATGCAGGGCAAGGGATTTTACTCCAATGATAAAAGCCATGGTTGGCCCTCGCTCCATACAAAAGGTACAAAAATTAAAACACATTATTAAAACACTATTTACACACAGGTCAACATGACCAGGGCAGGGGTAGGGAAACAGCTGGCCACCCCATACCAGCAACCAGGACCCATAGGGTCCAAACAGTCAAACAATGGTCAACATGACCAGATGGGGAGATGGGGGGGACAGAAAGGGGTAGCAGGGATCGTTTAGTTCCCACCCTCCAGCGCCTGACGCAGGCCGGAGAGGGTGTCCCGCAGCTTGCCCATACCCTCCATGACTGCCTGCAGCTGGGCCTCCATCCGCTGCAACCGCTGCTCGCACCTCAGGAGCCTGGACCGCATGCGCCCCGTGGCCACAGGCTGTGGGTCTGAAAAAGAATACAAAGAAATCAGTGCCCACTGCCAAACACATCCCAAACATGTGGCCTGCTAACGCCCAGGCCCCTTGCTATGGTTATCAAGTTGTCATCAGTGGGAGCAAAGCTCCCAGGGGGGCACGGAGGGGTTCGCCTGGCCCACGTCCACA
>CM070035.1:144646673-144659815 GCA_036250615.1 Ptychadena robeensis | reverse complement strand
AGATCGCCGGAATCGATCGGATAGGTGATCGATCGGCCATGGAATCCGACTGTGTATGGTCAAATGTATGGTAAATTATGTTTCATAATAGAAATATGTTGTATATTGAACTAAACAGCATCTCAGATCATAGATTTTGACACAGGCAGTAGGCACAAGTAGTTGAAATACTGGATGTGGCAAGTGTTCTTGTTTAGGATAGTTCCAAATTAAGTCTTTTTTTTTTTGTTTGGGTGAATTTGTTACCAAATACCTGTACAGTGTCAATACTTTTATGTATATGAAAATGTATGTTTCTGAATGGGAAGAACACATAGCCATGAAGTTTTTTTTACTGGTAAAGTATCAACTTATGATGATGAACTTACATGATAATATATCATGTAATTATTAATACCCTTCTGTGGAGAACTAGAGGATATAGGCAGCTCAAAGTACCGGTAATTCTCAGGCCTGATTATATGTTGAGTAATATACTGTTGCATGAGGAGGAATTATCGGTTCAGAAGTACAGTGGTTGGAAAAATAATATTAAGAGACCCTGTAAGGATACTCACAGTTACATTTAAGAGAAATCCTGCTTTCTATGGTGCCCACCTCCATTTATAAAAATTTTTATTGAAGATTCCTTTTTGGCACCAGCTGCTTTAAAATTCCGAACTGTGGACAAATATTACAACAAATACCACTTTCACAAAATTGAAGTGTAGAATGTGATTAATAACATTTCAAAGTACAGTAGCAGAAACCCTCATTACAAAGCTAGAAATATACTCTGTGAAGTTCAATGACATAAAATATTACGAAAAGAAAAATCTGAAAACTAAGAAAAGACGCAGCCCTGAATGACTGATGTGTTTTTAAGATCAACTTGACTCCCGCTTTACATTATTGTCTACATCTAACATGCCAATTAAAAGTGGAAGCGACAGGAGACACTGTGTTTCTCTTCCCAAGGAGCCTCATATCATAATTTACAGTGGCAGCCTTCATTATGGTGGCATAGCAACTATTAATCATTAATGCGTGTTAACTCTCAGTGGTCAGCAATTTATACAGAGGCTGATTTTTACTTAGAATTGGACAAAAAAGCACTCTAAGAATACGTGTTTAAGGGATAAACTATTGGTGGTGGTAGATTTCACCAAATATCTTCAGAGAGTACAGCTGTCAGGTGAGATTGTCCCGATCCATCTGGACAATCTTTCATTGACAGTCCTGACCAACGCCAGTTATCTTCCATAGGGTTTGACATAGTGGGTACCACTCATTCCAATTCCCCTCCCCATAGAACGAATGCTGTATGTACAGCTGTATGTGGCTTAAGCCTGCAGTGTCGTGGAGGGCATTTCTCTTCCTCTTGCACGACCAGGTTCTTTGGATGCTTGGAACACACTGTCAGGGGGCTCACACACACCAGAAAGTCGACAAGCAAGCTGGTAGGGGGATATGTACATGTCTTTGGAATGGAATGGGGCACACACTTGAGGATCTAAAGTTCCAAACAAGTACTAACAGCTGCAGGGTGAATTGATGGCTTCACGCCCCAGTGCGAGGGGGTCAGGGTACAGTCCCAGTGGTCTGGGCAATAGGTAAAGCAGGCCAGGTGAGGTGGAGAAGAGAGGAATCCTGCATCTGCCTAACTCAGCACCTACCGGTAGCCGCATCCCTCCGCTCGGGCACGTTTGAAGGAAGGTGATCCTGGTCCAGGGGACGACCCTTTCAGTCACCACGGATGGGGGGTCCTTGGATTCCTGGCAATGCAATAGGACGGCCGGTGGTAGAACCCAGGAAAAGGAAATGGTAGGAGATTGCTACTCCAAATCAGGGTGAGACACACTGGCTGTCAGCTTGTAGAGAAGCTAACCCAACTCTGGCTAAGGAGGGCCTAGGGAGGTATATTTATCCTCTCTGCCTGGAGGAGGGCAGTAGCTTGTCTGCAGGCAGATTGTAAAAGCTACATTGTAAGGCCAGAAAAAGAGCGGGAAACTAGGAGCCATCAGTCATCCCTGCACCTGCTACATTTTAAGGTATATAAATATAATACACAGTATAATACACAGAACATAGTGACTCAGGGCAGTATATAGAGTATAATAACTATATACCAATGTGGTGCAATCCCTGGTCACTACAAGTCTTTTTTTTTTTACAATTTAGGTTATAATATACAAAATCCAAGAAAACCTTTAGTGGTCTATTTGATATATTATAATTGAAGAGTATAGTCATGAAGGTAGTGTATTTTTGTATGTGATCACTGCTGGATACCTTAGAGAATGGTAGCATACTGAGGATAAAACCCAAGTGGCACCAAATAGGGTAATTTAAGAGCTTAACTCCAGACAAAATATGGTTCTTGGATAGAATAGTGTGGGGTATCTATCAAGTGTCTATTCAATCCCTGAATGAAATCCCCTAAATGTTCACAAGCTAAACAATTTATACTAGTCAGATACTGTAGGTACAAGTATATAGGTTGCAAGCATTACTACACCTTTTTTATAATAGATCAGCCTGTAGTAGAGTATTTTGAGGAATAAGAAATCATGGTGGATATAACTGTTAACCTAAAATTCCAAATGTGCTTCATGGAATGTAGAAATGACTGATAAGCCCACATAATGAATACATTCAATGATAACAGTTATGAAAAGGCATGTGTAAACTAGGGGTCTCCACAAAACAATCTACTGAGCTGAAACCATTTAAATAGTATGATTGGGCCTGAAGCGTCATTGTTTAACAATACAAATGTAGTCTTAATCATTAGTAGTCTGATAGATTCTAAAATCAAATGTGAAGGACATCCGCGTATTGCTTGCTCAGGTGGATCAATACACTTTTGAGCAGTACAGACAATATTTGTATTCGCAAAATATCATGAATTATATTTATTACCTTCCTTGCACAAATCAGCACTTGTACATGCACATATTGGGAATGCAATGCACAGTAGTTCTGGATACTGATGTAAAAAATAAGGTCCCCATACACATGACGATTTCTTGGTCGTGCGCGTTGATCGATCGTTTAACCCCCCTGCCGTTCCTGCCGTTCCTGATGTTCCCAGCTCGTCCAGCTCTGACCTGTCAGAACGGCAGTGGACAAGCTGGGTCGTCAGGCAGATCGGAGCCACAGGAGAGCAAACTCACTACTCCGTGTGTCTCCGATCCAATGAGGCAGCTGCAGGAGAACGGATCACCCCCCACCCCCCCCCACATGCTGTCCTATGTAACCTGGCACATCTGCAGCGCCATCTAGTGTGATATTGTGAGTTATTCACAAAGCATCTGAACATGTTATTATATTCAGGATGTCTACCAGACCCCTGTATGGACAGACGTTGAGAAATTACAGGCCTACAATGTAACTGGTGACCGATTGTCTAGGACTCCGACATGTCCTTTTTTTATTTTACATTTCTCTCATGATTACTTTATTGTATGCATTATGTTAATGTAGTGGTTGGCCTTTAAAGTCCCCTAGCCTCTGTACTCACAGAGGACACCCCAAGCTGTGGACGGTGATCAGCTGATCTCTTCCCCAGCCCTTTTTGCATGTTGTATTTTGCGATGCCGACTAAATCTCTCTTGTGTAAATGTCGTTTTTTTGCATCAATCATTTGTCTTCAAAGTACGTTGGTGGTGGTCATCGATCAACTCAGGCCATTTTTAGTATGGCAGTGACATCATTTTCGATCCAGGACATTCTAGAAATCGATCTGGGAAGGTGGATTGTCCAAAAATCGATTGTTTAAGGTGGGGTTCAAATCGATCGATCATCAATTTTTCATGCACTGTGAACGATCGAATCGATAGTCAATCGGGAAAAAATAGACCCATGAAGATATAGCACTATATTCAAGATCTTTGCGAATTCTTGAAGTGTCAATATTCACAATAAAAAATTTTGATTCGAATATTCGGGATCAACGATATACACCTTATGATAGTATAGGATTATCGGATTAGGAGCTCATGACTTCAGGAGCTCAGGACTGATAATTTACTACCTCACTCCACTCTGCCTATCATGAGCAATCAGATACAACCACAATTCTTTCTATGCCTTGTTGGCTTAATCAAAAGTATAGTAGAGCAAATGATCACTATAAAAGTAAGAATAAAGCAGATATATATGATATATTTGATGATAATATGATTCTACAAAGTGCAGTGGTCCCAAAAAAAGAATGCAACATTCCTCATGTCTCACTTTGCAACCTTCTTTTCTAACCACATTTGAATGGCAGGATAGTACCAACATAGGAATATTAAATATAGGCTGCTTCACTGCCTGTGGTCATGCACGGACATAGCGCTTTTTTTGGTTGAAAGGGCTATCTTACATACATGTAGTCACCATAGAATCTATTTCTAGGGAACCCCTACTTCTTAAGTCTTCCTTGTCACAATGGGCCCAGATATGCGTGGAGGTGCATCCTGACCAAATGGTTGTACCCCTCGCCTCCTACTGTGGCCATGCTACAGTTGGTGTTGATGGACCTTTTCCACACTGAACGGCTAATGGCAGACCTACTGGGTGATAAACAGGTCACTAAACTGTTTAAAAGGTGGCACAAATTCTTGCCTGCTTCCCTGTCCCCCCCCCCCCCAGAACTAAAGAATCTCATGCTGAGATACATGTACTCTACATGGTATGAAATGGTGGATATCAGTAACACCCTAGGTTCTCTAAAAGTCATATGAGCACGGCAATGGCATTGAAATCTGAGGTCAATGGTAATACCCCAGCATAAAATGGTATAGAAACACTTTATACTGGTTTGTATATGTCATGTTATTGGAGACAGCTCTCCTGTGTTAAGTTTTAATGTTAACTGTTTTCTCCTCCCTAACCCCCTTATCCGGGGCCTCCGAACTGGCTTGTCTATGTCAACACATTTGAGCATCTTTCTTAGTTTACCATGTTTTTGCCTATTCTCTCTTCATGCCTTTTTACACCCATTACCCTAGTACACAACACCTGCAAATGGGTAGCTGAATAAATGCTACCAGAAGAAGTTGTATTAACACTTTATACTAGCCAGGGGTGGGCAAAACTTTTGACTTGTGAGCCACAATAAATGCTTAATTAATTAATTAATTTCACAGAGGGGCCTGTATTTCACCCAAAATACATGTCATTTGTCTCCCCCAGCATAAAGGGAGGCTTTACCAGGGGGGGGATTTAAAGAGATTACATTGTATTGCATTTCCTGTACTGCTTTCAACAACAAAAAAAAGTAACCAGGGAGGTTAAAATAAATTAGATTTTTTTTTTACTAAAGAACCATTGTATTTATTATTTTATTTATCTCACTTAAACTATTTTAAAGCACCAATCTCTGTATACTCTCCTAACTTTTTCCCTTATCTTACAAATAAATAATGAATACAAAGTATAGACATATTTTACCTTTATGCCACCATCAACATGAAAGCTGCTTTGTGTTGCTTCTTAGACACATGACAGAAACTTCTAGACCTCTACTAGTCATTAAAAATAGATTAACAATTACAAAAAAAAACTTTTTTTAGATTTTATTCTTAATTTCACTATAACTCCAACCTGACATCCATCTTCTTAAATATACACGTCCAATTTTACCAGAATTGGCTCAGCATGACAACTTAAATATAAAATGCCACTATCTATTCTTGCTTTTCAAGTCTTAATTGACTTAATTGCAGCATATTTTACCTGTCCTGCCTGCATGATTAAGTTATCACACTATGATTTTTCTGTCTATGGTCTACTCAGTTCCAAGAATAATTAGGTCAATTCACACCTTTATTCTGTCAGCTAAGGATGGCATTATGAGTAAGGAGCAAGAAAAAAAATGAATATCAAGTATATAAAACTTCGCTGTGTGAATATGAACCACAGTGATGGAAATGACAGGAATAGCAATGTCTTGTGGTATCTCTATGGTTCAAGAGAAATGTTCACTTATTTACACTAATTCTATGTCAATGGCGAGCAGGTTTGGAGATCCTTTAATAAAGACTCTTCTAACGTTGCTTTTTATGTTGCTTCTAACATTGCTTTATATTATCTTTATTTTATCACACCTAAACTCACCCCAAAAGACAACCCACTATTATTGGGATGAACTGTAAGGAGATATTTCTGTATTTATCGTCACTCCTCCTCTCTGAAAATCTCAGTGATACCAATATGTCAGATGGGGAATTTTTAAATCACAGCTCTTCACATCTATTTATCTTTCTGTTTACTTTGGTTTTCATCCTGAAAGCTACACAGAAATCAACATGGCAGCTTCCCTGATGATAGCAGGTAAGTATATTCTATTAGGTTTTTGAGTGAATTTAAACAATTGGGTCAGTTAAAAGGTAAGTACAGATATAATTACATTTAGTTTTTTAGTTCAGGTGTTCTTTAATTCATGTATTTACTCTGTTATTTTAATAGATTCCAGGAGGCCTCTTTACTCATTCTATAGGGCATTTTATATTTAGTGTATTTTGTGGACTATAAGATGCATCCTTTACAGCAGAGTATCTAATCCCTAACAAAATACCATGGAACTGTCACTCTGCCAGTCCGAGCTCCATGCTCCAAATGGAAGAGTGAGAGTTAAAGAAGGTGGGAAAGCTGCCAGAGGCTGATTGTGACAACTTTCCTACCTCCTTATTCCACTCTCTAGATCTGTATATTTGAGCGGGCAGAAGCTGCAAAGGTTTTGCAGATGGATGGCAGTTTCAGTCCCTTCACATACACTCTCTGCAGAGGAATAATCAATGAGTCTTTCCTGTCTGTGTTGCAATGAAGTTCAGTGCTTAGCCGCGGGGGAATGCAAATGCATGAACAATATAACTAATTATTTCTAAAATATTTCTTTCTCTCGATTTAGGAGTGAAAGGGTGCGTCTTAAAGCGTGAAAAAAGCACAGTAATCGTTTTCTAGTTATTAATATTATTATTATATTATTTTGGCAGAAAAGTCTAAACCATCCAGCAGGATAAATTCTTTTAAAAGAATTATTCTACTGAAAAGTCGAAATTTAAAATGACTAATTAAGTAATGGGAGTCAATAAAGACAGGCACATCATTTAAATGGAGCTGGTCACTCCATAACCATTAGAATAAGAAATAGAGAAGCTTCAATTTATGTTTTGCTCTCAGAACCCTCTTTACTCCCTGTCATAGAATCTCAACAAAGTGGTGACCATCATCTTATCTCGTGGTGACCACCAGGACAAAAAGAAAGGATAAAGGAAAAAAATGATTAAATAGTTGTGCACAACTGTCAGCAGTGATCACACAGTAGCAGTGATATTTTTGACCAAAAAGACCATTAGGTGGTATATGGAACCAGGTAAAACTTACGAGGCAAAATACAGTTAATGAAATGATAAACAGGTTGGTATGAGGGGTGGGTAATGATGTTGCGTGAAAGTGCAACTTCTGAAGTGGACAGGAATTGTGTACCCCCTAAAAAGATAGATAGGAACAAGTACATGAGGCTTACAACTACCAGGACAAAGTTAAATTCTGTTAATGGTTAAGAAAAAGATAATATAATATACTCACAAAAAAGGGACAAGAGTTGCAGTGTGTGTGTCTCCAACAGTGAGGATATCAGGATGATGTCACTTCATGGATACTGGTGATCATGAAGTGTCACGCATGTCACGCATAACCAGAAGGTGGTGTAATCCTGGTATCCACAATGTTGGAGAGACACACAGCAACTCCTGTCTCTGTAGGAGATTACTCCTTGCTTAGCCTGCATTGTACCTCCATTATTGTGAGTGCATTCTTTTATCTTTTCTCTTACAATTAACAGAACATAACTGTGTTGCATTAGGTTGTGCTCCTTGCACCATTGTGCCAAAAAGAAATAACAATCTATCTAAAGGGGGGGGGGGAGAAATATACAGGAGGTCTAACTTTGCTAAAACTGGTTTATTGGAGTTGGCTTTTAAGGGGAGGTGGGAAATAATTGACATACATTAGAGCTGCTTGTATAGAGAGGTAAATATATTATACTATTAAGTACATTGTGATCAATTTGAGATGCTTCTAGAGTGTTTCTCACCTTTGTCAGACCTTCATTTGCTATGACCAGTTTAAGTTGATTTAAACTAATATGTAATTGGCTTCTTTGTCTGAAGAAGGGATCTGAGACCCCAAAAGCTTATAACCTAAACACCAAACTTTCAGCAATATTTACTAGTTTTAGTACTTATACTAATAAGTACAAGTATTTTTTTTCCTTTAGTTGGCTCAACTAAGGTCTTGGATGTCAAGCTGAAAATTGATATCTCAATCTCAAGAACAATGCAATATAATTTTTTTTATCCTAACTGGCAATATTACCATTTCCTTTTAATTAGCCAAAAGCTTTTAAGCGAAGTATGGCCGACTATTACGCAAGGTCTTTATACTCAAATTTTATTTACTTCTTCAAAAGTTTAATGACAGGAAACAGGCAAGGAGGGAAGATCATGTCATCTCCACATTACGATGAATCAGAAGAGAGTAAGGCAGTGAAGGATGTACTGTAAACCATATTTCCATTTTCATACTGTGATTCTGATGCTTTTGACAACCCTGGGCTTTTAGAGACTTTAAAGGTGCAATGTGTGATGCTGATTGTCAGGGAACACTACAGGGAATCCAAGCGTTTACTGTCTGATATTCCCTTTTGCACAGGGAGACATCTGATGGTGGTTTAGCAACTGCTGATCCTTCATGGTGGCTAAACTGGGACAATGTTATTTAAGCAAAAATAGTGAGGAAAAGCTGTAAATTGTTTGGTTTCGTTTTTTAAATGAATTCTGCTTCTTGATTCATCTGTTTGGGTAATTTCAATTGGTTCCTTCAATTTAATGCTAAAGAGGACTCAACAAATATAAATTTTTATTGAATATAGAAGGGATACATGTCTAGTTAGTGAATGATCCATTCAGAATGTAAATTTTTTGTGGACTCTCCAAATGTTGTAAATCCAGAGACAATGGAACCCCTTAAACGTGCAATAAAAGCTGTATAGATTTGGGAAGATTTCATCAACAGCATCTCCTAGAGAAGTTGTTCTCAACGAGTGGGTCAGGTTTGCACAGGGGTCACTGAGCTCACTGGTGCTGATACCCACAAGAGGAGTAAGGAGTTAGGAGGGAGAGTAACACCCCTACCTCCTAAATTAGGAGGGATAGGGTGTTACTCTCCCTCCTAAATTCCCACCTAGAACATCATTAGCACAAGCAGGGTGGAAAAAAATAAGGGAGGGGATATTACACTTACCTTCTTCTGCGAAAGTGATGTCCATGGAGTGTCACTTGCAGTATTTGCAATGCGGAATTGACACTCCCCATTAGTGATGGGCGAACATCGGCCTGGACAGTCCGCGAACGGGCAGGTCGGACTTTTAAAGAAGTCCGCCGTCCGCCTGTTCGCGGACACATCGGAAAAACCGGATGTGATGTCAGTGAACGCATAGTTCCTGGTTACGGGAGCCGGATGTGACGTCACTGACGTCACTTCCTGCTCCAAGCCGGAATTTTCACTAGAAGACCGGCTTCATGCCCGGTCTTCTAGTGAAAAGATTCTTCCTCTGGCACGATCTCGCAGGTTCTGATCCTGCCGGAGGAAGAATATAGATCTTCTTCTCGCCGGCGAACGGGGCGGGTCGAACACCCATACTGTCCGCTGGCGAGAGGGAGGGCGAACATGCTTGTTCGCGGCCGAAATGTCCGCAAGGTCAGGTCGGCCATCACTACTCCCCATTGGCGCTTTTGCATTCCAAAAACAGGAAGTGACACTTCATGATGTCACTTCCGGGTTACAGATCTAAAAGGTTGAGAACCACTGTACTAGAGTAAAAAAAATCAGTAGCACTCCCTAGAGATGAGCCACTGATTTTTGCAGAAAACTCTTTCACTGTGAATAATATAATTTTTATGCTAATAAATTTTCTTAAAAGTGAGTTTTAGAGTAACTCTATGCAGCGCACAGCTTTTAGGTTATGTTAACCAACTGAGTTTTACCAGGTGTCATTTCAAAGGCTGATACACACAACTGTTTTTGTTAATAGAACAGAAAAAAATATTTTCTAGTCTATATAAAAAAAAAGAAAAAATTGCATAGGATCAATTGACCTTGGTGCTTTCACCTACCTGTTTCCCAATCAGGGCAGAAACTACACCAAGTCTCATAGTAGTCTCATGGTAGTAGTACATTTTTGGGGGAAGAGAAACCAACAGAAACCAAAGTAAACAGATATATATATAAAAAAAACTGCATACACAGAACCCAGAAATGTGAAACTGTACAAATCAAAGGAAGGCAAAATACTTTGTTGCTCTCACATATCCTTGACTCATGACCCTGTTTCACTTCATGCCACATGTACTTGTGCATTTATTTGGCTGCTGACAGTCTGCAAAAGCTTAGGGTCCCACGTTGTCATTGCAGTGATGCTGGGGGTTGCCATTAATGATAAGCACTTCCATTGAACATCAATGGATGCACCAGAGGGACACAGAAAAGCTGAATGCTGCTCTACATCTCACTGATGTGTCCATTGATATTCAATTTTTTCTTTTTTTTTCTTTACTGTGCACATAGCGAGGGCAGACGTGTCTATGCTGCCCAGTGGAAAGCCCTTATAAAGCCAATTCCTAATTAAAAATAAAACTTTTGGCTGTAGTTGATTTTAATGCGGCAAAGAGGGTAGTGTTCATTGAGAACTCACTTCCTGTTCTATAATCTTATTAAAGAAAATATTCAAGTGTCCTGCACTGCCTCTCATCCCAACATGAAAGTTAAAGGTAATTTATCATGAAAAAGTCCTAAAGCTGCCATTACTGACTTTCTCCTGAAAGCAATAAAGCCAGAGGTAGCCATAAAATTATTCATTTTGTTTTTAAAATAATTTGCAACCAATTCAGCATACCACAATGCACATGTATTTATTGTGGTACATTGTGTTGTGCTGATTTTTCAGCCCAGTAGCATGCCTAGTAATGAATTTGCTTCCTTAAGGCAGTACAATAATAAGAGTTAATGCAATCCATAACTGGAAGAGAGCCTGAATGTGAAATATCTCAATTTCTGTAAAGTGTTGGCTACTATTTTTATGCGTTTGGCTGTGAATGTTTTTTCAGAACTTTTACATATTGCACCTTTATCCTTTATGGTTTTGCGGCCCTCTAATAAAGCTTTCAAAATTTTTAATGGAGGACATCCAGACAATTAAATTATAAGGCAATAAAGCCATTTTATTATTCCGTTATTGTACAATAAAAACATGACTGCAGTAAAAGCATCCATACAGCTGTACACCTCTAATTATTGGTTATATTGTAGGAAAAATTATTAGGTATTGAACCAGCAGGTTTACATCCACTAGGGTCCATTTGTACTCTAAAAGCTGCCGAAATGTAGTAACACAGCCTCTCCTTGCTGTATATCCTGTATATAACATGTCAGCTGCAAAACATGAAAAAGGAGTATTAACCTGCAATCAATTGTAACTTTGCTTTTATATATTTATAAAATGCACTTTCTTCCATGTTTATATATATATATATTTATATACACACGCTAGGGGTTTCATATTATTCTTATTTATTGACAAACATTACTTTTTAAAATGAAGATACTTTTAAAAATAGTACAGTTATGCTATACGAAATAAATATGATTGCACAGCCACCACTAAAAACAGCATTTAGTTCTTTAACCTAGGTCTGCAATCGCAGATGTTTGAATTTTTCGCCTTCCCCTGTCCACATCAATGATGCCAGCTAGTGGGCTGTAAATCCAATGCCCCTCCATTGTAGTGGAGGTCTAAGGTGTGCCCCCCCCCAACCCCTTCTTCATTACCGATGACACCAAAGGGGCGGTTTCGGAACCTCGGAAATGCTGCGGCTGTATATGTATCACTGCAGCTTTCCAGGGGTATATCAGGTTTTACTGATCCTGGTTCCGGTAGCCATTGAGACAAACCCAAACTGTGGATGAACTGGGTTCATCTCAACCGCTAGGGGGGTTAAGGTACCATATATATAGATATATGTACAGTGTGTATATATATATATATATATATATATATATATATATACTAGGGCATTACCCAAAGAGTCGATAAGTCAACACCTCAATTTTAGAGGCATAGTTGACCCCTCCGGAAAGCAGTCAACTAGTCACCTCTCTGTGTGCGCATGCCTTCCCTACAGCCGCAGTGCTGCACACAGAGAGGTGCAAAGAGAAGCTGGCAGAGACTGCATTCATAAGTATATAACCATTTAAAGCTGGGCAAACACGTCACAATTTTCTGTTCAATTTTAGTGCGATCGTTTAACAAAATCGATCGCGCAATCGGATTGGATAAAAATTGATGGATGCCAAAAGTGTCTGAGAGATCGATTTTGCCAAAAATCGGACAGAAAAACGATCGTGCACGGATCCATTCTGATTGAAAATGTTATTAAAAAGCAAAGGAATCAAGTGCTGTTAGTTGTCTCATGCGATCGTTTTAAGCGATCAATCTATGAATCTTGTGGAAATGACCTTTGTTTGTGTGCTGTTGGTCACTGGCCAGTTCTTCAGCTAACACCACTCCAAACCCATAAATGTGTGCGTGCAAGGCATATTGAGACTTTTAGGATAGAATCGTCCAGGTATTGAAGGCATCATATGTTGCAGTCTGTGATCGATTTTGCAAATGAAATTGATTCTGAAATCGGATGGGCGATAGGTTTAAAAATCGAACGCAGGAAAATCGTGATGTGTATGCCCAACTTTTCTTTTACCAAAACCATGTAATATGAGGAGCTTTCTAATCCTTCCAATCACTATCAGTATGGAGGACACTGGTGGTGATGGTCAGTGTGGAGGCACTGGTGGTGATGGTCAGTATGGCCGACCCTGGTGGTGATGGTCATTGGTGGAGGACACTGGTGGACATGGTCAGTATGCCGACACTGTGGGGATGTCAGTGTGGAGACACTGGTGACATGTCAGTATGGCCGACACTGGTGGTAATGTCAGTTTGGAGGACACTGGTGGTGATGGTCCGTGTGGAGGACACTGGTAATGTAGTGATGGTCAGTATGGAGGACACTGGTGGTGATGGTCAGTGGGAGGACACGGTGGTGATGGTCAGT
>CM070035.1:144628023-144639641 GCA_036250615.1 Ptychadena robeensis | reverse complement strand
GGCGTCACTTGGTCCCTGGGACCCCCAGACCCCCGAGACCCAGCGGGGGGGTAACACATACATTTAGACACATTGCACTAATTTACATATGTTATTCGCGTTTCGTCTATTCTGGCTTCCTTAGGGATTTCTTTGAACAACACCAGATTCCCCAGCTTGGGGAGTCTAAGTATCCAGGCTTCAAAGATGTGGGTAGACGACTGCCAGGAACCAGACTGGACATCAGGGGAACAGCAGGACCGTCCACAACCACATACCACAACCCGTGAGAGCCCTGGATCCGCTGGTCCAAGCTTTCCTCACTTGTTGATGCAGCTATTTGCGACTGAAGGAACAAAAAGCACTATTTTACTACTGAGGTATGAGATTCAAATGGTGTTGTACTGTGAGAGTTACATTTGACCCCAATCCAGCTGGTGACCTGTGGATGGAGACAGCATGTAAAAATGGTGATAATCGCAAAGAATTACTTCTGAGTGTTGTCTTATGTGATTCCACATTTTCAGCTACAATTTCACATTCTGCCACTAGATGTCACAATGACAACACACATGGCAATAAATCGCTTTAAAACTGCCAATGCTTCCAATTTGTAATGAAAGTAGATCTCGAATTAGCAAATTTATTTGGAATATTTGGAGAATAATTTAAGAAATGTCACACATTCGAATATTGCCTATGCTCCTCATCACTACATAGGAATAAGCATGGTGAATTCCACAGACAAGAGCAGAGTAGGTAAGTATTTTGAAACAACTCAAAGGTAAGTAAAAATACTGATTTGCCTCCCATCATCATTCAGATTGCAGTAGGGACATCATACGTACCCCATGCTATGCCAATGTTCTTTATTTATAAACTTCTCAATATGTCTGCAATTCTTTTATGCCCAGCACCAGGCTAAAAGTGTAGGTGGGAGAGTAGCTTAACTCAGGGGGACTGTCTTTGTTTCGGGCAGATCAGTGAATAGGTTCAAGGGGTAGGCAAAGGGAAGGGTAACAGAGTTGAAAAGAGGTGACATGGGTGATGTAGCTCCTTTTGGAAAGAAGAATTTCCCCAACCCTCCTTCGCTTCCCTATATTGTTTATCTCTTGTTTACATGTATTGTTGTTGTTTTTCCTGTGTTTCTTTGTTTTTTCACAGCAGGGAGGAACCTTAACAGTGCAACAGGAAGGAATGAGATACTGAAAGGTTTTGGTGATGTGTTGGATCAAGAGGATAGTCACAAAATAATGGTTTGACATGTTATTAATGCGAGTTAAGCTTATTTCCTGGCCCACCTTATGTCAGCCTTCCATGGGTCATCTCCGCCCCTATGACCCCAAAGAATAACCCTAACCAGCTGCTCAGATGTTCCTATCTGTTCTACCTAGACTTGCACAGGCATGAAGTGAATGCCAGGAAAAGAAAATTACAGTTAAGCATTGAAAAAAAATGTCCGCAATATTCTCATCTGTCATGGTGTTTAAGCAGTAGTGGTATTACATGGGGCAATATGGGTGGTTGCCCAGGGCAGAATCATGCTGGAGTGAGGCAGTTGGGCATCCCAAGCGCAGAAGATTGTCTCTGGAGGAGTCACAGAGTGCGTAAGTCTGTGACTCACAGCATACGGTGTCCCGTTGAATTGAGCCTCCCATCGAAATGAGCCTCCCCTGGCAGCCAGATCTATTTTATACAATCTACCAGGGGAGGGGGAGCAGAAATACACCATGGGGAGCAGTTCACTCACTACATATGCTGCTATCACATCTACTTTGTAGGTGACAGAGGTCCCGTCGAGATGAGTCCCCCCTTTATGTGTAGTGACACTGGGAGGGGGGACTAATCTCGACGGGTCCCTCGTCTATAGCAGTATGAATTATCAGTGCCGTTCATTCTGCTATGGACAGGGGACATGTCGAGATGAGCTGCTGCCGTGTCACTTTTCTTCCTTGTCCGCTCCCTTGCGGTAAATACAAGCTGTTGACAACCGCTGTCCGTAGCAGAATGAACACACTGACAGTTCCTATAAGGGCTGGTGGCTGGTATAGTTGATCGAAGGTCAGTGAAAACATAGTAGCACTGTTGGGGAACCCCTTTGCTGAGTTTATATTATTTAAAGCTGTGATCACTATATATAGATAGATGTTTTTCATTAAATATATACAATTTCCAAAGAAGTAATTCTGTGTTTGTGTCTTTATTTAGCTGTGAGATTAATAAGAGGAAATTAGAACAAACATTCCTCCAAAAGTCATGAGACCATGCATGACATCTACTGGGTTTGTTTCTTTACTTTGTGTTTCTATCTAGACAAATGGAAAGTGAGTAAAATTACTCCAAGATCCAAGATAGGGTTTTTAAGGCACAAACATTTCAAAGATTCTTTGTGTAATAAAATTACATCATCTTTATTAAATTAAACTTAAAACTTATATATGAGTTCACTGTTAAAGATACACAGAAAAGCGACCCATATCTATATATGTGGCCATACAACATGAGTTATATTGATCCTACTTTCAAACAGCATCCAATAGGTGGAACATATGGCTGTCCTACATGTTTTGCCCAAAGACGGGCTTCATCTAGGACATTGGGGTGTGCATTCAAACGAATTATCCTGAACTCATCAACGTGTTGAAATGACTGATAAACGAAAAACAAATTTCTAACCCTTAAGTTTTACACAGAAGGGGATAAACAGTATTGAGGGTTATTTCACTATTGCCAAACAGAAAGGGACCATAAACTGCCACTGGTGCATCAAAAGCGCCTCGAGGTATAAATTGGTCAACTGTCCTGAGTCCAGGGGCAAAACTGGTCGGCTGTGGTCAGCCATGGGCAAAGAAGCCCTTGAGGGGCACACCCAAATATCAGCAGCCAGGGTACATCAGCATGCAGCTGTCTGTGAAAGAACGCCATGTGCGTTTTGAATTGTTACCCTTTATTTTCTTTTGTGTTTCTATCCAGTTTTACATGAAGTCTGTTTTTCTGTTCTGTGATCTTTTCATTTCAGTTTTTGTTTTTGTTCCAATATTTAAATGTGTACTGTAGATTTTTCTATAAATAAAACAAGGCATTCCATACTTAGCTTCTTCCTATGCAGCATATTCTGTAGCTTAAGGCTCCAGTCACACCTTTCAACTGAAAACCCACTTATTTTACATAAATATATATTGCGCACAATTTACTTTTTTTAATAATGTCTGTCCTCAGATGACTGCACCAACAGCTCTATTCCAGCTGAGTTGTAGTAAATTAAGTTGCTGTCACCAAAATGCGAGATGCTCGGACAAATTGATATGGATTTCAGTTCTGGAAAGCGATGCCATGGAGATATATGTGCTGGTATTTTTTACATGCTGTCACTTTTCCAATAAAAACAATGTACCCTGAACATTATTAGATCCTGTCAAAGGGGACACATCAGACCTTTTGGAATGCTAAACTGTCACCCAGCTGTAGATGTGATATTAAATACTTCTTCATTTGTCCTTAAAGAAGTGTTAAAATGGATTATCCTTGTGTGTTACACAAACATAGTCATTAAGATTTATTGTATTGCTAAACCAATGATGATATACAAAACGAAATAATCCATATGTCAGGCAAATAAGTATCCTCCTACAATCAATGCATCCTGGATAAGTGATGAGCACAGCTATATTGTATATTTCTTTATTAATACACATTGCTACAATATATTCCTCGCACTATATTGGACATATCCATCACATAAAGCTAACCAATACACTGAGCCTATTCAATTGAAAGCAAATCAGTCCTAACAAGTTATTAGTTAAGGTAGCCATAGACACCTTGATATGTCATCGATCCATTCCCCATTCGATCATTCCCAGCAATTGTGGAATCGTCGATTGATCATTTTGGAATCGATGGGACACCACCTTGGGAATCCAATTTGTGGTTGATTTTGACAGGAGCTGATCGTCAAAATGGCCAATTCCACAAAATCCATTGATCAGAAAGGCTGCTGCATAGGCAGCTATGGGTCTACCAACGTACTCCAATTGCCAAACGATAGACCAAAAATAACAACATGTCGGAGCAATATCCAATCTGATTTTTAGTCGATTTCCATTTTGTTTGGTCAATCGTTCAGGGTGGGCAGAACACGATTGATCGCAGATCAATTGCGGTGAACATATGCAGTGAAAAATCAAGTGAAAAATCAACCCTTGTATGGGAGCCTTAATGGCTCAGGGCTCAGAAATTCTGGCATATGAAAATCCACAAGCATGGTGCCGGCAAACTGCATGTATTACAATGTGTGATGTGTTTTTAAAAAAATTAAACCATAGGACACAGCCTACCTGTCCAGCACTTCAGTTTTTCATCCAGGCCTTGCAATAGTGAACCATTGTACTCCTGTCCCTTTTATCTATAATCTGGTGATCTGAACATTTTTCCACAAACAGGAAGTCTGGTGTGAAAAACTGGAAGATGAAATGTGTCTGATGATACATAAGAGTAAGGGCCCCCATACACCTTTAACTTTGTCTGTCAGATTTCCTTTAGATCTCCTTCTGTTTTACCAAAACCATGTAATATGAGGGACTTTCTAAACCATCAAGTCTACCTGTGTTCAATCGCAGAGGACCCGGCACTTCATAGTTTTTGGTAGATCTAAAGGATATCTGACAGACAGATCTAAAGGTGTATGACCAGCTTAAAGGTAGCCATACTAGGGTTGAGCTCTAATATTCTAATGGCGAATATTTTTCATGAATATCAGCAAGTATGGCAATGAATATTTGCGGTTTTGAATATTTGTCTTTTAAAAAAAAAAAAACATGATCATGCATTGGGATAATATTAATCGCAACGCAATAGTAAATTTTGCATGTCACATTCATTTTAAGGATAATCACAATGCTAATTTCGTATTTACCAATATCGTATTGATTATTAGTAGAATTCAATGCAAATTCGTATATTGCCTTTACCGCTCATCACTTAGTCATACAAGGTTTGATATTTCTGTTGGATCAACCAGAAAAAAAACAAAAAACGGTCTGATCAAACGAGAATCAATTTCTGCCCACCTGATACCATTAACCAAAAGTGATTCATATGGAACAGAACATCGATCAAAAAGTGATCGGATATATTGGTAAAGTTTAGTCGATTGTTTACATTTACATACAGGTTTTGCTTTCCAGGCAGAAAGTGTTAATTTTATTTAAACAAATTGATCGTATAAAAAAACAATCACACTGTGTGGTGGTACAATCCATTTAATGTTTGTAAATATTTAAATCACACAAGACGATCGTTTTGATTGTGCAAAAAGTCAACTCATGTATGGCTACCTTGAGTTACAACTGGGAGTACATCCCCAGAGACTCTGTTGCTCTTTGGATCCATATTGCGATGGATTACAGGGAAACATAGAATATGGTTATTACAGAAGGAGTCAGTGAAATGCTGTGATTTCCTGTGTCTGAATTGTTGCCTATGATTTAAAAAAAATTAACTAATATATCGAATAAAAACCCCAAAAAAGAATATTGTTGTTTATGTTGTAATGTTCTCATGGGACAAACCTAGAATGTTACTTCTTTACCAAAGGACAAACTAACAAATGAAGTATGAATGTGCTACTAAGAACATAATAAACACATAATACAAATGACATAATAAAACAGCAGCACCCTCTAGCGTTCTCTGATTGCAGAATTGGTTGTCGGAGATGAAAATTATGAAAGAAATGTATTCCACCTCTGGGGCGAAGGCAGGTTATTAGAAGGAACATTACAACTTTACCATCTGCTAAAAAGTTTATGTACTATATACAGTCAGGTCCATATTGGGACATCAACACAGTTGTTACATTTTTGGCTCTATACACCACCGCAATGGATTTCGAATGAAACATACACAGCATGCTTTAACTGCAGACTGTCAGCTTTAATTTGAGGGTATTTACATCCAAATCAGGTGAACGGTGTAGGAATTACAACAGTTTGCATATGTGCCCCCCACATAGTATTGGGAACAAAAGTAATGGGACAACTGACTTCTCAGCTGTTCCATTGCCAGGTGTGTGATATTCTTTCATTATCCCAATTACAATGTGCCAATAAAAGGTCCAGAGTTTATTTTAAGTGGGCTATTTGCATTTGGAATCTGTTGCTGTCAACTCTCAAGATGAGATCCAAAGAGCTGTCACTATCAGTGAAGCAAGCCATTATTTGGTTGAAGAAAAAAAAAAAAACACATCAGAGAGATATTAAAAACATTAAGCATGGCCAAAACAACAGTTTGGAACATTCTTAAATTGAAGAAACGCACTGGTGAGCTCAGCAACACCAAAAGACCCGCAAGATCCCAGAAAACAACTGGATGACTGAAGAATTCTTTCCCTGTTGAAGAAAACACCCTTCACTAGAGATGATTGGATTTTTTTTTTTTTAAATTCAAAGATTTCAAGTTAATTGCAAAGCCCATGAGCATTTTATCATCAGCAAACTTGCTGGAGATGTAGAGAAGGGTTGGGGGTATACTACAAAAAAGGAAGTCTCTAACATAAATTGTTTTTGTATAAATTAAGTTCAAAGTGAAGTCAAATTTCGAAAATCGGAATTTCGACTTTGGTTTTGAAATTAATTATGCAAAAACTACATGTACTAGAGCAACTTTTTCCCAATGTTCCCATAGCCCTTCTCTACATCTCCAGCAATTTTGGTGATGATACCATGTTCAGGGGCTTTGCAATCAGCTCACAAAGTCAGCTAGTCAACAAATTCGACCATCTCTACCCTTCACAACAGTTGGACAGATCGAGAACACTCTTCGGGAGGAAGGTGTATGTGTGTCACAGTCAACAATAAAGAGAAGACTTCACCAGAGTGAATACAGAGGGTTCACCACAAGATGTAAACTATTGGTGAGCCTCACAAACAGGAAGGCCAGATTAGAGTTTGCCAAACAACATCTAAAAAAGCACACAGTTCCGGAACAACATCCTATGGACAGATGAGACCAAGATCAACTTACCAGAGTGATGGGAAGAGAAGAGTATGGAGAAGGAAATGAACTGCTTATGATCCTAGGCATACCACCTCATCAGTGAAGCATGGTGGTGGTAGTGTCATGGCATGGGCATGTCTGGCTGCCAATGGAACTGGTTATTTTGTATTTATTTGATGATGTGACTGCTGACAAATGCAGCAGGAGGAATTCTGCAGTGTTTCAATTATCTGATTCTCATATTCAGCCAAATGCTTCAGAACTCATTGGACGGTGCAATGACCCAAAGCATACTGCAATCACCTGACCTGAATCCAATTGAGCATGCATTTCACTTGATGAAGACAAAACTGAAACATCAAGTGTATTTTATGAGGTTCAAGAATCGTTTATTCTGTAAATTTCTAAAAGAATTAAACATTGTAAACATGATTGGCTAGTAAATGATTAGTAAAGTAGTTTAGTAAACTTGAACAAGGTTTCCTAAGGGTAGTGCTGTATGAATAGCACATAATGACCACTAGAGGGCAGAAGTAACAAACCAATCAGTAATACATGACCCTTGTGATCTGTATATCTGTAATAGTTATGGTATGACCTGTATTATGAGAACAGAGCTGATATAAACTGACCACACACTTTTAGATCTCTGTCAGATATCCTTTAGATCTACCAACATTTATGTAGTATGGGGTCCTCTGCAATTGAACACAGGTAGACTTGATGGTTTAGAAAGTCCCTCATATTACATGGTTTTGGTAAAAGATCTAAAGGAAATCTAAAGGTGTATGAGGCCCCTTACTCATGAACTAAAACTAACATGTGCAATGCAGTGCCATAAAGCTATAAAATATTATCTCTATAAAACATTGACATTTATGAACACTCTCACTCACATATACTATATCTATTCTTTTAATTATTTTCTTGTGCATGTTACAAATTAAGTTACATAACACATTAATCCAAAGAGAGGTTTTGTAGTTTTCCTGCATCTCCCTATTGTTTCACAGTGATTGAGCCTCCAGTCTATAACAAGCGTGTCATTATAATTTCACAGCTGGCAGGAGGCACTTTTAGTGGAAGAAGTAACGCAGCAGGCTTCCATTCGTAGCACTACATCATCACATTACTCTGTCACTGGAAAAATAAAGATAATGAACATCAAGATACAGGCAACTTTCTCAAAAAGCTTGTTCCTGCTACTGAAATATCCTGTTGCTTCACATTTTACCTGGACTGGGACAGTACTTAGACATGCAGCCCATACTATGTTCCTATTTCAGTCTTCAGTTGATGGTAGTGGAGTTGGCAACTGATTCTTTCTATATGTTGTAAATCCCAGTTATAAAATTTGATTTAAGCTACACCTTTCCACTGTTCCCATTTAAAGTGGTCTATGCACTATTTTGTTTCACATGCAACTTTTCTCCGACTGACAGCAGCCCAGGGAACAATCATGTAAATCTAGCGTTAGGCTAGGTTTCCACGGCTTTAATATCATACCTTGGCAGGGCTGTCAACGCAGCCCATCCAAATACATGCCTACTGCACTGCCTGTGTCCATGGCATTGAGCTGGTCCATGGTAACACATGTAGTATAGTGTCCTCCCTGATAGAATACATAGTAATTGGAAGGTTTAAAAAGATCCTCATATTACAGGGTTTTGGTAGAACAAAAATTGATTGTACAGAAATTGTATGGTAAAGCTAGCCACACACGGCTCGATAAAGTAACAGATTAGAGGAACATCGGGCGGCGTGCGCGCTCATGGCTCCCGATTCTCCTCTTATCTGTCACTTCATCTGAGCCATCCACGGTCCCTTTCGAGCAGGATCCATTGACCAACAGGTTTCCAACATGTTGGAAAACCTTGGTCCAAATCCATTGCATTGAATAGGGAACCTGCTATCCCCATTCAATGCAATGGATGACAGCTGGAGCCATGTGAACAACGGAGACAGAGAAGCTAAACACAGGCTGTGACAGGCTGTGTGTTCAGCTACGGCTCTGCCTGTGTGAAGGGGGCGTGGTCAACTCGGATCCAGATAGCTGGGAGAGGAGAGAAGAGAGGAAGGGGGGGGGGGGGCTGGCTGGGTCAGTGCCTGTGGGTGTCTCCAGCTCAGGTACAGCACTGTCAGCCAGCCGAAGAAGCTGGCTGCTGGGGGACCGGTCTCCATTGTCCAGTAATTGATTTGCCCATGTGGCGGACATTGATTACTGTACGATTGACCCGCGATCAATTACAGCGTGGTGACGTCACCACGCTGTAATTGATCGCCGGTCGATTGCACGGGAATCTACCCGTGTGTGGCCAGCTTAAGATTGTATGGTGTATGGGGCTAAACACACACAGATAACAATTAGATACAATTGGTTACAGAAATAACAGTTCAGTTTTAAGAATTATGAAGAAACTAAAACAAACATGTAGCATTAACATAGACGTTTCTCAAGTCCCCCAAAAACATTGTATTATCAATTGATCCTGCCAGCTAGTAATAGATAGATGGTTCAGCCCAACCATTTAACACATACAACACTCAACCACCATAACTCCATTTAACACTGTTCCCTCCACAGACTGACACACTGCATTTTTTCACCATAGATACAGGGAATTGAGTGTAGTCATCCTAAAGCTTGCCACACAACTTTCAATCTCTCTGTACACTTTGTTTTACATCTACCAATGACTATGTAGTGGAAGGGCTTCCCTGATTGGATACAGAGCGATTAAATATTAGGAAAGGTCCTTATTTGAGAACATTTTGTTTAAAATTGAAGTTGTGTATAATAAAACTGTACAGAAAGATCTAATTGTGTTTAGTTACCTTTAGGCAGGATCTATACCATACCTGTCAACCCTATTGTTTTAGTCAGGAAAGTCGCGTTTGCGCTGGGAAAATCCAGATTTCAATAAATCCCGGATTTTTTCCCAGGATTTTGAAATTGGGGTAACTTAGGACGGAGGGAGCGTTACTCTCCCTCCTTAGTTCCCATCCCGCTTGTGCAGATAATGTGCGGGGTGGGACATTAGTAGGGAGAGTATGCCCCCTCCCTCCTAAGTTAGGCAGCTACAAAACAGAAGGGATGGGACCTAAATCTCCCGCAGAAGAACCGCCACAAAGTACCGGAAGTGAATGTCTTTTGTATTACTTCCTGTAATTAAACCCCTATTCAGGGACAGTAAGGCCATGTCTCCACTATGGATCTATATCCCGCGATTTTAATAATGGAAAATCACCCCCATGTATTTGAAAGGGCTCATACCCACAGCTGTGATTGGCCGTGATCACCCCAGATCACGCCCATAGACATGAATAGGCATGGTTAAAAAACACATCTAATTTTAACCAAGCCCATTAACTCTCTATGGGCGTGATCAGATGGGGTGGGGCAAGATGTTCTGTCCCCTCCCCCACTTTCTGCCTGCAGGTGCCATGCCACAATTCTAATTGTGGGAGACAGCAGGAGGTTTCTGGGTGCTAGTGATCTCCTGCAGTCTCTGCAGCAGAACACTTAGGTGGGGACATGGCCATAGGTTGACAGGTATGATCTATACCACTAGGTACAATATAAAAAGTTTTTTGGAAAAAGAAAACTATGTCAACCACAGAAACATGTTCGGAATCATTAAAGTGGCCGGTGACCTGCAGTTTCCTTTAGAAATTATTTTTTTTTTATGCATAAAGTACTGGTGATCCCATCTGGCAGGGGTCTCATCCGGTAAGGAACCCTATCTGTAAAGGCCCCCATACACCATACAATCTTTCTATACAATTTCTGTACAATTAACTTTTGTTCTACCAAAACCATGCCATATGAGGAGCTTTCTAAACCTTCCAATCACTATGTATTCTATCAGGGAGGACCCGGCACTACATAGTTGTTGGTAGATCTAATGGAAATTGTATAGATTGATCTAAAGGTGTATGGGGGGCTTCAGGTTGTAATGGCATATTGAACACTTGTTCTTTGCATTGGCTGGATAAATAAGCCTGCTATGCATGGCAAGTGATTGCAAAACAGTCACATATGAAATATAAAGCTATTATCTGACGTTATACAGCCTCACATGATAATGGTATTGGAAGCTCAAGGTCACAGCTCAGCAGTCATCATGTGAACTTCTGTTTTACCATACAACATTATTATCAGCTTGTCCAACCCGGGAATATTGAGAGCACACGCATTACATCATCACCTGCCCGCAACAAAGCCAGATATGTGTGTTTAATGGTTATCTATACATACTTTAGGTGCTTTACAATGCAAGCAGATCGTATCACGGTTTTACAAGCTTACAATGGTTTATTTCCTTGACTGAAGGAACAAGGCAATGAACTCAAACACCTTTGTGCTGACAGCAATAAAACTAGAGAACCAATTGTTCCATTATTAAAGGATATTTACCAGTGTCCAGTATATTTGCCCTAACACTTCAGGGGAACATAATAATGATATTTCTGATAAATGTGGACCTAAGGCAGAAGTGAAATCTGAGTATTCCAATAAATTTAGGATTATTAGAGAAATGAACAAACAGTGTCATACAGGGGTTCCAGGGACCCACCAGAGTAATAAAAGGGAAAGGTTCAACGGAAGGGAGAACTGGTTTGGTTCAAATGGTAATTAAACT
>CM070035.1:144606171-144626300 GCA_036250615.1 Ptychadena robeensis | reverse complement strand
TGCCTGTACCACACTGTTAAAAACGGTGCAGTACAGGCAGTGCGCTAGGGAGGTTAAACATGAATAAAACCTTAGACTGGCTGACTAGTGCTCTTGATTTTTGAATTTTTTGTGCAGTACACACTAACAGTACTGGCAAGTAACCTTAGGACCAAAAGCTACCTTTCCCCAAGCACTTTGCCTTATGTTGTAGAATAAAGATAGTAATATAGAGGTCCAGCACTATGGGGTTTAACTCCACGTCCCAGCTTCCTTTATTGTAGTGTCCCTGATATTGTTAGGGCCACGGGCCCCAGTGTGGCTGACATTTGCAGGCACGTTCCCAGTCCAGCCTCTTCTTCCAACAAGGTGAATTTCATCAATATAACCTTTGTTGTTATCCCAGCTGGGTTCCCCAAGTGTTCATGTCCAATTTCTGCTAGCATAGGGAGATCTACTACACCTGATAGCAAGCACTAAATTAGCCTGGATGATGCATAGCTGCCCTACCCATAAATGTTATTTGATACTGCGTGGTGTGATCTTACTGTCATTTGGATATCTGACCTGTGTGTTGTTCTTGCCCATTCATTGTCTGCCACCTTCCCTGAACCTGCTTGGACTTGACTATTCTTCCTGAACTCTTTCTGTATACCTTGGTTCGACTCGGAACCTGCTTGGACTTGACTATTCTTCTTCCAGCCCCTTCTTGATTCTGCCCAACCTTGTTTGTTTATGGGCTCCTGGGCCTTTGTCAATTCCTTTTTCAAGACTGTATCTTTTGTGCACATACAACCTGGGGGCAACTGAGAACAAGCTTGTCTATAGATGAAGAGTGCAGTGGAAATTGGCGTATTAATGTCTGAGCTGCATGGACTCCAGGCCAGGGCCTCACAGATATTATGTAGTGGCTATTTTGCAGAAGACCATCACACCTTGAATGAGAATGAAAATAAAACCGTTGTTTGCTTACTTAATCCAGGCAGTAATTTTACTTTTT
Source organism: Ptychadena robeensis (assembly GCA_036250615.1). NCBI lineage: Eukaryota > Metazoa > Chordata > Amphibia > Anura > Ptychadenidae > Ptychadena > Ptychadena robeensis. The sequence continues at coordinate 144,625,321 of CM070035.1, read as the reverse complement.
TATTATTACAAGCGCATATCATATTTTATTGCGTACATTAATGATTTAATTGAAAAACAGGTATGATTTTTGCACATTCAGCATTTTATTGATCTGTTCTAAGAAATGTACTAACGTGGATTATCCTGAGCTGCATTTATGGCTATGTGAGCTGTAAACAGAACCTTTGCTACCTTTGGCTGAACAATACACAACTGTGGCACTGATGTGGAAATATATTAACTATAAGGAAATGATTAACATAAAATGTAGTATATGAAAATGGTATATGCGTTCTAAATTATTAGAATAATAATTATATGAATAATATTTACTTTGCTTAAGAACTACCGGTATCTATCGTTAAAAATATGTGATCTACTGATTTTTTACCATTTTTTTTAGATCTTATGACTGCTAGTCCGGACTACTTGAATTTCCTGTCTATATGAGCTCAAGCATTGAATGCACATTTTTAACAGGAAGTGTCTGAACAAGGACACAAGAATATTATTACCTTAGATAAAGGGGGTTTAAGGGTTTGCGGCCGGCAGGACCTCACCACATCCAATGCTTAACATATTTATAACAGGTGGGGTGAACTAAACCCCAAAGAGGGGGGGAGGGGTGCCCCCCCCCCCTCTTTGGGGTTAAGTTCACCCCACCTGTTATAAATATTATTACCTTATATCATATTATTTACTGAAAGTTGTAGATTTGACAGTGAAAAGCTTGATGCTACATTAACAAGTTAATGGGGTAGAGGGCTCCAGGGTTCGATCATGGATGGAAGAGATGTATTTTTTTATCAAAGTAAAAGAGTTAATAGATTATTTAAATAAAAGAAAGAACATTCTATTAACATCCCCTGCTGTATTCTGTGGTCATGTCCCTCAAAGTCCGTTCTGGATGGCATACAGGTTCAGGCTCAGCCCTGGGTGGGAACCTGTCTGTTAACATCAATATGCCTTCAAGTATTTCTCTTGTTGCCCTTTCTCTCTTTGGGGGCACCACTTCTACCTTGATTCCTCCCCTGTCTCTCTCTCGCCCTCTCCCTCTCCTCCTCTTTTCCGTATCCCTCCCTTTCTGCTCTCATTCTCTTCCCTTTTCTTTTCTCCCCCTTTGTTGATGGGTTGGGTGTCGGCCGTGTTCCCTGTTTGTTACTGTGCGGACTGGGGACCGAGCGTGCGGTGATTGGACGCATGTCTCCCGGGCGTTGTTGAGCGCCTCCTCTACCTCTGGACCGCTGTGCTTTCCCACCGGTCGGGTTCCCCCATGCTACCTCACGGGGTGTGCAACTTGCTCCTCTGTTTCCAAGACATTGGCCCCGTTTATAATGGGCCCTGTCCGCTCGCCCTGCACTTGTTATGGATCTTTCTAATGGCTCCGCGGTCCCACCCGACCCTGTGTTTTTTCTGTGTGTATCTTTTGTAATGTTTGAAAATGTTTCAATAAAAACGTTTATTTAAATATGCCTTCAAGTAAGTCATTGGGCATGCGCAGTAGCATGGGAATTTTAAGAGATATCTTTAAGAATGGATTACATCAGGAAACATTGTTACAAATGTGCAGGTAGGTATGTTGAAGGGCAGAAATTAATAAAAATATTTTAAATGTTGATAAAATATATTAATATATATTTTTTTTAAAATGGTATGTTTTGTTTTTTCTAGGACTTTCCTTTAGGAATGGGTAAGATGTCTGGGCAACCTCTATACTCATTCCATTTTATATTTAAAAATTTGTTTATATTTGTGTAAATATAAACATTGTTTCTTAACATTTTTTCATAGAAAATTTTTATTCAAAAATGCATCTTTTAATTGAAAATTCTGCCAGGGAGGTAAAAAATATTGACAAACTCCAACTAGTGGTGGGGCCAAATTTTTTTATGTGGAATTTGACCATCTCTTGTACACACCACAACAGAAACTCTACCAGAAAAGGCTCAGCTGTGTGGACCATAGGGACTGAAAGCCAGGCCACTGAACTTTTGCACTGTGTGTTGGTGCAGTTTTCCAACAAATCCTTAGATGTGGCTTGCCAGAGAGCTTGCACATTTAGGAGAAAACCCATAGCAAGCTAAACTTGTGTTGAGTAGAATAGATAGATAGGCACACTTCTGCCATTTTTATAGTGGATGTGCTGAAGACATGTTAACATTGTTGTTTACTACCAATTCTGGTTTTGTTTTGGTGAAAAGAAACCTGACTTTAGTTAATTAAGATGACTGGTCTGATGATCCCTATTACCACTTTACAAAGGTTATATAAGATTTTGACCAAATTCCCAGCTGACAGCCAATGGTCATTGTATCAACACTCTTAAGGGTTGTATAAGCACAGATATATAGCTAAATAGGTTCCACTAAATGTAACGTAAGAAGTAAATATAAAAGGTCTTTATTTTCACACAATTGGACCATAGTATAACATTTTAGAACAGTATTTAATACAAAAGGTTAAAAAAGACACATATACACTGCACACAAGAACGCAACGGTTAACCCAAGGGGTGGTCACAGATAAGTTTATTTACAGTTAATGATATGATATGATGGATAATCATATACAGTACATCCAACGCGTTTCACCCACGGGTCTTCCTCAGGGTAGATTTTTTATTAAGCAAGATCATACACACGGGTTGTAACACAATTATCAACAAATGTAGCAAGACGAGGCCAGTAATGGGAGCAGGGGGAGGGAGAGAGAGCAGGAGGTGGCGGTCAGAGGCCCCAAACATTTAATGTTGTCCAGATGAGATGTTACACACCTCCACTGGATAAGTAGGACCTGGGTCCCGAGCCTGGGTATGGCCTAAAACAAGGTAGCTCCACTTCTAAAACTATAGGATAGATGACATATCTAAAAGATGACCCAGGGACTTGACTTAATCCAAGATATACAGTTTTTGAAGACCATCTGTGTCCAGTCTCTCAGTCCTGTCCACACTGCAACAATAAGATTTTGGTAATTGCAATTGATGTGTACAGGATTTTGCCCATTCTCCAGTTCTATGGCCCTGTTGTTCATAGTTCCTGATTACTATCAATGAAGTGTCAATGAGATTAAATAATTTCCCATCCATCCCTAGTTTTAGTGGCAACTCACTACTTCAAACCTGCCAGGACTTCTATCACTATGAACTATCCAAAGCAAACATAAGAGATTTGGCTTCCCATAAACAAAAACAAAGGACAGAATCACACAAAGGTCATATCATGAATCATTTATTAGTGTATTGACAACATTAAGACTACATGGTTTCCCCAAAGTAGAGTTTCACTCAATAAATGGAGTTAAAAAAAAAAAAGTATTTGTTACCAAAGATTCAATGTTAGAAGATTCTTGTTTGGGATGACATAAAAATCAAAGGTTAAAACTTTCTGGTATTTGAAAATTTTGCATATTTGAGTGCTAATGAATGTCGCAAAGGTTTTTCAGATTTATATCCTATTGCATAGTATAATTCCAGATGGCCTTTTTATTGATGCCAATATAAACCTGATCCAGTTGGCTGCCTAGTGAGTTTTATTTGTTTGTTTATCCAGCCGTTAAGTTCATTTTGACTGAATGTTTTATTTTCAGGTTCATGTAGGTTACTATTTACATACATAGGTAATACATCAAACAGAAAGAAATGTACTGCAGTTCCTATTCAGAATGACGCCATGACGTACATGACTTTTAGCATTCATCAACGCAACAGGGAGAACTATTTATGTAATGCAGTACACTCAGCTGAGAAACTACTACAGGACCACTATGGTTAGGGTAAATTTACACTGTCATTATTTGAACAACACGTTTATTGCGTCCCAGGCGCCCTTCAGTGGCAGAAAGTGTTAACAACCCTTTAAAGCAAAGATGTACACTAATTTTAAAGCCTGGAAAATAACATGGGGGGTGTTCAAGCAGCCATGTGGGGGCTACAAAGGTCACCTGACCCTGTAGGGTGCCTGCAAATGTGGGATAGACAATCTTAGGTCATTTTGTAAAAGAAAAACAAGTGAAAAAAAGATTTGCAAAGTGCTGCAAACGATTTCAGAGCTTCACCATTAAAGTCCATGGGGTTGTTTAACGACAAAGCAAACCTGCTTGATTAACGACAGTACATTTTCAAAATATATTTGCTGTTTACCCCAATGTATATTTTACCCCAAAGGATGCAAGATACGTTGCAACAGTATAATCTGCACATGTGTGTATGCATGTTTGTAGACAGTTACTAGAACATAATATAATGTTGTCATACCACGTGAGTAAAACCTCAGAAGTTGTGCAACATGACCAGAATAACAAAAATAATTCAGTTGGACAATTTGGAATAAAGGAATGCAGGGTCAATGTGTGCGTGTTTGGTGTGGGGCTTAGACTCCCTCTCAAAATCATAGACAGCTTTTGGAAATAAAGGGTTGCCTATGGACTAAAATATGTCCACCCAGGGCTTTTTTTTTCTCAGAGAAAAGGTGGTGGAACTCACCCCCCCCACACTCATGTTTTTAGACATAACTTTTTTTTGTATTATAGGTTTTATTGAAAGATTATTTTTTTACATAAGAAATAAAAAAGCATAACAAACATTGTACATCATTAAAGAAAGAGAAGAGGGGGTGAGGAGGCTTAAGAGGGAGAGCTAGGGGGTGCAGTGCATGGGGGGTAACTGGGGTTGAGGGGGGAGGGGAGGCATTTGGACTATGAGATATTGACCGGGAGGCAACTGCTTTTCTCTGCTCGGATCGGATCCTGGGATAAGAGATCAACAGTGGAATGAGACCGGCCAGTTCTCTTACTGCTGCTGACACGCCCCCCAGGTCCAGGCATGCAGTATGGAGTTCTTCCGCGTTCCCCGCCTCCTAGGAAGTCACACCCCCATCCAATCTATGGATGCATCCATACGGCATATGCCATCCTTAGCAACCACGGGAGCGGACTGTCTTGCGGCACTTGCGCAGTGTCTCCATCAAAGTGCCTGACCAGCAGAAGCCATTGAAGCATCCAGCTCTGCTGGACAGGCATCAGCTCTTGTCTTTCACGGCTAAGCTTCAGCTCTTAGAGCCGGCTCATTCGCGAACAACCCATCACTAGGATCAGGGGCCAGGCTGAAAATAGGTGGCCGTTCTGGTGTGTTCCGCCAGAAAAAAAGCCCTGTGTCCACCAAATGTCCTTAAGGCTATATTCAGAAGGACCACCCTATCATTGGGACCAAAGAAGCTAAAAAAGCAAAAGTTGGACTAGTGGGAAAAATACAAGAAAGGTCATATGGAAACCTCTGTACCTCAAGTAACCCAAGCTGCACTGCACAGTAGTGATGGCCGAACATTGGCAGTGTCCGCCTGCCTAACAAAAGTCCTGTTTACAGAGAAATTTAAGTTAAAATCTGAGCTATACCGGAAGTGACGCCACTTCCTCCAGCCGGACCAGGTGCGGAAAGGTCTGGCTGGAGCAAGAATTACAGACTTCTTCTCACTGGCAAAGGGGGCGGGTTGAACACTCATACTGTTCGCCGGGAGAAAAAAAACGAACATACAATGTTTTCCCTGAACTGTCCGCACAGCGGAGAGTTCGGCCATCACTACTGCACGGCTAGTGTCAAATGACCCTCAATCTGAACCTGTGTAGTTTGAAAAGGGGGGGGGGGGTCTGATATCGTTCCTATCTAGAAAAGGAGGGCCCTGCAGGGAAGTATGGGGAACACTGATGTACAGAAAGCAGGGACTTTCTAATGGGTGGTGATGTCACTCTTTGCATGATGTGAGCAAACAGGTGTCCAGTGATGAGATCCATCCAGGAACAAGAGAGGGACATTGTCTACAATAGGGGACTAAAGTTTTATCTATTGTCTATTGGGGTTAATAGGGGGTGAAAAGAAGAGTGGTTTTTATTTTCTTGAGCTTTAAAGCATGCTTTCTGGTTGTTTCTGGCTTAAGTATTAGCAGAGTCAATGAACCCAGAAGAAACATGTAAATTACTGGTCAGTGACTCGGAATATATACAAATCATTGAATCAGCATGACAGCTAGGGAACTACTAATCTCAGTTCAGCATTGTAAGCTTTCATATTGTCTCAGTATGGCTTCCATTCGGTGAATTATCTTCACTGAAATCCATCAACCTCTCGCCACAATGGCTCATCCTAAATCACTTCATCACTTTGCTAAACATTTTCTGGCATGCATGCTGTTCCTCAGATGCTCCCTTAGGACACATAGCATAAAATGATTTTATAAAATAAATGATTCCCTAAGTTAAACTGTTTATTCATTGATGAATAACAGACCTTTTGAGCATCTTGGGTGAAAAGTGAACTTTAAGTGCATAAATTACATGACTGGCCACCTTTGCTAAATGCCTGAAAAGTACATGCAAAATTTAAATGTGGACTTTAAATGCTGTAAGAATGAACCTGTCACTCGTAAAGTAAGATTTTATACATCAATGCACATTTTACTTATTTAAGATCTAGCAGCAAGTAATCATTTGTGATTTGGACAGTTATTATGTCATTTTACAAGAGCAGACTGTATATATAGCCAGGAACTTCTGGCAGTGACCTGTTTCTGAATACTACACATAACATTCAGAATGGCTAAGGCAGTCACTTTGAAATCCTTACACTCATGTGACATTGACTAGGAGCTACTGTGGTCTGAGTCCCATACATGTATATTGACAATGTGAGATTATCTAAAGTACTGCTATCTTTAGCTACTATTCAAGATATGCGATCTAGAGTGAAGTTTGGTGATGTTGCTCTGCCTTTAAGGGCTTGTCCCCACAGGTGAAATTGGCCACGCAGTGGCGTGGTTCTGAGCTGTGGGTGGCGGCAGCGGGCAAGCCACTTTCATTCATTTCAATGTTGTTGTCCCCACTACTGCTCATTAACTTTGTGCAGCCATGAGCGGCCAACTTTGCCAGTGGGCACAAGCCCTTACTGTTCTCCTTGCTGGAGAGAAAGTTGTACATGGGGACATTGCGTGGAGGAATCTTCCTGCCTCTTTTTTAATCTGCTAGGAAGATGCTGTATGGGTGGCCAAAGGTATACTTTCTTAACACTTGTAATACCACTAGAAATGATGGTAAATTACAAATAGAAAGGTGATCTATCATGCAATCTTTTATTAGACTCTAAACCAGGGGTGGGCCCTAGTATTTTAACCCGGCCCTCTGTCACCTTGGTATCAAGACACTCTGGCTCCCCTCTGCTCATTGACTGCAATAAGTGGAGATAATGCCTAGAGGATGATTTTGATTGTCTCCTGCTAGGGGCTGTAGTTTGCTTATAATTAAATTTCAAAAGCTCGTTCTTTTATATATAATAATGTTTTTAATACATGTTTGCTTTTTATAACCTCCCTGGTAATCAATATGATTATTACTTTTTTATAAATGTTTTCCACCCATGCTAAGATTGGGCAGCCCTTACAGGTTTATTGTCCGACCCCTCTATCAAATTAGAAAACCCATTGCTACCCACAAGCCACGAATAATTTGTCCACCACTGCTCTAAACTCATATACAAACCAGAGTAAACTATTCGGTAAATAGGACATATAGTTTATTTAACAAATGGTACTCTGTCTTGTTGAGTATAACAGCATCAGAATTCACATTGCTGAAGATTAAATGTTTTATATATATATTAATGTTTTTTAACCTCCCTAGCGGTTGTGACGAGTCCAGCTCGTCCAGTGCTGACATGCTGAAAATGCACTGGACGAGCTGGACTCCGCGGCGCTCACTTACCAATCTACGCGTCCGCAGCGGCTCCGATCTCACAAATGATTCTTCCTGCAAGGAAGAGATCTCTATGGAGAAAACTGTTTTCATTTCGATCTACACCTAAAGCCCGGAGCCCCGCAGCGCTCACTTACTGTGTGTTGTGGCGGCGGCGGCGGCGGCGGCGGCTCCGAGGCTTCTTCCTGGAATCCCTGCTGCTCAGTGATCCCTCCGCCCCTCCAGTGTGACACGATGACGTCACATCGGTGGGCAGCGGGAAATTTAAACGTTGAATAACGGTTTTGGTCCCCTTGATGTCCCATGAATATGTTTTTTCTTTTTTAACCTCCCTGGTAATCTGATTATTTATATTTTTATAAATTTATCAATGTTTACATTTTCCACCCAGGCTGGGAGGACTTGGGATTGGGCGACCCTTACAGGTTTATTATAGAGCCCCTCTGTCAAATTTAATTGCGGCCAACAAGTCACGAATAGTTTGCCCACCCCTGTTTCTAAACCAGAGTAAACTATTCGATAAATAAGACACTTCGTTTATTTAACAAAATGTACTCTGTCTTGTTTACTATGTCAGCATCAGAATTCACATTGCTGCAAATTTCAGTTTTATACTTTCTAGTTTGCAGAACTGTGCTTCAATCCTTGTGATACATGTAATGAGTCTACCAGTAAATCTTTAACAAAACTTTAGTCAGTTTTATAGTCAAGCTCCGAAATGTTTCACTCTGTAAATAGCATTTAATTCAAATTTCAATGTGAAATGCTCAGACTTTCCCCTCTGTGTTAGTAGGTGTGTCTTCTTCTAATGTTAACATTCCATTAACCTGTGTAAATAATTCTGGCATTTTGTGCCAGGGACTCCAGCGTGTCTAGCAAAGTTTTATGTAGGAAAATATGTGTATTAGAAGATATTTTAAGTGCCTTTTACGTAAAACAGGGAACTAGGACATTTTAGGTGAGTGGTTTTACTGTTACACATTTAAAAAAAAGTTAAACTTAAACACTCATAACTACGAGTTGCTTAGGTAACAAAGGTCGTTTTTATAACTGGCAAGTGCTTCCGTTGGCTGACTCATACCTTGTGTCTAAATCCACTACAATCATCTCTTATCACACTGTCAAAAGCTTTCAGCTTGAACTGCTTGCTTTATTACAGAATGTTTAGCCAGTGCCCGTCCCATTGATGATTCCAGAGGTCTGTTTCCTGCCGTCTGGGCTACAGGCCAGGTGACTATTTCTAAACGGCAGTACCAGGCACAGCATAGGACATAGCAGCTTCAGAATTCACTCATGCTGGCACCACATTGCAAGTTACCACTTCATCAACCTGGACAGTTGCTGCAATTCAACCTAGACTGTTGATGCAATTCACAACCATCCAAAATTGACAGTAAGGAAGTCAACAGGATATGTAATTAAGATGACCGTCCTGCTCAAACCTTAATAACTTCTTTCTACTATGGTGGGCAGTTGAAAGCAACCTTGGACACTGCAAAGGCGAAGAGGATGAAGGAACTCCCAACACAAGCAGAACCCTCAAATTCATTTAACATCAGTACCATGGCGAACAATAAGACCTTCTCTAAGGTAAGAAGTGCATATGGTTGTCATCTATCTACACTGTATTTACTCTTCAACTCAGTTTACTGTGGAATAATTATTTCTTGTGTAGTTTAAGGCCCAAAAAAATAAGGTTGATTTATTGAGTGAATGTCATCCACTTCCCATATTGTACCTACAGATAACTGTCTGGGAAACATAGCATGTCCTCCGGGCTGTAGTGGTTCATGGTCATGTGAACATTGCCCTAAACAACGCTTTCTCTTTGATTTTGGAGATGTTTTGCAGTTTTTTCAAATTATTGTCTTTACCTCAAGATGCTGCTTTAAAAATGCACCAGTAAAAATTATACATAAAGTACAAACAGCGCTATGTTTTTAGTAAAATGTCATCTTAACAGGTCTTTGGATCACAAGCGGCAATTTAATCTATCTGTTTTACCTGTTCAACCAGTTTGTCTTGCTATGCAAAAGAGAAAGAGCGTTTTGTGTAGAACGTTAAAAACATTTGCATGTAGTCAAACATTAAATAACTAGCAGTAACTGTTAACTATTACACTTTTTTGTTATTAGTATTGGGGATGGCAGTCTTTACTGGACTATAAAGTGACACTGTCAGAGGTTCGACAAAATGACAAAAACGAATACTAGGTATTAATATGCATACCTGTCCTTAGGTCTGATTGTTAGAACTTTACTCTGGAGCAGCACTCTCAGTTCTGATGCTTTTGGGCAAAGCAGCCTGCACCCCTCTGGTTACTGTGGTTTTTTCTACAGCCCCTACATTGACTAGTGATCACCTGGAATTACAACAATGGCCAATTGGGAGATCTGAAATGTGACCAGTTAGTTCATTAAATCAAATCTGTGATATCAACTTTGCTGCCAATGGGCCAATAGAATTGTCAAAAAGTGCCTTTATACAGGGACAACACAGCTTTGTCTTATTCATTCAATTATGGGAATGTTCTCCTGCAATGTCCTAATTCGCTTGACATGGGGAACACCCATATATCCTTAAATAAATAAAAATATTATAAAATAAACTACCAATAATTAAACCATTTTTATTAAACCCATAATAAAGATTGTATTGTGGCCATAAAAATGATGCAAGCTTTAAGTTACACAGTGACATCAACACCAATCATAGTGGCAGTAATAGATAGCGATTATTGCTGCTTCAGATAAATTGAATGATTAGGTTGCACAAACATAGACCTAAGTCCAATCCAATCCAACAAATGTTTGTGCTAAAAACTTGTTCCACTAAATAATTCAGGTTTACAGCCACCAGGAAGCTGATAACTTCTGGTAAAACTAAAGTACATTGCAGATCAGATTGCAATAACCAGATTGGTTTTGGAAAGAAATGTTTTGAATAATCCAGTCTAAAATGTATATAACCTTAACTATACATAAAGGCCAGGTGAAGCCTCAGACTCAAACCTCCAATACCATTTGTTCCCCAATTAACAAATTTTTATATACTCTAAATACCTGACCTCTTATTTGGTGTCATTGATGGGTGATCTTTGCTAAGGCACAGAAATGTGCTGACACAGAGACAATGGAGTGAACCCCAAACCCCAGGATGATAGCCCCAAGGCAGGGGTGTCAAACATACACAAAGTGGGCCAAAATGAAAGCTTTTGACAATGTCTAGGGCCAACCTTGATATTTTGTGAAAAAAATAGTTTTTTTGTTCTCATCAGATATAACAGGAACAGGCGAACTGTTCGCCGGAGAACTATCCACGGCGAACATCGCATGTTCGCGTCCGCCCATGTTCGTGAACATATGGCGAGTTTGATCCGCCCCCTATCTTTTAACATTGCAGAAACTTTGATCCCTGTTAGTCACAGTCAGCAGACATAATCCAGCCAATGAGCACCCCCTCCTCACAACCTCACACCCCTATAAACATATCAAGTACAGGACGCCATTACACATTTCTTTGAAGAAGGAGAGAGTTAGGAAAGAGAGCTGTGGGGGCTATAGGGGGGAATCCATTAGCTAGGTTTTCTGGTGATCTACAGTCTTCACTGAATATCCCATTCCATACATCCATGGGGAATATCCATTCTCACCCAGTGTCCTCCACACTGACCTCACCCACCAGTGTCCTCCACACGGACCATCACCACCAGTGTCCTCCACACTGTCCATCTCCACCAGTGTCCTCCACACGGTCATCTCAACCAGTGTCCTCCACATCTGTCCAATCCCCATGTGTACTTACACACTGACCATCACCAACCAGTGTAAATCCACACTGTCCATCTCCACCAGTGTCCTCCATACTGACCAATTTCACCCAGGTCTCCACACTGACCATCACCACCAGTTGTCCGCCATAACTGGACAATCTCCCCCAGTGTCCTCCACACGGCCCATCTCACCAGTGTCCTCCATAAAATGAAAATTTCACGGTTTAAGACTGTAGGCAACGTGGAAAGCAGATATTCACAGGTTGTTTAAGGTGGAATTAACACAGCGATTTAACAACCATGTTGTTTATTTAGTGCTCTCCAGCTCCCCTCTTATGTTCAAATCCAGTGACTATCATTGTAGAATCCTTTGTGCGGAGTTATTGCGTGAAAAAAAAAAAATTTTCTTGGGAGTTGCATGGATCCCCCTCTTGTCATGTCATGTCCAGGTGTTAGTCCCCTTGAAATAAACTTTCCCAACACATTGTGGCCAGAAAGGGTCCCTTGTTTTTTGTTCGCCTGCCCATTGAAGTCTATGGGGTTCGCCAGGTTCACGGACATTTGCGGAGGGTCGCGTTCGCCGTTCGCGAACAGCAAATTCCATGTTCGCGCCATCACTACTGCTTTTATGGCTACATTAAAATCAATTGTAAGCCTCTACATCTTTAAATTTAGGTAAAATTCTATTCAATTCAAAATCCCAATCAATTGTCTTGCCATATTTTGAGTTACTTATTCAAATATGAGTTTGGGGGAGAAACAACTAACACAAATGGATTGTTTCCTAGAGACTATAGTTTACCTGCCATAGAATGTTTCATTTTCTCAAAAGCTTCTATTTATATTTTTTAACATATTTTCTTTATTTAAATATCCTTTCCTAGCTATGAGGACTCAGGACCCCTATGCCAGGTGGCCCTTGCAGGCTCTTGGTATGGCCCTTATGTCCCATTTGAAAACCCTTTTAAGTCACCCCTGAACTAACCTATTACTATATCTTTAGAGTGTGGAAGATTGGAGAAGTGTGGAAGAAACCCATGCAGGGTAACATGTATACTGTAGTGATGGGTCAGAGTGCTACTCACTGAGCCACAATGTCCCCATCCGATGCTCTGGGAAAAACAAGTTCACTCATCCTATTATATAATGTTGTATAGTTTATATCTATAATAATCTTGCCTCTCTTTTTGCAGAATGGAGTTGTGAAAGACATCAAGCACAAGAAAGAGTTTAAAGAGACTTTTGAAGAAGCACCCATGTACATTCTTGTGTTCACTTATCTCGGTTATGGAATTCTCATCTTATTTGGATACTTACGTGACTTCATGAGGACCTGGGGGCTGGAGAAGTGTCACATGGCTGAGGAAAGGGAAGAACAAAAAGTAAGAATAAACTGTAATGTTATAACATGTTGTAGGAGAAGGCAAATATTTCACCATCCCAGAAAGTTTGGTTACATAAACACACACACAGAGCCTCACCCTGCTAGAGACATTGCCAACATGATAATTATTTCACTATGTTTATGGTAATAATATATTACGTTGCTATGCACTTGTTTTAAAAAAAAGCAAGTCATCAGAAAAATTCAAAATCAAATTACTACTGGCACTTTCCTTCCATTTTGGACTTTAAGGGCTGCAATTTCCTTTTGCCATATGTTATAGATTTGTTGTGCAACAATTCCTCATATTTTATCTTAAATAATTAAGCAAATGTGTACAATGAATGTAAACAAAAGAAAAGATATGTTGATCTTCATGTTGCAAAGGAGGTATTTCACAGAGATCGCTGAGTTCACTGAAAGAGCTGCTGCTAACAAGCAGAAGAGCTAATGCCCACATATAGGGTAGGAAGTTAGGAGTTTCTCTCCCTCCTAACTTCCCATCCTGCACATAAATTGCACAATCGGAGTGGGCAAATAGAGGGGGTGGGACATTATACTTACATGATCCTACAGGAAGTGTCCTCGCAGAGATTCACTTCCGGCATTTGGAATTTGAAAGTGACACTCCACACCGGTACTTCCAAATACAGGAAGTAATATATTGCGGCGTCACTTCCAGGGTTGCAGATCTAAAAAGGTTGAGAACCACTGCTCTACAAGATAAATTTTCAGCATTGAAAACCATTATAGCAGTGGTTTCCAAACTTTTCTTGCAGGGCCCCCCTTTACCATTTAGCAATATTATCCATCCCCCCTCCCTATACAAACACATGTTAAGAGTGAGGGCCAGCGTTCCCCTGAAATACCTTAATGCCCCCCAGTTTGGGAACCACTGCATTATACCCTGTTTTCCCGAATATAAGACAGTGTCTTATATAAATTTTAGGTGCGAAAAATGCACTTGGGCTTATTTCTGGGTTTAGAAGAAGTGACAAAATGCCTCCTGCCATGTCTTTTCTAAATATGGAAGCTTTCTCTGGGACATGGTATGTCTTATTTTCGAGGATGGGCTTATATTAGAAGCACAGGGGGGGGGATAGCAGCTAGGTCTTTCGGGGTAGGTCTTACTTTTGGGGGAGGTCTTATATTCGGGAAAACAGGGGTAGTGATATTTAGCAGTCATACACATTACTGCTGTTAGTTAACACCAGCAGCCTTTTAAGAACTAAACATAGCCAGAGTTCAAATGCATAGCAGTTATGCTTTTTGTGAGTGATTAGTATTCCTGGTAGGTTATGCTTCAGTTAAGAGCTCCATTGGAGAAATTCCTTCACTCTACATCTGGTGTCCTAATAGGTTGTTACTCTAATGACAAGAAGTGCAGAATACTCTTTACCAGCAACAGAGACAGAGGTTTTTAAGTTAAGTAAGGGAATGTTTGGACCTCAACCTTATTGTTTCCTGTTTCTCTGTCTCAAATTTTCCATACTCCCTGGTAAAATAGGCAACTCACATAATTGGGGAGGTCTCTACACTGCATATAGGGTGGTACCACGTCCATAATTACATAGTGAAAACAACCCCAAAAGAGTTGGTGAGCGGAGGTAAAAATAAGAGCAGAGCCACTAAGGGACCAAAAGTACCCTTGAATTGCCTAATTGCCAAAAATTTTAGATAGTCAGGTCATATACAACATAAAAAGGTCTGTATTTGGATATCTTGTAGGACCATAGCCCCATTGGGCAGATTGGTTAAAAAATCATTAAGACATTATCACATATATCATTAGACCATATAACCATGTGGTAGGTCTGTGTAGGCCGACGTATTTCATTCAACCATAAACTTCCTCAGGGACAACATGTGATGTTATGTTATTGCTGAAATGATAATATTGATCATAATTGTATCATAGACAGCATACATCAAAGTAATATCATAGTTTCATACCAAACAGGACAGCAGTGTGGCACGCAAAAGCATGCCTTAGTAACATGGAGAATATATCAAGTTATACATCAATCCAGATTCAAAACAAAATCCCAAAACCAAAAGGTTAAACTGTACATATGGTCTATATTTAAGACATTCTAAAGTGCATGATTATTTACATATATATAAAATATATAAAAGATATTAAAAGTTAATTGTAATTGAACTAAAAAACAATATTACTTACTCAAAGAACTTGTGATCCTAAGAGCATATGTTCCTGTTAGCCGTCAGTATTTGAACCCGTTTCTCCCAGAGCCACCAACCAAATTGGATTCTAACAGTTAAGTTCACTTCAGTAAATCCTACACATACATTAAAATGTTTTGTTTAATCAAAGAGCAAAAGATCAAAGAAATCAAAATCAAAAGTGACAGTGAAAGAAAGGGCAATGGATGATATTGATAATATTATTGTGATCATTTACTATGGTAAAAAAGATTTTCTTGATATCTTTAAACAACTACAAATTGGGCAAAACAGCTTTGGTGGTTGGAATACTTAGGCTGGATTCACATGTAAGCGCACTCCCCCCCCCCCCTCTTCGTTTTGTTTGGGGTCCTGTACACAGTGTGCAAGCCCTCGTAGGACATTTTAAAATACCCCCATTCTATTCATATTGGCAGGCGCGTCTTCCCGGCTTGTTCGCTTTTTGGGTAGCCAGAAACTGGAAACACAGATTCCAGCTACCTGTGGGAATTCCCTCTTACCATATCATCTGTTTAAAAGCGTGTTATTGTATTGGTGTGTATAGGTACACCAGATTTGCATGTTTGGAAAAATCTGTACGTACCCTAATATTTCAGGAGGGAACGTTTGTAGAATCCTTATTTTTGCTTTTAAATACCTAATTGATTGTTATGGGTGTGGGGAGGAATTTGCAATTGTTTTTAATTTTTACTTCTCATATATATACATATAATCCCATAGGTCCTAAAACAGTCTGACCCCAGTCCCTGAATCCAATGGAAACACATTCATATGCATGCCAACTTATTTCAGTGATCATTGTTCTATCTTTTTCATGTGCATATAAATGCACTTTGTTTTCAATGTCAACATACATGTGACTTACCAGATGCAAATAGTATTTCTGTAATATGTAAGAAAACTAAATATTGACAGTTTCTATACTGTATTGGTTTAGTTACTCTTTCGCAGGTCAATTTATATAAAGTTCTGTTACATGATATGTAAAATATTATCTCATTATTCTTTTATAATAAAGGATTTTGTGCCTCTCTACCAAGATTTTGAAAATTTTTACACAAGAAACATTTACATAAGACTTCGAGATTCCTTTAACCGGCCTATCTGCAGTGTGCCAGGAGCTGAGTTTGATCTAATGGAAAGGGTGACAGATGACTACAACTGGACATTCAGGTAACTGTGTTTCTATGTTCAGTTATGGTCTACCATCCATCTAGACTGCTATTTTGTGTAATATTTAGATTACCCTTTTTTACTCATCTAGCTGGCCAATTAATAAATCAATTTTGTGGTAAAGTTATACAAAAATATATCCTTTGTTTAAAGGGATTTAAGGGTGGTAAGGGGATTTTTAAGGCATTCCACAAAAGTAGATGAAGTATTAAAACAACATAATTTAATAGTAAATTACAGATACCAGTGTATCCAAATTAGGGATACAATCCCATACCCATTCAAAATATAATTTGCTTATGATGTCTATTGGTTACAATCATTGCAATAGTTATCCTCAATGCGTTTTGCATATTTTTGCTTCTTCAGGAGGGTTCTACTTTACATCAAGATTGTGTCTACAGATAATCAGACTCATATTAGTCACATGATACAGTATATTGTGTCACATACTAATTATATAGTAGGGGTTAACTCTACCTGTAATAGATGCTATTGTCCACATATTATATCAGGGGCGTTGCTCCACCTTGCTCTAGCACCGCTGGCCGTGATTGTGACGCCCCTGACCATCCCTAATCACAGCATATATATGGCTGTTAAAGCCTAGGAAGAAGCAAGTCTCAATCTAAGTAGGTGAAAAAAGCATTTGTACATGAGACCAGACCAGCTTAAGGTGATAGATAAGTAGGTGGGGAAGGGGAGAACAGCCCTACATGGTAGAATTGTCCGTTAATGTAACTGCCATAATCAGTTACATGTACAGCTACCACAAATAGCCTAGCCAGTTATGTAAGTTTGTTATATGATTCAATATACAACATATACTTTACACTGACTAGATATAATGTTTGTTGCAATTTAGGTACACAGGAAATGTCATAAAGAATGTGATCAACATGGGATCCTATAACTATCTCGGCTTTGCAGAAAATGATGTGGAGTCATTGAGGACAGTAGAGGATGCATTGCAGGAATATGGAGCTGGGGTCTGTAGTACCAGACAAGAAATGGGTGAGAACAATTGCCTTCATGTGCTACAGTAGCATAAAGCATCTTAAATAAAATTAAAGTCCATTTAAAATTAATGTTGACAAAAAAAATCACAAAGCTGAATTGAACACAATAAACTACCAAGTAAATAGAAAATTGATACGTACATTTTAAGTAATTTCCTTTCCTGGTACATCTTCATGGCAGCTTGCAATGGGTCCCATCCTCATAATGAGAGGTTGTTAATACATTAGGAGAGATCCAGGGGTACCCTCATTCTTTTGGATCTAAAGCAATATCAGAGAAAATCAGATGTGCCTAGGAAACGGAAAATATGGACAGGCAGTGTAAATCAGGACCTTTATAGAATGTCTGGGAATGGTGCCTAGGGTAGAAAACTGACAGAACATAAAATAAAATTATGCAGAGTTAACCCCTCCAGCAAGATTCGTATTTTAATGATCACATTGGCACTAAGAACTACTACTCAACACCACAAATTATAAAATACAAAATGATGAAAAAACAAGATGTCCAAAATGCAGTTGGCCAAAAGCAATCTTATAAGGTTTACCTTGTTATGTAAAAGTTGGATTTCATGCTTTATAGATACCTATCTTTATGTTAAAATATCACTTCTCCTGGTACTCAAGTTAATCATGTGTCCTTATATGGGCTTATTTATTTAATTATTTACCATCTTCCCTTTTAGGACATTTGGCAAAACATGAAGAGCTGGAGAAATTGCTTGCAGAGTTCCTCAATGTAGAAGCAGCAATGGTGTTCAGTATGGGATTTGCCACTAATTCAACAAATATCCCAGCACTGGTGGGCAAGGTACTAAGAATTAAAGTGGTGCAGGGCTTGGTGCCTGTTTGGGCGGGGCTCCTAGGGAGTACGTGACCTAGGGCACCAGGTGCTGGCTGGGTCTCTTAACGGTTGGCATGCTTTTCCCTTCGTCTTCCTATTGGGCATCCATCTTGCCCAATGGGGAAAATGGGGAAATACACGGGCGCGGCTTACTGTGGGGGAGACAGGCACCCTGGTCCAAACAGGTGGTCAGTGGGTTCACAACACACAGTTCCGTTTGTAGAAAGTATATTCACAACACAGTTCTTTCATATATGTAATAAAGGAATGTCTAGTTGCTGTTCAACTGGGGCTACTGAAGGGAAGATATCTTACACATGTAGCACTTTCTCTGTTCCCAGAGAAAGGGTCAGTTCTTTAGGGAAATATACAGTTTCAAACATTGGATAGTGGGTGCTGCAGCCCAAATCCTCCAGAGGTGTCTTCCTATCCACAAGAGATTGTGAGTTTCCCAGGGCAATACTCTGATTGGGGGTGACAGTCCACAACTACCCCAGCCCTATAGGGGAAAGGATCTACTCACATGCCGCTGGAGATTCTTGCTTACCCCAGGCCTGAGGCCTGTCCCATAGGGTTCTGCAGGAAGGCTCTGCTGAATCTGGCAGGCTGTATCCTTTCTCCAGGCAAGACTACTTAGGCCCCTCCTATCATTAGACTATATCCCCTGGGGGGATGGAGACACCTCCTCTGGGATGGGCTAGCAGCTAGAAAGAACACAGAAATGCATTTAACCATTTCATGGACAAATACTGTTATGCTAGACACTTAAGGTGGGTTTACACGTGTAGATTTCTTCTTCAATCAACTGCCAATTCGATTTTTGTTCGATGTCGTTGTGGAACATCATTCGTTCAATTATTGAATGTAACATTGGATTTTTTTGTTCGTCCATCCCGATATCGAATGAAAATACATTCAAAATTACAAAGACAAATAACAATTAACCAACATGTTTGATGACCTTTGAAATTATTTTTGGTTTAACCTCCCTGGCGGTTCACTGAGGTGCAGATTTCTGTACCAAAAGTGATACAG
>CM070035.1:144537370-144573001 GCA_036250615.1 Ptychadena robeensis | reverse complement strand
AGCAGTGATATATACCTTCCAATCAGTATGTATTCTATCAGGGAGGCCACTATACTACATTGTTTGTAGGTCTAAAGGAAATTGTATGGAGTTATGTAAAGGTTTTTTAGGGCTTAAAGCTGGCAATAGACAGTACCATTTAACGTCTATTCCTTTTCCGATTCTCTGCACTAGGAGCGGCGTGATGACGTCATCACGCCGTCCGCTAGTGCCGAGAATCGGACGGCACTCTTAATGTGCAGCTCATTACTTCGGCTGGGGGTAGCCGCCCCCAGCCAAACTAATGGAATCGGGCTACAATTTCCCATCCTGTCGGATAACTGTGCGATCCGACAGGACGTCTGATTTTAGCCCAATCCTCGTCAGTTGCTGCCTCCAATTCCTGCACGACCCGATCTTTAAGGGATGCGGGAGCTTGCACGGCATCGGATCGGGGATCGGATCGTGCAGGAATTGGAACGTGTATGCCCAGCTTTAGTCAGTTATTTACCAAGTAAAACAACTATGTTTTACTTAACAGCAATTAACAGTAATTCAAGTGGGGCCTGTCCCCACTTGTGGGGCTGGCCATGGGCGACGCGGTTTTGAGACTCCATTCATGTCAATAGCCTTGTCCCTACTCAGGTGGGTGGCCAAGGGCTGTGGCCAATCACGCCCATAGACATGAATGTACACGGTCAAAAATCACGTGTGGACGCGATCTGGGGTTGGCTGCATTAAATTGTATTGGAAGAATAAAACAAATTGTGCATTTGTGTCAGCCGCGAGCGGTCGGCCCTCCCGCGGCCAGCTGTCAATTTGTGGAAAAGCCCTAGTACTGCTATACGTTTTGTTTGCAAAATGTTCCTACATTTTGGTACACTTTAAATGAAGAAAGGGGTAATAAGCCTTCATCTGAAATGATCACTGTGCATGTGTCACTGTTACTATTGCCCTCTGGCCTTCTAGGCACCTAACATGTGTAAAGCTCAAACTATAGGGAACAAAGAATTCCATTAGAATCGGGTGGTCTAGGGATTTCATAGATAACGTTATGCTGCTGTTGGAAATCACAAGCGAGTTGATCCTGATTAATTCCTAAGCTAGAATTTCAGATAAAAAGACTACAGATCAGCTCAACACCAAAGGTCTGCACCTTAACTACAGATATTCAACCCGCCGTCCCCGTTTCAGCAATAAAGAAACCCAGTTAAAGTGTAGAACTGGAAATACCTGTTCTCAGCCATGTGATGGCAAGGTTTATATATGAGCTGTAAACTTGTTGGCCATGTGCAGACCATTCCATACAGAGTGTTAAGCTGGCCATACACCTGCAGGATTCTCTGTCAGATTTCCTTCAGATCAGATCAGATCTACCAACAACCATGTAGTATAGTGACCTCCCTGATACAATACATAGTGATTGGAAGGTGTAGAAAGGTCCTCATATTACATGGTTGTTGGTAGATCTGATCTGATCTGAAGGAAATCTGACAGAGAATCCTGCAGGTGTATGGCCAGCTTTACTGTCAGATAAGACAATCGATATATGGTATTCCTGTAAAATAATAATGGATGGGCTGTAATTATTGCATGATAAAGATAGACACAAGAAGGTACACACTTTTCTGTAAGCCACTGTTACCAATCCTGGTCTAAGGCACATACATAAATATATAGTAGTGTCTCAACAAGGTACATTAACCCCCCTGGCGTTCCAAATGGCCCCATCTCGTTCAGCGCTGTTCTCTAAAGCCCCCCATAGACGGGCCAATTCCTGGCCATAGTTGCGTGCTCGCAACTACATGTACGGCACTACATAGCAGTGATATATACCTCCCAATCACTATCAGGGAGGACCTGGCACTACATAGAAATGATATATACCTTCCAACCATTATGTATTCTATCAAGAAGGACCCAGCACTACATAGCAGTGATATATACCTTCAGATCACTATGTATTCTATCAGGGAGGACCAGGCACTACATAGAAGTGATATATACCTTCCAAACACTATGTATTCTATTAGGAAGGACCCGGCACTACATAGCAGTAATATATATACCTTCCAATAACTATGTATTCCAGTGGTGGGCAACTGAGTTGATATGGAGGGCCACAAGTGCGGCCCTCAGCATCACTAAAGGGCCGCACATAACATTTTCAATCTATACTGACCTGTATAAGCATTTTTTATTGTGGAAATTATAGCAGGCATAGAAAGAAGACATTATTTTTCATTTTTACATAACAAAACTTATTTTAAATTATACTTCAAGCATTAGGAAACACTGTAGTATGGTGATGCACATTTTAATTGAGAGGTTATGTGATGCAATATGATTTTCTGTGCCCTATGCATGAACTTGAAGGTTTTGAGGGCTGCAAGGAGGAGGGCCTCTAAAGAATGCCCAAAGGGCCGCATGTGGCCCCCGGGCCACAGGTTGGGCACCTAGGATGTATTCTATCAGGGAGGACCTGGCACTACATAGCAGCGATATATACCATCCAATCACTATGTATTCTATCAGGGAGGACCTGTCACTACATAGAAGTGATATATACCTCCCAATCACTATGTATTCTATCAGGGAGGACCTGGCACTACATAGCAGCGATATATACCTTCCAATCACTATGTATTCTATCAGGGAGGACCTGGCACTACATAGAAGTGATATATACCTTCCAATCACTATGTATTCTATCAGGGAGGACCCGGCACTACATAGCAGTGATATATACCTTCCAATCACTATGTATTCTATCAGGGAAGACACTATACTACAAAGTTGTTGGTAGATCCAGGAAATTGTATGGAGAGAACTTAAGGTGTATGGGGGACTAAACAAATGACTTCTTTAAGGCTAAGTTCACATCTATGTATTAAGATCCAGTGCAGTTAAGCTGGCCATACATAGACGCTTTGTGTTTTTGAAAAACGATTGTATTCGTTTGAAACGCGATTCTTTATTGGATCCAAAATTTGGACCGAATTTGAACATAAAATTGATTGTAAAAGGATCGGATTTGTTGGTATATTTCAGTCGATCGTACAAATATCTGATGTTTTCTTGGTAAATTGATCCATTTGTATGCGATCATATTGTGCAGAATGTGCACAGATTAGAGGTAAGGAATTGTTGGCTTCAAATCGATCATGTTATGTGGTGGTAAAAACGATCCAAATGTAATACAATGGACTGTAATATGATCATATTTTAAGTCGATTGAAAAGTGGAACTGTCTATGTCCAGCTTTAGATTGACAGTCTACTCCCTGAAAGGAATGAAAACAATCAGTAGGGATTCTGGAAAAACGGGCTTCCTCAAAATATTTTTACCTCCCATCCCCCTTCCTTAAAGTCAGACATGAAGCGATGAAGGACAAATATTTGTGAACTAAAAATCCACAAAGTTTATTTTGTATGTTTCCTCGTCTATCAGGTAGCTAAACCCAACAGGCTAAGCCGGCCATAGACGTCTCAATCTATGGCCGGCTTGTAGCAGACTCCTCACAGTGTGATGACGTCACAATGCTGTGAAGAGTCGGCTACAGAACTGACAGGAATCCTGATCCACGTGCGATCCGACCTGCTGGCTTTTTTGGACGGATCCTCAAGGTGGGCTCCCCTGTAGTTGCGGGTGACCGACCTTAATGTGTTCAGTGGTCGCCCCCAACTATGGGTGGGAATCGGCCCGTCTATGGGGGGGCTTTATACTGAGGTGGACTATATGGACCTAAATAAACGTTCCAATAAACCAATGTTAAGCACAAGAAGTGTCATGTGAAAAAGTATAAAGCTGGGCATAGACAGGTAGTTTTCCTGTCGACTGCCCAGCCAACCGACCGTGCGTGATGACGTCATCACGCATGGCCGCTAGAGCCGAGAATCGGCCGGGCACAGGAATCTGCCCGTCTATGTCCAGCTTATGCCATGGAATTTGTAGGTAGTTTAACTTTACAAAAAACAAACAGTGCCTAAAGCTGCCCATACACCTTTAGATTTCTGTCAGATTTCATTTAGATCTCCTTTTGGTTTAACAAAACCATGTAATATGAGGTACTTTCTAAACCAACAAGTCTACCTGTGTTCAATCGCAACAACATTATAGTTGTTGGTAGATGGGCAGCTTTAGTTTCTAATCCTTCAAAAATCAAAAAAATTGAGACAAAGCATTTAACGCTGAAGGGATATCATCATCATTTAAGTCCCCCCATACACCTTTAAATCACACTATACAAATTACTTTAGATCTACCAACAACTATGTAGTCCTGGGTCCTCCCTGATAGATAAATAGTGATTGGAAGGGTATATATCAATGCTATGTAGTGCTGGGCCCTCTGATAGGAATACATAGTGATTGAAGTATTATCAATGCTATGTAGTGCCGGGTCCTCCTGATAGGAATAACATAGTGATTGGGAAAGGTATTATATTCAGCTATGTAGTGCCGGGGCTCCTGAGAGAATACATAGTGATTGGAGGTATATATCACGTGCTATGTAGTGGCTTGGCCATCCCTGAGGAGAAACATCATGATTGCGAAGGTATATATACACTGCTAGTAGTGATGGGCCCCTCCCTGATAGAATAATATTGATTGGAAGGTATATACACTGCTATGTAGTGCTGGGTCCTCCCTGATAGAATACATAGTGAATTGGAAGGTATATATCCCAAGCTATGTAGTGCTGGGGCCCTCCTAATAGAATTCATTGTGATTGAAGGTATATCTCACTGCTAGGTAGTGCCGGGTCCTCCCTGATAGAATAAATAGTGATTGGAAGGTATTTATCCACTGCTAGTAGTGCTGGGTCATCCCTGATAGACTACATTATTGATTAGAAGGTATATCTACTGCTATGTAGTGCCGTGCCCTCCTGATAGAATACATAATGATTTAGAAGGTATATATCAGCTGCAATGTAGTTCCGGATCCTCCCTGATCGAATACATTAGTGATTGGAAGGTACTATCACTGCTAGTAGTGCCGGGTCCTCCCTGATAGAATAGAATACATAGTAATTGGAGGTATATATCACTGCTATGTTAGTTCCGGGTCCTCCCTGATTAAAATACATAGGTGATTGGAAGGTATATATCACGATTATGTAGTTCCGGTTCTCCTGATAAGAATACATAGTGATGGAGGTATATATAACTGCTATGTATGTGCCGGGGGTCCCCCTGATAGAATACATAGTGATTGGAAAGGTATATAATCACTGCTAGGTAGTGCCGGGCCTCCCTGATAGAATACATAGTGAGTGGGAGATATATATCACTGCTATGTAGTGCTGGGTCATCCCTAAAAAGCATACACAGTGATTGGAAGGATTAGAAAGGTCATCATATTACATGGTTTTTGGTAAGAAAAGTTGATTTTACAGAAAATTGTATCATAAGATTGTAAGGTGTGGTGTGGGGGGCCTTTAATGCATGGGGTAATGGCCGGCATAAAAAAGGGCCGGCCGTGAATGTGAGGCCTCACATCTGCAGGGTCGCGCTCGGCAGTCGATGGGAAAACGGCCCGGTCTATGCCCAGCCTTTTGCTTTTGTGGACTACCCCAAAGGTTGGACATGGAGAATAAAATATAAAGACAGTGACCGTCAGTGATGTTGAAAGTACAATCGATTGAGTTAGATTGACAGTTCATATTTAACTAGCTAGTGAATCAAAGCGAAAAAAAAATATATATTTTTAATATATTTTTATTAGATCATTTTGTTAGATATTTTTTAAAGTACGCAGAGGATGAGGGTGGGTGGGTGAAACTAACTGCATATATTTCAATCTGTCTGTACAAGATCATCGATCACCAACAAGTATGTAGTGCAGGGGCCTTATGATTGATTACAGGATTGGTTGGCACGTAGAAAGTGTAGATTGGTTTTTTCAAAAACTAAAATTTAACTGTATACGATAGTTGGGTGTGTGGTGGTCTTTTAAAGGTGACCATTCACAGCCGATGACCTGCGTGTAATGATGATCCGGTTGGAGCACAGCATTGGGGCCCCACCATGCTGCGTTGGGTGCCCCTCCATTGAGGAAACAGGAAGTCAAGTCCTTTAGGTTGCTGATTCCCGGTCAATCCTTTTAATGGGCCTGGCTAGATAGATGAGGGAAATTTTATTAGATGGGTGCTATGATAGATGGGGAGATGCATTGAGGTGGGTGCTAGATAGATGGGGGAAGATAAAGGAGAGGGCCGTGAAAATAGCATAGATGGGGGGAGAGCAGGAGGGGGGGGGATAGATTAGGAGAGGGGGGAGCTCACAATTAGGTGGGGTTGCTAGATAGATGGGGCGGATCGCATAGTTGGGCGCTAGAGGATGGAAGAAGAATCACATTAGATGGGGCGCTAGAAGATGTGGGGAAGGAAGATGGAATTAAGGTTCGGGAAATAGATAGATGGGGAAGAAGAACGGAAGTAGGAGGGGGAGAAAGATAGAGGGGGAGAGAGGGATGAGACGATGGCCATTAGATGTATTGGTACTAGATAGATGGGGGGAGATGGCATTACGATGGGTGATAGAAGATGGGGGTGAGATCAATAGGTTTACCCTTTCCTGCCTCTCCCTTTTTTGGTACAGATGATGGGGAGATGGAATAATTAGGTTTTGGTACTCGATAGAGGGGCAGATGGCGTTTAGATGGTGATAGATAGATGGGGGAGGATGCGACATTGAGCGTGGTAAGAGATAGAGGGGGGATCGATGGCATTAGGAGCGGAGATGATGAGATAGATGGGGGTATTTGGGAGATGGCATTAGGTGGTACTAGTCGATAGGGGAGATGGCATTATCATTAGGTGGGCGATTAGATAGATGGGGGAGATTGGCATTAGCTTGGTACTAGATAGATGGGGGGAATGAAGGGATGAATAAAGGGGCAGATGGGGGCATCGCATGCGAGAAGCAGAGGTAGGGCACCCGTGAGAGGAACCAGGAATGGGACTTGTGATGAGGAATGAGAGCAAGAGCGGGGATATTGAGGGGAACCGGACCCGGGGGGAAAATGAGGACCGAGGGGGGAGGATGATAACGCCCGCAAGACCATTGCCTTCCGCTATTCTCGGCAAAAGCAGAGGGGACCGACATATCTGAGAAGAGAGGGGCGCGATAAGAGTGGATCAGAAAAGGGCCAGGCTATGCTCAACGCCTCCTCTCTGTGGGAAGATGACGAAGAGAGGGAGGCAGGAGGACGCCGACGGAGAGGGGCGAGAGCAGAGATACGGGGCGGGAGAGAAACAAGTGATCCCGGGCCACAATCGCATCTCCTGGGCGAAGAAGTAGACGACGCGAGGGCGGGGCGAGGAGGGAAGGAAGTGGCCGGCAGACAACTTACGAATTGAGCCAGCCTTGGGGGTGGGGACAAGATGCACCCGCTTCCGAAGGGAACGGGGAGGTATGGGGAGAGATGATGAGTATGGGCTGGGTAGGTAGCAACAGAGTGAAGTACCTCACCCCACGTTTATACACGGGAATGAGAGTGAGGGGATGGAGGGGGGATTTCGGTGGATTGAGGGAAGCGATGAGGCCGCCGGAGAGAGAGTGGCGCGGTAGAGGGAAGGCACCCGGAGCACTGGGAAGAGAGACGAGGGGGGAAGGGATGAAGGATGGCGCAGAATGAGCGGAAGGCGGAGAGAGATAGAGGGCGGGAGATGGAATGATGGTTTAGGGTGGTGCTTGGGTACTAGCATAGATAGGGATGATGGAATTAGGGGGGGCGATAAGGGCGTAGATCGTGGGGGAGATGGCAATAGTTGGTTACTTAGATAGATGGGGGAGGATGGCATTAGATGGGGGATAGATAGATGGGGGAGATTCACATTAGGTTGGTAATAGATAGAGGGGGGAGGATGGCAGTAGGTGGTACTGATCGATGGGGAGGATGGAATTAGATGGCGAAGATAGATAGATGGGGGAGATGGATTAGGTGGTACTAGATAGATGGGGGAGATGGCATTTAGATGGGTGATAGATAGATGGGGGAGATCACAATAGGTGGTACTGATAGATGGGGGAGATGGCATTAGGTGGATTAATAGAGAGAGGGGGGACTCACTCCCCCTCTATTCAATAATTTTCTATCTCCCGAGGGCGTTAGTTTATGGGGATTAGATAGATGGGGGATGGTCGCATTGGTGGCTACTAGTTAGATGGGGGGAGATGGCATTAGTATGGGCGATAGATGGGGTAGATGGCATTAGGTGGTAGTGGTGACTAGAAGCTAGGGGATTGTGAGGGCATTTAGGTGGTGTATAGGACGGATGGGGGAGATGGAGTTAGATGGGCGATAGATAGTGGGGGAGGAGATGGCATTAGATGGTACTAGAGAGAGGGGGGGAGATTGGACGTTCACGATCGGGATGAGCGGAGGTAGAGGGGAGAGAGAGAGATGGGGGGGAGATGGGAGTGAGAGCATGGCGCGAGATAGTGAGATGGGGGATGTTGATAGCATTAGTGGTACTAGATAGATGGGTGGAAGATGGCATTAGGTGGGGACTAGATAGATGGGGGAGATGGGATTAGAGGGTGATAGATAGATGGGGAGATGGACATTAGGGTGGTACTAGATAGATGGGGAAGATGGCATTAGATGGGTGATAGATAGATGGGGGGGGAGGGATCACAGAGGATCACATGAGTTGGTACTAGGATAGATGGGGGTCACAGACGGGGCACAGGCCGAGAGCAGGGCCGAGAGAGAGGAGGCGGGGTGGAGCACGTCGGTTCGAGAAGGGTAACCGCGACGCTGACCGACCTCATGCCCCCTACACTTCGCGACGGGAAGAGGAGACGAACGGGGAATGACCAGGGAAGGAAGGGAACGGCGAGGAAGAGGAGAAGAAGAGGGGTGAGAGAAGGATCGCGCGGGAGCAAGGATCGTACGCGATGAGAGAAGAGGGCAAAGGATAGGGTTCTCGGGGACCCTCATACGCGCCTGGAATAATCCGACGACGAAGACGGGATTCGGCGTAACCCTCCTCTCTGACGTGGAATGGAGAAGGGACCGAGCGCAGAGAGTATGGAGAACGGCACTCGAGGGAAGGAGGGATCTCATCTTATCATTACCAACCCCCATCCAAATCCCCCGGCTCTCTATCTTCCCCCATCAGGGAAGAGATAGAGGCGGGGAGGAATGGCGGTAGTTGATGTGCGATAGATAGATGGGGGGCGAAGGAGGAGTGAGAGGCCGAGAGATAGATGGGGGAGATAGCATTAGGTGGTACTAGATAGAGGGGGAGATGGCATTAGGTGGTATAGAAGATGGGGGGGAGATGGAATTAGAATGGGCGATAAGATAGATGGGGAGATGGCATTAGGCGGTTACATAGATAGAGGGGAAAGAGGCATAGGATGGGTAGTAAGATAGATGGGGGAGATAGAATGTAGGTCGGTACTAGAATAGATGGGGGAAATCACATTAGGGTGGTACTAGATGATGGGGGAGATGGCATTCAGATGTGCGATAGATTGTGGGAGATGGCATGGAGATCCGGTTACTAGACTAGATGGGGGAGATGCCGTTAAGCCAGGGCGATCTAGATAGATGGGGGGAGATGGAGTTAGAAGAAGAAACAATGCAGATCGACGGCAGAGTCTGGGGACGATGGGATGGGATGATGAGGGCGATGAGGGGCGGGGATGAAGGGGAACCCAAAGTGGCGGTGTAACAGCAGGCTAACGCGCACACAATGATCTGATGGGCACAAGGCATAAAGCGTACGCACAAATCGCGCAAACAGGTCTAAAGTGTGCAGAGGGGAAAACGAGAGGAAATACGGGCAAAAACGGGCAGGGTACATAGCGAGACAGCAAGAACAAAGAGATGGGAGGAAAGAGTGCGCTCATTATGAATGTAACGAGATGTACTAGAATGGAAAATAGCGGCAGCACCCGTGGAGGGGGCACAGCATTAAGGTATAGGAGAGGAAAATTAGGGTTGGGAGGGTACGAATAGCATAAGAAAAGGTCTGGGAAAAGGCGAGAGGGCAGAAAGAGATGGGTTAGATGGGCGATAGATAGATGAATGGAGGTCGGTGTCATAGATAGATGGGGGGAGATGGCTTAGATGGGCGATAGATAGATGGGGGGATGGCATTAGGTGGTACTGCTAGATGGGGGAGATGGCGTTAGATGGGGATGGATAGATAGATGGGGGGACATTCTTTTGAATGGAGGGAGAGGCGAAGAGAGATAGAGGGGGGATGAGAACGAAATGAGGTAGCCCGTGGGAGACGATAGATGGGGGAGATCGGTCATTAGGTGGTAATAAGATAGATGGGGGAGGATCGATGGCTTAGCATGGGCGATTTTCGATAGATGGGGAGAGGACGCTGGCATTAGGTGGTACTAATCGATGGGGAAGTGGCATTAGATGGGTGATAGATCGAGGGGAGGATCGCATTAGGTGGTACTAGATGGATGGGGGAAATCACATTAGGTTGGTACAGGATAGATGGGGGAGATGGCATTAGATGGGAGATATAGCGATGGGGGACGATGGCATTAAGATGGTACTAGATAGATGGGGGACCGGGGAAGGGGGGAGTTAGAGGGGCCGATAGATAGATGGGGGAGAGAGGGAGTGTAGATGGCGCGAGAGTAGATGGGGGACGATGGAAGTAGGTGGTACTAGATAGATGTGGGAGATGAGCATTAGGTTGGTACTAGACTAGTGGGGAAGGATGGCATTAGTGGGTGATTAAGAAGAGGGGAGATGACGATTAGGTGGTACTAGATAGAGGGGAAGTGGCAGATGGCATTAGATGGTGATAGATAGATGGGGACCGCAGAGATCGGCATTAGGTGGTACTAGATAGATGGGGGGCGAGAAAGGGTCACATTAGGTGGTACTAGAGAGATGGGGGGAGGATGGCATTAATGGGCGATTAGATTGGGGAGGGGGAGGGGGGGATGGGCATTGGTCGGTACTAGATAGCTAGGGGCCCTGATGGCTTAGGTTGGTACTAGGATAGATGGGGGAGATGGCATAGATGGGTGGGATAGATAGAGGGGGAGATGGCATTAGGTGTACTAGATAGATGGGGAGATGGCATTAGATGGGCGATAGAATAGATGGGGGAGATGGGACATTTTAGGTGGGAGATGAGACGGCGTGGGGGACCAAGAAGGTCCAATGAAGGGAGGGGGACATTAGGCGGATGGACGTAGATAGATGGGGAGATGGCATTACGTTTGTACTTAGCTAGATGGGGAAGATGGCATTAGATGGGTGATAGATAGATGGGGGAGATGGCATGAGGTGGTACTAGATAGATGGGGAAGAGGCAATAGAGGGTGATGATAGATGGGGGAGATAGCATTAGGTGGTACTAGATAATGGGGGATGGATTAATGGGTGATTAGATAGATGGGGAGATGGGAGATTAGGTCTGGTACTATAATGAAAGAACGATGGGGGACGATGGCATTAGATGGGGTGATAGATAGAGGGGACCCTCAGATGGTCATTAGGTCGGTACTAGATAGATGGGGGAGATGGCATAGATGGGTGATGATAGATGGGGGAGATGGCATTAGGTGGTACTAGATGAAAATGGGGCGTGTGAATGAGAAGTAGATGGGGGAGATGGCATTAGATGAGCGATAGATAGATGGGGGAGATGTCATTAGGTGGTACTAGATAGATGGGGGAGATGGCATTAGATGAGCGATAGATAGATGGGGGAGATCGCATTAGATGGGCGCTAGAAAGATGGCCATGAACATGCATGGCGTTTAAAGCAATCATTGATCTAGCGTGTATGGTGACCTTAAAGCCTGCCATACTCCCAACAACTGGGTGCCGACAGACCAGTTCCGATGAGCTCTGGAATGCAGCGTGATGACGTCATCATGCTGCATTACCGAGCTGCCTGCATCGGCGGGCACCCTTTGTGTGCTGGCAATTAGCTTCAATGAAGACTCGGTCTTCATTGAAGTTAATGGAATCGGCCAGAGAACATTGGACATGTCCGTTCTCTGGCCGGCCGAGCTGTGAGACGACAGGGATCTGTCGCCCCATGTGGGCACCCCGCGATTGGCGGCCGATTTTGCAGCAGATCGACGGCCGCGAGCGCGCACGCCCGTCGGTCAGCGGCAAAATCGGCCGCTAATCGGTGTGTGTATGGCAGGCTTAAGGCTTATACAGAGGCTAGATAAATGATCTATCGCGATCATCTTGGACAAATATCTAGTTAGTTAGTCATCAGGAGTCAGAACAAACATGCCGGATGCGCACATGCCCTTTAAATGAAAACTGATAAGGGCCCTTTCACACTATATGCGTTAATGCATATACAAAAAACGCATGCGTTTTGCACGTTACACATCTGCGTTTGCGCTTGCATTTGCGTTTTCGAACAAAGCATCAAAAATGCGTGCAGCAGTTTTTAAAAATGCAAGGGTTGCAGTGTGAATGGTAGCATTGGTCTTTTTTGAGAAAACGCAGTACTGTTGAAACATGCGCGTTAAAAAACCGGGACGCACTGCGTTTAGTGTGAAAGCGCTCTAAAGGAAAGCTCAGACAGACACCACCATCTAATGACTGGTAAGTTGGAATGTTGAGTGCAACCAGTGCAATACTTTACAAGTCTTCTGAAAATCTATACATTTATTTTGACAGATCTACCACGTGATCCACAGAGCTCAGTTCCTCCTAACCTGGGACTGAGCTCCTGGTCACGTGACGCTCCTGTAAATGAACTCTCCTTGCTCCCTGTGCCCTGCTCCGGAGTTCAGGGTCATGCTGCCCGGGACTGTCCTCAGCACGGACACACGGCCATGTCTGTCTGTCTCGGGGCTCTAGGTGTGTAAGGTGACAGTTAACGTTCACAGCGGGAGATGAGGGATAAGGAAGGGCTAGCCCTCTGCCTCCTCCCCACCACACCCTTCCCCTGGATAATCCTGACAGACTAGTTGGCTACCTGCGTGCGATCTGCTCAATGTATCTGCTTCATGACTACGCTACAGCTACGGCAGGCGACACCTTCTCCCCGATGGCTGAGCCCAAAGCTGCCCTTCACTGCAATGGAGTACACAAGGAGCCCCGAGCTCATGTCAATGGTCTGTCCAAGAGGAATGGCTTCTCCAAGACCCTGCAGGTGAGAGGGAACCTACCTGAGCCCACCTGTACTGCAGGGGTTAGGTGTAAGGCAGCTGCAGGCTCTGTGCTACTAGTGTCTACTTATTCCTCGGATAAACCTCTGCTGCTCATTGGTCATATAAACGGGATGTACATTCATTGAAAGCAAGGCTGTATTATTACTCGGGTCATAAAGGGGTTGCTATTGGTTACATCATCATCACTGGGTGAATTGGTTGCTGTGGGTTATAATCTTAATATATATAATATATGTTTATAAAGTAACTTTGCTGGTGGGGCTTCCTCAATACATAAGGCCCCCATCCAGTCTTACCATACAATTTCTGTACAATCAATTTTTCTTCTACCAAAACCATGTAATATGAGGACCTTTCTAATCCTTCCAATCACTATGTATTCTATCAGGGAGGACCTGGCACTACATAGCAGTGATATATACCTTCCAATCACTATGTATTCTATCAGGGAGGACCCGGCACTACATAGCAGTGATATATGCCTTCCAATCACTATGTATTCTATCAGGGAGGACCCGGCACTACATAGCAGTGTTATATACCTTCTAATCACTATGTATTCTATCAGGGGGGACCTGGCACTACATAGCAGTGATATATACTTTCCAATCACTATGTATTCTATCAGGAAGGACCCGGCACTACATAGCAGTGATATATACCTTCCAATCACTATGTATTCTATCAGGGAGGACCCAGCACTACATAGCAGTGATATATACCTTCCAATCACTATGTATTCGATCAGGGAGGACCCGGCACTACATAGCAGTGATATATACCTTCCAATCACTATGTATTCGATCAGGGAGGTCCCGACACCATAGTTGTTGGTAGATCTAATGGAAATTGTATGGAGTGATCTAAAGGTGTATGGGGGTCTATAGGAATAAAAAAGTTTGCTATGAACTTGTGAAAGCTATACATTTGCATCTACTCTCTCCCACTGTCGATTCTCTTATTGCTACCGGTATGGGTTACATCATTGCCAGATAAAACTGCTTGCTACTGTAAGATTACAACAATTATAATTGTGCCTCATAAATGGATAACTTATCAGTGAAAGTGCATTTTAAAAGACATAAGAGTATGGTGACAGCAATTCTCTTTGATTATTGCTCTGATTAAAGGGAATATCTGGTTGCTATGGGTTACAGAATGCTAGGGTAACGTCTGGCCGCCATGTGTCACAACATCACTAATATGACCTCCTGTATCTTGCAGCATTACTCGTGAACATCAGTATACAGTAGACTATTGTTTTATTGTTAGGCGGGTAGAAAGGAACAGCTGGTTGCTAAGGTCACAGGCTAATGTCTGGTTGATAGGGGTTACAGCATAATTAATGGTTTGTGCTAGTTGAGTTGATATGGAGGGCCACAAGTGCAGCCCTTTAAATCACTAAGCTGACTTGTATAAGCATTTTATAATGGAATAAATGACAATAGACAGAGCTAGAAGATATTGTTTTTCATTTTTTAAAATAACAAAACTTGTTTTTAATGATACTTCAAGCATTAGGGAACACTGTAGAACGGTAATGCACATTTTGTGTCATATATATCATCAAAGGTTATGTGTCCCCATTCTGAGGTTATGTGCCACATACAATAATCCCCCGTTCGTTGGTGGAATAGTGGGAGCATAGGCACTATCTTCTTAGAACGGGATATTCTTGGTGAGGTGAGGGACTTGCTGATTGGCTTTCATGTGCTCAGACAGAGCGAGCCCTTGGCCTCCTCTTTTCTCCCGAAGAAAATCCTGGGCGAGTTCCTATGCCCTATGCATTAACAGTTAGATTTCTAGGGCCGCAAGTGGCAAACCAAGGGGGGCCGCCAAGGAACGCCCAAAGGACCGCATGCGGTCCCCGGGCCACAGGTTGGGTACTTGGGGGTTACAGCATTGTAGGGCAATATAGGACATGAAAGAATAACATCTGGCTGCTATGGGAAAAGCTGGCCATAGACAGGGGAATTCCTGCCCAGTTTGTCGGCCGTTCGACTGCCGGGTGAAAATGCGCCCACCTGGCAATATCGGCCAGGAATCTGTCGGATCGCACGGTGATCCAACATGTCGGTAAATTCCCAGCCAATCCCATGCTGTCCCCATCCAAAGTAATGGCTGGCACACAAAGGGTGCCTGGATGATTCACAACACTAGCGGCCGCATGTGATGACGTCATCGCGCACGGTAGATCTACCGATAAATCAGCAGCTAAACGACCCATCTATGCCCAGCTTTACTATTATTGGTGTTGTGCATGAGCCTGGGGAGTCAGTGGGAACATGAACTTGTGAAATACTTGTGATTCAGTCACGTGATGAGTAAGCGACTGAACTCTCAGGAATCATCTGAATTTTTCTGATGTAACTGATGTTTGGAAAGTATATTCTCTGAAATTCTATTCCTTCTCATCGACCAATCAGCTTCCACCTGCCATTTTTGCAGTACTGGTAGGGAAATGAGTATGAATGAATGAGGGGATTTCATACATCAAACGGCAGTTATTGTTGGCATGAACGTCATGTAACCAACAGACTTCCCTGTCTATGCTCATCAGTTGCTATCAGACAAACGTGCAATAAAGCAAATATTGTTGTTTTAGTAGCGGCACAATTATAATATGCGGTGGTTTATTCACAGTGACTGCTATTGTCTGTATGGAGAACCCATATGTTTTTGTTTGTTTTGTATACAGTAGGGAAGTGTTATAACCAAGGTCACATTACTGCCGTGAGGACAGTCGCCCTCTCTCATTGTCCTGGTGACTACTGTCCTCCTGAAAGGAGAGGGGAGATCTTACAATGGAGACACCTGACCAAAAGAGAGATTTTCAGAGATTTCCATTTACTTCCTCATACTATGCCGTTTCCCCGATGATAAGCCATCCCCATCAAAGAACCCCAGATTTTTGCCCAAAACGTTAAAATAAGCCACCACCCCTGAATAAGACACCAACCAATACCTGCCCCTGCCCGAATCTTCAATTTGGGTGGTACAATGGGTAACTGCGTGCCTCCGTGTGACTCTGTCAGGGCTGGCTGCAGTGCAGAGCGGAGCAGGAAGTGACTAAAAAGGCCCGCGCCTCCGTGCCAGGAAGGACAAGCAAGATGCTGATTCCTGCCGTAATGGAGTCTGCTACCCGGCTGACCGGTAGAACCCAAAAAAAGTGAGTCAGTGAAGGGGACAATGATTGGCACAGAGTGATCAAAAGGGGACAATGTTTGGCACAGAGTGATCAAAAGGGGACAATGTTTGGCACAGAGTGATCAGAAGGGGACAATGTTTGGCACAGAGTGATCAGAAGGGGACAATGTTTGGCACAGAGTGATCAGAAGGGGACAATGAATGGCACAGAGTGATTAGAATAAGACAAGCTAAGAAAGATGATGGGTAGTTGCGCACAACCTTCAGCAGTTGATTCACAGCTATGTGATACGTGGCCAGAAAGGCCACTCGTGGGTTGTAGGGGTCGCGAGGAGAAGGATATCGAGGAAAATGGAAGCCAGTCCAGTATGAGGGATGGGGATGGATGTTTAAGTGTGTGGCTAGGGGTGCAGCTCTCAAAATGTAGGAGTGTGGGTCCAGTAACAGACAAATAAAGAACAAGTGACAGAGGCGACACAACCTAGTTACAACAAATGGTTAAAAATGTGGACAAGGGATAAGGGTAAAACAAATTGAAAACAAAATTGAGACAAACCACAGACAAGATAACTACATGAGAGTAGGTGTACAAGCGCCTGGCTCTCTCAGGGCCATTTCTTTCCAGGAGGACCTACTTCATGGTGGGGGGAAGAGATCACTTCAGCGGTAAGATAATGGGGGGCTCAATAGGAAAAATGGCCGACCGTTAGAGCGAAGCTCTTTTTCAACCATGGGTGTGCTTATGAAAAAGAGATCTGCTCGAAAAGACGCTTCCCATTTGTGCTCACAATGTTAAATGGAGGTGCTGTCACTTTTTCGTTTTTTTTTTTTATGCATTAAGGCTACCAGATATTGGGGATGAAACGCGTCAGGAGAAGTTGTGTGGTGATCCAATGAGGGGGTGATTTGATCTCATTCTCTTTGTGTACGCATAGTTCTGATTTGAATGAAAACTTTTAATAAAGCTGAAACTAAGATTTTATCTGGTGTGCGGAACTCCAGTGCTTGTGGATATGCGTCGCTTTTTCCCATCACGATTCCGGCATCACCGGTGACAGGGCACCTCCGGATGGGCTCTAAATCGTGTTGGCATTTTATATGCCTTGCGGCCATCACCGTGGCGTGCTTTTAAAAAAAAGCTTGCCACATGTGTAACTCCCAGGAGGTTTATTTATATACCCAACATTTAGATAACTTTAAACTTAAATAAAGACACAACACAAGAGAAAAGTGGATAAATATATTTTTGGCCACAGCTTACATAATCGTAATATGAAACGCCTGATCCCTGACAGTGTCCCCTACTAAAAATTTCATTATACCACATAAGACCAACCAACCGCCTGTACCAGCCTCACGTACACCAGCTTAGTGGGTACTCTGCCAATGTTGACTCCTCCCACCACCATTTTGGGTCATTGACCCTGTAAAGAGCTCAACGTTGTCCTTTGAATGACTGCCGGCACGTCGCCAAAAATAGCTTCACACCATTTGTTCTTCCTCTGCACTGCCAGGGATCCACACACGCGGTGACAGGAAAGCTATAACGGAAAAAAAAAAACCAATATTTTTACAAATAATTAACCATTGCAACATCATACAATACAACTTAGATACATACAAAAGTACAACCGAAACGTAAAAACAGCCCACGAAAATGGGGAGGGAGGGAAAGATCTTCGACAAAATGGCCGCCTTCACTTCCACCCGGCCTTTTTCCCACTACCAGCCCAGCCCTTGTGAAGGCGCGACTTCCAGTGACACCTTCCTATGGTCCCTAGCAGCGGGTGTTATTCTAGTTAAAAAGATTTTTTCAACGCAACAGGAAGTCTCACATCTCCATCCTGAGGAGAAGAAAGTTAAAGTAGTAACAAAAATTGTCAAAATATGAGAACCAGTAGTGACTGAAATCTAATAACCAGGGTAGAATTGAAGTGTGTTAAATCCGCACAAACCGCACTCTGTGTCAGAAACACTCTCCCGGTGCACAGCCTCCCTCTCAGGTTCAGTATCCTGCCGATTTTAGACCCCAGGTGCTGGGCTACAAAGGATCAGTTCGTCCATGTGTATGCAAGTGAAGAGCGAAAAGTAGCTGAAAACCGCACTCTGTTCTTTTCTTTAAAAATCCATCGGCTTTATTCAAAACATCACAGAACACAAATATAGAGGGGGGTGATCCCTGGAGGGACCCTGTCTGTACTTCTATATTCATGTTCTGTGATGTTTTAAATAAAGCCGATGGATTTTTAAAGAAAAGACCAGAGTGCGGATTTCAGCTACTTTTCTCTCTTCACTAATAACCAGGGTAGATGTGTGAGAACATATATTATAGGGGAGTTTTACACTATAAAATATATTGGAGTTACACTTTAATGTTCTGTGTGAAGTGATTTCCCCTCCTCTATCTGAATAAAAACGTCCTATTTTGAAGGAGTGCAACCTATAGAGTATGTGTCATTTCTGCTTCCTGTGTAGTAGTGATGGCCGAACCCATGTCAGCCTTGGGCCTTATTCCAGCAGTGACTTCACTTGAGTTTTTTTGCCCGATTTTCTCCAGTGAAAAAACTCTTCATCGTGCGCCTTCTTCTTGATCTGGTCGAGCACCCGTACTGTTCACCTGTAGACAGTTCGTCCATCTCAATCAGAACACTACTAATTGATAATAATAGTACCTTCTCCATCCCTTGTTTTGCAGGAGATTTTTTTCTAGAAGATCTTGCCCTCACTAGTTACCTGTAGCATCTAAACTATATGCATTGATTCCTAAATGATCATCAGCGTGCTTATGTAAAAATCGATGTTCAACGATAGTTCGGCCGAATCGATGCCCTCCACTTTTGGTGATCAATCCCTGGACGATACTTTGGATGGGGATAAAGGGTCCACATCCAAAGTAATGGCGGTGGAGCAGAGATTTATGTTTCCATTTACGTCGGGACCCCTCCGCTAAGCGTATTGCTTGGTGGGAGGTCCCAACATAGCACATAGACATTGTCTGCCAGTGGGCCCTCTTTTTACACTTCTGCCGATGCAGATGTGCTACGTCGGGATCTCCCGCCAAGCAATACGCTTAGCGGAGGGGTCCCGAAGTATAATGGAAACATAGCCTTACTGACATGTTGGATCCCATTTCGTTACAGTGGGATTGATCACTCAAGGTGGGTTCAGGAAGCCAACGCAAAATTGACCCATGTATGGGTACCTTAACATTCACTCCAGGTGAAGAGAGCTGATTGGTGGCTCTGGTAACCTCCACCATGTTTGTTTCAGATCTCTTTGTATTTTTGCATACAGAGCTTGGTAATGAATGTGGCTTCCTAGAATACCTGTCAACTGTCGTTATTCTGGTTTTACTTTGCAAATTGCGTCTGTTTGCATTGCTTGGCTCAGGCGGCGGCTCTTGGTTGTGTACTGCTTCCATAGAGATGGAATGACGACCCATCGGATAGCGACCGTTCCTATTGTGACGTGAGGATTACTAGACAGCTACTATTATTTCTTGCACAAGCTGGCCTCCACCGTGCTTCCAGCGTGACAGATACAAGGAGGATGTGTGTCACACTATATTGTGTTTCTCTTGTTTCGTAATACAAAAGTGTCAGGGATTTCCATGGTTGTGTAATATGTTTATGTATTATACAATATTCTACGATATATCGGAGATTCATAGGCTCGCTGCCACCTATGTACATACCGACAAGGTGATAAAACCTTTTATCTGCATAAGTCCTGGCGCACGGGTGACATTTCAGACAGCTAGCATAATACGTATGATTGATCTACGATGGCGGCTAAGCGTAAAATTGTGTAAAGACACTGTATTTCTGTGTTTGAAATATGCATTGAAGATGAGGTCAATGGCATTTTGACCTTTGACCTCAACTGAGCAAATGCTGCATTAACCTGCATTGATTTGTATCAGCGGTTCTTTGGGCACAAAATTGAGCAGGGTGTGAAGTGCATGCAAAGCAGCCAAATACAAAATGTTCAGTTTAAAGACTTAAGCTAGCCACACATGGTTCAATTGACTGTACAATCAATGTAATTTGATCCATTTTTTTAGTCGATTGATTGAAAATTGAAGCATGTCCACATGGTACAATCGTTAAAATTTGATTTTAATTGTCATTTTTCTCGATCGAAATTTGATCGGACCAGTTGGAAAATTTTGATTGATTGTCCCCACATTGTGTCTCATTTTTTGTACTGTTGTTTGACCCGTCCAATTGAGATTCGATTCAATCAACTAGCATACTGTAACTTCTGGGAGGATGGAGGAGGGAAATGCAATACAGTCATTTAAACCATGCAAGCATGCATTGTAATGGCGATTGTAATGGTGATCTAATGGCGATGTAATGGTCATCTAATGGCGATTTAATGGCGATGTAATGGTCATCTAATGGCGATGTAATGGCGAACATCAATGGTCACTTTTTGATCACTCTGTGACAATCGCTTTTTGATTACTCTACCTTTAAAAACGATTAAATTCAATCGAAGTCGGGCTTTGATTGTATACTCAATGTGGTGTGTACTTCAATTCAATTACAATCGACATACGATTAAATGATCAGAAACTTCGTTCGAATTGATGATCGATTTGATGTCAATTGAACCATGTATGGCTAGCTTTAGGCTGGGTATAGACAGGCCAATTCCTGCCTGATTTGACAGCTGATAGGCCGCCGTGCACGCTCCCGCAATCCATTGCCACTTAGGTCAGCAGGGAATCTGGTGCGCCCCCTGGTCATATTGACCAAGAGTCTGCCACATGTCGGTTCGCACAGTGATCCGACATGATGGTAAATTCAGATGCGATCCCATTAGTTCAGGTGGGGACAGCATTCTCTGCACTAGCAGCCATTATGACGTCATCACGCCCGCTAGATCGACTCGGCAGTCGACGGGAAGAAGACCCGTCTATGCCCAGCTTTATGTTGTAAAATGTGGCCTGTTGGCCATGATGCCATGAATACAGTTGCTTGCACCAGTAATTGTCTAG
Organism: Ptychadena robeensis; assembly: GCA_036250615.1. NCBI lineage: Eukaryota > Metazoa > Chordata > Amphibia > Anura > Ptychadenidae > Ptychadena > Ptychadena robeensis. The sequence continues at coordinate 144,551,729 of CM070035.1, read as the reverse complement.
TCTTTCCTTCTTAAATAGCAATGGAGATGAAAGTTAAGCCAAGGGCCAACAGAGACTTCTCATGGAGTGGGGCCAGCAGTGGTTCGGCCTTTGGGCATCATTGGTAAAAGGATTGGTCAAGTCATACTTAGATGATACATCGACTTTTCCCAAATTAGAAGCTGTAATGCGCATTTATGAGCACCCTACAACACACAGTATCGCCATAGCTGATTTGAGACAGGATTGGACTAGTCATTGTACCAATAAAACTGAGGTTGGGAAATTGGACAATAGGTCATGCATTTATGTACCAATGAATACATAGACATGATGGTCTAGGGCTTGTCCCCACATTGGTGGCTGGCCACGGACGGCCGGCCACTCACGGCTGGCACAACTGCCAACGTTGTGTTGTTTTTTTTAAACATTCATTTTCGTGCAGCTGCCCTCGGATTGCGTCCATAGAGAATGAATAGGCGCGTCCATTAAAGTCTATGGGTGCAATTGGGGAGCCGCGTTTCAGACAACGTCCGCCGCCACAAGCCCATAGACATAATTCAAGGCCACTGTCCGTGCAAGTAGGCACAAGCCCTTAATGTATTTTGGGGCTTTTATGATGTTGTTGACGTCACATGGACAGGCGTCCGCTCCTGAGAGGCATTGACTAATCATCATCATCATGCCCTTACCTGGGGTATCAAAAGTGTCCTGTTCTAAACTAAAAAAAAAAGTTTCTGCTTGGTGTATACGCTACGTCCTCTGGAAACTAGCTTTAGCCAGAAAAATCCTTCCATGCCCTTAATGTCTTTGCTTGTGGTTGGTCGGATCAGGGCAGACTGAACCTAAAGCCATATAGCAGTTTTACCCAGCATTCTTGGGCAACAGTCAGTTTTTTTACTTCATTGACCTTTCCCCTACTTTCTTAGACCTAGGCTCATGGCTGCCGATAATGATGTCCTGATTGTCACCTGAGAACTGCATGAACTGTTCTTTCTCTATGTTCCTAGGTTCTCACTGGAATTATTTGCATTGTAGTTCTGTTTCTCAGATTGAGTTCATAAAATGACATAGCAAAATTTTTTATGCCCCCCCCCTCCCAACCTGTCACTCCAATCCTAATGTCGCCCTATTACTAGAGATGGTCGAAATTAATAAAATTCGATTCTACTTACATTTCGAGTTTCCCAATCGAATTTCGATTCGACACCGGAATTTCGACTTTTTTCTACTCTAAGTCGAAAATTCGCATAACGCCAAAAATTTGCATAAAACACTCAAAAATTCGCATAAAGCCTAAAATTCGCATAAGGTCAAAAATTCACATAAGGTGGAAAATTTTGATTTGCTGTATGAGCTATAATAGAAGAATCAGTGTACATAGTAGCAGAGCTTTACACTAAGAGCTGAGCTTTAAACCCAATTTATACACAAACTTGACATGTTAGAGCAAAACTTATTGTTTTCAAATGTTTCCATTTGCCATGAATGCGCGCCATGCTAGATTGTGCTTGAATCTTTAAAAAAAATGGAGCCATGTATGCCTAGCTTAAGAATACGCTCACTGTTCTGCATGAAACTTATCGGGGGGGGGGGGCTTTCCAGGGTGGTAATTTGGGCTATCTGTGTATGTAATTTCATACAATAAACAATATCTCTGAATTTTCTGCTAAATGCTGGACCTTTCTTTGTCTTTGGATGTGAATTGAAAAGCCCCTGAATATGATCATCACAAACATGTACAGAAGGGTTGTGGGAACATTCCCAAAAAAGTATTGTTCTACCTCCACCACATCTCTTATAATGTTCCCACAACCCTACTTGACCTCTCCAGCAATTTTAGTGATGATACCATTTGCTTTGCAATTTACTCACAAAGTCAGCAAGTCAAAAGTTCCCCAAAAAATTCAAACATTATTATTATTTATTTATATAGCACCAACATATTACGCAGCGCTGTACAATACATTACAGTGGAGATACAACACAATATAGTACACACAGGTAGAGGTTATGACACAAGAGGAGGAGTAGAGGACCCTGCCCGGACGGGCTTACATGTTACAATGTATACAATTTATGCCTATGTTTTTGCCCTTGGTACGTAGAGTAGAGATACCCTGTTGACATCAATTTATCCTGTGGAGAATATTAGCAATCTTAAGGTCCCCATACAGGGGTCGATGTTCACATCACAATCGGTCAGATTGTTCGCGAATCGAATGCGGCCACCCTTTCTTTGAAGAAAGCTCGATCAAACAGGAAACCAACATGTTTGGATGAGGGCCAGAAATTCCATGAAAAGAATTGAACGGGGGTCTTTTGCGCAGGGTGGTGCGCATTGATTTGCCATTCAATTGGGGAAAGCTTGAGCACAGCGGGGTACGGTTGTTTGCAAAGCCCCTATTGTAGAGAAGGGTTTAGGGGTTTACTACGAAAAAATATGGCTTTAAAACAAATCGTTTTGGCATAAAATAAGTTCAAAGTCAAGTAAATTTCGACTTTGACTTTGAACTTCATTTATGCAAAAACGACATGTGCTAGAGCAAAACTTTTTTCCAATGTTCCCACAACCCTTCTCTACATCTCCAGCGATTTTGGTGACGATACCATTTTCAGAGGTTAACAAAGTCAGCTAGTCGAAAAATTCGACCGTCTCTAGTGCGCCCCCATGCTGCACTCAAACAATTCATCCATCGAGATGGAATCGTCTTGTGTATGGGGACCTAAAGGTTCACATACACACTACAATCCAATTTAGTTTTTCCTAAATTATGTAAAATCAGGTCTTCCCTAAACTCTACAACCAATCTGTTATCTGTTGTTGGTGGAAAGCATATTATACAGACACATTTTAAAGGTGTGTAGTGGGCTTTCCTAGCCTGCCTAATACCTGAACAACCCCCCCCCCCCCCCCCCCCCCCCCCCCCCATCCCATGCACCTGATTGACTATAGATTGTCACTCAATCTGATCTGAACACCAATTTCCAGGAGCCACATTAATTGTGTAGTTCAGGGTGATCTAACCTGTATTCTGTAAATATTCTGATACATCTCTTGCAGTAGTCCTCTCTTTCCTGCTTTGTTTGAGAACGAGGAATTTGTGTCCTAAAAGTATCTTCTCTCCAGTGGAATGCCCACACCTCTCCTGAACAAACATCAGAGGGAGTTCCAGAAGACCTGTGACCTGTGTTTGGGAGGGTAGTAAGGCTGTAAATCTGTCCATACATACAAATATTTCATGTAAATAGTAAATAGTTGTTTTTCTTCTCACTCAGAAATATTACTATACACCATCACAAACTTGAAAAAGTAATAGTCAGAGGTGCACATAAGTGGTACTCTGGTACTCAAAAGGGGCCACAAACTAGCTATGTGTACCTGCATTATTGTTACACAGCTCATATGTGTACTAGCAACTTGGAGTTGCTCCGTGTATTGGCGGCCGCAGCTAAATGTTACATGTATACAATTTATGTCACTTGGATAACTGTATAACTATGAAAGGTTGCCGTGAGGGGTGGCATATTTGGAATGTAAATTAATAATCCAAAAGAAAATTGGACTTCTAAGTGTGTTGAAGATCTGGGGGATGAACGTCAGAGTAGGCATATGGAAGGGTAAAATCTGACAGGAGAAAAGCACTATGTGACAACAAGTCATATTGCAGCTAACATTTGGATTGCAGGTAGTCTCGGGGGTTAGTTACTAACCCAGAAAATTTCAGGGTCACACTACTGAGGAGGCTCAATCAAGAACAGGGAGGTCCATCTGCAGCAGAATCTGCCATGGAGGAGGCTGACGCAGAGGACAGCGAGGGAAACAACGTGGAAAACCACCCTACATATGGGGGGAGTACCAAACACCATCTCCTGGTACTCTTCTGAGGAGCTTACTAAAAAAGTTATGCGCACTCCTAATTATAGTTAACATTCCAATATTAGTTCAGTCTGAATATACATTGGAATTGTGTGGAGGCTTATATGCCCAGCCAAAAGGTAAAGGAAACCTGTCACCGTAAATGGGCTATGTAATAGATTCCCTTTAGAGATATATACATAGATTTCTTAAATATATAACTTTCTTCAGGTACCCATACACGTTGCGATTTTTCGGGGACCGATGCGATATTCGATTTCGATGCCCGATTTTTGCTTTAGTGCTATTTTTAAAAGTCGGTCGGATGCCCGATTTTTCGGCTGCTTATTCAACCGATCGGCTGGTTGGATTGGGAATCTTTTAAGAGTAGCCGACCGTCCAAAAATTACAGGCATCCTCATTCGGGACCCGACCGACTTTTCGGCCGATTTTTCTAAAAACAGCATCGGTCGGACTACATTTGCATGTTAGGAATCCCGAACGATCGACCGACCGGATCGGTCGGAAGGGCTAAAATCGCACGAAAAATCGCAACGTGTATGGGTACCTTTACAGTGTATATACTGCTTCATCATTCTTCCAGTGAGCCCTGCTGTAGTATCGCACACAGTTAGTAAGGGTGAATAGGATCACTCTGTGCCACTCCTAAATCATCCCAGTGTTTACCCAGGAGAAAAACACTGTCCTGAATAATCTCACATTACACAAGCGGAATCACCTGCATACATTCATTGGGTAATGTTACCATCAATTTCTAGGAATCCCGTTTGTATGACTTTCCAAGAAAGTAGGAGCCACGAGTACCAAACCCCACTTTCATGGATTTCATATTTTTTCTAATGTAACGAAAAACTTTACATATTAAGACGGATGAGAACAGGGTTCTTTCACCCTATCTTCGTTCGATCGTTCTACAATCGCAGCATGACATTTACTGGCAACAACGCGTACACGGTAACTAAACCCGTTAGGGTATGTAACGTGCACTAGGTCTGCCATACTAGTGAACAAAAATGCACTCCTCAGGGTGTTTGCGTAAATGCGCTGAGTTATCATGTTAAGGCAGTGGTGGGCCACAAGTGCAGTCCTCTGCACCACTAAAGGGCCGCACATAACATTTTCAATCTATACTGACTAGTATAAGCATTTTATAATGAAGGAATCACACCATGTATAGCTAGAAGACATTTTTGGTTTATAAATAACTAATTATAATTATAATACTAATTATACTTCAAGCATTAGGTAGTGTGGTCATGCACATTTTGTGTCATACATACCATCAAAGCATTTGATGATATCTATGGGGCATATAACCTTTTGATTCAATGGTTGTTTCCCTATTCTGAGGTTATGTGCTGCAATATATATTATACAATCATCTGCCATATGTTGGGATAGTGGAAGCATAGGCACCCACCTGTCCACCAATATGTAATGTGATGAGGCTTCATATTGTATCTTCTGCAAAACAAGTGTCCCTGATGGACAATCTAATAATTTTAGACTAACCCTTAAAGTCAGTTTAGATAGAAAGGCTAAAGCATCTAAGTAAAGCCCCCCATACATGTTGATCACGTTGATTGTGCGAAAAATTGGGTGGAAATCTAAAGCTTAAAAATGTAATCCAGGCTAAAACCGTCCACCAAATCGATCTAAGCCATTACACACATGTTCGTAATACTTTGATCGATTTAAATACTTTGTATGTGGACCGGTGTCCCCATCTAAAGTAAGGGTAAAGCTGGCCATAGACAGGTAAATTTGTGGCCGATTTTGCTCTTGCGTAATTGGGCGCAAATCTAATGCTTTAAAGCTAAAATCGTCTGGGAAATCGATCTTAGGATTTACAGACATGTCTGTAAATTTTAGAACAATTTCAGTACCCAAAATGGTGGCACACAAAGGTTGCGCGGCCAATTCCTGGCACCACCTGCCGTGCTTGATGACGTCATCATGCCCAGTTGATCTGCCGGCATATTGAAGAAGAATGAACCGTCTATGGCTGCCTTATGTCTCCATTACCTGTCTGCAGCAATGGCTGTCCTCACAGTGTTCTGGCAATGCGCCGGACAGAAGGTGGATCGGCAAAACGAGAACAGCTGTTGCTGCAGACATATAATGTCAGCTCCGTTGGGTCCCCGCCTAAGGAATACGCTGAAAACACAGTGGAGACATCGGTCGATCAGCCGAAAAATCAAGTAACAGTCGAAACGTATATGGGGGGCTTAGCTCCTACAACAAATACTAACCCAACCGGTGTTCTATTATTTCCTCAGATTACTGTACAGTAGATTAGTAACGCGACCACCATGGTATGGAAATGACCGCTGATCAATGCATTGCAGGTGACATTGCTGTGACATTTAATGTTTTACAACCAGTCAAAGTCCAAAACTCCAGGTCATCGAACTCCCCAAGTCCACCCGCTATTGATTATTAAGGAGCTTGTCCAAATATAGTAAACCCATTATCATACGAATGTCTGGAATTCCCATGGAAACTCCATTACATTCACTATCCACTTATAAATGGATTTACTATATATACTTAAATATAAATACATTTTCAGTGACCAAAATGTGTTGAAAATAATTACATTCGGCTTCTATTTGATTCAGCAGATTAAAATCACAAAATGTCACAGTCGCAATTTGTAAGTTAGTTGCAAATCCCTTTAATATGGTATCCTCACCTAAACTGCTGGAGATGTATAGGTTGTAGAAACACTTTGGTTGCTCTAGCTCCCAGGTGTCCAACCTGCGGCCCTTTGAGTATTCTTTGGCACCCCCCTCAGTCCTCCACCTGGGCCCCCAAAAACTGTTAATGCATAGGTCATAGGAACTCGCCTGTCCATCAATCCCCCAATGACAGTTCATTGCCCGGGATCTTCTTATAGTGGGAAGAGGTGGAGAGGCGATAAACTTACAGGATAGGTGTACGTAAAAGCCAATCAGCGACCCAGATGGCGCCTGAGCATGTCCCTTACCTCTCCTCCTCTAGTGTTGGCGGGGGATCAGCCGACAGGTACTATTCCACTAATGAACGGTAGTGATTGTATAGATAGAAAATGTTATGTGCGGCCATTTAGTGTTGCAGAGGGTTGCACTTGCGGCCCTCCACTTCAACTCAGTTTTTGCATAAATTAAGAACAAGGTGGAGTCAATTTTAAAAAATGTACTTGATTTTGAACTTCATTTATAAAAAAAAATAACCGCAATACTTTATTTGTTATACTCCTATAATCCTTCTCTACATCTCCAGCAATTTTGGTGATGATACCATGTTCAGGGGCTTTGCAATGAACTCACAAATTAAAGCCCCCCATACACCTTACAATCTTCCCATACAATTTCTGTACAATCAACTTTTCTGCTACCAAAACCATGTAATATGAGGGCCTTTTTAAACCTTCCAATCACTATGTTTTCTATCAGGAAGGCCACTATAGTACATAGCTGATGGTAAATCTAAAGGAAATTATATGGATTGATCTAAAGGTGTATGGGGGGCTTAAGATAGTTGACATTTTACACCAATCTCTAATATTGAAATCCACCCGTCTCTAATAATGAAATCCCCACAGAAAACCACATTCGCTTTGTTTCTGTGCCTTAAGCTGGCCATAGACTGCCCGATGCGTGGTGACATCATCATGTACCCTTTGTGTGCCGGCCTATACTTTGGATGGGGACGCTGGCCCCAATCCAAAGTAATGCGATTGACAAAAGAAAAAGTAGATGCCAATTTTTGGCCAATTGATCTTTGGAGTGCCCAAGAAGAATTTCAGATGATCTGCCGCAAAATCTGACATGGATTGAAGTGTCTATAGCTGCTTTTCCCACCCTAGGCTTATACTACAGTTATTCAGTTTTCCAGGTATCTTTGGTAAAATGACTTCAGCTTATATTCGGTTCGGCTTATTATCCATAATATAAATGATATATCCTGGATGTGCTTTTATATCCTTGCTATACCGAACGATGAGAAAACAACCAATAAAGATTGCCCTTTACCTATTGAAGCGTACCTTTACCACAGACTACAAGGTGTGCTCGGCCTGTAAAGTCTTTCCCCATGTGCCAGTGTGTATGGGTCATTGTGATCACTCCTCGCTCTTCTTATGCAAACAGTGCCCACAGGGCGAGAATGTTTGCCCTGATGGATATCTCGGCTTGAATGTAAAACACATGTTATTGGCTCGGGATAATTGTGTACAATAAAAAACGAAGTCGTTCATGTCGCTGCAGATCCTTCTTTACATCACTAATTATTGTGCAAGACACGTTCTTCCAGTGTGATATTGGCAACAATAAATATAACCCAGAACAAAATAGATTTTTATTATTGTATTGCAAACTAATCCGTAAACCTCAAAACAAAAAAAAAAAGGTACCATTTATGGTCCAATCATATGTCTCAATTGATGGTCCTGCTTATGGACACCTTTAGCAATTTCAGTAGATGTGTATTATACAGCAAAGCAAGACTGGAAGGAGGGCTGGAGTTCAGCTTTAATCTGTGTTCACATATTACATGTATTTCATAAAAGCTTATTTTAGCACTGAGGAAATAAAGCTGGGAACACACGCATAGATATGAGCCAGATCAATGGCCCCTTTGAGCGCTGTGCGCCCTCATGGCCATCTATCTGCCCTATATCTAATGCGGCCATCCCTGTTTTTGAGCGAGATCCATCAACAGGGATATCAGACATGACAGTAAACCACTGTCGATGTCCGCAGGTCCCCATACAAAGCATTGTCGGAGCTGTGCCCCCAGCTCCTTGGATGTCGGGCATCGCGCTGCTGCAGGGAACCTCAAACGGCTCCTATATATATAGGATATATAGAAGATATAGGAGCCGTGTGTTCCCTGCTTTCGACTCTTTGCTCTCCTTTACTCCTCACATACAAAACATTTCTAGATCCTGCCACTTCCATCTCCGCAATATCTCCAAGATCCGCTCCTTGTACATGCTCTCATCATCTCTCGCCTTGACTACTGCAACATCATCCTTTCTGGTCTTCCTCTCACTAGACTGTTACCTCTTCAGTCCATCATGAATGCTGCTGCTAGACTCATTTACTCCCCTTACCGCTCCTCATCTGCTGCTCCTCTCTGAAAATCTCCAATTGTCCAGAGAATTAAATGTAAAGTTCTGTGTCTTGCTTTAAAATCACTCCAGACCTCCTGTCACCTACATCTCCAACCTGGTACATAAATACACCCCTAACTGCCCTCTCCGCTCCTCCAGTGACCTACTAATGACATCCCCACTCATAAACTCATCACATTCCTGGCTTCAGGACTTCTCTAGGGCCGCTCCTACTCTCTGGAACTCTCTCCCTCGCCCCATTAGATTTGCTCCTACCTTCAGCTCTTTTCAAAAATCACTGAAAACCCACCTCCTCAGTCTCTTCTACCCATCCTCTCACCCCTAACATTACCACCATGCCAGTCCCACCCCCCTACCTATTGTATACTCTGGTGCCTGGCACAGGTTTGGCGGTCTGATGTGTTTTCATGATATTGTCATTTGTCCACAGTCACACTTTACCAGTCTGTAAAGTACTAATAAAATGATTATATAAAATATTATAAGGGATTATTTTGGTATCGGGGTTGGCAAGAAGGCTGTTAATGGTGATTTAAAATAAGATATCCACAGAAAGTAATTTTTAGCTTTCATTTCCCCAACACCAAGTTTCTTCTTCAATACAATTTGACTTGATTGCTGGGTCTCTGTGCTTCTCTATACAATATGGCCATATGAAAGCTGGTGGGAGGGGTCCGCGCTGATCAGAGCTACCTAAGATCCTGTATGTTTTTTGTTGTGCTTAATGATGGACTCATTGAGTTGTAATGGCATGGAAATGCAACAGGGATTGCCAAAGAAATGTATGAGGACCTTTACAACTACAGCGGTCGGCAGTAGACGATCGGTAGTGACGGGGACAGCCGGGTTAACTGTTTGAAAGTCGATTTTCAAAATGATTTTTGCAAAGTAGAAGATTCCACCTCTGCTATAGTTAAGTGGCAAAAGGTTAAATCTCAGTACAGAGGCTGACGGCATAGGTGATCGACTATGCTATTCATTATCGTGAATCAAACTGCGCCCATGCTGGGATCAGGCACAACCGACAGCTCTCCATGTGCCTGCAGCATTTCTCCACAGCTGCAGGCACACGGAGCCTTTCCGGCCCTATGTCTTTGGTGTCATCAGTGATGCCAAATGGGTGGGGGTAACCCTGCCATAGACCTCCATGTTAATGGAGGGGGTGTCGCTTTTCTCCCCACACATGGCTCTCTCCCCGGCCCCTCTACACACCGCCGGTGTCAATTAACGTGTAGAGGGCCGGGGAGAGAGTCGGCAATTGCAATCGATTGCATGGGAAGCGGCTTTTGCCAGATTGTAAAATGTGCCTCTCCATAAGTTGGTAAGTATGTTTGGAGATTAGGTATTGCTGGTGCTAATACAGCACAAGAAAATCTCCCTCTTGGCAGTGGCCTTTTGGCTTTGCTGGAAGAAATTGAACAAATGCCAGCATCTAGATATGCAGAGCCATGGCCCCCAGGATGTTTGGAGCTTTAAAAATAAATAAATTTGCTCTTTAAGACGCACAGACAATTCCCCATTGATTTTAATGGGAAAAATGTGTGTCTTATAGTCCAACAAACTGCAACACTTTACCAATGAATGAATGTTATTTTGGTTATTTTACACATGCAAATTTTATTAATTTCCGCTCTTTTTGCTTTGCCTCCCTACAGAATGGAATCGCGAATGGCGGCCTGTACAAGAGGGAGTTCAGGGAGTCATTCGAAGAGGCTCCAATGTACGTTGCTGTGCTCACCTACATTGGCTTTGGCGTGATCACGTTATTTGGCTACTTTCGTGACTTTCTGAGAGCGTGGGGGCTGGAGAAGTGTCACATGGCCGAAGAAAGGGAAGAGCAGAAAGTATGTTTATAAATGAATGAGTTATAATGAATCAAATATTATAGTGAAATGAAATACCTGGAGGTTATGTTCTGGCAATGTTTATATCCACAAGGTTCTGTTAGTCATGGAAATCTGAACATTTGCTGGCCATTCTGTTAAAGATGAAATATGATGCATAATATGATGATGATGAAATATGTTACATAATATTATAATAGCCTTAATTGGATTATATTATAAAACAACAGACAGACATTCTATCCTATGATATCACATTGTTTTGGGTATCTCTTTGTTATTTATGAGGGTGGTCTGGGTGGTGCGCATCATCTTTTGAACTGTTTTTGTAGTTCCAGTAAATTATAGCAAGCCCACATTCCATATTTTCGGGTGTATAAGACAACTTTTGAACACCGAAACATGTGTGCAAAAGTCGTGGGTCATCTTATATGCCGGGTGCCGCCATCAGGGGGGTGCAAGGGGCACTCCTGTCCCTGGCTGACCATCTAGGTCTGCTCCCCAGATCTGTGCCCCCCCCCCCCGGTGCTGCGCCCTTGCGCTGCTGAGCCAGAGGGAGAGGTCTTTAGAATCCCCCTCGCCCCCCTCCTTCTCCTTCCCGAGGTCTGTGAAAGAAGCTGACTGCTACTGACGGTTACTGAATTGTGCTCACTAGCGACATTGTGGCTAAAACTGGTATTGCAGGGAGATTGAGATTAAAGCAATTTTATTGTCAAATGTATACAATTTATGTCCCATGGACAACCGCAGTGAAAGATGAATAACTATGAAAGGTTGCAGATAGGGGTGTCAAATTGGGAATGTATATTACTAATCCAATAATGAGATTGGACTTCTAAGGGTGTTGGCGATCTGGGGGTTGAAATTCAGAGTAGACCTAAAAATGTTTATTTGGTGTGCGTTGAAAGAGAGGTAGTCTTATACGGCGAGAATATCCCAAACTCTATATTTTAACTGTAAAGGTGGTGGTCGTCTTATACGCCGGAAAATATGGTACTAGGTCTACTATATATGATTATGCATTAGCATCTGTGTGTTCTAGAAATAACTCGCATTTCATTTTTGTTTTGGATAACTAATAGGACTTTGTGGCCCTCTATCAAGACTTTGAAAACTTTTACACAAGGAATTTGTATATGCGAGTCCGTGATAACTGGAACCGGCCTATCTGCAGTGTACCAGGTCCCCAATTTGACCTAATGGAACGTCTGACAGATGATTACAACTGGACATACAGGTAACTTATTCATTACCCGCCAAGAAAAGACACCTCTAATGGTCTCTGATATCTTTTGTGCTGGTCACCCATGGTCATTGCCCATAGTAACCAATCTGTCTCTCCCTTCTTTTTACTTAACTCTTGAATGTGGAAGATTTTAATGGACTTCCACTTTGATGCATTGGACCTTTCCTTAATTAGAGGACTTTACCCTGCTTTATCATTATCGACATAAGAACACTGTTACACTTTAGCAAACTGTCAGTGTAAGGAAGTATCAGGTGCAGAATAATTTTTTTTCTAGGTGCAAATAAATAAAACCATTAAAATAAAAGATTCTGATTAACTGGGAAGCCCAGTTTGTTCTATCATAAAAGAACCTGTCTGGACAGAATTACTATAACTGCAGGTAAATGCAAAATGTGTGAGCCATTGTTTGATTGATCCCGCTCGAAGAAATGTCGATTGAACAGGGATTTAGCAACATCTTGGTTCCATGTTCCCCATTCAAAGTATCGACCAGGAATCAACCAGGCAAAGCGGTGCGCATCGATTCGTCGAATGATCGTTCTGCGATTCTTTGTGTCGCCATGCCACGTTCGATCGCACAGGTATCGATCCATGGAGTGTTAGGGCCAAAGACCAAACACTAGCTGCTCTATTTAATTATTTGATGGCTAATATCCACATTGAATATTCTATTTCACCTTCTGCACATTGCTATGAGCCTTTGGGTAACATAAAACATCCTACCACTCCCAACATTACATTATTCAGCACTTAAATTAATAATCTAATGAGCAGATCTTTAAGAATCAAATGTTGAATGATCCCAAGTAAGCTGAATGCAAGCTGCCAATGTATACAACAAATATCAATAACCCAGCCGCTTCCTCTCAGTGATCCAGTTAGCATTTCCAGATTGCCATTTAATAAACTTATAAAATCGCGTGCGACGTTCACGAGTGGCCATGATTGCACGAGATTGACCAGGTGAGACGATAAAAAAGATCATCCCTGATTACACACATAGAAAATTAATGACGTGACCCCCTGCGGTGGTCATGCATGATTTGAAATCGCGCCGCACCATGACAAATCGTGCTAATGGGAACAAGGCCTGACTGACCAGATTGGTTAGCAGCTTTTGTTTGTTTTTTGTTTGTTTTTTATTGGTTAGCAGTTTTTTTCTCTTCATAGCAACTTTTACTGTTCTTCAAACCATTGACTTGTCATGAAGTTAATATAGTACTCTACCACTATATTGTTTCTCCCATAAATTGAAAAATAATCAAGAGGTCCGACTGCCTCATAGTGATCCCTCTTTGGCCAGTCTTCTCATTACCCAGGTCTGGTCAATGACCTGACATGGCTGTATAAATGGCATATATATACAGTATATAACTAGGGGTGCACATAACTTTTTTAGTGAGCTCCTCACATGAGTACCAGAAGATGGTGTTTGATACTCACCCCATATGTAGGGTGGTCTCCCTCACTGTCCTCGTCAGCTTCCTGCATGGTAGGTTCTGCTGCAGATGGACCTCCCTGTTCCTTACTTCTCTGGTTAGCTGTCTCCATCCATAGGTCACCAGCTGTCTTTGGGTCAAATGTAATTATCACAGTACAACACATTTAAACCCCAAAATCTCATACCTCAGTAGTACAACCCTGACATTAACTAAACCCTAAGACTACAAGCAGTCTAAATGTCATCCTGTCATAGTCATATTCCAGCTGTCACACAGTGCTTTTCTCTTGTCAAATTTTACTCTTACATGTGCCTACTCTGACTTTCATCCCCCAGAGCGCTAACAACCTTAGAAGGCCAATCTTTTCTTGGATTATTTATTTACATTCCCAATTTCACACTCCTAACTGCAACTGTTCATAGTTATTCATATTTCACTGCAGTTATCCAAGTGACATAGTTGTATAGAACAGAATCCTAGTAATGATGTTGCGAAGACTATAACAAATGGTATATAAAATAAAGTTTTTATATAATTTAATACATTTCAAATAGAAGGGAAAGAGAATTAGGAAAGGAAAGCATAAGGTTATTAACTCCAAATTTATTATGTCATATTTTATGGTTGTGGGCCAGCCTGCTCTCCATATACATGTACTAAGCTCAGCATCAGCAGCCATAGCTAGCTTTGCCTACAGCATCACATGGTATATCCATTGTCTGTATAACACTCCAATGTTCTATTCGTACTTGCCACTTATATGACCTAGCATGTGACGAGCTATCTTATCATAAGCTATAGGACATATCATCAGTATTCTCTCACTTTCCCTTTTCTGAAAGCCCT
>CM070035.1:144519812-144537270 GCA_036250615.1 Ptychadena robeensis | reverse complement strand
TTTGGTACAGAAATCTGGACCTCAGCAGTGCGCTAGGGAGGTTAAACATACCTCAGTATTATCCTGATCACCTTTATAAACTACTAATCACCCACCATGTTATGGTGATTAGGTGAAGGTGTTCTGTATGCCTCACATGCTTTCTCTCTAATGCTAAGCACATACTATACAAATGTCTGTCTATAGTTTTTACCAGTATAAAGCTAGGCATACACAGTTCGATTTTAGCACGATTGATCTTTGATTTTAGATCTTGATCTTTTCATCAACACCGATCATAATCTAATCCAAAGTAGTACCACAAGGGTTCAATCGTAATATGATAAAAAAACACAGTTAAGAGTCATATAGAAATGTGTTTATCGAATACAATCGACAACTAACACAATGCTGCGATTTTAGTTCAATCATGGTACAATCAACGAAAATGTTCCAACTAGTCCAATCCCTTTTCGATCGATGTTTTGATCAGTATTGAACAATTTTCACAGATCAAACCATGTGTGCAGTATACGATTTAAGTTAGATCCATGTAAACTGTTTTAAGTTAATCGAACTCTAAAATCAAACCGTGTATGCTTAGCTTAAGACTGTGGATACTTGACTCAATTTAGATCCCAATGGCTGATTGTAAATCATGTTGATTTGTAATTCAAGACCCATAGGAAAATAATCTCCCAAAGCACTCCTTACCTTTTTGTATAATATGTGTAATGTACCAGAAACCCCAATAATTGTTCTCACCAAAAAGTTAGAATGTGCTTAGTCTACCAGAAACAAAAAAATGAAAGTTGGTTATTGTGTGGAACATGAGTCCCCTTGCATAAAAACATCATGAATCCGGCTCTCTGGTGTCCTTTCTCTCCTTGGAAGAGTCTGTAGACTTTTGTAGATTGGTGAGACGGTTCATTATGACATGCTGGACTTAATAGTGAGATCGGTGACATGATCACCATTCTCATATCTCTTCAAAATGTCCTTCTTCTTTTCAATGGTGATTGTATTGTTTTTTGCCTTCTCTTTCTTTCCTCCTTCTGCCTTTTCTGTTTATTTTGGGGCCATGTTGTTGCACTGTCTAAAATGAAGTCATCAAACATGTGTATCTGAGTTCACAGTACAGCTTACAAATTCTTCTCTGACATCCTGCTTACGCGGAAACCCGTTTTGGAATTGGCCATAATTCTAGTTATAATTCAAGACATTGGCTGGAAATTGAAATAAAAATTTTGGTTGTAACCCAAGTTGGTCTTAAGTTAAGCTTGTTGTAATTTGAGGGTCAACTGTATTTAAATATGTTGATTACAAGCATTAAATGTATGATGTACTTATTTGTCAGTCAATTGTTATTGACTCAATGATCATTTTCACCATCCTATCCAATTAAAATAATAACATACAAGATGTGGTTTTGAAGTTAGATGAATAACCCATTGACAAAAAAAACTTTGACTGATCATACCAAATATTGTCGATCTGTCCAAATATTCAACGTAAATGTTATTAGTTTTATTTGTTTACTTGATTATCTTTTCAATCGGAAATATTGTGTAGTGCATAGCTAAGATTAAGGTGATGAGCAGATGAGCTGTGGAGAGCAATGTGATGATGTCATCAAGCTGTTCTCCATCGCTCAGAGTATCGGCAGCCTTTGTGTGCCAGCCGTTAGTTTGGACGGGGACGCCGATGCCCATTCAAGCTAATGTCATCAGAGATTTACGGACATGTCCGTTCTATGGCCGACCAAACTTTGGGGCAACAGGGATCTGTCACACGCACATCTGTGGGCGGCAAAATCATCCGCCGCTCATTATGTGTGTGGGGACCCTTAGGATAGCTACTTCAGTACAGAAAACTTGGGGCAGGTGATAGTCAATTTGGAACTGCAATTGCTTTGTTCTTGGTGACAGCTTTTGTGCTGGTGCTCATGAAATACCAATGGGGTCATCTGATGTCCAGGAGGATTTTATTAACTACGCCACATCTAAGAATGTTTATGATGCATGATAATAATTTTATTCTTTAACAAATGTTTTTGATCTTTTAATTTTAGGTACACAGGAAAAGTGATTACGGACGTTATAAACATGGGATCATATAATTATCTGGGCTTTGCAGAGAACAACGAGGAGTCACTGGAGAGCGTAAAGGATATACTACAGACATATGGGCAAGGAGTATGTAGTACCAGGCAGGAAATGGGTAAGTAGGTGCTGGGTTGCTGATGGGTGGAAACAAACCATCATTATATATAGTATGTTACCTGCTAACTGCTTTACATTTTCTTAGCCTTAAGGAGCAGCATTTAATTAAGTTGTGTGTATTCATGTGTGACATACATTGCAGGTTAAACATTGTCAAATACTGATTTCCTTATATAACATACATGATCCAGGCAAATGACAGCACCTCTTATAAAGCACATTTATTGGAAGTACTTTTTACTTTTCTTTTTATAGCTCAAAAAATCCACATTGATCATACTATGTTACATTTTTAGCAGGTTTCCGATAAACTGTGGAAAAACCTGTTTGGGGTGTTGAGTGATTTGTTCTTGTGTGACGTTCTGTAAACTCTCCTGATCTAGACATTGACTAGTCACGTGACTCTTTCCTGTAGACAAAGATATGCAAAGTCATCATCATATGTACTCTGTGATCTGAAAACTTTTTTAACGGCCTTTAGAAATCTAAAACATCATTAACATTATTCTCTTCTCATATTATGAATATGAATTTTTCATAGTCAACATTTCAGGTAGCAATATTTACACCCAGCTGGTATTCTAACCCTTGACCTGTCCACCAAAAACAAAAAGATATTCTTTAGGGGAGTCATACATTGTTGGACATTTTAAATCCAGTAATTTTGTAGTTTAGAACTAGTAATACTGTTAAATACTAGCTGCAATAAATGAAAAATTAGCATTCAGCAACTTGGCATGAAGATCATGTGTTGTATTTTTTGAATATATGCTTTATATGTCAAGCTGTAGAGTGCAAACCACAATTGGTTTTAATGGCACTTTGTAGTTTAAAGGTGCAATATCCAGAAAAAAAACACTTTACTAGTGTTGTAATACAAAAGAACGCTGTTAAAGACACAGCCATTCCCATATAAGGTAGACATACAGCATGTTGCAGCAAAGTGGGCAGGGCTGGACCATGCAGTATTTTTTTTATCTCATGAAAAATAACACAGCATCCTAGGTGGCTTGGATTTAATATACTCCCTTAAGCAAATCCAAAGGACCATTGCCATAGGCATAGTTCCAGCAGAGTGTGCAGGGCTGAAACTTTACGTGTATATACACTAGCATGTACCCATTCACTTAACCCACTAACTTACTTATGGAGAGACACATTTTACAATCTGCCACTTAAACATACCCAAGAGCAGCTGTTTACATATAGGAGGAGGGATTAGTCTGTGTTGCATAATATATTCACTGCGAAGTAGAGATGTAAATACACACAACGCATTACAAGCTTTTTACATTCTCTCTATAAGATGCATAGGTATTTTCCCCTGAATTTGATGAGGAAATCTTGCATCATGTAGTGCGAAACATAAGTTAAATATGTATTCTTTCATCACAAGGGTCATTGGAGACATATAAGGGTTGTTTTCCAGAAGAGCATTGTTTCCTTACGTTTTCCTCATACTCTAAATTCCACCTTAGGCTGTATGACAGTCCATTGTAAATAGGCCTGCATAACAACTATGCTAAACTTTTTCTTGCATACTTAGGTGAATGGTATTTGTGATAATCTTCCTATTGTACAGAATTGTGAAAGCACAATATTAATAACAATATTCCTTTGCAGGACATTTGGACAAACACCAAGAACTGGAGAATTTGGTGGCGGAGTTCCTCAATGTAGAGGCAGCAATGGTTTTCAGTATGGGCTTTGCCACAAACTCTACAAACATTCCTGCGCTTGTTGGAAAGGTAATATATCTGTTAAGTTACCATCATTTAAATTGTCATTGTCAGCAACCTTTCAACGTTACATCTCTGCAATACTTGTATATTTTTCTGCGATGTGAAGTCGACTATAAGCGCATATAAATGCCTGATGATCTGTCAGAAGCCAATATGTTCCTAAAGGTGGCCATACACTGTTCCATACACAGCTCGATTTTCCGTTCGATGGATGAACGATGAAAAAAATCTCACAACACCAGCTGGGAGCTGCTGATGGGCACAGCTGAGAGAGGGACATGGACGGTCAAGCACAGGGAGAGGGAGGGAGAGCCCCCTCCTTTGCAGCCGTTCGTGTCCTGCTCTCAGCGCTGCCTGTCAGCAGCTCCCAAACCGTGTTGTGAGATATTTTGCGAGAGGTATTTTTTAGATTTTTAAAAAATATCTCACAACACAGAGTGTACACAGGACCAGGGTCCCCATCAAACGGGAATAGATTTGCAAAGGGGTGAACATCGATTCCCATTCGATTAAGCACAACGTGATGATGTAACCTTGCTGCTTGTGGGTCGATAGAAAGGGTATCGGCCTGTGTGTGGCTAGCTTAAATTTCTATTGAGCTGTTACACGACCTCTCCTACACTGATATCCAAGCACTGTTATCAGCTCTCTGAATACTCCCCTAATAGACTTCACGTCATAAGACCCTTACAACTAAAGGACTACTGAACACCTTCCAGTGGTAGGACTGCCAATCGCCATTTCACCATAGAACAGAGCATAGTACTTCAGTTCTAAAAGTGTAGCATGCATTGTAGTCTGCTGGCGGATTATTTCCTGCCTATTCAGCCATAAATTCTTAAAGGTGATGTGTTGGGATCAAGAATAATGGTGATGTGATAAACTGAGTGACTGGGCTTTGATGGCATTATCGTCATAACTAAAGGTCTTTCAGAACGTTCCCGGTGTATACTGGTTAGTACCCAAAATTGCTCCAAGAAAAGAAAACACTGACTCATGGGACATAAAGACTCACCAATGCATTTGGGGAGGTGCTCCCGACAGATTCTCTGGTTTATCCCATTGAAAACCATCATAATGATCTGCAACTTTAAATGCTAAATACGCTCTAGTAGTCCAATCAAAAATCATAAAAAAATAGCTTGGCACTACTAAATGAATAATTAAAGTCGATCCTGAAAATATATGAATTTTTAAGTTTATCTGTCATTTATACTGTTTGGCAGACTTCTGTTGTCTGTGAATTAGTGAATGTACAAGTCTATAATTGGTTGCAGCAGGTAGGATTAAAGAGAAAACAAGGCACAGCAATTTCTGCTTATTCCATAATCCATCCAACAAGTCAAACATCAGCTTTGTGTTTACATCCCATTACGGCGTAATACTTTGGTGTGACCAAGCGGTGTTTGTCAGCAATCTCTTTAGCTCACGTACTGCTACCAGGGAAATCTGGGCTGTATTTTTAGATGGATATCCCCAGGTGACACAATTCTAACTGCACCACATGTGCTCTTTCTACATTACCTTTTCACTAGACTGCAAACAAGGCAATTATCTCTCGATTGAAGAAGAGCTGAACGTTTCTAGAGATAATTGGATAGGAATGGTTTGCATTCCGCCTCAAAGTGAGCTCTTGGGGGCAACATAAGTCTTTTTTGTAAGTCAAGCGCAGGTTTGCCAGGCTATGTCATCTATTTTAGTTATTTAAAGCAGCAATTCTGGTAGTGATCAGAAAAAATCCTTTGGCGCCCAATAAAAAAACATCTGTTACTGCAATATTTGTCCCTGTTGCCATCCATTGTTGAAGGCCCTATGAATGGTCCCCCTCTCAGGTCCACCACTAGGAATATGTTTTGAGATAAGGCTGTCATAGACCCTATTCCCGAGGATGATCATTGCGTTGGACTTGGCTTGCACAGCTGTTGCTCAATGTTCTTTGCATCAATACCATCTCGGCTTTCGAAGCTGAAGATCAGTGGTTTGTTAGGTCTCCATACTGGCCGACAGGGATGGTAGGTTCTGCAAGGAAAAGTCCTAGCAAGAGAACCCTTGGGGAAAAACATCTTTAGTTTGATTACCTGATTCACTATTACTGCTCTGATGCTCTCATGCTTGAACAAGTTCTCAGAACAGGAAAAGATTGGAAACATTGTTATTATGAGACCTGCTTTGTCTAGGAGAGGTTTCCTAACATTTATAATATATCCTATAACTTCCTGTTGCATTTACAGGAAAGAAAATGGAGGTAAATCTTTCTATTGAGACAGAGCTAAAAAAACACATTTTTTTAAATTCTCTTATTCTAGTCTATCCAAATAGAAAAAAAAAAGTTTGTGGTTAGTTGTACTTGTGTAATCAATATTGATCAGTTTAGGAGGAGGGTGATTTCATCTTAGCCAGTAAGGGTAAAGAATACACTCCTTTAACACCCTGAGCGGTTAACACAAGTGAGTTGGGGTGAGTTTGTTTTACGAACAAACCTCCCTCCCCTCCTTGGGAATACTCCTCTGTCCTCCATATGGGTGGACCCGCCGATTTTTCTGGGTCCGCCTTGATGATATAATTTATGAAGCCGCCATTGACCTTCATGTAATGGAGCACACAGCACATCCCTGGCCTCAGCAATGACACCAGGGATGTGTAGTGGGGGCGAGGGAGGGTGCACAATTAAAAGCTGTGCTTGCATCTTCCATAAAAGTGTATGGGAGAAGCTTGCACTGCATCTGTAAAACTGCATGCAGCAGGGTGTCTATGCAAACATGGTGCCAGTCCTATGGAAACCTGTGTAACTTGCGTTCACGCAAGCCACTCTGCACTAGCGCACTATAGCGCCACTAGTGGGAAAGAGCCCTTTAAGGTAGCCATACACAAGGCAATTCTGCCTCGACAGATGAGGGATCGACTTCAGCGGGACCAGCCATTACTTTGAATGGGACTGAATGGGATCACCTTGTGATCCAACATGCAGCAGATTCCTGGTCTATCTCACTAGGTGGGGCCACCCAATTTTCGGCCGAGCGTCCGCTGGCCGATTGGCAGGAAGGCGCATTGCAGTCGATCAGCCGGAGATTTTGGGTTCAAATCGGGTGTATGGCTGCCTTTACAGTAGAATTAGAACTGGGAGAGGACTTGTTAAAAACCTTTTGGCAGCTCCTTTGTAAGTGCTCTAAGTGGGTTCCTGTTTTATGAGTGTGACAGTGTGGTGGATTCACTCAAAGAGGATTTAAATGAATTAGCATTAGTCTTAAGTGTTCAGAGTGAAATATATGTTATGCAGGGATTCCCTTTAACGAAGCCATTCCCTAATTACACATAAACACTATTACAAATTGCTCTAATTAGTGACAACACTGCCAAGCAGAAGATTCCCAGTAAGCTCAGTAATGTCTGTAGAGACTCAAGAAAAATGACTAAGAATATGATAATGGCTTATTTAATGAAAACAGATGACTGTGCTTCTAGACATGTGGTTTAATATTCATAATAAATATTTAGTGGGTCATTTTGATATGTTGTAATGTAAAAAAACAAATCTTAATTCGTGTACAGAATCCATCACTGTAATATTACATTTATCCATGAATTTTAAGCATCAAAGGAAATGATCCTTATTCATATTATCCAATGTAGCTTTTGCTTAAAGCAGAACTCTAGGCTTTAAAAACAAAAAGCCTGGAAGCTCTACAAGTAAAAAATAACTGCTACAATGTTGATTTTCTATAAAGTGTATAGAAAGTATAGTATGTATATATATATATATATATATATATATAACTAGATACAGGAGATACAGATGTTGTTAGCTGGCAATGTTAGGAAAGAATAGAAGATGGGCATGCAAGACTAAAGAGGTGGGTTTTCAGGTCTTCTTTAAATGTGTTAAAAGAAAGAGGGAGCATGTCTATGGGATGAGGGAGAGAGTTCCAGGAAGAAGGGGCAGCCCTAGAGAAGTTATGAAGCTGTGGTTGTTACAAGTCCAGGCCACTGGAGGAGTGGAAGCCGCAGTTATGGGTATATTTTTGTTTTGCACATGACTTTGAATTGGATTCTCTGGACAATTGGAAGTTTGTGTACAGAGTATAGAGAGGAGCAGCAGATAAAGAGAAGTTAGAGGAGTAATTGAGTCTAGCAACAGCATTCATGATGGATTGAAGGAGGTGACAGTCTAGGTGACAGACCAGAGGATGATGTTGCAGTAGCCAAGGCAAGAAAGATGAGAGCATGTACCAGGACTTTGGTGTTTTCTCAAAATAGGAAAGGTTGTATTTTATTAATGTTAAAGAGATTAATGCTGCTCTCTGCTGTCTTGAAGACCACCCTCTAACAATGCAAGGAGAAGGCTTTGAAGTATCACATGGCTGTCTTCCAAGTTGCTCATTTAAAAGTACAACTACAGTTCCTACATGGCAGTCTGAACAAGTACCAAGTCCATTTACCATGTGATGCACACACCTCATAAAATAAATATTAAAAAAAACTTTACTGGCAGGTTCAACAGGTATTTATGGGGCTTTGCAGGGGGACCAAAAGAATAATGTTGTACAGCATATATCACTTTTGGAGGATGAGATAGGTTGTTCTAGTACTAAATTAAGGTGGCCATACACAGGTCGATTTCACAGCCCACCTTGACCGATCGACCCCGACCGATCGACATGGCCCCCAAATCGGATCGGCCAGGGAACCAACCTGTTGGTGTTTTCTGGTCGATCCGGCGTTGACATTTGTGAATCGGCTGGTAACAGAATCGTCCAGGAATCAGTGGCCTAAGGTGGTAGGCACAGACTTGTATGGTCGATCGAGCGATGCCTGTGACTTCACCGTAGTCGATCGGATCGTCGATCGATCGCTCAGGCATCGACACGTGTATGGCTAGCTTTAGGGTTATTCTCCTTTGTATCAAAACTCCTGCTAGAGTCGTAAATGCATTCTATGCTTTTCAATGGACATTTATACATTGTTGCTGATTTTAAAGCAGCCATGTATTGACGCAAGGGAACTCATCCATTACAAAAATATTGGGTGCTTCAAAAACATAGCCATTGCGTTTTTGATGCGTTATTGACACGTTGTCATTGGACTCCATTGGTCACATTACTTTGGTGTTCTGACACATTTATTCAAATGTGTCCAGAAGCACAATGGAGACTAAGTCTTATTAAGCTAGTCCTGAATAACCAATGTATCAATTTCCAAGTTAACTTGCCTTTTCCCCTTGCTTCTGCACAGAAAAACACTGTGTTTACAGCTTTGTCTTTCTACTATCTCTGGAAATGATGCCCAACAAGGTTTTCCATTGACCACAACTAAGCATGTGTACAAGTCCCAAAGCAGATCTACCACTCGGGGACCATTTCTGTCCTGGTTCTACAAAATACCGAAGGCACAAGATCAGAAAATATGCACTATTTAGAATGAGTTTAGCAATGACAGCCATCATAAATTCTTATTGATGTGTCCACTTTAAGTGTGGCTGACTTAGGAGATAATAAGCGTTCTTGCCTCTCAGTGCTGAATGCTGGATATGATCCTGATTTTCTCTGTTGTGCGTCTTTTCCAGGCACTTTGGTTACCTCCCAAAACCCCAAATCTACTAAAATGTATGATGCCTCTCCAAGCTTAGTGAAGAGTATGGTGGGACATGTCAACACCAGCAAGGGCAGAGACTGATGGAAATAGTTCTTTGGGCCATGTAAAGTGCTATGCAATATGTTGGCCATGTCAAAATATGATAAATAAATAAGATTAAGGTGTACTGGACAAGAAGATATTGAGTGGAAGGAACATTGCTCTGTACAAATCCACAGTAATTGGCAATAGTACATCAGCATAAATATTTTTCTGCGTATAAAAGGATTTTGGATCAAACAATGCAGTAAGGAAATACGTAGTTATTTCAGGAATGTCTCAGTATTTGGGCAATCATATATCCTGCAGAACATTCCTGATGTGGATCCCCAGTGTGAAATTTCCTTTAATTGTATTGCTATAGCAGCAATAATCATTTTTGCGTAGTTTGTCATCACGCCTTGCATGGATTATACAAAGATTTTTGTTTCTCTATTTCTCTGCAATTCTTAGATTATTTTGTGTAGCTCCTGTCAGCAGGAGATAAATATTAGGCTACGTCTGCTCTATTGGCCGTATGAGCTTTGTGATCATGCTGCCTGTGCTGTAGGAAATATTTTACTGTATTTTCCTTACTGATAGAGTCCGGCTGGTATAATTATTTTACCTTTCAAGTATCACATTTGTGAATCTGTAAACATTTGTTCTAATCCTATTCAACTGGGACATGCTCATTATAAAGGCCCCCATACACCTTACAATCTTTCCATACAATTTCTGTACAATCAAATTTTGTTCTACCAAAACCATGTAATATGAGGACCTTTCTAATCCTTCCAATCACTATGTATTCTATCATTATATACAGTTGTGTAGTAGATCTTATGGAGATTGTATAAATCGATCTTAAGGGGTATGAGGGGCTTTAATCATAGCATGAAGTAAAAATGTTGTCTGGTTAGACCAGTTTGTTCATTCCTAGTTATATCGTTTCTTTTCTCTCTTCAGAAAGACTTCATTAATGTCCCAATGAGAATGGTTGTAACAAAGAAAAAATTAAGGAAATTCTTCAACAACACTATAGAAAGTGATTGTTCAGTGAAAGCAAAGCCCTGTGTGGTCTACAAAACACACGAGTTGTAGCTTGCACTTAGGACTTCCTGTGTCATATCCCTAATTGACCCATGAGCACAGGGTATTTTTGCTCAACAAAAGGTGGGAATATTTTGTTGGGGATGGGAATGTTGAATCGGGCAACAAGATCAAACCTTTTGATATACATGCAAAGAGGTTGACAAATAGAGTGGACCCATTTAGGTACCAAATTAAATTATTAAGCCTAAGGCTTTGACTCCACTATGCATTAACCTCCTGGACGTTACGCATGTTGCGCGTTTTTTGTTTTTTTTAAACCGTGCTCGGAGGTCCCGTGCATAATTACAGCGTCACTGAAGACCAGAGTTATGCTGGGAAAAGGCGACGCCCCTCCATTTACATGGAGGTCTATGGACGGATTCCCCCGCCGATGCTTCCCGCCCCTTGGGTCAGAACCAGAAGCATCCGTGGAGGAATCCGGCGGATAGGCAAGTTTTTCCAAAGTTAACTCGGGCTGAGTTTCATGATGGATGGAACTCAGCCCCTGTTAACTTGGGCCAAACACCCAGGAGGTTAAGGATTTTCTGCATTGGATCCAATTAAACGCAACCCATGCATAAAGGGATGTGCTTGTGAGGTGTCCTTTTTTTGTGTTTCTTACCATTGCGTTTCAATGGACTCAATGCTCCCATAATTGTGCTGGCTTACATTGCGTAAATGTCAATGCACTGCTCCACATTGCTGTAATGTAAGCTGACAGATCACGCCAACAAATGTGTAGACACATCCAATAGCTTTCATTGATGTCAGACGCAGGGTTTCAATGCATAGTTAAGTTAAAGGCTAGGGCTCCACATGCGCTAAAATCCCTGCATTGAACACAGGGATTTTAGCGCAGTACACAAGCCGCCTATTGACAGCAATGGGGCTTTGACAGGGCTGTCTCCACAGTCCGCCAGAGCTCCCGATCATTGGTCCTAGCCTCAATGTTGATGTCAACGCATCACATTGCGTCCACATGAATATGGAGGCTTGTGCTGATATCAGCGGATCCCAATGCATAGTGGAGCCTCAGTCATGCCACATCCAGTCACAGTAGACAGATGACCATATGAATAAAGGCAAAAGTTTTTCTTGAAATTTGGAGTGTCAAGAGCTGGAACTAGCTGGTCTAAAAATAATTTTCCTCTTATTGGAAAGATATTCTCTAGCTTGCTCCTCCTCTACCTGTTTTTTATTTACAATAAGGAGGAACAACCATGAAGGTTATGGTGAGAAGGGATTAAAGCAACCAAAAAGCCCTCAACTCGAGCAGTGCGTAGCATAGTCAAGCCTTCTTAAAACAGAAGGTATTTATATGCCTCAATCCATCACAAATCCCAAAAGTTTAGGTAGAAACCCCAGTTCAGGACAGTGGGCGGAGCCATGCAAATTATTCCTTTCACCCCATCAGCCAAGGGATTGTGTTATTGTACTGAAAGTCTTACCTGGTAAAACCCCCTGGAAATAAATCCCAGTCCTTGGCTTAGTCCTAAAATCTTTTTTGTGCAAACTGTTGAAGCAGAAATATGAAGAATATAATCTTTTCATTTTGCAGGGTTGCCTAATATTAAGTGATGAACTCAACCACACATCTTTAGTCCTTGGAGCCAGACTTTCAGGAGCTACCATCCGAATCTTCAAGCACAATAGTGAGTATCTTCTAACTTTACAGTTAATCCCCTGACTGCAGATTCATGAACAGGTCATTATTTTTTTACGTTTGTTTTTGTTATTTAATAGCAAACATGCAATGAATCATTTGGACAAAATAGTAGTTAGTCCATGTTTGTTTAGGAAGCCATAGACAGTCTGATTCTCTTCCCCACCCCCCCACCGAATTGGAGGTCGCTCGGCCGTAAATCAGGTGCACCCACCTGGACAGATGTTGAGAAACTGAGTAAAATGGATTGCCTATAGTGGTATTGACAGGTTTAGGGATAGATTTTGGGTGGTAAACCCCAATTTACAATAATGGTATGCTCTCATTTGGTCAAGCAACACTCCCCCAAGGAAGAGCAGATGGGGAACAGCATTTCCTCCATAGTCCATAGATTTTTATATTTGTATTGAATTTTCTCAGCAAACAAAACAGCAATAACAGTGTCAACAACACATCAAGGGAATGCAACAATATATCACAACAATTTGCACAATAATACCACCATGACAGTGAATCAGAAATGGTTTACAAAGGAAAAAAAGACAAAAACCAATAATAACCAAATACAAAAAAACGAATTAAAAGGAGACAATGTTTCAGTAAAAACATATCATATGAACCATCCATTTGAAGTAGGAACAAATACACCGGGGTTCAATCCCCTAAGCAACATTTAATCCAAGCTCCCCAGACCTTGTAAAATGTTATCATACCCTCTACTAGCATAAGTGGCCTGATACAGATGAAGGGAAGAATTTATCAAAGCCTTCCAAGCTGCAATAGTAGGAGGTTCTTTATGTGTCCAACACACACACTTCCTTGCAAAATAAAGGGCCCACATCAGGTATGTCCGAGCCATCCTGGAAGATACCAGGCCCTCCACTATTCTTCATAGACAGATTCTATAAAACCAGGGGTGGGCAAACTTCTAAACTCTCGGGCCACAATGTTTTCTTAAATTTGACAGAGGGGCTGCACAAAGAACCTCTAAGGGCCGACTGTTCTCAAGTCCTCCCAGCCTTGGTGGGAAATTTAAACAGATTGCATTGATACATTTTCTGTACTGCTTTAAAACGGATAGTAGACTTAAGCATTCCATTGCAATGGGAAAACTAAGGCCTATAGGAGACCATAACAATCATCTTCTAGGCATTAACTCCACTTATTGCAGGAAACTAGTTGAGGGAACCACCGAAATGAAAGGGCTGGAATTAAAAGACTAAATGGGCAGGATGTGTGCATTTTCCCCCATGTCTGTATTGGATGGATAAATAACAATGAACATAATCCTAAAGGTCCCCATACACGTAGCGAGCCATGGACGATTTTTCGCCCGACTGATGTTTGTGCACGCTCGCGGCCGTTGAAGGCGAAAAAGGACACGGGTGCCCACATGTCGTCCCTAAAGCTCGGTCGGCCAGAGAACAGACATGTCCATAAATGTCTGGTCGATGCCATTCGTTTCAATGGGGACCGCAGCCAGCACACAAAGGGTGCCCACCAATACTCTGAGCGACAGGGTGCAGCGTTATTACGTCACGCTGAACTCCATCGCTCGCCTGTCGGCCCCCCCTTGCTACCTGTGTGGGGGCCTTCTAGATGACCCATTTAGATTTTTGGAGTCACCTGTCACTATGCCCTCAAGATGAAGTATAATCTTGCCTTTTCTGGTTTCTGCTTAACCAAGTAAGAAGCTGGAGTTCTGCTTTATTAATAGCTGAATTTTTTTAGTATCATTGTTTGATGAGCCAGGGTTTTTTGCTCAGGGCCTCACTATTGTGGAATGCATGTGAAAAAGTAGCATGCTTCAGATAAGAGCTCTTTGTAATTAAGTTGCCATAAACTTCACATGCATTTGAAGAATGACTGCTCAGCTGTAGGTGTTAACCCATAAAAATAAAGAATTGCATCTGATAAATATGAACATCTGCTTAATCTAGAATTCATCTTACAAAGTGGTCCTAAGTAAGTGATGATTATATAGTTTATTCAAACCATGATTATCGCTATTAATTAAATATGTGACCTATTGTTATATACGCATTGATCAGTGAGGTTCACACTGCAGGGAAATGTTTTATAAGGAAATGTAAACTGGTTTTCTATGTTCCACTGTACTACACACAGCAAGATGAGGTCTTGTGTTGATCGTGAATATTTTATTTGAATCACGATTACTAAGATCTTGAATATAGTGCTATATCTTTGTAATTGGGAATATTGGGGATTTTTTTATATCAGTACCCGAAAATTCTGTGCATTACATTTGCAATATGCGTATGTATGTTGGTTATACTTGCAGAGCCTCGCAGATCTAGCCAATGCAGAGTGTGTGTGGGGAAATCTGCACTCACAGGCAGCTTCCTCACACACGCAGCGTAGAGGAGACAGGGAGATCGGTGTGCTGATTCCCCATGGCCCCCTTCCCTCTATGTGAGGGAGAAGAAGAGATGCTGAAGTGTGCTCTCTGGTGACACCATTTTTGTGGCTGAAAAGGGGTACTGCATGAGATTTTTTCACTAATTCATTTAAACGCATGACATGCTCTAAAAACCGAGTCTTATGGTCAGGTGCGTCTTATGGTCAGGTGCGTCTTATGGTCCGAAAAAATACGGTAATTGCAAAGCCCATGAACATAGTATCATCAACAAAATTGCTGGAGATGTAGAGAAGGTTTATGGGAACAATTCAAAAAGTCAAACTTGAATTTTAACTTAATGAATGCAAAAAATATATGTGCTAGAGCAATGCTTTCTTTTTTGTAATGTTCCCACAAGCCTCCAAAATTTTTCAGTGATGGTCCCATATTCAAAAGCTGTGCAATTAACTCACGGTATGTCAGCTAGTCCAAATGCAATATTCAACCTAGTCCAAGATTCAACTATCTCTATTCAGGACAAGCTATAGAAAGCTCACCTATCGATGTAGCCACCAGTGCTCAATTCATTCTAATAACTGCTGTAAGACTCTGTTCGACTACTTTTCAGTAGTTTCATTTACCTGAAACCAGCAAGAAGGACACATTGTAATGCAATTGGCTGAACATCTCGGCTGCATATTGGTTCTGGGTTAATGAATCCAAATTAAAAGCCAAGAACCAGAACACCGATTAGGCAAGGAGAATTTTCTATAACCAGTTAAGCAGGGGCAGCTAACAACATCAGAATAAAAATCTATCCCTTATGTCATACTCTCCCCATAGGGATATAAAGGTGCCACATCCCATACATTACATACAGAAAAACAGACTAGGAAGAGAGAGTAGATCTACTACCGCTCCTCCACCCTTCATTGGAGACTTGCACTCTAGGGACTAATAGTCATAGATAGAAAGGTATTAACATTTATTTATATTACATTACACATTATTAGATTATCTTTTTATGTACCAATGTAATATAAATAAATGTTAATACCTTCTTATTTATGACTATCAGTGACTTAAAAGTCCCTGGAGTACCAGTCTCCAATTAAGGGTGGAGGAGCAGTAGTATGTCTACTCTCTCTTCCCTTGTCTGTTTTTCTGAAAATCAGAATAAGTTGTTCAATAAAATGGTAGTTTGCCTCAATTTAGAAATATTTGCTCTTACTTGCACTCGGGTTTGAAGGACAGGATGTGAAGGGGAATCTCATCAATGGAACACAGATGGCAGAAAAAGCTGACAAAAAAGGTTTTGGCTTTAGATCGACTTTGAAGCGCAAGGCTGAGCATGGTCACCTTCATGGCCTACTAGACAAATTTCTTTTGGAACAGGCAATGTCCAAAGAAAATTAAACAGGATTTATTTCTAGGAATAAAAATAAAACAAAGATGAACTACTACTACTTCTTTTTTTTTTATGTTGCTTTGAATTTAGATTGTTAGATTGTTAAAACTGTTCTTGATTGTTCTTTTCTTTCTATGGAACACCAAGAATGCCTTTGTTGTGGCTTTTTGATAGAACATTATTTTGGACCATTCCACAAAGAGTTCTGTTTTCTTTAAATAAGCACACAATTCCAGTTTGCCTATGAAAATCTGCGAGTGAATGTTGTGCTTAGGCTGTCTTTCAGGCTTAAACTCTGGGTGACACTTGACATTTGACTGTTCCTTCAAATTTCAGGATGTGCCATTTACGAGATGTGGCAAGATAAATTCTCGCCTCCTCTGTTTCTTTTTCTTTCCTCATTCTTCACAACTTTGAAATTCTACTTCTGTTTTGAAAGACAATATTTGGGGAATTCTTAAAAATAGCCATTATTAAATGGTGTCCTGCTTCGAAAATGATCACATATGGGTTGGAGAATTCTCAAATGCTGATTACAGCAATTTGCTAGAATTTTACCACTTCGTTTTAACTGTTGGAGAAAATTGAATAAGGATGTTGCCTGTATCATTCGTTCAGATGTTATTATTAATATTTACATTTATTTATATAGCGCCAACATATTTTGCAGCACTGTACAATAAATTACAGTTAAGACACAATGCAAGATAACTCACACAGGTACAGGTTATGACACAGGAGGATATAGAAGACCCTGCCCAATTGGGATTACAATCTAGTAGCTTGGGGGATGGGACTGGCATGGTTGTGATGTAAGGAATGAAAAGATGGTAAGATGAGACTGAAGAGGTGGGTTTTCAGGGCTTTTTTAAGTGCCGAAGGTAAGAGCAAGTCTAATGAGGTGAGGGAGAGAGTTACAGAAAGTAGGAGTGGCCCTAGAGAAGTGTATTTATGTACCAAGTTGGAAATGTAAGTGGGCCAGAATGTGTGGAGTGATTTAAAAGCAATGCACAGAACTTTGAATTTAATACTCTGAACACCTGGCAGCTTCAGTAAAAGTTATATAAACACCCTGCCCATACCTATATACAAATTTTTGTTTAAATGTGTCCATTGGTACATGATGGTTGGCATCCAATGTTCAAGTGCAGTGGTTCTCAACCTTCCTCGCCATGATCCAGGAAGTGACATTGCGCAGTGTCACTTCTGGTATTTGGAACGCACGATCTGATAAGTGTAATGTCCCCTCCAGTTCCCTAAGTTTCCTCCAGCAAGTTTGGGGATGATAACACGTTCAGTGGATTTGCAATCAGCTCACAAAATAAGCAAGTAGAAAAATTCGACCATCTCTAGTGGTTAGTTAGGAGGTAGAGTAACCTCCCT
>CM070035.1:144498657-144514155 GCA_036250615.1 Ptychadena robeensis | reverse complement strand
TCAAGTCTGTGCCTACCACCTTAGGCCACGATTCCTGGACGATTCTGTGCCCGATCGATCACTTCACAAATGTCAACTTCCCTTGATTTGTGGCAAATCGATCAGAAAAGACCAACAGGTTGGTTCTCTGGCTGATCCGATTTGGGGGCCATGTCGATCGGGTGGGGTCGATCGGGCAAGGTGGGCTGCACGCGATTCCTCGCCGATCGATCCGCGTGCACGCGCCCGGTGATTGATCGGCCAGGAATCGTGTGGGGAATCGCCCGTGTATGGCTACCTTATGATCTACCAACAACTATGTAGTGCTGGGTCCTCTGCGATTGAACACAGGTAGACTTTATTGTTTGTAAAGTCCTTCATATTACATGGATTTGGTAAAACAAAAGAAGATCTAAAGAAAATCTGACAGAAAAATCTAAAGGTGTATGGCGGCTTTTGTTCTTAGAAAATTAGTTTTTTTTTGTTGCCGAACAATGCATGCAGCTTCCAGGACATGACTTTGAAAAAATTTTATGTTTGTTTTCTCCATAATTAATAAACCAAGGAAACCCTTACCATAGCCAAACACTGGTTGACTTTTGCACCATCTTAAATTCGATCGTGTTGTGCAATCATGCACTATTTCGACATCGATCGATCATACCACCACACAGTGTGACCGAATTAATCACAATCAATTTACGATCTTACCATAGAGCGCAAAAATACAATCGTAATTATAATTTAAAAAAACGCAATTGTAATTCTAATGAAAAAACATCTTAATTATAATAAAAAAAATATGATCGTAATTATAATTTAAAAAACGATCGGAAAGGAATCGATCAAAATAGCTACAAAAAGTATCGGATACTTGTATGATCTAGCAAAATTTACCAACATGTCTGATCACTTTTCACTGATTGTTCAATTTTGGCTGATCGTACCAAATGTGCAGGAATCTATTTCCATACAATCAACTTTTTTTTTCTCCATACAATCAACTTAAAAGATGTGATAGGTAGACCTTTCCCCTTTTATAGCTTAACAAAAACAATATTGCAGTTAATGAACCTCTTAATATTAAGGAAAGCGAATATACAAATTGTGCTTGTAGATCGCAACTGCATCTTTGGTAGGTCAGGCCTTCATTTTGATCAAAACGCCTTCACCCCCCCCATAGATAACTTTTTGCTTATCCTGCTCCTTACAGTTCCCAAAATGCACCTTAACTCATACAGAACATGATACATCTTACATTCTGTTCCAGTACTGTGGTATTCACTCCCTAATTCTCTCCATGACCACAATTGTTTATTCACGCCTACGGGATTCATTAGCTATTACCTCAATGGTATTGTTTCTACAAGCCATGTTTTGTCAAATTATAAAAAGGAGGATTTGATACTTGTACCCATCTTAGTTTTGGCTTAATGGAGTGCTCTCTAGAGACCGCCCAACCGGCTGTATGCAGAAAAAGTTTTATTCCAAACCTTCCCTGGGGCATGTATGTTGGCATCAAAAGCAATCCATTTTCATTTCTAATATTGGAAAGCAACAGATGTAGGCTGTAAGCTGTAACTATGTTTGTTTATTTTAGACATCCAAAACTTGGAAAAGTTATTACGAGAAGCCATTGTCACTGGTCAACCACGCAGCAAGCGAGCTTGGAAGAAAATACTGATACTGGTTGAAGGAATTTACAGGTAAGGAGATACTGTGTAATTCTGATATAACACATACCTGTGGGCAGAGAAAAACGGGATAACTTGAGCCAGCACTAACAAAAAAAGGAAAATAAGTTGGCAGGAAAGCCCAGTCATGTAACCTGACAGCGCAAAGCAGAGAGAACTCCTTGTAATATCACAGGCTGTATTTGTGTTTATGAATGGGCTGTAAAATGTGAGATGTACTGTGCATAGTATAAAGAAGATCAGATAAGATCTGCTTTCCATTATAAATGAGCTGCCTAAATGTTGCCATGTTTTCTCTACTTTCGATGTTGGATTAGATTGTGATTTATGATCGAATCAGTCGGGCACAACAAAATAACATTCGATATACATTCAAAGAAAAGAAACCAAAGAGGATGTTGCCTTGGTAGCGAATATCATAATGTGCATGCTATCATCCCACAAGGACCAGTGTTGACTGGGTGCAAATTTGGTAAACTCCTCCTCTATACCATATACATTCAATGTATACTCAATCAAAAGTCAATCGAACTAGAAAATCTAAACATGTATGGGGGCCCTAAATGCTACCATGCCATTGGCAAAGGGTTGGGCCCAGTCATCTTGGCTGCAATGTCAGTGTTCACGGACCACCGTTCAGTGACGCACCATAGTACTGCCCTGCTCTATGACCCACAGCTACATGAAAGGTTATGCAGGGAGGTAAGAAGTAGGGTGGAATTTTGAACCAAGAAAAGACTTTAGGGCCTTGTTCAAATGGATAGTGGGGAGTGTTGTGGTTTACATTTCTAAATGCCATGTGTCTGTGCTTTCCCTATGATGAATGAAAAGAGAAAAATTTACTTCTGTGAGACCAAGATAGGAATACTTCCTATCAAAGCCATCCAAATGCTCGTTCATTTTAAACAACATGGTAGTGGTGACATCTTAGTGGTTATGGGCACTTCCAGATGGTTATCTGAGTGATCCAAGTTGGACATACTTTTCCTCTAAGGCAGTAGGTTTCAACCCTATGGGTCCTGACCCCCGAGGGGTTAGAACTAAAAGCGTCAGAGCTGTAGTATTGAGGGAGAGTAATGTCCTGCTCCTTCCTAACTTAGGATGGAAGGAGTGTTACTCTCCCTAATAACTTACCACCTTACACATCATCTGCACAAGCTGGGGGACACACATCATATTTAGCTGATCGTGTTGGAAGGGATGCTACTTCCCTGTTTTGTTTTTTTTTGGAATGTGGAAGTGACACTCCACACTGGCACATCTAAATATCGAAAGTGACGTTTTGCGATGTCACTTCCAGGTTCATGGTTCTTTAGTCATTTTGCAATAAAAAAAGTAATTATTGTAATTAAATAAAGTAATTTATGGAATGAACAAGACAAGTAAGCATTTTAAATATGCGATTTGTTCAGTTACCTTGTCTACAAGGAGCTGACAAGACTGTGAAGGAAGAAGCTAATTTTAAATTCTAAACAGACTCTGGTTTTAATGATCAGATTTATCCAGATTTGCTTGTGCTTTATCTGGAACATATTGAATCAATAGTTCATCCTGTTCAGCCTCTCAATTATATCCATCAGTCAGGTGGTCTCACTGCTGGGATCTGCTGGCATTTTGAGAGTTTCTCAAGGCCATGACTCCACCAGCGACTCCAGCGGCAGCAGCATCTGTAGCGTTATCAGCAGCAGACGAAGCGCGTAGACTGACCTTTATCTAAACACCTGTCAGTCAATTCTAGCACATTATTACTACACTGACCTGCTGGGTTTGAGCAGTCTGGACATCCCCTCTCTAATCAGATTATATGCTAAATAAACATCGTTTGGCACAGTGCAGAGAAACTTCAAGTCTTCCAAGTCCTTTGATCATCTACAGATTCAGCAGACCACCAAAGTTTTAATGCTAAATATTGCTGTCTATTATATGGCACCCAGGCTGCCGCACAGCTGCTGTTTTCTTAAGATCTGCCAAATCCCTGTAATGAATGCAGTGGACACCGTTTCCTCCGAGGCTTGCTGACTCTTTGCATCTTTCATCTTTAAGAAATGTTTGGGAAAACAGCATAAATCTTGGACATTTATTTAATACTGTTGAGTCTCTAAAATGCAGCTGAATTATCACCAGTAATTCATAATCGAGAGTGAAATAGGCCAACTAATAGACGTAATTGGGATTATGTACTCGGTAAAGTCTGGCCTATTTTTTGCCAAAGGGGACAATCTATAACAGCTGCCCATGGATCTGATGTATACTAATGTATAAAGGGTTCTAGGCTATATAGGCTTAACACTGGGCCCTTGGAGGATGAACTTCAGGGACCAAATTTAAAGCTTGTTTAGGTCAAAGTGCTATAGGAGAAGAAAATTAATTAATTACCTAATACCTTGTTTTAACTCCTTCCTTATTAGA
This sequence comes from Ptychadena robeensis, assembly GCA_036250615.1. NCBI lineage: Eukaryota > Metazoa > Chordata > Amphibia > Anura > Ptychadenidae > Ptychadena > Ptychadena robeensis. The sequence continues at coordinate 144,510,073 of CM070035.1, read as the reverse complement.
CTGCTTCCCAGCTCACTGTGATATATCTCTTTGGGTGGCAATTTTGGGAAGGCAATGACATCCGCACCCACAATATGGTTCTTGTGGCTCCACATTGTAATGCGAGGATGCCGAATACCAGGCACAGCCCAGAGCACTGGAAGAGATTTCCAGGAGAGAGATTACCACGAGTCCAGCTTTAAGAATTATATATAGTTAAACAGTATAGATGCTACGATTGATAAGCTGCCATAAATTTGGATATCTTTGGCTTTGATACTTTCATCTTTTCTTTAATTAGGCATTTCAGCAAGTGAAGTCAGAAAGTACTCTGCTCCTTAGTAGTAGATTATAAGCTGGAGAATTTAGTTTTCAATTCTAAGTCTATTATGCCCTCACCATAGCATGTGATGGCCCTATAGCAAACCAGACCAGTTGTCCCAAAGACCAAGAAATTGCTTGTTGCAATGTACCCTTACTTTTAACAACCTATGTTAGTAATTCATAGCATTGGATATAATTTGTGCTGCCTACTTCGTGGTTGTTCCCATTTCCTGTCTTTTTCTCCCCAACAATCTACTCTGACAGTCTAAAAGCACAACGTTTGGCTTATCTCCAAAGGCCCCCATACACGTCTAGATTTTTCATTCAATCAACTTAAAAATATTTTTGGGGGGGAGTCAGGGATATCGGTGATTGATTGTATGCCAACTGTAGTAACAGATATTTGATCGATTTTTTGGGATCGACTGAAAGGTTACATTTCAATACAACTGATTAAAATTTTCCAGCATGTCTGATCATTTTCCAATCGCAAATTTTCCCAATTTTAATTGTTTTAGGTCGATCTAACCATGTGGGCTGCCATAGATTTTCAATCAATCAACAAACTAAATTGATTGAATTAAGTCGATTGATCAAAAAATCTAGACGTGTATGGACACGTTTAGTCAGATAATATCCTGCGGGGGTTAGGAATACAGTTAAAATATTTTCAGCTTCTCTAAGCTATTTCCTTTTTTATTTTTGCTGAAAGAGTGTCAGGTAATGTAGTCTTTTAACAGCTGACTTCAACTGATAAACCAGTAATGCTGTCCTTTTTCGTCTTCCTCTGTGCTGTGCTCATGTTATATTAACTACTATACCAACTGGTTTCTTGGGCAGTATGACACCTTTACATTAACTCTTCGGACCCCCTATTTGACATTGTCAGGCATGGTATGATGAAAAAGTGTGGTTCCCCAATCTCCACACCAAGCAGTTCCCTACCAAGCATAGAGTCTGGCAAGACCTAAAAGAGTGGGAAGTGATATGAACACGCATGCCCCCCTATTCATACTCCTAATTCCAGAAAATTCTCTTCTTACATATCAGTCAAAAGCGTTGTTGACCCCCTCACCACACTTGGCAAAGTGGTCTTCTTTCTGGTAGAGCATGATTGACAGGGGTTATTTTTGGCATTGCACGGCCAAGTATGTTTTTACATGGTCGGATACTGGCACATTTATTAAAGCTTTACTGAAAATCGGTGTCTGTATCAACAATTTTTGAAAGTGCAGTCTGCCAATGCTGGAGATGTTGTTTCCACAGAAATACATATGGTCCTTGTAATGTTCCTCTAATATTTTTCTTCCATGTATGAAAAGCTAAACCCACTCAATATAAATAACTACCCATGACGGATACTGGTCAGAGGTTGTCAGCAACAGGAAACACTACAAGGTTCCCAATTTGTTTCTGATAAATATATATCAATCAGAAGAAAGGAAGTCTTAAAAAAAAAACTTTCTGGGTGTTAGTGGAAAACTTATATTTGCTTAAGTCTCTTCTAGTCTTATTTATTTGGTCAGCGGGGATTATATATTATGAATGATTAAGAGCATTGCTTTGATCTGCCAGGACAGCAAGAATTTGGTTTGATCTCTGTTGTCTGGTTTTATTTGAGATCGTTTTAATTTGAAACATATGAAGCCATATCTATGATAGGAACATTTGTAATGATGAATACCTAATGGGAGGGACCAAACCGATGACAAATCCTGTGGCAATCTCAGTAGTGGTGAATGTAGTTGAAGAATTCATCATTTTTTAAGAATTTTGATCAGGGGACTCTGGGACTAGGAAAGGCAATCCTAAACAGAAAAAATCTTCAGCTTTAAGACGTGGGTCGCTACATTCATAAAATTTTGGCAAAGAGGTAATAGGGCAGAATGGGGCCATAGCTGATGTAGCTGTTGGATGTATAGGATTGCCTTCATTTGTCCTCACAGGTTTATTACCCCCTTGGTTACTGCAGGAGCATAAAAGGTTTTATTAGGATGTGTAAAGCTAGCCATACAAGCATCTACCTTTGCTCTATCAATCTTAAATTTTAAATATAAAATATGGTCAGTCATGATAACATCGATCAAAAGTACCACCACATAGTGTGATTGACTTTCAAAACGATTGTTTCCTTTCAAAGGCCCTGTGTGCATCCATAGTACTATCTGATACAAATTTGATAAACAAAAACAAGAAAATGTACTTAACCTTCCTAGCATTAAGGCTTTTTGGTGCGAAAATTCGGAGTACAGTGTATGATTCCTCGCCCTCCCCCTGGTACACAACTTCGGTGTCAATTAGACCACAGTGATGTGTTCGGGGAGAAGCAATGCCCCCTCCATTGACACAATGGACTATGGCGCCCCCCTTCCCTTCTGCGTCACGATGATGCTGAAGGCTCAGGTTGGAAGGAATCAGTGAGCTTACAGTGATGCAGAATCGCTGCAGGTTCACAGATCACCGACGTTTATGCCTGATCCTGGTATGGACACAGCTTGTTCTAATCGTACTGAGTTTGGGCATAATGACAGGTAAGTTAATAGATGGACTGAAATTTACCAACATCTTTGATCAATGCTTGATCATTTTTACATTTGATTAATTTGGGTTGATTGATTTCTTAAAATATGTATCATATTGTTTGTCACACTCTGTATGAATGTGAATCTCATAAGTCAGAATTGAAGGAGGGATCTGGGATATTACTTCTTTGTTTAATGACTTCAGTTAGCCAATAGTGTTGATCACAAATATTGTTATTGCAAATTTTTATTGCGACTATCGGCACTATGAGAATTCGCGAAGATCTCAAATATATCTTTGTTATCACGAATGTTTAGGCTTTTTTACATCAGTAGTGAAAATTACCATGCACTGCATTCGCAATATGCACATGTACAAGTGCCGATTTGCCCAATGAAGGTTATCATGACTGGAGACCATGAGTTCTTGAATTTACAAATTTGTTGTGAATATTAGGCGTAAAATTTGCGAATACAAATATTTCCTATGCTGCTCATCACTATACGCCAATAAAGGAGAATACTTAAACTCTAAACTTTCTGCATTAATGGAGAGTTAACACAGTACAATACTCTACTACTGCAAAATCCTGGAAATTTCACACCTGAGTGCTCTTTTGGACAGTAATTTTGCGCTTATGTTGTCAAGGGTCCCCTAAGGACAATACCGGTAATGCGCTGCTTTTGCAGACTGTGAAAGGTCCTATGGCCCAGGTGCCCAACTTGCATCCCTTTGGGAGTTCTTCAGCGGCCCCCCACTTGTAGCCCCTAAAACCTAACTGCTAATGCATAGGAACTCACTTGTCCACCAGTCCCCAGCTGACTCACCTCTGCCTGGGATCTTCTTACAACGGGTAGAGGAGGAGAAGGTAAGGAACTTACCCAGGTGTGGTCTGGGTAGCTGATTGCCTTTATGTGCACTACCGTACTTACCTAATATTTGAAGTAAAATTTAATACAAGTTTTTTTATTTAAAAACAATGTCTTCTAGCTCTGCCTGCTGTCATTTATTTATTATAAAATGCTTATACATGTCAGTATAGGTTGAAAATGTTATGTGCGGCCCTTTAGTGATGCCGAGGGCTTCACTTTTGCTGGTCCAACTCCGTTGCCCACCACTCTCCTATGGAAACCTATGTACCTTGCGTTAACGCTAGCAGCAACAGATTTCCTTTGTTGGAAGCAGCAGTAATACAAATCTACTGTGTACAGTTCAAAAGAAAGCTTAACCTGCATATGTAATAAACATCTACGAGACTGTTATAAATCTTGTTTGTGTGCGTAATAGCAACAATTCTAAAGACACTATGAAAACTAAAATTACTTTAATCTAGGTGAATTTTTATATGCAAGAAAACCCATACATGTTAGGTTTGTATATAGTTATGGGTATATAGGTATGTATATTCTCTCCAGAAGTTGGAACTAGGTAAAAGCATATGGACACATAGAGAGTGTCCTGTCACAGTATGGTATATCATGGACATTTGTAGGAACATGTCACAGTATGGTGTCTTATGGACAGTGCTAGGAACGTGTCCCAGTATGGCATCACATGGACATTTATAGGAACATGTCACAGTATGATATCTCAGATTGCCCTAATTGAATCAATGGAGGTTTATTGATCCCCCCAAGACTATATCTAAAGCTGGGAATAGAGGGTAAGATTTACCGTCGACTCCCGACCCGATTTCGGCACTAGGGGCGGGCGTGTTGACGTCATCACGCCCGCCCGCTAGTGCCGAGAATCGGCCGGCACCCTTTGTGTGCCGCCCATTACTTCGGCTGGCGGCAGCCATCCCCAGCCGAACTAATGGGATCAGATTAAAATTAACCGTCATGTCAGATAAATGTGCGATCCAACATGATGGCTGATTTTAGCACAATCCTGCTAGTTGCTGCACCCGATTCCTGCACGGCCCGATCCCTAACGTATGTGGGAGCGCTCACCGCATCCGATCGGCGATCAGGTCGTGCAGGAATTGGAACGTCTATGCCCAGCTTTAGACATTTTGTTTAATACTGTTTTTCTCTCTTTTTTTCTAGCATGGAAGGGTCTATTGTTCGTCTTCCAGAAATTGTGGCATTGAAGAAGAAATACAGGGCTTACCTATATTTGGATGAGGCCCATAGTATTGGGGCAGTGGGGCCTACAGGACGAGGAGTGGTGGAATATTTTGGGATGGACACTGCTGATATTGATATAATGATGGGAACATTCACTAAAAGCTTTGGAGCCACTGGTGGATACATTGCTGGAAAAAGGGTAAGAACATATTGTCAGAAACAAAATGGGCTAGTCTAACTTATTAGTTTTAGTATTGGAAAATTGAAGCAGGCCATTCTGAATAAGTTGTAACAAAAATATGTGGAGCTCATATAGAGAAAGGATTGTGTTAAGGTTCTTATTAATCCACTTCATGGTGTCTCAAGTAGGCGTTAAGGCCCCCATACACCTAACAATCTTACCATACAATCACTTTTTTTTTCTACCAAAACCATGTAATATGAGGACCTTTCTAAACCTTCCAATCACTATGTATTCTATCAGGGAGGACCCGGCACTGCATAGTTGTGGGTAGATCTAAAGGAAATTGTACAGAGTGATTGAAAAGTGTATGGTGGACATTAAACTGTTGCATATTAGTTTTAATATTTAAAGAATCAGATTTTAATTGTACTTTAAGCTCTAACCTATCAACATGTTTTATCTCCAGGAACTGGTGGAATACTTGAGAACACATTCACACAGTGCATTGTATGCATCTTCACTTTCTCCTCCTGTGACACAACAAATCATCAGGGTGATGAAGTGTTTTATGGGACATGATGGGTCAACGACAGGTAACCATTTGTGGTTCATCATTTATTTTATTGTTGTGAGGCCTTGCTTTAGCTGTGTCTTTCTCAGAAATCAGTTAAGCTACATAGGGTTAACTTTCAGACTCAATCCATTACCAAAAAAGAAGACATTTGCATCTAATGTAGTGCTGCCTGAAATCACCAAAAGTTCTCTTGAGGACGTCCGCAATTACAAGGTGGTGTAATCTCTTAAGCTGGGCATAGACGGGTAGATTCTTGCCTGATTCGACAGCCGATCGGCCATGCGTATTTGATCAGTGGCCGAGTCGGCAGAGAATAGGGTGCGCCCCCTGGTTATATTGACCATGCTGGTAAATTCAGAGCTGATCCCAGAGCACACAAAGGGTGCCCGGCAGATTTTCTGCACGATCGACCATGCGTGATGACATCATCACGCCCTGTCAGTTGGCTGGGCAGTCGATGGGATAACGACCCGTATATGCCCAGCTTTTGTCTTTGACCTAAGATTCATTATTATGAGTAATACACAGGGAATATTAATATGTTCTTGAGAAGAACCACAGCCAGCTATGTTTTTTTACGTGCACACCACTTTGTATTGGTCTTTCACATGGAATTCCTATAAAATTGAGTCATGTTTAGGGCTGTAATGTGGAAAAGTTCAAAATACTTTTGCAAGCTTCACGGTAAATACCTAGGAACTACGTTCAGCTCCTGTACCCCTGGCTGGTCATGGGTACCCTGAGCATTTGGGTATATTAGTGTACACCAAAAACATTGTTTTTTTATATTTTTTTTGGGTGGCCAAGAAGAAAAGGATATCAAAAGATATATTGTACAAGTAGCCTGCTATAACTGAAATTATTTCCAATTGACTGAGCCTATATAACAACTCTTCCCCGTACATTGACTATATAGATAACATTTGGCACAAAAGATTTCAAAACCGACAACTAAAATAAAATCCACAATTACATAGCTGCTAACTCATTCTGTTGAATATCCACCATTTTGTCATCGTCTTCAATTTTGACTTCCAAAGGCACCTGGCAGCAGTGAACAGAAACTATTTAAGAGGAAAAGTCGTCTGGTGTCTTTTGTAAAGATGTCAACAATCCTAAAAAAAAAAAGAAAAGTGGCTCGCAAATAATACAAAAGATAATTGCTGAGCAGTGTTGAGCGAGTTCATCCTTTTGTAGTAAAGTCACTCCTGGTGACTTGCTGTGTGAACTTATGTATTTGTGGAGCAATTACTTGCCACTAAGCTCCTCTAGATTAGCATGTATAACACAGAATCATCACCCAAGCGTTACTTGACTCCTTAATGACCTACCACTTTGTAGCTTCATGACAGTTGACTTGTGTTTTTAGCTATGTGCTATTCAAACACCAATCATGAGTTTCTTCATAAATCTATACATAGACACATTTATATTGCCTATCCTGGTTTCTTCTTGTCCATCTCGTTTATGTTTGAATTAAATAAAATCTTCTGATTTTCTTGACCTACCCTATTTTAGACCCAGTGACATCCTCATAGTATCTATGTTCCCATACCTGTCAACTTTAATTATAAAAAAAAAGAGAAAAATACAGGAGGTGACATCACTTCCGGTATTTGGAACGTGGCTCTTCCACGAGCCAAATACAGGAAGTGATGTCACTTCCTGTATTGGATCTAGTTGTTGGCTGATTTAGGAGGGAGAGGGTGTTCCCTGCTAATGTCACATTATTAGCACAAGTGGGGTGGGAACTTAGAAGGAAGTGTTATGCCCTCTCCCTCCTAAATGACCCCGGGATTTGGCCAGGAAAGCCACATAAAAAAACTTGACTTTCCTGCCCAAAACGGGATAGTTGACAGGTATGTTTTCCAGCAAGATCATGGTGTGGTGGAATGGGTCTGCAGGATGCAATACATGGCTTCATGTACACAGAATGTCTACAGGAAGCCTATATGCTATGCTGAGTCTCTGATTGAAAGGACTGAAATCCAATTAAATAAAGGGGCAGGCTGGAAAAATAAATTTCCACTATACATGCTATGTTGCACAGTACACACTGAATGCGTTACTGTTTACAATAGAAGTGTATTGGAAATACTCACATGCAACAATATGTTCCACCGTAACGCATAACCCAACATTCTAATAGGTAAAACGTTTTTTAAGGGTTTTTTTATGGAATCCTGCCTACCATGCATTAACACATAGCATATTGCAGTGGTTCCCAAACCGGGGGACAGGCCCCCTGGGGGAGCGCAAAGGTATTCCAGGGGGGCGCGGGTCCTCGTTCTTAACCTGTCTTTGAATAGGAATGGGGGGCTCAATAATGCTCCTAAATAGAAAAGGGGGGCCCTGCAAGGAAGGTTTGGGAACCACTGGCATATTGGCTTTATATATAGTGTAAAGGGATGAAGAGGAAATCGCTGTTTTTCCATTGACCAAAAAGTGTGGTGGGATTGAGGGAAGTAGTTACTTTTTCATGATGTGTGTAATTTATTTTATCCTTTTTTTCCTACTAAAATCAAAAATTGCCCTTTAAATCTGTTAAGGATTTGTCTTCTATTCTAGGATCAGTCACAGACTATGTATCAGTAGCTGCAGTAGTTTATACATTTGCCTTTTGGAGTGTTTTAGAATCCTCAGGCTGACAGCGGAGGTCATGTCTTAGTCTGAAGTCTCTGCGTTTGCCCGATCTAGTCAAACTGGAAGCATATGGTTTTGTTAGCCCCAGGCTGCTGCAGACCTATTAGCGGTGTCCATCTTCATGGAGAACATACACCAGTTTTCTTGACCTTTTCTTTGTTTCAGACACAACTCTGAGAGTGTGAATATTTCTAACATGTGCGTGCCTTGGGACCCTTTTACAATGTGCTGCCTCGTTCATTTAAATTAAACGTTACAGTTCCGTATTGTTTAATTTTAAATGCAGCCAGGGTAGTTTCCCGAATTGTAAAATTTATCCTTCTGTAACACCCAGCATTCAGACAGGAAGAGGTGGGACAGCACTAGGAACCAATCCGATCATTCCATAAAATATACTCAAATAGGGGGAAAAAAAGATATTAGAGCAATGGGTGGTATTGGGAGTGAATTTATTTCATTGGAACAAAGTGGTCCTATCCATCTGAATATTTTGCGTGGCAGAGCTTTATAAATGTTGAACATATCGAGGTAAACCACCCCAATGAGTTCATTTCATTCGTTTTTTTGGGTTAGCTTTAACATAATGTAGTAAATGGCCAACCTTTTGTGGGCTTAGGGAGTCGTGAAGGGGTTGATTTATTTTTTCTCCACCAAGTAAAGCGAATATGAAAAGTTTGTAGGGTTCAAAATCTTCATCAGCTTCAAATGTCAATTGGTTCAATAAAAATAGTAGAGAAGAGTGAAGACTATTAATGGAGTAGGCTCTTAAAGCTGGTTTGTGCAGCAAGGTTGGTGCACAAAAACACAGTTTACTGTCCAGCCTGTTGGCAAATCTGTGACACATTTTTTTCCTGTACCCAGGGGTACATTTCTTGGTAACTGATGGCAGAGGAGTGAAGGGGCGGTTGGGTAAGGCTGGCCTAAACTGAATTTATTTAGACACTACCACCAAAAATTGGAGCCCTTACAAGCCAGCATATCCATTAATATATGTAGTAAAGGTCCGCATTTGCTGTGTTCCTTAATGTGTGTATCACACAGACTCCCTCTCTCGCCGCCGCTATACAGGTGCAAGAGCTCTCATCACTGACCTTGTCTTACAGGTCTCCACCAAATGGATATCCCAACACACTGGAGATCCACACACTGGATTAAAATCTTCAATACAGCTTTATTGAGTCCACAATTTGTTCAGTCAAATACATACAGAATGATGCATCCATATCACCCTCAGGGGGTGATTCAGGGGGCATTTCATCTGCAAATCCGGGACTTATTCATAGAGATGTATTTGACTGAACAAATTTTGGACCCAATAAAGCTGTATTGAAGATTTAAATCCATTGTGCGGAACTCCAGTGTGTTGTGATATCCATTAATAGGCTACTGCACCTATAGTTTGTCTAGTTTGCCAAAGAAGAAGAGAAGACTCTGTTCATCACTTTGGTTGACATCACATATGGAGATGCTAAACCTGATTAGCCAAGCTGCCACTCCCTTTCCAAGGCCAAGCACTTCTATACAGGATGGTAATAGCAGGATAGATTTAACTATGTACACAAGTTTAATTTAAGAATGCATTAACTTTAAATGAAAACAGATTGGCATTAATTAAAGTTTATTTTGTATTTCTCTAAAGACCAACTTTCAGTAGAAGTACACATACAGCCCGGGCATCTGCAACCTGATTGCCATTAGGACTCTGTTGTGTTGATTGTTGTTTTAAAGCTAAAAAATATGGGCCCCATCATTGAGAGCTCTGCCAACGAATAAGGGATAGAGTTATGGTTCTAAGTTATTTTATTAGCCGCAGCTTGTTTTTCCATTGACAAATACAATTTCTAAAAACCGTTTTCGTCTGAGCTGGTGCCATGGTATGTTTCTCCACATGTGTTTACAGCTTGGCACACGGGGCAGATAGAACAATGTGATCATTATTGTTGTTCTAATTTATTCTAAGAGTTGGGAGGGCTGTCAAAACGCCTTCATTGACTGGTGCTCATGGGGAAGTGTAACTGGCTTGGGGATGAAAGTCTACCGTGCCTTCATTTGCAAACCACATAGAAGATTTGTTTTTCTTTGACTCGTGGCCTCATCTGGAATTGTGACATTGTAGATCTCCAGCCAGGCAATGTATGCCATTTCTGTACACCATGGTTACATACTAGATGATATTGTTTGTGTCTTTCCGTCTCCCTTTTAATGTGGATTAATGCACAGAAGAGACACAAAATTGGAAATAAAAGTGTTTTTTACTGCAACTCAATACACCGTGAATTGCCATGCCTTGCGGTGAGTTTTGAAGGTGCAATGAGTGATATATTCAGAAAGAATAACACCACAGTGCACTACTCCATGTAATACACATTGCAGTAACTTGCTGGTCAAAGCTAATTTACAAATGGACCCTTAAAGTGGATGTATACTCAAAATCTAAAAAATACATATGTGAAAATTTAAGTTCGACTTACCTCTGGGCTAGTATGATGGTGTTGTAGTGCTCCACAATCCTAAAAAAAAATATATATACTTACCTGCTGTTCCCTGGAATCAAATGAGTGATTCCATCTTTATTAGGCTTACAGGGGTTAACAGTAGAGATGGTCGAATTTTTTATTTTTTTTATTTTGCCGATTTCGAGTTAATTGCAAAGCACCTGAATAAGGTATCGTCACCAAGCTTGCTGGAGATGTAGAGAAGGGTTGGGAGTATACTACAAAAAAGTATGTCTCTAACACAAATAGTTTTTGCATAAATTAGGTTCAAAATGTAATTCGAAAATTCAGATTTTCAAAATTTTTACTTGACTTTAAGTATTTGTGCAAAGTTTTTGCACAAATTAAGTTCAAAGTCAAGTAAAAATTTTGAAAATCTGAATTTTCGAATAAAATTTTTAACCTTATTTATGCAAAAACTAAATTTGCTAGAGCAAAAAAAATTTTTTTGAATGTTCCCCACACCCTGCTCTAGATCTCCAGCAATTTTGGTGAAGATACCATTTTCAGAGGCTTTGCAATCAGCTCACAAATAGTGATGGCTCGAACCCGGAATTTGATGTTCGCGAACTCGAACTCCCGTAAAAGTTCGCGAACCCGCAAACTCTCCATTGACTTCAATGGG
>CM070035.1:144446244-144490118 GCA_036250615.1 Ptychadena robeensis | reverse complement strand
CCCCCCCCCCTGACATTTAACTCTCTCACCCCCAGTGTGAGGGCTTGTTTCCATTACTGCGTTTCCGTGCGGTTGTAACCGTTATGGCATAGTTTTCGCGCGTTTTTGCGAGTTTACACAACGCAATTTTTTTTCCAAACGTGCCCCTCATCCGCATCCGCATCTGCTGTGCCATGCGTTCTCGCACGTTAAAGTCTATGGTGCGCTTTTGGTACAGAAATCTGTACCTATGCAGTGCGTTAGGGAGGTTAAAGATCATGAGCATTAGATTTGCATTGAGAAATGCATTTGCTGCCCTTTATGCTGTGAATGAGCCCTGACTGTTAAGCTAGCCATACACGTTTCGGATTCCATGGCCAGTCGATCACCCATCCGATCGATTCCGGCGATTCTGCCGGGAATCGCAGGTGTGATCAATCGGCCAATTAAGAGTATCCATCGCTGCATACCACCTTGTCCAATGGATTCCGGGACGATTCCGTGTCCGATTGTCCGCCTCACAAATGGCAACTCCCCCTGATCTGTGCAGAATCGGATCAGAAAGACCAACATCGTGCCGGAATCCGGTGGGAATCCGACACGTGTATGGGGGCCTTTACAGTTACACTTTTCTAAAAACAAACAGATGATCAGAAAGAGTTTGCCAGAAGTTGACCTGCCAGCAGTTTTGAGAAATTGAGTTGCTAGAGGACCATCAAGAGTAAAATGGACTTGTATCTGGTTTATCCTTTGTAGACTTTACTGGATTGTAGAACTTAAGTGCGTTCCTGTCAATCCTTCCACCAAGCAGGCAACTGACTTAACTTCCTTCAGTGGTTAAATAGGTACAATTAGGGATCAGTTACCATTACCAATGTTTTGTTTTGCCATTGTAGAAATTCATTTTTATCCATTTAAAAGGGATACAATATTTAGACTTCATATAGATTGGGCCCCTGGTGAAGACTGAATCAAGAACTACAATGCTAAAGTACTATCTTCAGACTCACCACTTCAGATTCACAAGGTCAATGCACATGGAGGAGTAAAGCTGACCATACACTGGTTGATTCCCATGCGATCGATCAACGAACATCCGTCATTCGAACAGTGAATAGATGGATGCACACCACCTTTGGCAATCGATCCCTGGCCAATACTTTGGATAGAGACCCTTGGTTCTCATCCAAAGTAATGGCAATTGAACAGGGATTAACCAACATGTTGGATCCCTCTTCGATCAACATCTTTTCGGAGTGGGATATTTCACTCCAAGGGGGCATCTTTAGATTCCATGTGATCACCATGTGATCGTTCTGGAATCAAATGCTAAATCGACCATTTAATGTATGACCAGCTTTAGTTTTAATTTGAACATGGAACCAAGAACTTAAAAGCTACAATGCTATGAACATAGACATCATATCAGACCCACAATTCCATCTGACATGACGAATAAAAGGTTCCATTACAAATGTGAAAAATCCTTACTAAAAATGAATTTTTGGAGAGTTTCTAATCAGGTTCCAGGTTTCTAACCCCCTAAACATCTCACCTGCTGGGATAGAATGGCCCAGCAAGAGCTCCGATGTCGGTATAACCCAGACCTTCAGCCATAGCTTTTCCTTCAAGCAACAGATTGTTAAATGCCTTTCTTTCCAACATTATAACACACCACCATGACTGAACATAAATTATCCATAAATCTGTGTTTTTCTGCGCAAATGTTTTATTTCTTGGCAAACATCATTTTAATATGTTTAAAATGGTTGACACACGGATATGTTTGGAAACCGCTGCAGACAATGTTCCACATCTGTTTGAGTTCTTATTGTGGAAACCCCAAGTCTATGGAAAAGCATTTTCAAGAGTTATTTTGTTGTGTTTTGTGAAAATCTGTAAGTGCAAGGGTGGATTTCTGTGGAGACAGAGGTTGCCAAAAATATCCCTTTAAAAATACCACAGTCTTCCGCTGGTATTAAATCCTGGAGAGAGTTGTAGTAAAGAAACTGGTTTAATTGAGTTTGTGTTGCATTTTTCATCTCGTACTGTACAGATGTCGTGCTTTACATGGCGAAAAGCATATTTTGTGGTTGTGTCTTATTGACTTGTTTGCAAAATTAACTGATTAAAACTAACTAAACACAAACTTAAGCTGGCCATACACCTTTAGATCTCCCTGTCAAACATCCTTTAGATCTACCAACAACTATGTAGTATAGGGTACTCTGCGATTGAACACAGGTAGACTTGATTGTTTAGAAAGTTCCTCATATTACATGGTTTTGGTAAAACAAAAGGACATCTAAAGGAAATCTGACAGAGAGATCTTAAGGTGTATAGGGACCCTTAGACAAGAGACTGAGAACATAGGCAAAATAAACATAGTACTCACTTGCTATGGTATGTGAGTTCGCCAACACCGAAAGTAACCTTTTACCAGAAAGGGTGATTCTTAAGCTGGGTACACATGTGTAGATATGTGCCAGATCGATTGCTGCTTCGAGCGCTGTGCGTGCTCACGACCATCTATCTGGCCCATATCATATGTGGCCATCCCTGTTTTCGAGCGGGACCAATCGAAAACAGGGATATCAGACAAGACATAAATACGGCCGATGTCTGTTGCTTTGCTAGGAAACAGTGGGTCTCTGTGCAAAGCATCTGCTGAGCTGGAGAAATAGCAGTGCAGTGTCTCCAGCTCCTCCAATATCTGACAGCAGCGCGATGACTTCATCACACATGCTGCAAGCAACATCAGACGGCTCCAATATCGAGCCATGTGTTCCCTGCTTTATACATTCCTACATCTTATGAAATAGACTTTACACCCTTAAAACCCCAAACCCTCCCCTAGAGAAGGCAAGAATGCCTTCATATAGGGGAGTCCCATTTGCTTCAATAGGCAAAGTTTCCTTACTAAACTTTGTAATACATATAATATACACCTTTTTTATATTTCTAAGGGCCCCCATACACCTTTTCGATTTCTCTGTCATATTTCCTTTAGATCTCCTTTTGTTTTACCAAAACCACGTGATATGAGGGACTTTCTAAACCATCAAGTCTACCCGTGTTCAATCGCAGAGGACCCGGCACTACATAGTGAAGCAACTGATAGGAGAAGCAACTGATGATGCCATTCGGCTACTTTCTCCTTTCACCTTGTCTATGCTTAGTATGTGAATGCAATTGGTTATGGGTCCAAACTGCTGTCCCTCTAAATTAAAGTCATGTTATTATATTGATTTGGTTTTCAATATATTATTTAATAATATTATTTTAAATTTAGTTTTAATAGGCACATAAAACCCTCTGGCGTTTAACTTTAAGGTGTTGATGACCCCTGAAGAGTATTTGACCAAAAACTTGCTTATTTTGAGTTTGAAGTTCAGGGAGAAGTAACAAACCAATCCTACACTATGGATCTATGTTTTCGGGGTTGGGGGAGTCTATACACATGTGTATGCAATGTCACAAAAAAAGTTGTATTTACTAGTATTATTTCTACTAGTATTAAAAGTAGTAAAGTAGTAGTAGTATTTAAATTGTAATAGTTTATTAGCAGTATTGAATAGGGAGTTATATCAGCATAGCTTTAGATGTATCTGTTTAACTGTATGTTTTCTAGTAATTTCTCCTGTGTTGGGTTTTTTGTGGGGAAATATTTAGAGATGGTGGCATGTGAAAGGGTCATCTGGCACAGCATGGTTGCCTGTTCCTGAGATTCAGGAAGCATGGCCTTGTTATTGCAGGAAAGGGTTCTGCTCCTACGCACATGAATAGAGCAAACGTCCTGAAGAGCACTGGATGTCTAATATATATTATATAGAATGGGTGGCTTTTTAGAAACTCCAATAGGCTGGAACATCCTGGAAAAGGAACTGCTTTCGGTCTCTCTCCAATGCCCTCAGCAAGGGGTCTACACAAAGCCATTGTTGATCTTCACCTATAGGATCTGTGATCCATAAAGATTACAACACACTGCACGCACTAACACAAAGGCGACAATTTGTGCTCAGAATAGGCAGGGGTTCCCATCTATACAGTGAGACCTGCAGATTGCTGCCTTTTTAGTGAATGCACATTCCCAGTCCTTCTCATTAGCTGTCAAGCGTGTACTATTGCTGTGCTCTATTCTCCAGTTATTGTATTGGAACATTTATCTTTTGAGAAAGAAGCTTCCATTTATCCCTATCGAGCCACTTTTCCTAAGGTCTGACCCTGATGCTGCCGCCAACCATTATACCTGAAACCAATGCAATCCAAGAGTAAAGGACCAGTATTTAGTAGGTTGTCCTCTGAAGCCAGCACAAAATATGAACAAGGTACCTAAATCATCTCACAAAAATAGCACATTCTGCAAGAGCCAGGATCGTTATGGTTGTTTCTTAAAATGGTACCTACGTTTGATACATGTTTGGGATCTCACTATCCCTAAAGCCCCCCATACACCTTATAATCTTACCATACAATTAAAGGGGCTTAAAGCCTAGAAATAGATTATTTGTAACATACAACTACTATAAGCCACACCTGGTGTAAGCTTTCTGTAATGCTTTGCACAATCACATCTACAAAGGAATGGAGGTGAGAGCACTTTTTTATCCATGCCATACACAGTTAAATTTTTCAACCTGGTACGATCGGCCAAAAATTATGGAGATCGAATATGAAATAAATCGAGCAGTGATCGGACATGTTGGTTAATTTTAGTTGATCATAAAAGGATCTGAAGTGTTATCTAGGTGTTTCAATTGATTTGTATGTGATCGTACCATGGGGCATGCTCACCAATCTAAGTAAAGGAATCGATCATGTTTAAATTGGTCACACTGTGTGGTGTTACAATCGTGCGGTGTTACAATTGATCGATGTTAAGGTCCCTTATACATGGGTCGATACCTGTTCAATCGATGAACCCCCGCTGCAGCTCAGTGCTCAGCTCGAGTGTTCATAAATTGAACAGGAATCTATGGACAATAGATTCCCCTGCAATTCTTTGGAAGGGTGATCGAGAGACCAAAGTAATGGAGATCGAACAGGGATTTACCAACATGTTGGTTCCTTGTTCGATCGAGCAGTCTTCATGTGAGATCAATTGATCCCACTGTGAGGACAAGGTGGGCACGCGATCAATCGTCGGGAGTAGGCATGGCATGACGTCATTGATCACATGGGTCATCAATTGAACGAGTATAGACTCCTGTGTATGGGGACCTTTAGACTGATGATTGATATTCAAATCACACAAGTTGATCAAATGCAAGATTGATAGTGCAAAAGTCAACCCATGAATGGCTAGTTTTAGTCTCCCTACCTAAAGGTGTATGGGGGGGGGGGGGAGTACAGGTATGATCATAGACAAGGATGTTGTCTGCAGCTGTTCCTCTACTGTTTAGTCTGTGGATAGTTAGTGATTATTTTAAATTAGGCCGTCACAGCCATAAAGTCATGGGGCGTTTGAAGTGAAGATGAGCCAGCTGATTCAGTGCACCAGAATGAGGCCTCTTAATGACTCCATAACCTCTCTGCATTACCATTATAGATAATTTTAAGGGAACTATCATAGGCTGAGAGTGAATAAAGTAGAGTGGGGGCGTCCATTTATGTGTTCTACAATGTTGAGGGACCAGATAAACTTTTCTTTAATGTAATTAGGAATTTCCTCAGTAGTCAGGGTATAACCCCTGTTATGACATCAGTGTAAAGAAGGGGTACACACATGAAGATATGGGCCAGATGGATGGCCGATTTGAGTGCCGTGCTCGCTCACGGCCATCTCTCTGGCCCATATCATATGCAGCCATGCCAGGGATATCGGACATAACCGTTAATCACAGCAGATGTCCATTGCTTTGCATGGAAACCACGGGCAGAGCTGTCTCTCCAGCTCGGCCGATATCTGACAGCAGTGTGATGACGTCATCACGCTGCTGCATAGAACATCAGACGGCTCCAATATCGAGCCATATGTTCCCTGCTTAAAGCTGGCCGTACAATTTTTTTTGTTAGATCGAACAATGAAAGTGGTGTTTTTATTGGATTATCAATTCCTTCCTTCTAAAACCAGATAGCATAAAAAAACCATTACATCATCCTAAGAATAAAAAATGGTTATACATACATGGTAGAACAGTACAATACAAAACAACCTGATTGCCCCATATTTGTACCATGTGCAATGCAATACAACCCTAGCAGAATTTCAGTGCTGCTATTCCCCACCACCTTCTTTTCTGATATATAGGGAGTTATATAAGTATTCTATTGTCTGATTCCATTGTATATTTGTGTTGTGAAAAATTCACTTTTTGTTAGTTTCTTTATAATCCAAATGAAGTGGACACAAAGGTTTCTACTTTAATCCCAGGTCACAAAACCAGACAGCAGCAACAAAATGTTAGCATTGTCTGTTTAGTGGACAGGCTGGTAGGCGGATATTCTGCTTACTTTCTCCTTATATCACATTACATTTGTATGCCGCAGTATCATTTCTGCCTATTACTTCATATGCATATAAACCACATTATCATTCACTTTGATTGACATGGGGGCCCTGTGGCCTTGTGATGAAAGGCTTGTGGTGAGTTCTCTTCGAAGAAACAAGTATATTAATAGGGCTTGATATTACATATAATCTATTTTAGTAAATGCCAGGGATGGGGATTTCACCTTTCTATACTTCAAAGGAAGTTTCATGTTTGTTAGTATTTCTAAATGACTGATCACATATTTCCAGTAGTGGGATACCTTATAAACAAGCTTCAAAATATATATATATATATATACAGTATATATAATAAAATTACACGAAATGTTTTTCTTTCCACTTGAATTGATGAGAAGTTGTCCAAGCATAAAACAATCTACTGAACATATTTTTATTAGATCACTCCATGCAATTTCCATTAGATCTACCAACAACTATGTAGTATAGGCCTCCCTGATAGAATACATAGTGATTGGATGGTTTAGAAAGGTCCTCCTATTACATGGTTTTGGTAGAACAAAAGTTGATTGTACAGAAATTGTATGGAAAGATTGTAAGGTGTATGGGGGGCTTTACACGGGTAAAAGATGTAAGCAGGTTTGAATGGAACATGTAATTTTAAGGTTTTGGGTTGTCCATTTTTGGGTTGGTTGCTACAAAGCATTTAAGCAGATAGTCAACTATTACATTAGCTAGCAACAGTGATCAACCCTTCTTTCTTTAATAATCTTGATCAACAAGCTTTTTTACCCCCAGAGACCCCTACAGTAGATTCATGCTAACCTTAATACTACAGTTGTGGCCCACTACAATGCAGGGCAAAAAGTGTTAGAAATGGCAGAGGTAGGTCATGAAATAGAGGTGGGTATGCAGTTTGAATAGGAAAGGGAAATAAATGGAATAAGTAATTTTTTCTGACTGTGTACATATACTTTGGTTAGAATAAAGTTCCACCTAAATAATTAGTTTTATACTGAGTGTTTAATGTATAGCTTGTTCTTGTCGCATCCAGGACATTGTTATAATGTGTTTATTCTTTTTTCCATATATTGTCTCCTATATTATATTTCTCTTTTACTTTATATATTAAAGGTTTGGAAAGAGTACGGCAACTTGCAGAGAACACAAAGTACTTCCGAGATGGGTTGCGGGACTTGGGGTTTATAACTTACGGCAATGAAGATTCTCCCGTTGTTCCACTGCTTTTATACATGCCAGGCAAAGTTGGGTAAGTATTTCTAACAACAATTGGTTTTAAAGATACTTCCAGTAAAGCTAAGCATACACGGCTTGATTTCCTAATAGTATTGAGCACAATCGAGCACCATGTGTGCTCACGGAGATCAATTGTGCTCGAATCTATTAAAGATTTGAGCCATCCAGCCTTCCTTCAAGCGGTATCACTCGATCCCGCTCCAAGTAGCTCGGTTGGACAGGGTTCCAACATGTTGGAAAACCCTGTTCAATTTCTATTACTGGCAGCTGCAGGAGTGCTGTTGCTCAATATCGGGTCTGCAGCGCTCAATATCGGCTCATTGCACCACAGTCGGGCTTCCTCGATCTGGAGGGAAGTCAAGCCATGTGTGCCCGGTTTTATTTTACTTAGGGCTATAAATGGTTTGTCTAAACTTGGAGGGTTGTTTGTTTGTTTGTTTCATATTAAACTTTAAAGCTTATGAAATATGTTGTGACCTGAATCTGAGGAAATATACACTTACTAAATTGCTAACAGTAGTAGGTAGTTGTGCGCATCTTTCACCAAGTACCCACAGACTGCCAGATAAGTAAAGTTGTACCAATAGCCATAAAACCCACTGAGTTTTACCATTCTGCTCACAATGTCTATCTACAGTGTAATACAGTATAGGAAGAGATGGGAAAAGAATAAGCCTTGAAGCAAGTCCCAAAAAACTTTTCTAAGTGCATGACCTGTCAATCTATCAAGGTTTTTTAGAGTGACTACAACCTATACTACACATAATACACATAACACTACTAGTAGTACCAATTTAGTATTCAAAGCAAGGCTCTGCTACAAATCGCATAATGTGCCTAGCCCCATGCTAAATGATACGTAAATTGTATTTTTATTTACCAACTCTCTCAACATCCATGGCAGCCAGACTTTTTCCCTTCCATCCAGCACACAACCCAGAGCTATTGGTCCTGCTTTGTGGTGGTTGATGTCGGAGGCTTTTTTAGGTTGTAGGGAACAGATAGTTGCAAGGGGATGAGGGAGGAGGTGAGTAAAAAAAACAATATATATACCCAGGGTTACACATAGCTTGTACTCAGATGAGTACCAGGAGATGGTGTTTGGTACTCACCCCATATGTATATGATCCTCCTCTCTCTCCTCTGCGTCAGCTTCCTGCATGGCCTTCCTGATCCTGATTGAGCCTCTGATTAGCGGTCTCCATCCACAGGTCAACTACTGGCTTTGGGTCAAATGTAACTCTCACAGTATAACACTGTTTGAACCCACAGATCTCACACCTCAGTAGTGCAACCCTGACATTTTCTGATTGAAACTAACCCCTGAGACTACCTGCAGTCCAAATGTCAACCTTTCATAGCCACATTCCAGCTGTCACACAGTGCTTTACCATTACATATGCCTACTCTGACTTTCCTCCCCCAGATCTCCAACACCCTTAGAAGTCCAATCTTTTTTTTGGGATTAGTAATTTACATTCCCAATTTCACACCCCTAACTGCAACCTTTCATAGTTATTCATATTTCCCTGCAGTAAGCCAAGTGACATAAATTGTATACATGTAACATTAATCTGCGGCCGCCGAGACACGGAGTTGTAAGTACGCATATGAGCTGTGTAACAATAATGCAGGTACGCAGAGCTAGTTTTAGTCCCCTTTTGAGTACCAGAGTACCACTAAGGTGCACCCCTGTATATACCTCTAGACACTTGCTCTACTTATGAATTGGGAGTTCAGCCTTTAGTAAAACATTTTTTAAGGCTAATGGCAACCTACATGGACCCCGTGTTCTTTGGGGCACCATTGCAACACCACATGTAAAGGCTCCATGTCCACCCTTGATGATAGATATTAAGGATGGTAACAGATGGAGGGCTATCCAATATGAGTCTCCAGTAATCCCTTTGTAATCTTACTAAGTATGATTAAGTCTGTGGAGATTTAACTGTCGTTGACATCAGTAAAACTAATCTGAACCATCTAAGCCATGCATGTTGCTCTATTAATTACACATAGCAAGGTTTAAGCATCTACCACAAGCTGAAAAGATGTTTCAAGTGGCACTGATCTTAGATCTATACTCTCCATGCTATGGTATTTTTTAATGTGTTGTTTTAGGGGTTTATTATTAATATTTTGCTATAGTTATTTACCTTGTGATCAGACTGATATAAATGTAATCTAATAATATAACGTCGTTCTATTTTATATAAAGTTGATGAAAAGAATTTGGATGCTGTAAATGCTTCTAAACAGCCAACAATAGAATAAGCTCTATTATTGCCACATCATGCAGTATATTTAGTCCTCTCAGCATGTAATAGTGTTTATTTATATGCTGGGTTTATGTTTATAGTTTATAAGTCCAATTACTTTTGAATGAGGTGACATTTTCTCTTAACAAAAGTTCAAATACTTAAGAAACGCACAATTTACTTCACCATTTGATCAGACTGACCTTTCCTGATTCCTTGGTCTGGATCATTTAAACCAAGTTTACTGTGTTGGCTAAAAAACAGCATTATCCAATCAGAGAAGTAATTGATCAGCTTATCAAATTGTAAATAAGCTTCTCCAAGAGTTTTCTTCCAAGAGAGGAGAATATTCCTAGGACAATTTACCATCCCTGTACACACATAGGGCTAGACCAGGTGTGGGCAAACTTTCTGACTTGCGGACCACAATTGGTTTTTAAATTTAACAGAGGGGCCGGACAAAGAACCTGTAAGGGTTGCTCAGTTCCAAGTCCTCCCAGTCTGGGTGGGGAATTTGAACATATTACATTGTCAAATTGATTAATGTTCAATACTGTTCAAAAAGTAATAATCCTACTGCCAGAGAGATTAAATGAAGAAAAAATAGTTTTCACACCAATCATACAGAGACATGCATAATTTTGGTTAGAGACAGACACACACATTACATGCACTCTACTTTCTGATGGCAGCTTGTTCCTTCATGGTTGGGTCCCTGCTTGTCCCTCCCTCAGTTGTAAAGGTAGCCATACACAGGTAGATTTTTCACTCTATTTTTGACCGATCGATCACTGCGCGCGTTCACGATCAGGTTTTGTTCACCCTGCACGATCGACCCAAAAAGGATCGGGATCGACTAAAAATCAGATCGGACAATGAAACGACATGTTGGTTTTTTTGGTCAATAGTTTGGCAATCGGAGTACATTGATGGACCCATAGCCCTATGCAGCAGTCTTTCCGATCAATGGATTTTGTGGAATCAGCCATTTTGGAGATTGGCTCATGTCCAAATCAGCCACAAATCGGATTCCCAAGGTGGAGTTGCATCAATATCTGATCAATTGCCAATTCCTGATCGCCTGGACAGATTGGATCGGCAATTGATCGCTGACAAATCGACCTGTACAGGGGTTATACAGCCCAAAATAGACTTTTTAAAACTGTATTCTGTACATCTTTATAAGAAGAGTCCATGTTTCTTTTTCTTCTGACTAGGGCATTTTCAAGGCACATGCTGGAGAAGAAGATTGGAGTTGTTGTAGTCGGGTTTCCAGCCACTCCCATTACTGAAGCGAGAGCCAGGTTTTGTATTTCAGCAGCTCATACAAAGGAAATGTTAGACACTGTAAGTAAATCAATTTTATTTGCCAACATATACATATTTTATTTACTACACCTATACACAACTAAAAGTCCAGCAAAAGTATAGTATAGTATTTATAATAGAATATAATGATAGAAATAATTATACTTAATTGCCTATAATGATACAAGAGTACTGTATATAAAGCAAAGTTTATGTATATGATCATTACTATTCATTATATATTTTTAGGACATACAATAAATCTCAATCTATAACGATCTATAACTACAAATGTTAGGGTTTGCCCAATTTTGGTAATATTTAAATAAGCCATAAATAACTTTTAAAACCTAGAAAATACATTAAAGCACGCATCATCAACAAAAGAACCGCTCACTTGCTCATATAAATTTCAGCTTTGATTCTCTAACAGTCATTAGGCTCCATAATTGCCCTGCCACATACAATTTTAGAAAACCTCCATACGTCACTGTGTTTACTTTTTTATATTTTTAGCATTTGGTTTGCTGAGTTTAAAGTTAACAGATCATGCAGCATTCCTCTGTCCCCATGTCAGGTCTGCGCGTCGTCTAAGGCTATACGTTTCCTTGGTCTAAAATGGATAGATGAAAAGAATCTCGCTGCCTGTGAAATCAGAGAACTTGTGCTCTAGATGTCAACAACTGTGTTCATAATATACTTTAATGAGCTGTAAGCATTTGGAGCACAATGAAAGTCCCCCAGGCTTGTTTGAATTAGCAGGAGATTATAATATAGCACTTAATAAGGGAAAAGGTACAGTGTAAATGTGACACTTTACTGAGGACATTGACATAAATGCTTAAAGGCTGAGCTATAGAAGTCATTTCTGAGTATTTGATTTCCCCATCCCTATACAAAATTTAGCGATGGACCAAAAAAGAACCATCAAGGCGGATGGCTATGCGTCTGACTTGCAGTGCTATTCTGGTTGATCCCTCCAAGTTGGCACCTCCATTTTGCGGAGGATGGACCCCCAAGCATGCCTCGCAAACGTGCAGGGCAAAGTACAAGACAATTTACATTACTCAAGGAGAGCCAATTCCATAGCTTTCTTCCCTTATGTGCTTCAGTCGTCTTCTCTTTTGGGAGCATCTAATCACTGTCCCCCCCAATCTTTCTTTAGCCCCCTACATTATCTTTGGTGTGGCTGCTAGAGGAATAGTGAAGGAGAATACAATCGAGAATCATTTGAGTGTCAGCTCTGAAGTTGCATACAAGATGGTGGCATCCAACAGCAGTCTCATATACATATAAATAAGATGCATGCCCTATGGTTGGTCATTTAAAAGAAAATTAATTGTATGGGAACAGGAGCAATTTAAAACTGAGCCCTTGAACCCCAGATCAGCTCTCTTACTGATCTTTTTAGAGAATACTGTGCGGAAGAAGTGGGTAGCCTGATAATTCAACACCCAAAATTAAGTAGTTGGTAATCTAGCCTGTTTTCACCATCAAACATCATGACATTATTTTACTTGTGATAAATTAGGTGAAAATAACAATATAAAGTCAATTATAATTGGATTGTTTCACTTTGACACAATTCTAGTTGTTGCCAACTTATCATCAACATCCCAATAACAAGTTCTCTTAGCTGAATATGAATTAACTTCATTTGTATTCTACAGGTTCTGGAAGCACTTGATGAGTTAGGCGACTTTCTACGACTGAAGTATTCCCGACATAGAGCACACGGTACTTTGTTGTATGATGAGCCAAAAATTGAACTTGATGCATAAGAAAATTGCTGCTGAATATTCCCCTCCTGTGGAGCTTCCTGATTTTGGATCCCAAAAGCAGCCTTTATTTACTTTGGTGTACACTTTCACCACCATAACTCATCCCTTCTGTGTGGACTATATAATGTAGGTATGCTACATTAGGGTCATGCTTCCACTCTTCCCTGTATATTGAACAGTAAATAATGCCATGGATACAATGGTATATTGGCTAAAGCAACAAAGATATGAAGGTGTTTGTAAAGAATAATCAGTGTCTGAAGTCATTTGAAGAACATGTTGGAAACATGTTCAGTGCTGGTCTGGCTAAAATGTAGCATATATATTTATCAACATCTGTGCATTTTTACAATATGGGCAATATCCATCAGCCAATAGTGGTGACTAACGTAAAACTGTGAAACAAAGAAATACACTGACAACAAATTGCTATTATCTACAGAACTTAAAGTTTTCAGAAGTCTTATAGTTGTATCCTATAGGAAGAATTACCACTTGGTTTAGATTGGCAACAATGCCTTGTGTATGATGAGTCAAGGTGGGAGCTTTACGTCAGACACAAAAGCCTTACTAACTCTGAATGACTCCTGCTAATGTAGACTTGGGGAACTTTAGACAAATGTAGAATGTCCATACTTGGTGTTCACTGAAAACCATGAACTTCTGTTCTTTTTTACAATATAAAAAAAACTTAGGAAGGGTACAGTTTATATTTTCCTAAAATAACTAGGGGGTTGCTAGTGATCAGTGCTGTTTCTAGCTCTTTGGGGGCCCTATGTGCGGACAGGGGTAAGAGAAGAAGTAAGGAAGAAACTGAATCCCGCAACGGCTGCGATCTGGAATTGACCGGTGCATGGGGGGACCTCCAGTGGTCCCCGAGGCCTTATGGGCATGTATATTCGGCACTTGTCAAGAAACGGCCCTGCTAGTGATTATAGGAAAGGTTGGGTAAAATGTAACTGTCTACCTCTTTATTTATATAATGGAAACTGGTTATCTATACATAGATATATATTGTAACTGTGTGCCAGAGTAGATTTTCATCAAGGGTAATGTGCATTGAGCGCCTGGAAAATGCAGTATTAAGTTCTTAGCTCTATTGAGAAAGTACTCCAGCACTGACAGTATCTGCACTAGTAGCAACAAAAGAAATGGAAGCTTAGAGAATATCTTTAAATGGAAGCGAAAGGAAAAATATAAAACTCACAATTGCAGGTATGAAGTTCAGACACCTCAATGTATACATGAAGCAACAAAAAGCCTCCTGTTGCAGCTGAATATTGGGTCTTTTTGCGGACAAAATTGCTGTACATTTCTACCTTCTGAGGCCTGGTTTATGCTGATCTGTTCTTATGTTGGCCAAGGCATGATAACATATGTGAACAGTCCCATTAAATATAATGTGAACTTGTAAGAATGTGTATTGGTCAACACATGTTAAAATCGATAGGTGTTCACCAGGCCTCAAAGTTCCTTCTAGCCTTGGAAGCAACCTAACATGGGGATGCACCACTGTGAATGTGGGAACAAAGGAGGTAGAAACAAACTCTGACATTATCCTAAAATTATCCATAATGAGAGACATTTTGAGGTGCATAAAACATTTTTTGATGTTGATATGTAATGCTTATTGAAAAGTTATAAATCCTTCAATTGGGAGGGATTGACTGCTGAGCCTCCTGAAATTCTACCATTTACTTGCACTGTACTACTTGTATGCAAATGAACCCATGTACATAACTTTTGTAAAAAATGTTATTTTTGGTATCTGACGCACTAGTAAAGACTACAATATGCTGCATAACTTAATTGTATTTCTGGGCAATACTTTTTTTTTTTGTATTTGAAATGGGTGGGGAAGAGTGTAACCCTGTCTGTGTAAGGGATTATTGACCTGGGCAGTTGGGAGGCACTTGCCGAATATTGGCAACTACCACTATGTTATCCTTCTGGTTAAAAGTCTGAAATTAAATACAAGCTTAATAGCTTTGGAAATCTTCTATTGAGGATGCCTGTGTCGGTGACAACTGTCTAAAGTTGGAGATCCTTTTGGACAATGTCCTCCTATTTCCATTTTCATCTCCGGGTCAGGAAACAAAGGGAAATTTCTCCAATAATAGCCAACATATTTTTTTTTTCTCATCAACGCTGTCCAAAACTTGAATCTGAACACAGATCTTTTTTGTCTCATTCTTTCTGATGTTCATTGGAGTATGAATGTCCATTGGCCACGTGCCTTACCCTAACAACATCACATTTCAGCTATAATATTTCCTGTTACCCCCGGGGCGGGGTTTAATCAAATTTCTATTCATTCTGTTAAGATGTTTTTATATTGTGAAATATTTTTTTTCAATGTTTAAAGGTTTAATGTTGCATCTATTTAATAAACATTGAACAGGTTTTTATCTTACAACAAATAAAGATTATTTTGTTATTTTAAGCAATCTGACCTGAGAACATTTCCTTGTGTGACTCTAGTACACTTAGCAGAAAAGAATATGTCTGTTATTGTATTGGAAATACTTCTGTACAAAATGTATCCAAACTCAGATTGTGACCGATGGGTATATGTAAACCTCAACAATGCGCTTCACTGATTGGCTCCCTGTTAAGGTAGCCATACACAGGTCGATTTGTCAGCGATCGTTTGCCGATCCAATCTTTCCAGGCGATCAGGAATCGGCAATTGATCAGATCGGGAATCGATACAGCACCACCTTGGTAATTTGATTTGTGGCTGATTTGGAAATGAGCCAATCTCCAAAATGGCCGATTCCACGAAATCCATCGATCGGAAAGGCTGCTGCATAGGGCTATGTGTCCATCAACATACTCCAATTGCCAAAAACACCAACATGGCAGTTCATTGTCCGATCCGATTTTTAGTCGATTACGATTTTTTGGGGTGGATCGGGCAAGGTGAGCAAAACCCGATTGATTGTCAATCGAACTCATGAACGCGTGCAGTGGTCAAAAATCTAGTGGAAAATCGACCTGTGTATGGGCTACCTTTAGATTTATCACACTATATTACTAAACTTTCACACAGTGGCAGGTAGGGCTTTCTGGGCTGCTGCCTTTTGTCATGTCCTT
Source organism: Ptychadena robeensis (assembly GCA_036250615.1). NCBI lineage: Eukaryota > Metazoa > Chordata > Amphibia > Anura > Ptychadenidae > Ptychadena > Ptychadena robeensis. The sequence goes on along the minus strand of CM070035.1, from coordinate 144,473,988 downwards.
TCGGCTGCAGCCCGTTTCAACGTCCGGGCACTGGAAACACGACTTTACCAGATGTTGATGTGAATGGTCCCTAAAAAGGTCATCATATCAGATGTTCACAATTGCCACATATACTTCAGATAAAGTCCACAATTGTTTTTTTTTTCCATATTCATGGACCCCAAAGTTAGGCGGTTGACGTATAGCCGGCTGTCCCCCATCACAGAATAGTGACCTGCAGAATTATATTTCAAATGAGGGAAGGGAGGTGAACTGATCACTTTAGTTAATCTGGCCATGCACGGTTCGATTTTTTTCTTTCGATCGACTTAAAACTATCGATTTTTAAGTCGATCGAATGGAAATCTATACCTGCCAAGCTGGTGCAATCGACCAAAAGTAATAACCATCGAACATAAAATTGACGTTTGCAAGAAAATCTGACGATGGAATAGCAAAATAATCAACCTGTGTATGGCTAGCCTTAGGGTCCCCACACGAGTAACGAGCGGTGGCCGATTTTGCTGCCGACCTATGTGCGTGTTTGCTTGCGGCTGTCAGTCGGGGCAGATCCCTGTCACCCCAAAGCTTGGTTGGCCAGAGAACGGACATGTCTGTAAATCTCTGGCCGATGCCATTAGCTTGAATGGGGACCGGTTTAGCAGTGCTTCGCACTAAGGAGCTGTCCAGCACGTTCGTTGTGTGTTCTTATACCACACCACAAGGTGTACAAATTGGGTAAATACTGGTAATAACTGTGTATTATATTAACATGTTTTACTATATTCACATTGTACCTCTTACAGGAAACATAAATAACTTTTTAATACATAAAATTGCAATGGACAGTTACTGATTTACAGAAAAGATCCTGAATAGTTTTCAAATTGTAGCTGCATTTCGTAAGAGAAACATCTGCTCTTTAAAAAATGCAATATAATTAGTTATAACTAAATTGGTTTGTGTATGTATGTGTATTCTTTTGTCTGTGTAGTTCTATTGACAGGAACCGCATAGTGTGTTCTAAGAAATCCTCCAGTCCAACCACCCTGTGCACATTACTTGTCCTCCATTTAACAATCCAGCCCGAGACTATACCTAACATTTCTTGCGGTGAATGAACAAATTACTATAGGTCTGGTATGCCTAAAAGAGTACAAAGAATTTGTTTCCCCACCTCCCATTCTCGGGTTTGGGGATAAAAGGGATTTTATGTCCTTGTTTACCTGTTACTTGTTTGCAGAAAACAAGATTGGAATAAACCTCCTGAAGAAGCAAATGATTTTTGCAAAACATGTTGAGAACAAGAAATCTTGTAACAGATTTGTCTACCACATGATAACACTAACATTGACTATGTATGTTAATATGTCAATATGCAAAAGTGTGTTTTTGACACTATAGTGAAATGTGTGTATACCGATATATACTGTAAATGTCTGCTTCAGGTGGCATAACATCTGTAACTCATTGTTCTAGCATTAAAAGTGCTTGATGTCATACTCTTGTTGTACTGCCCTCTTAAAAATAACTTTTAATTCCCAAACCCCAGAATGGGAGGTGAGGAAACAATTTCTTTGTAGGTTGTCCTACTATGTTGGGATGTGGCAGACGGGCATTCTAGGCACGGTCAATCCACTTTACTTCTATGCCTTGTATGGCTTGTGCAGGAGGCACTAGGCATGATGGGTGCTTCACATCTTCTTAATTTCTCAGGGTCCACATACACCCCATATATGCCATGCGCGCTCACGGCCATCCATCTGGCCCATATCATATGCGACCATCCCTCTGGGGACCAATCAATCTTGCTCGAAATCAGGGATATCAAACATGACCGTAAATCACAGTCGATGTCCATTGCTTTGCATGGAGACCGCAGGGTCTGTGTCTCCAGCTCCTTCGATATCAGGCAGCAGCGCGATGACGTCATACCCATTTTCCCATCCACTACTCAGCAAACCAACTGGCCGTGATGATGTCATCATGCACGGCCACTAGTGCAGAGAATCGTCCGGACACCCTTTGTGTGCCAGCCATTACTTCGGATGGGTACTGCCATCTCCATCTGAACTAATGGGATAGGCCAGGAATTTACCGGCTTGTCAGATCACTGTGTGATCCGACATGCAGCAGATTCTGGCGCACCTGATTTTCGGCAACCGCTCGGTGGGAATGTGCATGGCGGTCAATCTGCCCGTCTATGCCCAGCTTTAGAGAGTTATGATTTGACATTCCAGGGTGTGATAACTTGACTAGATTTCAATAAATACCGTGTTTCCCAGACAATAAGGCAGTGTCTTATATAAATGTTTGTTTCCAAAGATGTCCTACATCCTATTTTCGAGGGATGTCTTATTTTTCCATGAAGAAGAATATGGCAGTGGGGGAGTAATTTAAAATGACACGGGGGAATCAAAATGGAACAGGAGACTCAGAGGGGGGATTACCATTTTAGTAACCCCTTCTGATCCTCCTGTGTCATTTTGATTGCCCCCTCTGATGCCCCCTGTCCAGAGTTACAGTACCGTATATTTGGGGATGCCTTATTTTCGGGGGAATGCTTTATACTTCAGGGAAACAGGTTGTTGTGTATAAAAAAAAGAACAAACATATCCTTTTGGAGCAAAAATGTATACAAGGTCCTGCCTTATTTTGGGGAAAACAGGATATTTGTCTTGTTTCTTTTCCTCCAAAATACATGACATAGAAAAGGCAAATGATGAGAAAAAAAGACTTCCACCATTGGGCTTTATGTATTTGACGGGACTTGTGCTTTATAGCTTGCTAACAACGCTCTATTTTTGGTTTTGTGAGAAAAAAACGTACTTATAATAATATACGCTCTAACAAAAGTTTGTTTTCCTAAGTCTCTCAAACCACAAAAGTCTTTCTTTTTTCAGGGCTATATTTCTTAAACCACTAAAGACACAATAACATGTAATTAAATGTCAGAACCAGGGTGGCCTACATAAAAAGGGACAGAGAAATGAGTGCTCTCCAGAAGAAGAAAACATTGTTGTAGAAATTATAGGGGGAAAAAAATCTTCGTAAAATGAAGCCACGTCCATTGTTCTATTTCATTTCCAAAATACTTAACTACGTTAGATATTTCACTGTAGAATAACGGAACATTTGTGAATGCTCTTGTAAAATCCTTTTTCCAAACCAGTAAAAATTGTCATAAAACATGCAGATTTTTTTTCTTTTGACCTAGGTCAGTGATGGTGAACCTTTCAGAGGCCGAGTGCCCAAACTGTGACCCAAACCCTACTTATTTATCTCAAAGTTCCGGCATGGCAATATAACCTGAATTACACACATACAAGTCATATACACACACGAAACATGTATACACACACTCTTATTCTTATAAGATAGAATAGGAGAGGGTATGGGGCACTGTGTGGGGAAGAGAACTGACATCATTGAGTGCCATTAGGCTTCAGTTCTCTCCTCTGTGCTGGCTGACAGCTTACATGCCCACAGAGAGGGCTCCGAGTGCCACCTCTAGCCCCCGTGTGATAGGTTCGCCATCACTGACCTAGGGATATTAATTGAGAAATATTACACAAATATCACCTAACCGATATTATGATAATAGAGACCAGTGCTGCACCTCCAGCTCCTTCGATATCAAGCTTAGCACGATGACGTAATTGCGCTCAGCTCGAAGTCTGATCCATCTCACGGCATCCACCAGTGTATGGCAGCTAAAGTGCTAACAAAGTCTGTTATTACAACGGAGTGGAGTTTAGTCCGCAAATTAAGAAAGTTCAACTTTACAGGATGTTTGGAGATCATATTATAGGCTTTTTCTGGAGTGGATTTTATGATGTTTACACTTAACCTATTCTAAATTTAGTTTCCAAATATGTAACATTTTTTTGTAACCTTATACAATTTTAGATTGAGGTATTTGAAAACATGGGCTAACCGATATATCTTCCTACAATTTTGATAGTAATCCCAAAGGTTTATATATAAAATGTTTACACATATATTGAGATTACTTTGTATGTTTTAACATACAGTATTTCTGAGTGTGGCTTGGGTAGACTAGACCATTTAAAGGATCCGTAACTAGTGATGGCCGAACTGTCCTCAAAGTGGACAGTTTGGCTGCGAACATGGCCCTTCTTCTAGCCAGCAAGCAGTACGGGTGTTCGACCCGCCCCATACGCTGGCTAGAAGGAACTGACTATTCTTCCTCCGGCAGGATCAGGAGCAGCGTGATCCCACCGGAGGAAGAATATTTTCACTAGAAGACCAGTAGAGAACCCTGTCTTCTAATGAAAAGCCGGCTCTAAAAACCAGACGTGATGTCACTTCCGGCAATCGAAACCAGGAACTATGCGTTTCAGGTGCCGGATGTGACGTCACTGAAGTCACTTATGTTTTTTCCGATGCAAATTCCCAGCTGAGCGGCAGGGAATTTGAATCTGCCGGCAAACAGGCGGACGTCGGACTTTTTTAAAAGTCTGATCCGCCTGTTCGCGAACGGATCTGGACGATGTTCGACCATCACTATCCATAACCCTTTGCAGTGATTTTTTAATAATTTGCTGATTAGAGTCTGACACTTGGAGCCTAGAGTATTGAACCTTTTCACAATATTCAAAATTGTATGAGATTTTGGGGGTTTTCATAAGCTGTAATCCATAACCATCACAATTATAACAAATAAAGGCTGAAATGTCTCGCTTTGCAAGTAATCATATTTTTCATTTACCTTATAAGTTGAATTACTGAAATACAGGAACTTTTAGGCGATATTACAATTTTTCCCAAATCGCCTGTACACTGCTAATAAAAAAAGTCACAACCTGGACTTACCTAAACAAATACAGTAAGTAACAGCCTTCTATTGGATGGGGACTAGAGTGATTAATGTGTTTCAGCTGGCAACATGTTATTTAACCCTAACTGAGGTAGGGAGTAGCTTCTCATTTCTTAAACAACTAAGTCACAAGACATATCCTGTGGTTGTGGGAAAGATGTTACGCTGTTTGAAAAGGGTCAAGTTACTGGCCTGCATCAAGCAAAGAAAACAACTAATGAGATTGCTGAATCTTTAAAATTGGGTTAAAAAGTGTTGAACGCTTTATTAAAACCTGGAAGGATGGTAGTGAACCATCATGTTTGAGGAAGAAATGTGGTTGGAAAAAAATCTTACATGATTGTAATCTTGATCACTGAAACGTGAAATCAAATTATAATCAAGAGTAGAACTCACAGCTATGTTTAATTATGTAAGTAAGAACATTTCCACATGTATAATATGAAAAGAACGTGAGCTATTGGGACTAAGCCACCTTCCAGTCTTCAGAAAACCAGCCAGTAAGGCTATTGGGGGGAAAAGGCTTCAGTTAGCGAGGGAGCATAGAAATTGGACCCTGGAGCAATGACAATGGGCCATGTGGTCTGATGAGTCCAGATTTAACTTTCTGGATAGATATGGGCAGATAAGTGTAAAGCTGGGAATAGACGGTACGATTTACGTCTGTTCCTTATCCGATTCTATGCATTAGCAGGCAGCGTGATGACGTCATCACACCCACCTGCTAGTGCCGAGAATCGGACGGCACACTCTTTATCTGCAGCTCATTACTTCGGTTGGGGGCACCCGTTCCCAGCCGAACTAATGGGATTGAGCTAAAATTTACCATCCTGGCGGATAACTGTGCGATCCGTCAGCCCAATCCTCGTTGGTTGCAGCCTCCAATTCCTGCACGACCTGATCCTTAAGGGATGCGGGAGCGCGCACAGCATCGGATCGGGGATCGGATCGTGCAGGAATTGGTGCGTGTATGCCCAGCTTAAGAAATTAAAAAGATGTGAAGGACCCATCATGCCTAGTGCCTCCTGTACAAGCCAGAAGGGAGTGGGGGTAGTGTTTGTGATTTCTGGTTGCTTCAGTTGGTTGGGTTTATGTTGAACAATGGGCTACAAAATTAAGATCAGCCAAAACCAAACATAAAAAATGAAGGTGAATTTTTGGGTTACTAAAGTGTGTTAAAATACTGAATATATTAATATTTTGTGACCAATGTATATTCTAAAATGGTAAAGATGCAAATAAAAAGCACCCACATAACAAATTATACAAAATTCATTCTACATTTACTACACATATTATAGTTGTCTACTCCAAATGTCAATTACTCTGATGTGTTCCACCTGAGGGGCTTCTACAGGAAATATAAAATCTAAGGTGATTATGCAGAGTACAGTCTAGTCACATCCAAATTTGTATCACTACAGTTAAAAAGTGACCGAGTAACCATGACCGAGTAACCAGTAGGGTTCCTGATCCCAGATTGGCTTGTACAATATGGGGGACCCGAGATAACTTCTCTACAGCCAAAGAGCAAACAGTTTGCTTACAGGTTCTGCAAAATGACTCTCAATTAGTCTGGTCCCCCCACTGAACTGCTGGCATTCAAACCAATCCCCTCCATGGTCCTGTCGTCACTGGTAGATCATCTGGATGCCAAAAATTCTAATGCTTTTTTATATGTGTATATGCATTTTTACCAATTTATAGCATCGGTCACAAAATAATAATTAAAGCATTTTTTAGTATATTCTAGTAAATATTTATTATCTATTATAATATCTATTATTTAGTATCTATTATAGTATATATTTTGACATTCTTTATTTTCTATTGAGCTCGGTATAGGCAGATTATCAAGGTGTTGCATTATTCATTCAGTTCTGCATTTGGGGATTTTTTCAGTTCTTGGATTTGGTACTGAATGACGTGACTGATGTTTTTCCATGAATGGACTTCCTTAATGGAAATACTCCAAGAAGACAATGTTATTAATTTATCAAGCTTGAATTGTGTAAAGGTAGCCATACATTCTCTCTCTATAGATAAGGGACAGACTGCAACGTGATGGCCTCATCCTGAATAATCGCAGCAAACGCTCAGGGGAATCGATCGTTTGGGAATCAAACGCTAAATCGACCTGTGTATGGCCAGCTTAATACAGTAATTTTCATCATGCACACAGCTTCTGGGTAGAGGTGCAGATTTATTTCCCATAAATCATTGCTGTAAAGCCTATTAATATCTGGCTTCCACTTAACCTGTTAAGCTGGCCATACAACTTTAGATCTCTCTGTCAGATATCCTTTTGATCTACCAACAACTATGTAGTACAGGGTCCTCTGTGATTGAACACAGACTTGATTGTTTAGAAAGTCCCTCATATTACACGGTTTTGGTAAAACAAATAGAGATGTAAAGGAAATCTGACTGAGAGATCTAAAGTTGTATGGGGCCCTTAATTTTTAAATTTCAACATCTGATTAATCACTTCTAGCAGATAATGCAGATTGTACCAGCAGAGCCTGCACGAAGGGGTAGGCGGGAGCTGGGCGTGTCCGGGTCGTGTTGGCGAACATGACGGACATTTGACATTTAAGCCGGGGCGGAATTTAGGGCATAAAAGAGGTAGCGACCGGAAGTCGGGCCTCTTTTATTCAGGGATGCACACATCCTCCCTCGTTTTATTGTTGGTTTTCTGTTTTTCTGTTGTATTTTGTATTTGTTTTGTCACAGCAGGCAGGTTCCTCATCAGTGCCGAAAGAGGTTTTAAGGAATAGACGTGACGTGCTTATTTAGGTATGGCATTCATCAAAACGGGGAAATTGGATTGTTATATAGAGGGCTCAGGCCCTAGTTTTTCAGTATTATTTTCCTGGCTTAACAGGAGGTTATTTAAGTTGGAAGTACCCACCGTGCTGGATTAAACAGGGCAGGTGGCTGGTACAGACGGTGTTAATATGTTATGTAAAGTTACTTAAAGTATTTAAATTGAATATTTAAAGTAATGTACTGTATAGTGGCACTGTCGAGGGAATAATTTCTGTTTGGTGATAAGCTGTGGCCTTTTTGTAACTTGCACACTTAATACAGATTATCTTTTGAAGAATCTTGAGTCTCTGTGTCTTATTTCAAGGTTGGGGTAAGAGGGGGTATATAGGCAGCTCAGCACTGCCCGGTCATGAGAAAACTACACAAGACCCATTTTGAAGATGCTCTGATCCAGATGCACAATTAGGTCCTTGTCAAAGTCTTTCAGAAAAGTTTAGTCATCATTGCAATAAAATGTAAACCTGTCCACGACACGTCCAATGCTATGCAATGGATGCATACACATAGTGGCATCAGTGTCAACATGGGTAAACATACCATTGAATAAGCATAGGACGCATCAAAAATGTGTCTGCTGCTTTTTGGACACATTTGGCCTCATATTCATTGCATTAAAATACCCGCATTTGACATGCATCAATCGTGAGTACCTATAACCTGTCCAATGCAATGTAATAGTCACCTACACACAGACACTTTTTCCATAGGAATTATAGGAATCAAATCTTTAAACATGTTAAGCTAGCCATACACGTGTCGGATTCCATGGCCAATTGATCACTCACCCAATTGATTCCGGCGATCTCAGCGGGAATGGGAGCTGCAATCAATCAGCCAATTAAGAGGATCCGATCGCTGCATACCACCTTGTCCGAGTGATCGCGTCCAATTGATCGGGGGCTCAGAACGCGATCACTCGGACAAGGTGGTATGCAGCGATCGGATCCTCTTAATTGGCTGATTGATTGCAGCTCCCATTCCAGCTGAGATCGCCGGAATCAATTGGGTGAGTGATCAATTGGCCATGGAATCCGACACGTGTATGGCTAGCTTTAGAGTTTAACACAACCATAATGAATTTTAGACAGGGTATTGCAAATGATGGGAACTAGACTTTACTTATACCAATTTCTCCTGCTTCCAACATAATTTCCATCACCCTTTGATGGGTACCATTGTAAAGACATAATCGATAATATTTGCGTCACCTCATTTTATTGCTAGGAATGATCAGTATATACATCTCCTGCAGTGCTCCCTCCATTTTTATAGATTTCACAATACCTGCCAGGAACCATTAACTGTTTAACAACAGAGAAACAGCTGTATAGCCATCATTCATGGTAAAATACCTTCTTCAATTACTCAATATCTACAGACACATGCTACCGTGTTTCCCCGAAAATAAGACGGTGTCTTATATACATTTTTGCTCCCAAAGATGCCCTTCGTCTTATTTTAAGGGATGCCTTATTTTTCCATGAAGAAGAATACAGCACTGAGGTATCAGAATGGGGGATCACTTAAAATGACAAATGGGAGATCAGAGGGGGGAATCAAAATGACACAGGAGACTCAGAGGGGGGATTACAATTTTAGTAAACCCTTCTGATCCTCCTGTGACATTTTTATTGCCATGATCCCCCCTGTCCAGAGTTACAGTACTGTATCTTCAGGGGTGCCTTATTTTCGGAGGATGCCTTATTTTCGGCGAAACAGGGTATGTAAAGGGGATCAGTAATCACAGCTGGTCCCACCAACGTCATGGCTTCCTGAACACACTCCATCTACACCCTCTGTAGCTACATCTATGTCAAACTTTGTAATAAATCTCTTTCCTGGAAGGTGAGCACACAACCATTTGCACTTTCCTCACTGTATCACAGCCAGTGTTAACAATGTTTTTCTTCCAGCTTTGGTGCTTACATGTAAAATCAAAAAGGATCAGATAGTAAGACTGCCTAGAATGAAAAGACCACCCAGAGACCTGATATGACCCGACCTGGAAATCTCAGCAGTTGTAGAGGAAAGACTCATTTGTGTTAGTGTAACTGATGTGTTCTGCTTCCATTAAACAAATGCAGTGACAACACTACTAATTTACACCTAAGGCACCATATGTCACAAAGTCCTGTGAGTTAGGATGAGAACCGTCTACCACACACACAGTCCTCTGCCTTCCTTCTTCACAGCTTGATGTGTATGTACAATCTCACATGGCTTCTTCTATACACAATGTTTGTCATCAGTGAACAAACATCCACATGGTGGCACTTGGTGTGCTACTTGCAGAGACATGAGGATCTACATAAAGGACTCTTTCACACTACGTGAGCTGTCCAACTGCAGCACAAAATGCAATGTGGTTTGAGGTGCACTGCACTTTGTATTCTGAAGAATAGTGACTGCTCTTGTGTTTGAAAGTAACTGCAAGTGCAGACGGAAACACAGTATTGTGCAGACGTGGGCAAACTAAGGCCCGGGGACCAGATCTGGCCTGTATAGCTCTTTAATGGGGCCCATTGTCACCTTGATGATGCTCTGGGTCCCCCCTGTTTTTTTCCTGCAATTTCCTGCGGAGTCAGCGTGTCTTGTGACCAAGGTCTCCGTATTTTTACTGAAATATAGCAGTTACATTTATTTACTTTTTTTATTTAAATTTTTATTTTTTTTTACCAAACTAGCAGCATGATTTTGTTGTTGAAAGTATACAGGAAATTTAAAAAGATTAGTGTCCATGCCATCAGCATCATAAATAAAGCTGTGCACGTCAGATATCATGACACCTATGGCTGGCGGCCATTACAGGCTCTTGGTCCGGCCCCTCTGTTGAATTAAAGAAAACATTGTGGCCCATGAGCCAAACAGTTTGCCCACCCCTGGCATAATGTGGTGCGTATAAAATTTTACGTTCTTACTTTTCCAACGAAAGAACGCATTAACGCAACACATTTGTGTGAATGGCAACCCAGGTAACTTTGGTTGAGCACATAACTTGTTAGATTATACCCAAAAGATAGCAATTCTCTACCAGGACTGTCTATGCAGTTTCCTTTCCTTCTCCCAGCGTTGGGCTGAAAATGTTAGACATTAATAGGGTACCTGACCACCATACTGACCCTCTTGTGTCCATATTGACACAGATAAGGAGTTCTATCTTAACTTGTTACATAGCTGTTCTTGGTCAGTCATAAATAGCCAGGCAAGTAGTAATTTTAGAAGGAGGTTGCTAATAGTGTTGATCTCGACTATTATAATCCGAATTTGTGTTGCGAATATCGCCACTTCAAGAATACACGAAAGTCTTGAATCTAGTGCTATATCTTTATAATCGCAAATATTCAAGATTTTTTACATCTGTACCTGGAACGACCGTGCATTGCATTCACGATATGTGCATGTACAAGTGCCAGTTTGTGCGATGAAGGTAATCTGTGGAAAGTACCGCGCATTGCGTTCACAATATGAGCATAAGTGCTTTTTCAGGGATTTTGCTTTTCAGTCTCAAAGTGAGAAGAAATATCGCAACCATCTCTAGACTTGATTCCTGTGATGCTGCATATCCCTTCTGCTGTCCGAGAAATAAATAAGCCTAGATCACTATGAACAATGAGGGTTCCTGAAAGTCCTGATGATATCCTATCTAGACCTAGACCTCACAAGGGAATATAATGCTTTATAATTACTTTTCTGTAGACTTGTGAATCTCTTTATCTGATCAGTGAACCAGCCATTCTGCATGGATATTTGACTCTATAGTAAATATATACATGACTCCACAGACTGTACTGAAATAAGGGTTAAACCCATCAGGTTTTGGCTTTGTATTGTAGGTGGGACATGGATTTTGCTTCCTTTAAGCCCAACTTTTCCAAATCCATAACCAATTGGTAGTTGCCAACTGACAACAGGCAAAAGTATTCTCACTGAACAAAAGCCTGTGGTAAATCTGTGATGATATACTGTTGTTGTCATGTGTATCTGTACAATGTGACCTAGGGTTACATACTACTTCAATAGATTAGGCTGGCCATAGACTCTTCGATCCACTTGGAGTGACCGATCCAAGGCACTCCAAAGATCGATCAGCCATAGAATTGACATGTCCGTTTTTCTTTGGTCGATCGCATTACTTTGGATCCCCAAGCATCCCCATCCAAAGTATATTCTGGCACACAAAAGGTGCGCACTGATTCTCGTTGCTCTGCCGTGAAATCAGCCACGCATCGCACTGTATATGCACGACTTTTAGGCTTTAGATTCAATTCAAACATCAGATCAAAAAAAATTGGTAACTTGGAACTGTTCTTTGCCAGATCAACATGCTGCTGGGATCCTCCATCAGTCAGCCATTGTTTACTATAACAATACAGTTCTGCCAGTTGTTACTGTAAATAGAAGGGAGCATTCCGGTTGGCAGGGGGCTACTATGGAGCACTCCCAGTTGGACAATGGATGGTGCTGGAGAAAAGGGAAGAGAGTGGTATTTGGGTTACTTGGGTGTGCACCCCTTGACCGGTGTATGGCCAGCCCAATGGCTTTATTTTCGAAATATATCCAGTACGTGGAGCAGCTGGGATTTATTGCAATCATCAATCATGTCTCACAAAAGCTTTTAATGTAAAAGTGTTTCTTCTTTGTAAGCTGTTTGGAAAACTTTTCTCAACTCTCTCCAGCACTTTGATCAGCTCTGTGACAGCAGAGTGCAAGTTGGTGCTTCGCTCTCCTGCTTGCCTTGTATCAGTGATGCTGCTTACATCAGCACTGTGCTTTAGTCTTTTATCCTTCTTCAGTGAATTTAAAAGATGAAAAGGTCTCTACGCCTGACAATGATTGTATCAGTTTGTCTGAACAAACACATTTTCCTTTATGCAATAATAAATCTGTTAATTTGCCATTTTTTCATTCAGCACAAAAACTATACTGTTTATAGACACATGCATATTCTATATTTCCTACAAGAAATAACAATTTGAAAGTAAAGTTAACTCTGTTCTACAAATCAAATGAGTGCAGAAACCCTTTTATTCCACATGTAGGGCAACACAGATATAGTAGAATTTGTGCACATTAAAGTGTGTGCCTCTTATATGGCGAATGCCCTAAACACCCACAGCCACGGGTGGTCACTGGCTGTGCATTCTATGAGCCCGCAGGTGGTTCTTCATTTCTGATTCTCCCCCTACTCTCAGGCAATGGCTGGTAGCTGTGTGCCACCAGCCAATCGTGGAGCGTGGCGGGAATTAATCCAGCAGCAATTACAAAGCTTTGGCTCTACATAGATAAAGTTCAGTGCGCTGTATGGCAGAAAGGGAATCCTCCTTTAACTCCCCCCACTGCCAGTGTGTACAAGGCTCCAACTGGCAGAGATGGATTTTTTTAATATACTTTTGTGCTCCAAATAACCATCTGCTTGATGGTGCGCCTTATCAGCCAGAGTGTCTTAAAACCTAAAACTGAGGTTTCATCTGGTAATGTCTTTCTTGGTTCTTTCCCATTCTCAACATAATAATTTAAATAAAAAATAAAATCCAAAAAACAAAAAACTGCAAACCCAATGCAGGAAGTGGGCTGTACATACAAAAATGATGGATGGAAATCAGTCTAGAGCAGTGTGTGCTGCTTAGTAGGCTAACACCGGTATATGATACTGAGCCACCATGTGGTTAAGGCTATGTTCCTGCTTAGGTGATTAATCGCCTGCGCTGGCAGTTAATCGTCTGAGCTGGTGTTTTTGAATTGTCTTCCAATCGCCTACACTACTTGAGTCATTCAGCCCCCAGTCAATCGATCCCACTCGGTCAAACAGGGAACCAACATGTTGGAAAACCCGGTTCGATTTCCATTAATTTGGATGGGCACCCTAGGTCTCCGTATCGGACGGGATGGCAGCCTCAGAAGTGCTGCGGCTCGATATTGAGACATCATCGCACAGCGCTCAGGCTTCCTCAATCTAGAGGAAACTTGAGCCATCCAAGGGCGATTTTGCGGATGAACGACTGCCATGCACACTCAAAACCACACACGCTGGCTGATCACTCGCTGGTGGAATGCACGGGAATGTACCCCTGTATGGGTACAGTTGACTTGGGAAGGTAATGGCTTGCTGATGCTGAAAATGTAACCTGCTTCAATATTAATTTACACCTCAAGAAACTGTGCAGAGAACAGAGTACACATTTTAAATACAAAAGAATTTAAATATACAAGTGCAAAACTGGAGGTACGGTTGGATTTCAGCCTTATTATTAAGTGTATACAGAGTGAATATCTCAATAAAATAAACAAAACATTTTTTTTTGGGGGGGGGGGGGTGTTATATGGATAGAGACTAATGGAATCTATTATGTGGCCCTACTATCAGAGGAGCATTACACACTGCACTTTGAGAAATGAATGTCAACCTGTTCTCAGACTTGGCAGGGAGATGACAACACATAAGTCCATATTTCTAGCAGAGCATGTGGTGTCACCTTTCTAGCTGTGCTGTCTGGAAAACAGTATCAATCAAATAGTGGCCAGGCAGAATCAAACAAAACAGTTTGCACTTCCTTTGCATTTCAGGGTTAAATTTACAAAACGTGGCTATTGGCTGCTAAAAATGTAGCAAATAGAATAATCCTTTTGGTGGTACCTGAATAAGTATATTTATTAAATGTATACATTTGCAATATATAAAGTTACATTTAGAAACAACGAGCCGTCCAAGCAACTGACCCAACCAATCTGGTAGAGCTAGAACAAGATAACAAAATGACCTAATTAAGCATGTTTATAAGATGTACTAACCCTAAAGCTAGGAACACACGGCTCGATTTAAGCGTACAATCGATGTAAATCAATGAAAATTTACATCGATTGTACCAAAATCGTAGTGCAGACACATGGTACAATCGACGATTTTAGTTTGATGAAGAGCTTTACATCGATTGAAAAGTGATCGGACTAGTTGGAAAATTATCGTCGAATTGTACCATGATCGTACAATTGTATTGATTTTAGTCAAAAATCGATGTTCTCTACATCGATATTGTACTACGATTGTATGACACTATAGCGCACACCGTACAATCGATAAAATACCAAAATCGAGGTTCTTCATCTAATCTTACATCGATTGTATGCTTAAATCGAGCCGTGTGTTTCTAGCTTAAATATGCCAGCTTTTTCTTAACCCAGTCATGTAGTCCCTACACCTAGATCTTGGTGCATTTGGCTCTGGGCCTGTCTGGATGTTGATAAGGCAGGATATATGCCCAAAACCTTATTTTATCCCTGAATTACTACTGTGGTTTATATATTAATTGTATGTTTTGGTTAGAGTACCAATTTACTGCTTATATTTATCATTTTGAACTCCTGAGTATTGATTAGAGAGATAATACCGGAATCTTTACTGTACATGACCCCATATAACCTTGGAAAATGCTATGCCTGATTTATTGCTTTGTGTATTAGGCCCAATTGAAGTATGGTGGGTTATGAATACTGGAATGCTTTGAGCTTGCACTGTGATGTATTGAGGTCTCTGGAACAAACTGAAAGGTTTATGTATAGCATGTGAATAAACATATCAGCTAACTCTTTACAGTCCTGAAAATCTGATGATTTATTGTTTACCCCTTTGCCACTGCACACAGTCTAACATAGACCATGCTTTGTAAAGCTGCAATAAAAGAATAAAAGGATAGGCCTCACTTTTATTGGAAAATCTGGATGATCCTATGCCAATTGCATTATTATGTTTTTAAGCCATGCTGACTTTGGTTTAACATTGAATGTTATGTCAAATTTGGCTTGTAATGGTGTCAAGAGGACGTTCTCTCCAACTGCATGGTTTTTCAAATGTCTTTTAAAGGAACACATCTCTGAAATAATAATATGGAGAAATACATATGCACTAATTCGCCCTGAAATGAAAGACAGTTCCATCTTCTTTCTCTGTCAAAGTCCATTAAGGCCTTGTCCCAATTAGACATTTGCCCAAGAGGTTGAAACCAAAAAGAATTCCAAATAAATTGATCTAAAAGATAAAGGAAAATTTTGTAGAATGCCTAACTTATTTATTTTAATTTCAAGAGTTTCAATGATCCTGGCTGTACTAGTTTACTAACTGTTGCCTAGAGTTCCTCTTTAGACTTCTCTATTCTGCTTTATGTTTATTCAGTGTCATGGGAGCAGTATAATGATGTCATCATGGTATACATAAAAAGCAATGGTGTGTTTACTTTTATATTTTTAATATTAAAGTTGATAACGTAAGCTGAACTCCAGGCAAACAGCTAAAAACACAGCTGAAATGCACATTGTCAACTGCTCTACTGGCCAAAGAATTTGTAATTTTGTTCTGATATTCTTGGGTTCTATATACCCCAGCCAGATGACACAGCCAAGACTAAGGCTTGCTTTTCTATACTGTGGTTAATAAAGGGAGTGTGGTCCAAGATCCGCAGTTTGCTTATTGGGTTATAAATGACCATCAATAAACTAATGTAAGCATACCCTCCATGTGAGCGTTGGTATTTGCTCTGTCAGTGTAAATCCTTTTGTGAAGATGACGGTAGTTATACTATAAATACATAAAAAATATATTTAGTGTGTAAATGATTAAGAGAGAATGTCAATAAATGTCAATTGAGTGGACAATCATAAAAAATTCAGTGCTGGTCCAAATATTTACCGTATATTCTGAAGTTGCATTTAGAATAAAGATTAACTATAGGTTCATATCATTCAAGTTTCCTACTCCCCCCCCCCAAGTTTTCCCTTAAAAGATATATACTTCATAAAAAAAATTAAGACTAAACTTTCCAAACTTTTTGGGTTTTGTTTGGTATACTAGGGCTAAAGGACTTGCTTCAAATGAAAGGAAGCAAGATGACTCCCTTCTCCCTCAAAAACTACACCTGCAGTAAAGTCTTTAGCTTGTCTCTCCTCCACATCTTCAAATGGTTCAGTCCTGAGTTTACACACAGAGCTCTAAAAACTCCAATGTTTTGTGCTTGCTTTGTCTTCAGCATAATGGCTGTCCCTACTATCAGCATATGGTATTAAGGTGAGCAATGTTGGGGAATCTTCTTACTTATTCTCAATATGCCATAGCTAGGGGAATGGTTCAGACTTCGGAGTTAGGTAAAATGGGGACATTTACAGCTGGAGGGTCCCAGAATACCTAGGGGCAGCCTTTATCATTTAGTTTGTGATATTGAATAGCGAATGCTTAACAATATTAACCTCCCTAGAGTTCTGCCGTAAACGGTCCCCCCCCGTCCCTGTCCACATGGTGGTCTGTCGGTCCCAGACCGCCCCTTCGGCGTCACCAATAATACAAATTGAGCAGGATTTACCATTTACGGACATGCCCAATACCTGCTTCACTGCTTCACCGACCTGTCTTCAAGTGGCCACATTAGATGTGCGGTAGATCAATGGCCGCAAACGCTCACAGCGTGATGTCAGCGCTCAAATTGGCCATCGATTTAGCGCCCATCTATGTGTGTATGGGGACCTTAATAGTTGAGCCTGACGCTGTCTAACTTACTAGTTAATTAATCTTATTGGATTTTATAACTGTCTAACACAGAGGGCATTTGGAAAAATCAAGACTGTCTATCTCTCTGTATTTTCAACTTTTATGAATGTAACTGAGCGGAACCTTCTTGTCCTACAGAACCTTAAAACACATCAATCAAGCTTTAGTTGTAAAAAAAAGAAATTAAGAACCTCATTTAATCTCATTAAAGTGTTTTGGCTGCAATAAATTGTCAAATTTTCATATTTGAAAGGAGTCTCATTTGCAAATCCCCAATATGTTCAATGCACATTTATTTTTATTGCAGCAGCCAGTGCAAGCATAGTTACAAAATAATTAGAGTACTTAAATGTAACCAGTGTTACTGGTCCTGAAGACTATGAAGACTTGAGTGCTGCATTCTGATCTGAAACAAGGACGAAGCAGTGAGTTGCCTCCTTGTCCTCTCCCCCAGGTGGCACAGACTAGAGGAAGTAAAGGGGATGAACTGATTTCATTTGTATTTGTTTAGTGCACACAAGCAAATGGTTGGTTAACTCCAGCACTTTTGTCGAGTTTGTCACCCATTCAGCACTGGTGGGCTCTATAGCCCATTCAACCATGCCTCACTGAACTCTTGGAAATAACAAATTAGAAGCGTTCTAGGGACTTTCTACTGTATATCTTATCTTGCTTTTTTAAGACTATGTTTTGGAATCAGAACTTTTTACCAAAGTAAAATTATTTGCAAAAGTTATGTTTGGGATTTTATTTTGAGCTAGGTCTATACATAATTTGATTTTAACTTGAATTATTTAATCACTCTAAATATATGGTAGTGTGTTTTCAGTCAGATGTAGTCTGTCTATCTGCTATATATTTTTTTTTTCAAACTTTCTCCACCAGGCTTTACCTTCATCACCCTGATATAAAAACGGGGTGGTTCTGCATAGAAAACTATTCTTTTTTGTCACCAAATTCTTTCTCTTTTCCTACATCTGGCATGCATAGAGGTGCCTTAATCTAGCAGCAGAGTGAAGGAGGACTACATGTTTTGACCTTCCTACCCCTACAGCTTTTAGTTATCCATTTCATTATGGCACTGGCTATTGGAGATGAGACCAAAAAGACATTGATGGGGTTGTGTCCGGGCACCAAAGCTAAAGTGTATGCTTACTGTCAAGAGTAGAGATGGTCGAATTTTTCGACTTGCTAACTTTGTGAGCTGATTGCAAAGCCCCTGAAGATGGTATCATCACCGAAATTTGTACTTGACTTTGAACTTAATTTGTGAAAAGACTATTTGTGTTAGAGACATACTTTATTTTTTGGAGTATACCCCCCAACCCTTCTCTACATCTCCAGCAAGTTTGGTGATGATACCATGTTCAGGGGCTTTGCAATAAAGTCGAAACCTTCGAATGGTCGAATTTTTGAAAAAAAATTCGACCATCTCTAGTCAAGAGTATGTTTGAGGACTCAAAGGTGTGTGGCTCAGTACATTCCACTGAACCTTTTCCCTCAATCCAAGAAAATTTTTACCTCCATGCTTCACCAGTGGTTGAGCAAATAATATCCCTTCTTATTGATATATATAAAGCTGAAACATAACTCTATTGAGAAAGTTACTGAAAACAATTACAAATGCCTAGTCAGTAGTGTCTAATGAAAGGGTGGGAATAAATTTTGACTCCAGGGCCACAATGGTTTCTTAAATTTGACAGAGGGGCCAGATCAAAGGAAGATGGATGGAGTAAAACATTTCTTAGGGCTTATTCAGTCAGGTGTTTACACGTCATTTCCATTGAACGATCGGCAAAAAACCACCATAACCCTCTAGGTATTATTTCTGCTCATTGCAGTGAACGGGCAGTGGGGAGCCAGAATGTCTTGTCACCAGAGGAATGATGGACCGGATAAAAAAAAAAATAGGCCAGATATGAATACATGCCTTGATTAGTGAGTTTGCCTAGATGTTCCAAGCCTAATATTTCTGTATCTTCAATGTCAGATCATCAAACACACTCCTATCTGTAATGAATTCAATATCCTTACAGTGATTTGGTGTCCCCAATTTGGATCACATGTAGAAAGCCTACAAGAATAATGTTGACTAGAATGCTGCTATCTAATAGAGATAGAGATTTTGTATACTACAAAAAAGTATTGCTCTAACACAAAGAGTTTTTGCACAAATTATGGTCAAAGTCAAGTCAAATTTTCAAAAATCGGAATTTCAACTTTGAACTTAATTTATGCAAAAACTGCTGCTAGAATGAGCAAAACATTTTTTTCAAATGTTCCCACAACCCTTTTCTACATCTCCAGCAATTTTGGCGATGATACCATTTTCAGAGGCTTTGCAAAAAATTTACCATCTCTACTATCTAATACTGATTGTAATTTCTCCTTGAAAAGTTCCCCAGCAAGAACATTAATAATTTGAAAAGTTAATCACATTTTAGGTGCAACTTCCACAGCATAACTAGATTTTAGTGCAGAAAACCGGATTGAACATTGTCCGTAAAGGAAAACTATAAACTCTCTTCTGGGGTTCCTTGCAATTTACATTTAAATAATAAAGGGCTCTGGTGTTGCCTACAGTTCAATTCAATTTACATTAAACGTGAAAATCTTTACATTACATAGTTTACATTTTAAACAATTTACTAGATCGACAATGTAATCGTTTAAAAATAACAGCAGTAATTCTTCGATGAATATACATAAGGACTGAATTGAAGCTGGCAGATACATCTGCCATAAATTGTTGTTTCATTTGCCACTGCTAGTAGGTGGTATAACATATTACAGTGCTGTCAAAACTTCATACTACGTAGAGTGTGTCTCAGCAGGAAAGTATTCCTGTTAAAGCAAATCCAAAGCACATTAGAAACATTCCTTCAGTTTAAGGTTGGTGGTGACGCACAGATACTTTTCTGTATCTTGTCAGATTGATCAGATATGAACACACAGAAAAGAGGTTTCAATGACCTGAGAGTGTATTCTATAGAGCACATGTAATGATGAATCCTTTCACCAAGGCACAGGTCATACAGTGCATAGCGCAACTAAAACATGAGAACGATCACATGCTGACAGGTAAATGCCATTAGATGGACATACCTCATGCTATCAAGGCTTCAAATTGTCTTAAAGAAATGACACATACAAACAAAGTAAGTATGAGCCACATCCAATCACTGAGTTAGCAAGCACTTTAATCAGTTTTTGTTTCAAAACTTAACTTAAACTTAACTTAATAACATCAGCTTTCTCGCATATATACAGTGGACCCTCGAGATACAACCAACTCAAGATAAGACCACTTAGTTTCAACTTACGACCTAATTTCTGTACCAAAGCCTATGTACAGTATTGCTTGTGGGTTGCACCCAAGGACCCCAAAAGTGTCCAGAAACTTGCCTCTGTGGCCAGATATATGAGCATACACAGTACATACACAAGATTGTAATCAAGGACCCCACAGGTGTTAAGAAACATGCTGGATATACTATATGAACATACACAGTACTGTATATACACAGGGTTGTAAGCAAGGATCCCATAGAGGTTCATAAACATGCCTCTAAACCCAGGTATACTGTATGGACATACACAGTACCAGGGGTTTTCCAAGGGAGATCAATGGCCTGGGCAAGCACCCCCTGTGATGTCCCAGACTTATGGGCTCTGTGACTCACCAGAACTCCTCTAGGAATGATCTTCTCTCTCCCCAGGTAGGTCCGCACTTGACAGGCGAGGGCACGGGGGGGGGGGGGCATATGGCCATCAGAAAAAAATTTAAGATGCCACCCTGGGCAACCACCCATATTGCTTCATATTGCTTCAATCTAAAACTGCCACTGCACAGTACTGTACATCCATGGTTGTAAGCAAGGACCCCATACTGAAACATGCTTCTAAGCCCAGATATACTGTATAAGCATACACAGTACTGTACATACACAGGTCTGTAAGCAAGAACTGTGGTGTGGTCCCAGGTGTCTGGGAATTTGCCTCTGAGCACACAGAAGGTTGAGTCTTGAGGACAATCAGTGGATAGTCAATGCATAATGGCTCAAAAATTTATAGTAGTGATGGAAAAAAATAAGAGAGATAAGAAGGCAATTACAATGGATCAGAAGAAAGAGATGTCAACTTGAATGGTGAGTTTAGTCTTAAATTGTTGTTTCTGGTAGGCTAGGAACATGTTATTACATTTATTTCTATAAAAGTAGGAATATTATTGGTGTTTCTTGTATGTTACACATATTATACAACCTTTTGATTAGGTTGTATAATATGTGTAACAATAGAACGGACTATTGCCATTTCCATAATTTCTTATGGGAAAAATGGTTTAGACTTACAACCAACTCAACTTATAACCAACCCTTGGGAATGAATTAAGTCCATAAGTTCGAGGCTCCACTGTATATATAATTCTTAATAGCTTTTATTATTTTATCAAAAATGTCCCAGCAAACAAAGTGCTGGGGCTTCTTTTGGTAGTAAAAGATAAGTGTAATGTTGTAGCCTTCAGTAATAAATAAACTGAACATTATTTCTACACACTTTGCAAAGTTTTACCCCATTTATAAAAACAATTTGCCTAATCGCATTAAGTTTGCTATCATTCACACAAAATATTCCAATTCTGCAAATGTTTTCAATGAATCACTATAGGTTTAAAAGGACAAGATGTTTCAAAGGGACAAGATCTTCGATCCATTGCAAATAAGGAATTTAGTATGGATGGATAAAACTCCGCTACGTGGTGTTACATAACACAAGCTGCAAGGGCAGATGCAGTGAGGAGTCTTTTGAAGTGCCTTGTTCCATGCAGTGTCTCTGTGAAGAGGGAGCAGGCTTAGCTTACTTATGTCAGAGCCCCCATACACCTAGTGAGCAGCGGACGATTTTTCGGCCGACCTATGTGCATGCGCGCTTGCGGCTAAATCGGCCATGGATGCCCACATGTGGTAAAAGTCATCCAGAGAATGGACATGTCCATAAATCTCTGGCCAATATCATTACTTTGGATGGGGAGTGTGTGTTTTCATGTTTCATGTGTGTATATGATTAGAGATGGGCGAACACCAGCCCGGAGTGTCCGCGAACAGGGCGGGTCGAACTTTTAAAGATGTCCGCCGTCCGCCCTGTTCGCGGACACATTCAAATTCCCCGCCTCTAGGCGGGGAATTTGAATCGGAAAAACCGGATGTGACGTCAGTGACGTCACATCCGGTCCATGGAACGCATCCTGGAACGCATCGTTCCTGGTTGCGGGAGCCGGATGTGACGTCACTGACGTCACTTCCTACTCTGAGCCGGAATCTTCACTACAAGACCGGCTTCATGCCCGGTCTTGTAGTGAAGAGATTCTTCCTCCGGCACGATCTCGCAGGTTCTGATCCTGCCGGAGGAAGAATTTAGATCTTCTTCTGGCCGGCGAACAGGACGGGTCGAACACCCGTACTGTCCGCCGGCGAGAGGATCGGCGAACATGCCGAGTTCGCGGCCGAACTGTTCTCCGGCGAACAGTTCGGTCCATCCCTATATATGATGCGTGTGTAATCAAATTAAATTGCCATGAATAAGTGGTGTTTGGGTTTCAGTTTGGGCACTCGGCCTCTAAAAGGCTCGCCATCACTGCTCTAGGCCAACTAATGATGACCAAACTGACTTTGGCCAGCCGTTTATTCCTTGTCTTAAACATGGCAGTGTACCTAAATGTTAATAGAGCAAAATGACTAATAAATATATTAACCTTTATGGTTTACATATAACATTCTCTACTTATTCCTATTTAATGAAGCTGTCTCCTAATGATTAATCTGCTGCTTACATTAGTCTTAATTCGTACTAGCACTGTAGAAAAGATAAACATATATCCAACACACATATGTGTGTAATTTAATACATTTTATGTGATTTTTCTCTGAATGGATCTAGTATTTCAAAGCAAAAATATCAGAGAAGGTGGTGGGACGTGGTTTCCTTCCAAATATATTGAGAAAGTCAGACCTGATTGGAATGAATCACAGTCGTGTGGCTAGTGAAGTGAGTTCAATAAATAAAGCCTCCGCTGAAAATCTTCCAAGTTCTATCAGAAAGAAAGCATGTCAGTTATTATTTTTTGGGGCCCGCTTTATTCTTTCACATAATGACCCGGACGGATATATTAGCCGAGAAGGGACCTCTGTATATTTGTTATTGTCATTTTTATCTTTGAAAGTTCAATGCTCTGGCAGAACTTCAGATGTTTTTTTTTCTCCAGTGATCTATCAGCAAGTTAACATTTTCAGACACTTACAGAGCAGACATGAAATCTTTTCCTCCAATGTCAGCATGAGTAAAGTCATTTAACCCGGCTCCCCTCTCTGTGCTGCTAATGTACGGATGATGCATTTGGTTGTGTTCAGCTGTCTGAACCATCAAAAGGAATAGTCAGATCCTTGGAAGAAGTTAAGATAAACATCATTTTCTCTTTTATAGTCTGGTTGCCCTATTATTACATACAGTACTTTCTGTGATCAATGTATTTATATAATGAAAAAAAAGTCACGTAGAGATAAATGGTATAGATATGGTGCAAAATATGACTTACTTAGAGAGATGAATAATGGAAGTTATTTTAAAGCTGAACTTCAAGGAAAAGAAACTTTTATTCTTGTAGGGGGCCCCTAACAACAAAGTTTAAGGCTAGGGATATACTATGCCAGTGGCTCCCAAACTCTCCTTGCAGGGCCCCTCTTTTTCTATTCAGAAACATTATCGAGCCCCCCCCCCCTCCCTATTGAAACACAGGTTAAGAATGAGGGCCTGCGACCCCCTGGAATAGCTTTGCGCCCCCTAGGGTGATGGCCCCTTTAAATCAATGGGCTGACATACAACTAACATGTCACTGGTAGCGCCATGTGCCAAGCCACCGTCACCAACCGGCATTTTAGCGCAGTGTAGCCCTAGCCAGTGTTTATTTGGCTTACAATATTATTTCCAAAAACCAAGTCCCACCATTGGTTGGAGATAGGGAGACTTCGAGACCTGGTTGCAAACTGACCACATCGGGGCAGATCTGATGGTCAGCTTGCAGGGACAGAACAGTGGCAGCAAGTGAAGAGTGAACGCAGATAATGACATTCGAAGTCGAAACTTGAAATTCACTGCCCAGCCAAAACAAAAGTCGCCACCTTTGAACTAAGCAGATAGGTATGAGCCTCCTATTGGATAAATCTGATGTTGCTGCAGTTGGTCAGGTCTAGGTTCAGCAACAGTATGTGCTCCAAGAATGAGGTCAGCTGACTATCTGAATATACTGAATGACCAGGTTATTCCATCAATGGATTTTTTTCTTCCCTGATGGCACGGGCATATTCCAAGATGACAATGCCAGGATTTATTGGGCTCAAATTGTGAAAGAGTGGTTCAGGGAGCATGAAACATCGTTTTCACACATGGATTGGCCACCACAGAGTCCAGACCTTAACCCCAATGAGAATCTGTGGGATGTGCTGGAGAAGGCTGTCAGACTCTTCCGTCATCAATAAATCTTGTGACATTGCAGAAGCTTATGGAAACAATACCACAGCGAATGTGGGCCGTTATTAATGAGGGTCTTTGATGGTTACTTTTTTTGGGACCGGTAGTGTTTTTTTAAAACACAGAGATGAATAAAATCAGGTTTACTAGTTTCATTTCTTTAGACCTAACCCTGTTCATGAAGACAAACTACATTGTATTAAAGTCACTAGGTGTTGGTCATACTTAAATTGACTTGTTAAGTAATGTTGACAATGTTTCATAACCAATCCAAGCCACTCTATTCTTACGCCAGGGTCATAGGTGAAACGCATCAGAGGGAGGAGCAACATCAATAGGATTGTTTTAAATTTACCCATATTTTAAAGACCGTAAATAAAGACTGTGTACCCCAAATATTCTTCCAAATGTTCATGTTTTGCTATCCCAGCACCAGGAAAGTCAAAAAATCAGTGGGGAAGTCTGTGCATTGGTAGCGGTGAGTAAAGACACTTATCTGTTTGCTCTTTTTTTGTAACACATTTTTGTAAACATTTACTTAAAGTATCTGTAAACCCATCTGCCTCCCATTTGCTATACAGACTAATGCTAGCCATACACTCCAAGATTAAAATTACGATCCATCCATGTGGACATGCGCGGCCTGAAATCTGCTCATGTCCACATGGTACAACCGATAAAATATGATCGTAATTGCCTTTTTTTTTCTGTTGTAATTTATTGGACATGTTGAAAATTTTTAATTGGTCTGGGAACATCGGGAAACTTCATACTGTTTTCATAGTGTTTACCGACCAATTATTGCCGATGCGGAACATTAGCATATTAAAACTTCCGGCACCGGCATGTTGCTGACACTGACATGGTGGCTAATCAGCATGTCGTCTACGTACTAGTAGTAGCAATCTTTAAGTATTTATATGTGTGTATATTAATAAATGTACTTAACGTGAACAGACCAGAGAAAGGGTTAAAAGTTTTATTGTCTATTTTATGATAATAGATCGTAATTATAATTTTTTACGATCCTATACATTTTGTTTTACATTTACAATTAGTATACCACTTGCTTGTGTTTTCTATGTACATGGTTGTTAACCAATACAATGCATTGCCTACACCTATTGAACTGTATCCAATAAGCTTTGTACAATACCCCCCTACACCCCTTAAAAAAAAAAATACATCACAATGGCCGATTAATTTCCATGATATTCTCGTAAAAAAAAAAAAAAAAAAGATCCAAAATTGGATTTTCAATGTGGTAGCTTTTTTGCAGAATATTACGATCCAAACTGATACCGTCGTCAGGATACATTGGTCTGTATTAATGGATCGTAATTTTAATCTCGGAGTGTATGGCTAGCATAAGGCTAGATTTGCGTGCGTTGACGGCGATCCATTGTTCGGGAATCAATTGAGGCCAGACATTGAATGATTGATCCCGCTCAAAGAAAGCTTGATGAACATGTTGGTAAATCCCTGTTCGATTGCCATTGTTTTGGATGGGGACCAACAGGAATAAGGTAGAGCAAACGATAGTCAGGATCACCATGTATTTTCTCTTAAATGCACATAACCATTAAAACGTGATATCTGTAGTTTTTAATTCAAATCAACTGGACTTGGCTGTTTTTTTCGCTAGTCATTTGACTGGCTTTCTCAATTCAGAGTGACTGCACATGATCTTGCTGGAAAAATATACTGAGTAAGATCGTGTACAGTCCACTCTTAATTGAGAAAGCCAGTCGGATGACTAGAGAAACGTCTTCAAGAAATAAAACACAGCAAGTCCAGTTGATTAGAATTAAACACTACGGATATACAATGATCTGGATGAATGGGAACCTTCAGAGACATTAAAAAGTGAGCACCATAAGCTTGGTCGAAAGACAAAAGTTTACTTCACGGCAACAAGCCTGTAGTATATGGAAAATGTATTTTATATGTGTGCCAGAGACTAAGTCAAATGTGAAAATTGCCTTCGTTTGTGTAACATTTACAAATGAAAAACACTGCACCTGAAAACACTATTATAATGATAATGCCACTCAGTGAAAAAAGCGAGCACTGGAGTCTGCAATATATGAAATCATGACAGCTATATGCTGGCTTGATACATTGCTCTGGCATTTAAAATGCTTCTATAGAGGAAAATTACAGACATCAAAGGAAACCACATCCATACGATTGTGTTTTTGAAAATATGTTTTGGAGTATTGGGAGTATTGCTCGTTGATCTTTGGCAGGCTGAGTTCATGAAGTGCATATGGGGCCGCTGCTTTGTGAATGGCCATGTTTTATCTGGGGGAGCGCCAACACTTTACAAGCCATTGTAGCTGTGCTGCGCTATAATAATAATAATAGTAATAATAACAAAAACAACAGTAATAACTATTGTGTTTGAAATGTTTGGCTAGGGTAATAAATACCGTGCTATCAACATTTCTAAACAAACATTTACAGATTTGGATGCCAGCTGATGTTCAGATTAAACACAATGCATCGCTAAAA
Organism: Ptychadena robeensis; assembly: GCA_036250615.1. Taxonomy (NCBI): domain Eukaryota; kingdom Metazoa; phylum Chordata; class Amphibia; order Anura; family Ptychadenidae; genus Ptychadena; species Ptychadena robeensis. The sequence goes on along the minus strand of CM070035.1, from coordinate 144,446,770 downwards.
TCACATTTCATAGGAAATTTAACCAATGCATCACTTGGATATGGTGCAGATGTATAAAGGGAACGAAAGTGATGCATAAAGCTCAAAACAAGCCTAGGAAATACATAGAAGCTGTTTTACCTGCCAAAGGATTCCTGTGTTAAGCACGGAACACACGCATAGATATGGGCCACTCATGGCCATCTATCTGGCCCATATCTAATGCGGACATCCCTGTTTTTGAAGGAACTGGGGGCGCAGCAGTGCTGTATCTCCAGCTCTGATAATGCTTTGCATGGAGACCCATCTTCCCCATGCAAAGTAATGGACAATGAGCGTGGTTTACGGCCATGTCCAATATCCCTGTTTTTGAGCGGGATTAATAGGTCCGAAACAGGAATGGCTGCATTAGATGTGGGCCAGATAGATGCACGCGGCGCTCGAAGCAGCCATCGATCTAGCCCATATCTATGCGTGTGTTCTCTGCTTAACCTCCCAAGCGCACTGCTGAGGTCCAGATTTCTGTACCAAAAGCGCACCATAGACT
>CM070035.1:144423822-144438589 GCA_036250615.1 Ptychadena robeensis | reverse complement strand
TCTGGGGAGTTTCCAGGCCATGGACCCAAAATTTCAACGTTTTGGTCCCCGAGCCACTTATTTATCACTTTTGCCTTATGGCACGGTGCTTCACCGTGCTGGAAAATGCGTTGTTCTTCACCATACTGTTGTTGGATTGTTGGAAGAAGTTGGAGGGTGACTTCAGCAGTCCATTCACCATACTTTCTGCAGAAGATCAATCTGTCCCTGATGTTTTTTGGAAGAGAAGTGGTGTCTTTGCTGCCCTTCTTGACACCAGTTCACACCTGCCTGCTGCCATTCCTGAGCAACCTCTGCACTGGTGGCACTCCCATCCCGCAGCTGAATCCTCTTAAAGAGACGATCCTGGCGCTTGCTGGACTTTCTTGGAAGCCCTGAAGCTTTCTTAACAAGAATTGAACCTCTATCCTTGAAGGTTTTTTGGGGATTTTGTTAATTTTCATGACAAAGAAGGATTATGCAATTCATCTGAACACTCTGCATAACATTCTGGAGTATATGCAAATTGCTATTATAAAAACTTAAGCAGCAACTTTTCAAATTTCTAATTTTTGTGTCATTCTCAAAACTTTTGGCCAGGACTGTAGAACTGGATCTTTAAGCAATATTCAAATTCACGATATTTCACAATTAATTCTACTAATATTCAATTCAATATTCCTAAATACGCACGTATGGCCATGCATTGCGATTATCTTCAAAATGAATGGTCACATGCGATATTTACTATCGTGTTGCGATTATTACTTGGCAATAAAAATATTCACCATTCAAATATTCATGCTCAACACTAGCATTTACATTATACAGCCATACATCCAGCCTGATAATTAGCGCCTTTATTTTAGGAAGAGCTCTTTGTCTCTGTAAAGGTGGGTTTACACGTCAAGATTTTTTCGTCCAACAGATGAACGACGAACGATTTTTTGGTTCGTTGTTCTGATGGATTTTTTTTGTTGGATAACTGACCAAAAATCGTCCACAAGGTTATCGAACATGTTGGTAAACTTTCATCTGTCGTTTATTTTTAGTGTAAAAAACTAATGCTCCTTATTTCACTCGATATTTTTTGACTCGATATTTAACCAGTAGCATGACGTATTTCCTGCGCAATGAATGTTGGGATTTTTACAATGTATGATTTTCGTCTATGATTTTGTTTATATTTTATTTCCAAGTAGAACTTTCCAAACGAAACAATTGCCTTGTGGATGAACGTAACAACGTGCTGTCTATAGCTGTGGTATTGGTGTTTCAAAAATATATATATTTCACTATTAAATGTTCGTTGTTAATAGCGATATGTATGTATGAGTTTGAATACACAGTGAATATACAGGTGTGTGTGTACAGTATGCTGCAGTGAATATACAGGTGTGTGTGTGTGTACAGTATGCTGCAGTATACATCACAGTAAACATCCACAGTATATATCCACAGAATACATCACTTCCTAAAAAAAAAATCTGAAAGATTTTTCATTCGTGGTTCCACCGATTTTTTTTATTCGATATTTGCGTCGGTTGTACAAAAATCTAAAAAAAATCTAATTACCTTCGATAAATGGACGAACGAAATCCGATAAAAAAAATCTAAAAAAAAAATCAAATCTGAAGTCATGGGTCGATCGAAAGGGCAGATCTAAAGGTGGGTTTACACGTCAAGATTTTTGTTTCGTTCAACTTCAGATTAAATTTTTTTTTAGATTTTTTTATCGGATTTCGTTCGTCCATTTATCAAAGGTAATTAGATTTTTTTTTTAATTTTTGTACAACCGACGCAAATATCGAATGAAAATAATCATTGGAAACACGAATGAAAAATCTTTCAGATTTTTTTTTTAGGAAGTGATAGGAAAAAAATATCGAGTGAAATAAGGACATTCGTTTTTTACACGAAAAATAAACGACAGATGAAAGTTTACCAACATGTCCAATCATCTTGTGGACGATTTTTTGTCAGATATCTGAAAAAAAAAATCATAAACAAAAAGTTGTACTAATCTAGGTAATGTGACCAACATCCCAAATATATATTCACTGTAAAATTAGATGGGAGGAAATATACCCCACAACTAATTGGATTCCCCCTGAGAACATCTCAGGGGCAAGGGGACTTTAACGGTCATAGATGTATAACAAGATAACGTATAGGTAAAATAATCAAAGCATTGGCAATTTAATAGATGTAATGGTTAAAAGCATAGGACATTCCAGTGTCGGTCGATGTTACAACATTGTCCTATAAGCATCGACAGCTTCCATATATTGCGAGTACAGAAAGACATGTAGGAAGACATATTAAAAAGTTCAATGATTGGTAAGTCAGGATAAAAAGTCCTGTATCCAAAGGATTGACCCCAACGCGCGTTTCGTGTAAAACTTCATCAGGGGGTGTATGTCTTTATCCAAGTGGAATCTGGAACGACAGCAGCAACAACACCAACAGGGGACACACAAGGAACATTGAGAAGGGTAGATTAGCATCTCAAATTTCTAATCAAGTAAACCAGTGCCATAAATTGAAGAATTACTCACAGCGAACCACCAAAGGACCAGTCACTGAGGCAAGTGGCCGCCAAGGCCCCTATCAAGGGGCAACCATAGGCGAAGAATGGGAGGCCAAAGCAGACAGCCCGGCAGTGAGCCAAGCCGAAACAAACCTGCACACAAGGAGTAGGCCTTAATAGGGATTTTATGAATATATGTAAATTGGGTTAAAATCAAAATAAATATTGAGGGGGACCCGCCAAAAATAGGTGAATAGCTTGTGCATACCAATAAGTGTCTCCTATGACAAAAATTGTCATTCATAGTGGTAAGGTACAATCCTTAAAGTTGTACATGAGGGTGTTGAGTCCAAAAGTGTGGATAACTAAAACCGATTGAAGGGATTGTGGGATCATTCAAAAGATCAAAATAACACACAATAAGTAATCACACCTATAAACACGTGCAAGAATGAAAGTGAAGGGATAATAGTGTAGTAAAGATATAGGGGTTCCCAAGTCATGAGTGGTATGAGAGTGATTGAATGAGAGAAATGCATGGGTCAGTGAGGTGTGCATAAAGAAAGGAATTGTTGGAAGAGCCGTAGGTCCCCTAAGAATAAATAGAGTGTGGTGTGTGCTAAGTAAAGTAAATCGTAAACCAGTGTTGGGGTTAAGAATGTAGAGTCATGTTAAAGAGAGGGTACCTGTAACTTTCAATGATTCTTAAGTAACATTAGTGCCAATTATCGTAGGTATATCGATTAGGTAGACTTCTACAGGTTAAAGCCCCCACATAGACAGGCAGACTCTCATGCAACTTCTGTCACAAACCAACTTTTTCTTCTACCAAACAATGTAAATAGGAGGACCTGTCTACAACATTCCCAAATCACACTATGTATTCTATCAAGGGAGGTCACTATACTACATAGTGTTGGTAAGTCTCTGATAGTTGTTATGGAGGAAGTCTGCCTGTCTATGGGGGGCTTAAAGGGATCTCCCCAACCATAAGTATGTTGTAACAAGGAGTGAACAAGTTTTTACCAAATGTTACTGAAGTAATGGGCAATCTATTTTCAAGGTATAACAAAAAAATTCCCTCGGAGCAAATGGCCGTTCACGATTTTTGTACAACGAAACCAAAAAAATCGTTTTACGCCATCTGTCGGTCCAAAGAATCTTACGTATAACTCACTTTAAGCCCCCATGACAGGCAGGACTCCTCCTGCAAACTTCTGTACAACATAACTTTTTTCATTTTTTTTATACCAAAAAACACATGTAAGAGGTGAGGACCTTTCTACACCTTCCAAATCAACATGTATTTCTATCGGTGGAGGTCACTATACTACATAGTTGTTGGTAAGTCTCATGAAAGTTTGTATGGAGGAGTCTGCTGTCGATGGCGGGGCTAAAGAGGTCTTAATACCTAATAATTAATTTTCTTTCAATTTTACGACATTTCAGTCTATGGAAATTGTAAGAAAAATTTAAGCATCTATAGCCAGCTTTAGATATTAATCAACAAAGAACGAAGGATTTTTTGGTTGATTGAACATAAATCTAGAATGGACAATTTGTTCGATGGATATGTTCCACCTCAAACAAAAAATCATTCGAAAGGTCATCGAACATGTTGGTAAATTTTTTATCTCTCATTGTAATTTTGAATGTATTTTGATTCGATAGCAGGATAGACGAACAAAAAATCTATTGTTACATTCAATAAATGAACGAACGATGTTCAACAATGGCATCGAACAAAAAAACGAATTGGAAGTTGATTAGCCAGGTTGGTAATTTTTAGTTGATCGTACAAGTATCTCATGTTTTATGAAGCATTCACACACACATTGTTATGTTCATAGAGATCAAATCTTATTAAAAATAAATTAAACCAAAAGGAATCAGTTTTATTGGTTACACTGTGTGGTATCATTGATTGACATTACATTGACAGATAATATTTAAATCAAAAGACAATCTAATAAAAAATGTATCAAGCAAATGTTGATACATGTAAGGGCCCCCATACATGCATCCCCCCTCAGGCATTTTTGTGGACGATCGACTGTCATGCAGGCTCACGCCACTAGTCCGGGGGGTGATGGTCGACCACCTGGAGCTATTGCACAGATTTACTGATATACTGCACAACTGTAACTTGCTATTATCATCCATTAGCTTATGTGTAACAATGAGGAGAAAACAGATCACAGGAGCTTACAATCACTTCACAGTTTATTATATTGTGGACTGGTATATATATATATATTCACTGGTATATTCACCCATACATTAGTGTGATCATGAAATGACTGAATGTTAAGGATTCCTCTAAAGATAAGCATTTGTATGCTTTCCTAAAATGGCTGAGATCTTACACAGGCTGTTGTCAATTGGTTAACACTCTATAATGCAGCATAAGGCATGTGCCGGGTGTTTTCTTGTTTTTTGCCCAATCGACCTGTCATGAGGGTGTTATCTATACATCCTCCGAGCGACTGCACAAGTGTGCCAGCAGCCTGGAAAGCACCCATGTAAATATAGCTGTGGTGTGTTTCCTTATTAAGCTGGGCACACAACCCCAGTGAGGTGATGTCATTGTGCCGTTACTATGCTTTGCTGTTTGCCAATCCAATGGCAAATCAATCTGTTTGATAGCTTTTATAGTGACTCTGGTCCCCATCCAAAGCAATGACAATCGACCAGCATTTACACACATGTCCGTTCCCTGTCCCATTCAATTGACCCACAATCGATCGCTGTACATGTCCACAGCAGTCAATCGTGGGTTAATTGAATGCCACAGAATATTTATCCGTGTGTGGGGGGCTTAACACCTTGCCAAGTTGGCCAAATCACCCCTACAATTCAAGCATGTGAACATTTGTAGATAGGCTTTGCATTGATTTTAATGTAGGGGACACAAATTGTACAAGTAATGAATTTTTAATGGACGATGATGCTAAACTCAGTATGAAAGTTCAGAAGGATAAATGTACTAAAACTGGAATTTTTTCTAATTATTAAACAATGATATGACTTGATTTAGATAGTAATTCTAATTAAGGTGCAGCACATCAATCAACAACGTCTTAGATGTGTGTTATGGAACATCAGCTATAACCCTTTAAAAAGGGAAACTGGCTCTTCAGTTGCCACCACAACCCCCTGCTAGCTGCCTATGTTCACTGCGAAATTTAACACATGGGTGACAAAGAAAAGTTTTTTATTAGTTGTTTGGAGTACTCCCGTTAAACATGTGGCCTACTAAAGTGCAACAAGGGTCTTCAGTACAGCTCTATCCTCAACCAGTCCAACAATTCTAGAAAAACAGGGATTTCATGTTTCCTGGCACACATAAATAACATTTTACAGCTTGTGTATGGCCAATACCTCAACTCAACTGGAAACATAATGCATAACAGCTAACTCTCTAAGTGGGCAATTGTTATAATTGTGGTGCTGGCAACAGGACATAAAGCCTGTAGAAATGCCACAATTTCTGTGTTGCATAGTTGTTCTAGGTATTTAACTGTGTCAAAAGGGCAAGAAGGTCAGGAATGGGCATTTGTGATTGTGTGGGAGCTGGATTCCAACCTTACCTTTGGTCTTCTGCATTTGTACTGTTGTACTAGAAATGCTTACTGTGAGCTTGTGATAGTGTGTATTAGAAGCAGTGGCAGGTTTTATTATTGTTTGATGGACCACCATCACCCAGTCGAATTCTCCTCAATTGTTCACACATTCCATGGATTTTAGTCCTTCTCCAGCTGATGGTAGATGTGGACTTCTAAGCTGGAGGACATCAGCATTATCTAGTCTTAATGGTCCACCTCATTTATTGGACTCTAGTTTCATAAATGATTGCGGTTTAGAATCGCGTTGGTGTTACTTAGGGAAGTAAGAAAGATAATAAATAGTTGCGAACAACTTTCAGCAGTGATGACACAGCTACAGTGATATCAGTGGCCAAAAGGGCCCTCAGTGGGTGTACGCGGCCAACGCGGCCTGGGCAAAGATCACAGAATAAAATTGGGTCAGTATGAGGAATGGGTATTTGAGTTGCGTGTAGGTGTGCAGCTCTCAAAATGGAGGAGTGTGGCCCCCTCTAACAGGCAAATAAGAACAAGGACACGAGGCGCACAACCTAGTACAACAAAGTAAGGTACTCTAAATGGTTAAATAATATGGAATAAAATAAAACAACAGACAAGATACTTACATTAAAGAAGGTTTACAAGGATTAATCTCTCAGAGCCATGTGTTTTCCAGGATGACCTAACTTCCTGGTTGGGGATGAGATCACTTCCTGCTTACAGATGCTGGAGGGCTCAACAGGAACAATGGGACGCGCTTCGAGCAGAGACTTTTTTTTAACCATTTCTTACTTAGGGAAGTCTACACGCAAATAAAGTCTGCCAAACACAAGACTGTTTCTTGCAATATGCTTGCACATAGGGCCCTGGGGACCACTTATTCTCTACTGGAAGCCCATTGATCAAAGTGAAAAATTCAGGGCACCACTTTGTGACAAGGAGGAGGTGCTGCCATCCTAAAACATGTAGTTCCTGAGCATCGATAATGCAGGATAAGAGTGCATTTTGCTTACAAAAGCTGCAGGTTAAATAATATTGTAAATTAGTATCACATTAATATCTGTTTTTTTGGTTTGGGGTAAAACATTTTTTAGGGGGGTTGCCCCATTGTTGTGTTCTGTCCTTTCCATGCACTAACACAACATTTGACTTTATCCCATTTACTATAGTCTGGTTGTGTAAACCTGTGAATTTGCTTTAAAAGTTGCAGGAGAGGTCTCCACCAGCAAATGTTGACATTACAGAGAAACGAGGTGTGAACACAGACCCAAGCCACAACATAGATGCACACCCTAGGATTACACAATGGGCACACTTTTAAGTTTGCTTACTAAAATTCCATGAAGGTGGGAATTTGCACAATATTATAACATCCAAGCAGCAATTAGAGTTAGTCATTATTGTGTAAATGAGATTCTGTGAACAGATGTCAGGACAACTGCGATAGTTTAAGCTGGCCATTGACAGTGATATCCAGCCAAAAATGATGGCACGGAAAACATCTGCCCATCATCTGTAGCAGAGAACATAGCTGTCTTTTCTCATATGGTTTGCGTAACATCCACTGCCTCTTAACCTCTCTAGCGCTCTTGCAAGGTCCAGAATTTTGTACCAAAACCGCACCATAGACTTTTTTCTATGTTGTAGGCCTGTAACTTCCCAAAATATGTCTAGTACCCAGGGGCCCGGGGGCCACATGCGGCCCTTTGAGCGTTCCTTGGCGGCCCCCCTTGGTTTTCCACTTGTGGCCCCAGAAACCTAACTGTTAATGCATAGGGCATAGGAACTGACCTGTCCTCGCCCAGGATCTTCTTCGGGAGGAAAGAGGAGAAGGACTCGCTCTGATTGAGCACATGAAAGCCAATCAGCAAGTCCCTCACCTCACCAAGAAGATGTTCCACCAACGAACGGGGGATTATTGTATGTGGCACATAACCTTAGAATAGGGACGCATAACCTTTGATGATGTATATATGACGCAAAATGTGCATTACCAGTTTTGTTATTTAAAAAATGAAAAACAATATCTTCTAGCTCTGCCTGTTGTCATTTATTCATTATAAAATGCTTATACAAGTCAGTATAGGTTGAAAATGTTATGTGTGGCCCTTTAGTGATGCCGAGCGCCGTCCATATCAACTCAGTTGCCCACCAATGGTCTAGTACAAGGGTCTAAAAGACATCCTGAATATAATAATGTTATGTGTGAAACACACAATTATGTAAAAAAAACACATTTAAAAAAATAATAATAAAAGGTTTAATTTGAATGAATGTTGAATTTTAATTTAAAATCTCTAAAAATACTTATTTTGTATGATACATTTCAAAACAGAATTTGTTCATATTTATGTTTTGTTTATAATAAAACTTTCATTACAATTGGAAATATGTTTTGGTTTTGTTTTTTTACTTTGAATTGTATTAGACACTGTATCACTGTATTCAATACAATACCCTTTGGAACCCTCTGTCCCCTAGTGTGAATACACGACCTGCATAGAAGACTGTTTCTCCTGCAATTTGCATATGAATCTCCCGCAGTCACCTCCCCCATCGGCTAAAGCAGGGCATACATGGGTCAGATTTTCAATCAATCAACTTAAAACGATAAATTTTTAAGTTGGTATAAAATTGTATGTCGATTGTATCATGCCCCATATGTTGTACAAGATTTTTGATCAATTTTTTTTTCAATCCACAAAACAATCGATCCAAAATAGTCCGATTGAAATTTCAATCAGAAGTGAGGTAGAATAGGTAGAAAAAAATCGATCAAAAATTGGTTGACCACACTTGGTTCTCAAAATACCGAACCAATTTTCAATCGACCGATCAAATTTTACCATCCAAACCGATCAAAAAACGACTGAATTTTCACTCAATTTTGATCGGATTAAGTTGATTTAACCAGGTGGGCAAAACTCAATTCTCAATCAATCGACTAAAAAATTTATCGTTTTAAGTCGATTGATTGAAAATCTGACCCGTCTATGGGCTGCTTTAGATGATCTGAGCCACCGGACAGCGCAGAACTGTAAGTATGTGCTGCCGGGGCTCTGATCTTCGCTGGACGGCTCCATCTCGTCCACCGCAATACTGGCAGTACAGCACTGGACGAGATGGAGCCGTCAGAAGTGCTAGGGGGGTTAATGCACATGGACATGTTAGGACACTCTTTACATAGTGGTACACAACACAGTGTATAGTGGAAGAGCCCTTAATGTTTACAGTTTCACTTTCACTGATTATCAATGGAAACATAGGGAGGTTAAAAACCTAATTAGTTCCCAAGGGTTGGTGTCAATTTGGTTGTAAGTCAAGACTACTTTTTCCCATAAGAAATAATGAAAATACCCATAATGTGTTATAAACTAGCCAAACCCCCCCCCCCCCCCCCCCCTTACCTAGCCTTTTCATGATAGAAATGCATTTTATAATATGTGTAGTTTACCGGAAACACCAATACATTTCCTGGTGTTCTCACCAAAAGGGTAAAATGTCATCTTTGGAATTTTTCAAGTTAACATCTTTATCTTTCAGCTAGAAAGGATGAAATGGAAGATGACTATTGTATCAAAGGACATCAGGAATTTGGCCTTGTAGACTTTTGGAGATTGGTGAGACGGTCCATACTGACGTGCTGTACTTATTAGTGACATCAGGTCACATGAATGCTTCCACTCAAGCAGAAAGATGTTTTGGCCTTAACCATAATTCTGGTTGTAAGTCAAATCTTTGGTTGTAAGTTAAATATGTCCGTACAAGGGTCTAATAGAATATAATAATGTTTCAAACACAATTAAAAAAAATATTTTAAAAATGTATCATTTGAATTATAAAATCTCTAAAATACTTCTTTTGTATGAAAGATTTCAAAACAATATGTAGTCATATTTATATTTTGTTTATAATAAAATGTTAATTCAATTGGAAATGTGTTTTGTGTTTTTTTTTTACTTTGAATTGTATTGGATACAGTTATCACTGTATCCAGTACAATTCCCTTTGGCACCTCTCTCCCCTTTTTGGGATGGACCTGGTGACATCACACCAGTGGAGAGAGCGTTAACTTCAAAGGGGCACATCTGGGGAATCACACTGAAAAAGGTTTTCTGCATAGAAAACTGTTTTTGTGCGATTTACTTTTGAATCTCCCGCCGCAAACTCAAAATCTTGGTTGTATCTCAAGTTAATCTTAAGTCAAGCTGGTTGTAACTTAAAGGCCCACTATATTAGAAAACATGACACTGACATTTTTTCCCAGAAAAGGTGGCAAACCGACCTACAGTAAAATGTTCTACAGCCTCATTGAACATATAGGACACATAAGACACATTTATTTATACATACTAGATATATTTAAACTGCATTGAAAATTTAACTTTTGAATAAATAGGCGACTTCTCTGTGTTCAGCTTTTATATAATAGGAATATATTTATAGAAGGAGAGCAAGGCCAAGGATTGTTTAACGACTAACACAAATGTTTTTGTCACCCGTGATCTGACTACAGAAGAAATGGAAAAGTCGTATTATTTGATTCTTATGAGAACTCATAAATGCCAAATGGTACATAGCTGTCACCCAGTTGCTACGGTAACACAACAGGCACAAACAAGTCCCAAAATGGCGCTCGGTATTCAGTACACATGCTGCTGAAAGTGCAGGGGGTCATATCGTAGATGGTATCCGGTGTGTCTATAGACACTGACTTAATGGGATGTATGTTATGACAATATGTAGCTCAATTAGCATGTCTGCAGACCTTTTCCAGTACATGGCCTGCTCAATGAAGTGCTCAGGCTACGCGCTAACATTACACGGCTCTGCTTTCGCTGCCACCTTGACCTAAGTGTAAAAACAAAGATTAAAACCAGAATGGAAAGGAACAGAATAGAATTATGGTAACCGCTAAATATAGTGCTCAATTTACGAGCCACAACTGGACTTAACAAGTCATATGTTACTCAGCTAAAAAAGAAACTTGCCTACAGCAAAGGAACGTACGTCACATAGATCCGCAGCATTGTGTGTGGGTTTGTCTTTTGGACAACGTCAAATAAACTGTAATTACCATGATTGTCAAACTTTCCTAATAGATATATAAATGAATGAAAGTGTTGGGAAGAGTTTCCAGGACTTTCTTTCTCTGATATCACAACAGGAAGTCAGGAGACTTCTCATGAAGAAGTAGGATAGGGTCAAAATAAAAAAAACCTCCCTAAAGCTCTTGCATGGTCCAGTTCTGTACCAGATTTTATGTTGTAAGCCTGTAACTTTCCAAAATATGTCTGTACAAGGGTCTTATAGACATCCTGAATATAAATGTTTGAAACACACAATTATGTAAAAAAAAAATTACATTCAAATAATAAAAGTATCATTTTAATTATAAAATCCAAATCTAAAATACTTCTTTTGTATGAAAGATTGTATTTATATATGATATTTTGTTTATAATAAAATTTTTATTCAATTGGAAATGTATTTTGTGTTGTTTTTTTACTCTTTTATCACTTTATCCAGTACAATTACCTTTGGCACCCTCTCTCCCCTTGGTGTGATGGACCTGGGCAGGGGAGAGAGGGTTAACTTCAATGGGGCACATCTGGGGAATCACACTGAAAACTGTTTTTTGCATATAAAACTGTTTTCGTGCCATTTACTTTTGAATCTCCCACCGCCTCCCCGATGTGACGTCATCGCGTCACTCCAGGGGGGCGGGGGGGATCGACTTCAGTGCAGAAGTCAGTTTAAATGATCGGAGCCACCGGGACATCGCAGGATGGTGAGTTTGCGTTGCCGAGGCTCCGATCTCTGCCAGACTGCCCCATCTCGTCCATTGCCGTACTGACAGGTCAGCAATGAACGAGATGGTGCCGTCAGGAACGCCAGGGGGGTTAATAAATGATTGGGAACCTATTAAGAGATCCCTCCTTTATTTTCTGACAAGGTGTAAAACAGAATAGAACAAACTCCTAGAGTGGCGATAGAGTAGAGTAGAGGTGTCAAGCTCAAGTACAAAATGGGACAAAATTAGTTGGACAAAATCACACACCATGCTATTTATTGATAAAAAGTCTACAATTATGAAAGTTTCCCATGCGTGTGTGTTTGCGTTGATGGTTTGGCAAACGATCGTTCAAGAATCAAACACTGCCCACCTTGAGCAATCAATCCTGCTACAAAGAAAAACCAATCAAATAGGGATCCAACATGTCGAGGGTCAACCCTTGCAGGCTCTTGGTCCGACCCCTACCTGACCTAGTGCCTCTAATTTATGTCTCTAAAATACAGGAAGGTACTAAACCCAACCATGCCTGGAATATATACAAATATAATTTTCTTTACTAACGCTATATGACCCCTAAGCTTGTGCATGTATGTTTCTTAAATGATTTTGTAATGACAGAAGCCAATGCCACCCCTTTTCTTACAAAGGTCTAGAAGAAGTTTACTTGGGGTATATGAATGGTGCCTTGGTTCATACCTATCTCCTGACCCTGGTCTATTAACATACTTTTCTATGAAATCCAGTACAGTGTCTGTTTAAAACATATGATGCATTTCCTACATATCTATAAGATGTCAGTCTGTTAAAGCAATAGCCATTGCAATAATGTTATAAACTACGGATTCCTGTGCCTGGAAAAATCCCAGTCAGGAAATAACTTGTTAAGAATATGGAAAGATTAAGGTATGAAATGCATGTATTTTTCTTACACCACCAAATGGTCGCTCATAGATTTAAAAATTTATTGAAAGAAGTCCAAAGTTAGCTTAACCCCAATGGGGCTTTGTAACACTAAGGGGAAGATGGTCAACTGGAAGGTTGGTTCTCTGTGGTTCATTCCTACCGTGTTTCCCCTGCTGCCAAGATGCCCTACGTTATTTTTGGGGGATGTTTTTCCATGAAGAAGAATACGGCACTGGGGTATTAGGATGGGGGGATCACTTAAAATGACTCAGAGGGGGGATTTGTCATTTTGAGTGCCCCCTCTGATCCCCTGTCCAGAGTTACAGTACCATATCTTCTACCAGGGGTGCCTTATTTTTGGGGGGATGCCTTATATTTCAGCTTGAGGCAAAAATGTAAGGGTGCCTTATTTTTGAGGAAACAGAGTAGCAGTTGAGATAATATCGGCTAACGTTAAGGACCTCTGTTGACTGACCCGGTCTCATACAACTACAAGTCAAATCCACCTGAAAAATCTCAGAAGAAACGTTAACCAAAGTCAAATGGATGTCATTGCCTTAAACCCAGACTCAAGAAACCCAATGTAAATTATCTTATGTTCTCTTATGTTATGGCTTATATTCTCTTTGCTTAAGGCTTAAAAGGCTTATGTTCCCTTCACTCAATGCCCCCCTCAGTGAATTCCTGAATGACCTCACAAGCAACTTAAACCAAAGGAAAACTGATACCATTGTCATAATCCCAAAACTTTTTAACCCAGGCCCAAGGAGCCCAATGTAATTTCTCTCATCTTGTATTTAAGGATCAAAGGCCAGGAAGTGTTTTAGATCAATTTAATACTTATCCATCTTAACATCATCACATAGTGTAAGATTTGTAAACTACAAAAAAGCACAATAAGTTATCAGCTAAAAAGATTTCTGTCAGGATCAATTTGTATGATGTCACTTTTGGGGTCTCAGAGCTAAAAAGCTTGAGAATCCCTGCTCTAGTATGTCCAGCCAAAGCTAATACTACTGCACTGCTGTTATAAGATACTCACGGCCTTGTCTTGGTAGGTTTACAGTTGTGCCATACTCCTTCCATTTCTGAATGGTCGTTGAACAGTGCTCCATGGGATGTTCAAGGCTTTGGAAATCTTTTTGTAGCCTAAGCCTGCATTACATTTCTCAATAACTTTATCCCTGACCTGTCTGGTGTGTTCTTTGGATGTCATGGTGTTGTTGCTCCCAATATTTTCTTAGACAACCTCTGAGGCCATCACAGAGCAGCTGTATTTCTACTGACATTAGATTACACACAGGTGCACTCTATTTAGTCATTAGCATTCATCAGGCAATGTCTATGGGCAACTTACTGCACTCAGACCAAAGGGGCTGAATAATTATGCACACCCCACTTTGCAGTTATTTAGTTGTAAAAAATGTTTGGAATCATGTATGATTTTCCTTCCACTTCTCACGTGTACACCACTTTGTATTGGTCTTTCATGTGGAACTTCAATAAAATAGATTCATGTTTGTGGCTATAATGTGACAAATTGTGGAAAAGTCCAAGGGGGCTGAATACTATATAATATATATATGCAGGGGTGCACATAAATGGTACTCTGATACTCAAAAGGGGCCAAAAACTAGCTATGCGTTCCTGCATTGTTGTTACAAAGCTCATCTGTGCACAAACAACTTGGAGGCATGCTGTGTCTCGGCGGCCGCAGCTAAATGGTAAATGTATACAATTTATGTCACTTGGATAACCGCAGGGAAACCTGAATAACTATGAGAGGTTGCAGTTAGGGGTGTGACATTGGGAATGTCAATTACTAATCCAAAAAAAAAAGATTGGACTTCTAAGTGTGTTGGAGAGATGGAGGATGAAAGTCAGAGTAGCCATATGTAAGAGTAAAATCTAAAAAAGAGAAAAGCACTGTGTGACAGCTGAAATGTGACTATGAAAGGTTGACATTTGGACTGC
>CM070035.1:144391399-144403547 GCA_036250615.1 Ptychadena robeensis | reverse complement strand
TATATGTTCTGGGGTGGGCACACTAGATGAGGGTACGGGGATATGTAATGTCCTGTGTACTTCAGTTATTGTTCCGTATCCGGTGGTGGGCACACTAGATGAGTGGTCTGTAATGTCCCTTGTACTTTAGTCATTGTTATATGTCCTGGGGTGGGAATGCTGGGTGATGGACACGAGGGTCTATAATATCCTGCATATATCAATGATTTTTATCTGGGGTGGGCACACTAGGTGATGGGCATGGTGATCTGTAATATCATGTGTATATAGATGATTCTATTGGGTTCTGTTATGGGCGAACTCTGAAAATCTGTACATCAGCAGGCACACTACTCTACACCACTACACTACTTCCACTGTGGGCACATCTATGAGGGGCACTGATCTGTAGAATGCAGCATATCTTGGTTATCAGGATATATCCACAACTGTTGTGTGTTCTATGGGTACATAGTGAGATGTATTGAAGAGGTCAGTGCCCATCACATCTAGTTGCTCTTGGCAGAGGAGTAATTGTTCTATGCCCTGTTGTGGGCATCTTTCAGTACTCCTTTAAGCCTTTTGTTGTGCTGTGGGCACCCTACACTGTACCAGGTGAGAAGGGCAGAAGGGTGTTTGGTCTCAGAACGGTGCTTAAATGTACATTAGTAATAGATTCATGTGGGCACACAATTTCATAATCACAACTTAGATAGGGCAAGGCACTACCATATTTATACCCAAGTTATGATAAGTAGGCGGATGGTTCCATTTTATGTTTAAGCCGATTGGCTGCTGCGGAGAGTCATTTATATTTTGTGCAAATGTTCTGAGTTTTTTATGGATTCAACTTAAGGCAAAGCATGATACCTGCCTGGTATGTTGGCATGTTTGGTGGCTTCCTCCTTGTCACGTTGTGCCTCACATGGTAATACTTCCCAAAAGTGTAGGGATGACTTATAAAACCTCTGCTTTATGTTTTAAGGCTCCCATACACGGGATGTTTTTCATGGCATATTCAAGGCAATAAATCGAGTTCTGCCCACCCCGAATGATCAATCAAACACAATCGGAATCGACTAAAAATCTAATCGACATGTCATGTTCGAATGTTTGGCAATTCAAGAACGTTGGTGGACCCATAGCTCCCTATGCAGCAGCCTTTTTCCGATCGATGGATTTTGTGAAATCGTCCATTTTGGAGATCAGCTCATGGCCATATCGACTACAAATCAGATTCCAAAGGTGGTGGTCCATCGATTGCAAAACGATCAGTCACCGATTTCACGATCGCCTGGAATGATCGGATCGGGAATCGATGACCGATCGAGGCGTCAATGGATTAAAGCTTGATTCCGGAGCTTAGGAAGGATTTTTCCCAGGTGGAGATTTCAAGCGTTCCCCCTCTACACAGTGTGAAGGTAAATCTCCAAAGTTGGGGCCAGTGCTTCCTAAAACCTAAAAAAAAAAAAAAAAAGTTCTGGCTGGAGTTGTACTTTAGTTCTGTCTGATATTAGGTTTGGAATCTTGAGTCACATTGTCCACGTTCTGAATAAACCCCATGAACTTGCCAATACTTGATGACACAAATCCAATGTTTCCTCTCATTTCTCTTCTGGCAAACTCCAAATACGTTCTTTCAATTTGATATTTAAAACATTGCGTTGAAACTTGAGCATTTATTTTGTATAAGTCTGTGACACCAGGGAAAGAAATTTAATAGTTTGTTGGCAAGAAACGTTGAGGCATGCCTCTGTAGTCCTCGGTGTAAAGGCATGGGCATGCCGGTGCCAGCCAATCCAGCATACAGGTCTGGAGGCACTCTGAGCAGTCAGGGTTCACGTCTTCTCATTGACAGGCAAAGAAAACACTTCAGGAACTTGGGCACCAGCTGTAATTTTTTCGGTTGCACTAATTACCTGGCTCCCTTGAGTTGTCTAGTCGCGATAATTGGCTAAAGCACACTGCTGTCTCCATAGTCAAAAGAAAGATAAGATCTGACATCGGTCTGTCCAGGGGGGGGAAGCCACATGACAAAGTAGTCGTTGAGTTCAAAAGGATAGCTCATGTTGGTCAGGAGTCACTTGGGTAAAGTAAATATGAGATTTTTCTTCTCTTTAGGAGGAAGACCTTAATGCTCGTCACACTCTAGCCTCTACACTCTAGTCTCTACACTAGCCAGTGTTGTACTTAAAATCATACCAAGGCTGGAGTTCCAATTCTGCACTTAATTACATAAAGAATCGAAATTGTAGAAAAACCCAACATTTTTATAATGTACTGCTGCATACACGGGTCAATTTTTCACTCGATTCCGATCAATTCTACTCGAACGGAAAATTGATGAAACAGGGATCCGACATGTAGGTATTTCCCTGTTCGATCACCATTACATTGAATGGGGACCCTCGATCCCCATCCAATGTATCGGCCAGGGATCCCAAGGTGGTGCGCATCGATTTCCCCAAATGATCATTGTGTATTTTTTGCATAAGCATGTTGTGAACGTTCGAAGGGGAATCAAGTCATGAATGGCTGGCTTTAAGCATGGCATACATGGTTCGATTCAAGCACAATCAAGCGCCGTGCACGCGTGCTCAAATCTGTTACAAAACT
Source organism: Ptychadena robeensis (assembly GCA_036250615.1). Lineage (NCBI taxonomy): Eukaryota > Metazoa > Chordata > Amphibia > Anura > Ptychadenidae > Ptychadena > Ptychadena robeensis. The sequence continues at coordinate 144,400,952 of CM070035.1, read as the reverse complement.
TGAGCCATCAAGCTCTTCTGAACAGTGTTTCAACTTGTTGGAAATCCCTGTTCGATATCCAGTGCTGCACCTCAACATCTCTTTGCTGGGCATCGGTCTGATGGGAATCTACCCGTGTATAACCAGCATTAGTCTTCTTGAATAAAGCTTATGATAATCTCCCAATTTGGTCTTATTTATTGGGAAGTGGTGACCATACATAGGGCTGTTGCATGGGTAATCCGCTCGTTTCAAAGACTTGGTCCAGGTAGGAGTAGCCCATGTGCACCATGGCCTATTTATCAATATAGAGAGTTTGGAGTTCTGAAGAGGGGATCTGCGATATCCCAAAAGCTTCTCTAATGACTTCAGTTGGCCAATAAACTGTATCGCTTGAACTCCAAGTTCTCTAAATTTATTGATGGCTAATATCGTACAACACTCTACTATTGCATGCCCTATCACTAAAGTAAACCTGTATTCTTAGTAGGAATATATTATTCTTATTAAGTCAATTGATATTATGAACCAGTCCATGGCCACCTTTACGGCTGTCAGATCGTGATGGTAGAGATTGGCCAAATAGGCCAATCGGCACTGTATAGAGGAGGTATCTGGTAATAGCTGGTCCTATAATGTGTAGAACAGAAGTAAAAATGTTGGGGTGGGTGGGGGGATGAAGATAAAGGACACTAATTATGGTGACCACTGTTTGAGAATCTGTAAGGAAAGTCTTCCCAAAGAGCCATGGACCGTAAAATAAATCTTGGCAGGGCTTGCCTATGGCCAAGGAGGTTTTAGCTTTGGATACACTTTAATGCTTGGCAGCGTATTATGATTGTAGTTCACAATATGATTCATATTTACATTGTTAGTAGATTCTCCCTTAAAAAGAAACTTGGCAAAAGATGAGAAGAACAGGACCTACCGTCTGTCACTTTAAAAACTGCTGCCATATGCTTTCTACTCCTTTCTTTATAGCGCAGCAAAATGATGAGATTGTAAAATCTTCCAGGCAGACAGATTAGGGCTGAGATTTATACTGTGTAGTGCAGCAAACTCCAAATTCCTAACATATGGACATCAAAGGTGTGTCTGGTCTCTTATCCTACACGGTCCTGGGCAGATTCTAAGAACTGAAAACTACTCAAGGAGTTTTTAAAGTTTAGAGGAAGTATTTGCCTCGCTGAGAGCATTTATAACGCACTTGGTTGGAGGTAAACCATGGCTGCGAGCGGTCACTGCTCCCAAAACTTTGTATATGTGGGCTGATGCCATAACCTAGTGGCAGAATCTGAATATCTTTCTAGGTCCAACCACCTGTCCTTATTGGGTTAATATTTCCTAAAATAGAACAAAGTTTCCATGTGTCAATCATTTTATTTTAACCTGTGTTTTGTCCATTAATCCATACCATAGACATTTATACAATTCTTTCCCTTGCTGGTGATTTGCTATTTAGTATACCTGACATCAATTACCGTACGATGGGGACCCGGTTTTCCGGCTGAGGAAAGCAGTCAGCCTGTAGCCAGTCCCCCCCCCCCCCCCCCCCCCCCCCCCCTCTTTTGGCAGAGCTGGCCCTGTGGTGGCCACGCCCCCTTCACACACACAACCTGTTTGGTCAAGTTCCTTGGAGCAGGATGAAGAAACGGATTAGAGGAACATCGGGATCCATTCCGATGTTCCTCTTATCTGTTACTTCATTGAGCCGCGTGTGTCCAGCCTAAAGCTAGCCATACATGTGTCGGATTCCATGTCCAATCGATTCATCATCCGATCGATTCCGGCGATTCTGGCGGGAATCGCAGGTGTGATCAATCGGCCAATTAAGAGTATCCATCGCAGCATACCACCTTGTCCGAGCGGATTCCGGCACGATTCCGTGTGCGATTCCACCTCCGATTCCACCTCACAAATGGCAACTCCCCCTGATCTGGGCAGAATCGGATGAGAAAGACCAACATGTTGGTTCTCCGTCGGATCCGATTCTGAGCCCCTGAACGATCGGACCTGATCGATCGGACAAGGTGGGCTGCATGCGATTCCGGCACGTGCACGCGCCCGGAATCGAACGTGCCGGAATCCGGTGCGAATCCGACACGTGTATGGGGGCCTGAAGACTTCGAGGCATTGATTTACTCTTTTTGCAAATAAACCCAATGTATGCATGTCCTAGGGCAGGGGTAGGCAAAGTGCGGCTCTGGAGTCATATGTGGCTCTTTAGCCCTTTCAGTCCGGCTCAGTGGTGTAGGGACTTGTCCTTCCTGCTACCTGTTCTTAATTATTTTTTATTCATGTCTGCCCACCCCCCTAACAGCAGAACCCCAGTACCATCACCAACAACCCCTAAATATGCCTGTAAGGGGGAGCTGTGTGGCTACCTACAGAGGTCTTTTTGGCAACCTACAGGAGGGCGCTCTGTCTACTAAAATAAGAGACTAAAATAACAACATGCAAACCTGACTTACCCAAACTTTCCAAGGAGATGCAAAACCATTGTTCATAGGGGTTGTCAGTCATTGTCGTCACAGTATATTGTTATTATTTAATAATTTTGACAGCACAAACCCCCTCCAGCTCTCAACATGTATTTCAAGTGCTACACCGTTGCGATTTAGCTCTTTGGTTGAATAAGTTTGCCTACCACTGTCCTAGGGCAATAGTGACCAGTGCCAACGTCCAGATTATTTTACCCTGCAGTTCTGATCCTGGCAGTTTTGTGATAGTCTAATGGTTTCTTGTGTATGCTAAGAGGTGTACAGATCTTAAAATTATGTATTTAAATCAACCAATTGGATCTCTGGTGTTTTCACGTGTAGATTTTTTAGTTTGATCAACGAAGAACAAATCATTTTTTGGTTGATCTAAAAATCCAGAATGCCCAATTTGTTCAAAGGATACATTTTTGTTCGACCCCAAACTAAAACCAGAACCACTGATCTAGATGATACACGTTAATATCATAAACTCTAGCGTGACATGAGGCAGAACCACTAGTGAGGCATTCTCCCTTCCCAACTCATCCGTGATGGAGATAAACACATATTGAAGCAATTGTTGTAAGGAACTGATGTGAGGTTCTTCTTCTAGTGTTTCCAATCTAAATGATTCTGCAAATTAATATATTCAAATAAAGGATTACGTCGCTATAACAGACTCTGTGTTTAAATCTAAACTTCTGCTTAGAGTGACATTTCTTGATGAATGATTTATCTGGAATTATTGACTTTACAAGACCGTCCTGATGACCGTAAAGCAGCCCATACACAGGTCAGATTTTCAATCAATCAACTTAAAACAATCAATTTTTAAGTCTGTATAAAATTGTATGTCGATTGTATCATGCCCCATATGTAGTACAAGATTTTTGATAGATTTTTGATCGATTTTTTTTTCACTCGACATAATAATCGATCCAAAATAGTCCGATTGAAATTTCAATCAGAAGTGAGGTAGAATAGGTAGAAAAAAAATCGATCAAAAATTGGTTGACCACACTTTTCAATCCAATTTTCAATCGACCGATCAAAATTTACCATCCAGTCCGATCAAAAAACGACTGAATTTTCACTCAATTTTGATCGGATTAAGTCAATTTAACCAGGTGGGCAAAACTCAATTCTCAATCAATCGATTAAAAAATTTATTGTTTTAAGTCGATTGATTGAAAATCTGACCTGTGTATGGGCTGCTTAAGACTTTATAACAGTATGATATGTCACCAGAAACCCAATAAAGGTAGCCATACACAGGTCGATGGTTTTGCAATTCAATCACCTTGTGTGATTTAAAATTGATTGTCAAACACTGATCGATTGATTACTTCCATGAGTTTGATGCGCATGTACCATAGAACAGTCTAATGCTAGCCATACACATGCCGATAAGCGGCCGATTTTTAACCTTACCGACAGGCGTGCGCGCTCACGCCATCAGTCAGATTAAAAATTGGCCGCTTATCGGCATGTGCCCACATGGGGCGACAGATCCCTGTCGCCCCACAGCTCGGCAGGCCAGAGCACGGACATGTCCGATATTCTCTGGCCGGCGCAAGCCGATGCCATAAGCTCATGGCCAGCACACAAAGGGTGCTGACCGACTGAAGGGGCCCCATAATGCACCGGGGTGCAAACGTGATGACGTCATCACGTTAGCATCCCGGCGCAAATCGGGACAGGTCTGCCTGCACACCTTAGGGGTGTGTATGGCAGCCTTAACAGTGGTTCCCAATCTTTCCCTGCAGGTCCCTCTTTTTTCTATTTAGGAACATTAAGCCCCCCTCCCCATTCAAACAGGTTAAGAATGAGGGCCAGCGCCCTACTGGAATACTTTCGCAGCCCCCACAGTTTGGGAAACAACTGGTCTAATACAAATTGATCAAAATACAAAGACCTGTATGACCCTTGAAGGTGCTTATACATGGGTCAATTTTGCGTTCGACTCCCAATTGATTGCCATGCACAATGAAATGTTCTGGAATCAAATGCTGTCCCCCATGAGCGTTCAATCCCGCTCAAATGAAATGTCGATCGGACAGGTTGCTAAATCTCTGATCACCATAACTTTAAATAGGGACCCTCGATCCCTACCCAATCAGCTGTGGGACATTGGTAACATTTCAATGGCCCTGCATGTAATATCCAGGACCTGGCACTACATAGCAGTGATGTATACCTTCCAATCACTATGTATCCTATCAGGGAGGACACTATACTACATAGCATTGATATACACCTTCAAATCACTATGTATTCTATCAGGGAGGACCCAGCACTACATAGAAGTGATATATACCTTCCAATCACTATGTATTCTATCAGGGAGGACCCGGCACTACATAGCAGTGATATATACCTTCCAATCACTATGTATTCTATCAGGGAGGACTCTGCACTACATAGCAGTGATATATACCTTCCAATCACTATGTATTCTATCAGGGAGGACCCAGCACTACATAGTTGTTGGTAGATCTAATGGAAATTACATGGAGTGATCTAAGGTGTGTGAGGGGCTTTTCTCATGCTGTTCTTGTATTTTATTTGTAAGGCAATATAGTTTGTAAATGATTATGCACCATTTATTGAAAATGTATTTATTGTTGAAGAATTAGATTAACACACCAGATACACACACCAAAATGTCTACCAATGGATGTATAAGTATGCTTATTATTTAAATCGAACCAAAATCGGTCGGGCACAGCAAAATAACATTGAATGTACATTCGATCAATTAAAATTTTCCGACATGTCCGATAAAATTTTGATCGAACTAGGTCGATCGAACCGTGTGGACAGGCATTTTTGATCAATCGAAACGTGTATGGGGGGCCTTAGTTTAGGTTGACTCTTTGTTGTAAAGTGGATTGTAATTGGACCACTGGCTGTGAGCTTAGCTAGCTGATTATTCTTGTCGGTTGGCCTGATTTTCTGCCATAAGAAGCAAGATTTGGTTCTTCTACTAGGGATGTTGACTTTTTCACATGCCATGGGTATTAAATGTAATACCCGGATATGATAATGTAAATGGTTTGTCCTGGCATTTCTTTTTGTATATAACATATGTATTGGACTATACAAATTCCAGCACCTCAAGAGGTCTTCAGTGGCTGCGGCATGGTGTCATCATTACAGCCAAACGTGACATGACTTCTACTGTATATCTCTCCCGAAACTTCCTGACATTCCGCAATCCTGCAAGTCTCCCCTTCACTACCAAATGGTTTAAATTATCCTCCTCAACGTAACAGGATTTGAAAGCTCCAATACTGTAATTCTATCTCCTGACGGCCTTTCATGTAAACTATTTTTGTTTAAGCAGCTGTATTTCTGAATGAAAATACCTAGAGCAAATATTGGGGTGATCATATTCAAGCAATTATTAGAGTGGGAGCGGATGAAACCTATTCACAGTGGAAACCTTGTATGTGTTGATATACAGCAGATGAGAATGGCAAAACCTGTGTGTTATTTCTGCTTTTACTTTGTATGAGTTCTTACTATGCGAGACTACAACCAAGAGACTTCTAGGAATATACTATAAAAGAAGAATAATAATTATAATGTGTGTATTCATGTTATGTATGTTCTGGCAGTGTGCTATTGCAGGGGCTTTTTTGTATTGTATTTTATTTGTAATTTGAACAATTTCAGTACTTTTCTGGGTTACTTTTGCATATTTATTTTCTGATATTTGTATTCCGTAAAAACATATATATATATATAATATTAGTATGTATGCAAAATGTGTGTGTCTGTGTTTTTGGTGTGTGAAAGAGTAAAGCTAGCCATACACGTGTCGGATTCCATGTCCGATCGATTCATCATCCGATCGATTCTGCCGGGAATCGCAGGTGTGATCAATCAGCCAATTAAGAGTATCCATCGCAGCATACCACCTTGTCCAACGGATTCCGGGACGGATCCGTGTCCGATTCCACCTCACAACTGGCAACTCCCCATGATCCGGACAGAATCGCATGAGAAAGACCAACATGTTGGTTCTCCGTCGGATCCGATTCTGAGCCCCTGATCAATCGGACGTGATCGATCGGACCAGGTGGGCTGCATGCGATTCCGTTCGATCGTGCCGGAATCCGGTGCGAATCCGACACGTGTATGGGGGCCTTTAGAGCAACTTGGGATTGAGGGCACGGTTTTCCCAGGAGGCACAGAAACCCATTGGAAGTAATGCCTTGCCTACACCACGTTTATTTCCACCTCTGAGAGTGGGCCCACTGTTTTTTAACATGCATGTCTGAGCTGTCTATACAGGTGTGTCATAGACCAGACCCCATATTGTTGTGTGAGGCTTTGATTTGCAAAAATGATGCGTCTTTTGTATGTGTCATGTCCATAGCTTTAAAGGAGGACTTGGGCAGAGTCTACACTATGGTTTGTTTTTTTAAGAGTTGACTACAGTTGCCCATACTTGCATAGATATGGGCTAGATCGATGGGCGCTTTGAGTGCCATGCACACTCACGGCCATCTATCTGGTGCATATCTAATGCGGCCATCCCGCTTGAAAAGAGGGTTATTGGACATGACCATAAATCACGGTCCATGTCCATTGATTTGGATGGGGACTGTGGGTGCCCATGCAAAACACCAGCTGAGCTGGATGACGCAGCAGTGCTGCACCCTCCAACTCCCTTTGATATCGGGCTCAGCACGATGACATGGTTTAGGGTGTGTTAACTGATGTGTTATTGTTTGGGCTTGTACATACAAACTTTTTATATTTTTTAACTTTTAAACTAGTTTATATTTGCAGTAGAAGGGTAATCTAAGTTAAGTTTATACTTTCCATTAGCAAACCACGTCGTCACAGAATACGGTCATTGTTTACCAACGGGTATCAACAATGCAGGGATGGACGTAGCAGATCTGTCATGTATGCTGTGCCGCCCCCGGATGAGTTATGATGAGCCAGTATAGACTTGCATGTCATTTTCGGGTAGGGGAACACAGGGGGCTTCTGCACGGTTTTGTGGAAACAACGGGGGGGGGGGGGGGGGGGGGGGGGGGGAGTAGTGTAGACTCAACCTAAGTTCCACAACAGGTCCTTGTATGGGGTGCTTGATATCAATATGAGCCCCATATCAGGATTATTGATAATAACCAATGTTTAAGCCTGTCCTCTTAATTCCATCATGTTATGAGCTGGTATAGTGTTGGTCCTTTTTTGGGGGGGGGGGTTTCTCTCCAACTCTAGTATATTAGTTACAGCCTGGGGTCTTGAGTGAGGTTTTCCTTAAGAGGTTTTACCAGTAGCATAAACTTGACTTTGGCTGTGATAAATTGGAAAAGAAGAGACACAGCTGGAAAAGTGATAAGGAAATGATGGCACTTCTAAAAAGAAAACCGCTGACCATCTCAAGAACAAAATCCTTCTGTTGAAAAGATCATTGATTTTCCCTTGACAATTTAAGAGAACATCTGTGCAGAATTGAAGTGGATTTCTTCGGAGGTAGCATGTGCCGTGCCGTGTGATATTTGAGATCACAATGCAAAGCCTTCTTTCTGCACACTATAATGAATATAGCAGGTCTGTTGATATTTCATTATGTCTTGTGTTTCGTTTCATCACTACTTTACGTGCCTGTTCCAGGAAGGATTGCAGGGGCTCATCTCGGCTGAAAATTTCTTTCCTTTCTGTAAAAAAATAAAAATAAAAAAAAGTTTCAGTAGCTGTCTTTACCTACTGTTTACCCTTTTATACACCGGTCAGTCAGGAATTCTAGAAACATTGGGCTTGATTTTCTAAAGCAATAAGGGTTGTTAACTGAGCAAAGTGAATTTCCTTTCACAGTTTATATGGCTGGCTGAGGATTGCAACACTGTTATTGGGTAGTCACCGGGGCATACCTAGAAATGATTGGGCTCCATAGCTAATTTATTTTATGGGGCCCCCCTCCCAGACATGCCACTCCAATCCCCACCTTTCCCTGAACCCCTCTTTGACCTCCACACCCCAACACTGCTCTGTTCCTGAGCGTCCAGAACTAAGCATTAACTCCCCTAGCGATCTGGTTGAATCCAGTTTTCTGTGCCAAAAGTGGAACGATAAATGTAACCATCCAGCTGGTCCACTGAGATCCAGATTTCTCTACCAAAAGAGGTTTATAGGTTAATAACGTATCTACCTGAGCTGAACTTGGGAATACCACAGAGGCCACACAAGGTCTGGTTCAGACCCAGTGCCCCCCCCCCCCCCAGGCACTGCTGCAATTAATAGTGCGGATCATGGGGCAAGAGTACTGTGTTCAGGGGGAACATTGGACCACTGAAGAGATGGGGGTTACTTGTGCTGTTGTGCAAGTAATAGAGCTGGTCAATGAGATGTTGTAATTTCAATATTAGCATGCAAATTGTATGCAGACTAAAACTGAGCCAATCAAGTACAACCACTCCTGTAATTGATTAAGTCTGTTTCAGTCTGCATAAAGATTGCATGCCAATATAAAAATGTTGGCATCTCCATGACCAGCTCATTCTTACTCTCCCATGTGCTTGACAGTACAAGGCATCTATTGAACTTGTTTGTGTATGGTTTTATTTTCCTGTGATCAAGTAGACCATCCATGCACAGCCTATCTTTTAAAATGTATGAAGTGACTTCATCAGATTGTGTAATATATAGTGATGACCATGGTTTAGGCATAGGGTCCTTTGGTACCTCCTCATATGACATTTCAGTAAATCTTAGGGAATATATACTAGCATCTACTTGCGGCAGCCAATGGGTTGTCAACTATACTTGCAATAACTGTACGTTTGCTTAGTAGCCTCTGCTACTCCTGTTAATGAAAAATTGGCATGGCAAGAACTTCCCATTTTGACCAGAGCATTGTGTTATTCATAGTAATGAACCTGATTACGTCCCTATAGAGAAGAAGCTTGCAACTGTCCAGAAAAAGTGAGATGCTTTCTAAAGGCCAATTAACTAGAGGTCCAATGCAATGCTTCCCAGATGGGTCTTCATCATAACCAGCTTTCAATACTATTAAATTGTTAAGCTAGCCACACATGGTTCAATTGACATCAAATCGATCATCAATTCGATCG
>CM070035.1:144352330-144391299 GCA_036250615.1 Ptychadena robeensis | reverse complement strand
TCGATCGAATTACATTGATTGTACAGTCAATTGAACCATGTGTGGCTAGCTTTAGGCTTTTTTATGTTAACAATTACATACTTACTATGTTGATAGGACTCCTCTACCATACTTATATCTGTAGAGAAGCATTGAGGTCACCTTAGGACATCACTACCAAGAACTACTTCTTCCCTCCTTGCAACCCAGACATAAGAGTAGACTAAAGGTATAATTAAGAACTTTGGGACCAATGACTTTCAAAGCTATATATTACTAGCTTAAAGTATTTTTAAGCTCACTTCTGGGGTTTTGGTGTTACTACATGTATATTTAAATTGAGTTGGTGTGGGCATTAGAATTAAACATTGTATTGAACCCCCCCTGAGTTTAGACAGAGGGATCAGGACCAGCAATAAATGCCATTGGATGGATTGCGGCTCACATGTTAAAATGTTCCATACTGAAAAGATGAAGATCGAGAGAGAGCAGAGATGTGCTCATGAGTCTTCTGCTGTTATGGTCACTGAATAGCAGCAGAGAAAAAGGTCTGGCCTGACTTCTGTCTGTTTTAACCTTTTCTAGAAAATTGTCCATCCTAGTCCTTCTTCTTCTTTTTTTTTTTTTATTTATTTATTTTTTTTTTATCCACATTTTTCAATTATTATTCCTTCACTATCCGAAAAGTTTAGTTCTATAGATCCTGGATAACCGAACATCGAAAATGCAGAAACTGTTGCTGATGATAATGCATTTAAAATGACTTGTATGTTATCTATAACATGTTTTTTTTGGGGGGGGGGAGGGGGGGGGGGTTCCTTGTGAATCCAGGTGGTTTACATTATTACAATTAATCCATTTTCAGCTCCATGCCAATACATCCCAAAGCAGGTGCTGGAAGGCCATAAAGAAATATGTAAGATTATAAAATGCTCAAAGGAGATTTATTAAAGGAACATTAATTTTTATTTGTGGTAAAATGTGCTTTTCAGCAAATCTATAATGCTGCTTTACTGCTATAATTTTTACAAAATAATCTTAAATAGGTCATGTTAGAAAGTTGGATTGGGCACTATTTTGTTAAACGCATGTGAAACGGTTACCATTTTATATATAAGCCGTGTATAATGGTTCCCACATTTTATGAGGATTGCTCGATGCAAACCCACATTACCCTGAAAGGACTAAGCCATGTCTGTTTTACATTAGATGGTAAATGTAGACGGTAAACCGGTTCCACTTTGTAACCTTTTTCCTTTATAATGCAGATTATGCCATATACTTTGTTTCTGTTGGGTCTAGGCTGGCTGGTGTTGAGCGTGAACATACTCTCGAAGCATGTAGACCTTTTCGGTTTCCAGGGAAAATTTGCTGCTAATTGCTTCAGACTTTCCGTAATAACCAGCTTTACATTAAACCATTTTTTTTACATGTTTTACCCCATTCACATTCTCTAGTTTATGTAGTGGGTACTATTTAAAGGGAACCATGCTGTGTTTTCCTGGGCAAGTTCTAAAGGCTTGGAGCACTGCATTATTCATGGTAGCATTTTGTTACTTTGCATAACTCGAGGACAAGGCCATGGTTTGCATCAGGCCAGTACTGGTGAAGACGACTGAATCTAAGACTACCGCTACTGCTAGCATCCTTCTAAAGCCACAACCTGGATTGCGCATGCAACTACCTGCAAGTTGTGCACCATTCGCTCAACCTATAAGCCTCGCTCTCATTTTAGGTCAATAATTCAAAGAGTAATTTAAAAGCAGGGCAGGCAAGTAATATTTTATTACAACATGTTCATCAATGGTGGCTTCCAATCCAACAAACAAAACACAGATCTCCCAGTATATATAACTGGAAATTAATAGGAATTTTAAAGGGATTATTTTGCAGCATATATCTTAAGAGATTTTAACAATAAAAATAAATAAATTAAGGTGCATTTGTTCATTTTCAAGAACATTACATAAGTTCACCATACATGCTATTTAGATCTATGAAATGTATGGTCAACTAATGTAAATATAATAATCAGGGCAATGTACAAATGAATGTCAATATGTTGAAATAATGTGTTTTTGTGTCTTTCTTTCATATTTAAAAAAAAAAATATGCCCGAAGATAGTGCCTTTTTAAAGTCCCCTTGAGTCTCGTTATATAGAACGGGAGAGGGTGTAAGGTTCAGTATGGTGTGTGTGTGTGTATGTATATGTATACATATGTACATGTATGTAATATATATATATATTATACTGTATTTGAGTTATAAGTCCAATTTATTATACTGAGATTAGCTACATGGCCAAATGCTTTTTTTTTCTGTAGGTTCGGGTAACCATAAGCCGGCCATACACGTGTAGATTCTTAGATTCTGCTGCAGATTTACTGTGCATGATGAAATCATCACACACGGCCGGTCGTTTAGAGAATTGTCCATGCACCCTTTGTGTGCCGGCCATTACTTTGGATGGGGGTGGGGACGCTGGTCTCCATCCAAAGTATTGGGATCAGTCTTAAAAAATACGGACATATGTGTAATTTCTTAGATCAATTTCCCAGCCAAATTTTGCTTTTAATCAATTTGTGGCTGATTTTGCTGCAGATGGACCACCGCGATTGATCAGCACGGTGGTCCATCAGTGGTAATATTCCCAGCAAATCTACCAGTCTATGGCCAGCTTTACAAACCGATATGCGCCATTCCAACCAGGAACAATAAACCCGCTTTCATCAGCAACATTTCTAATTTTGTACCGGTTTCCCTATAATCTTGGCTCCTTAAAATAATCTGTTCCTGTAATTTAAGTTGATGCTTATATATTGAATGGAGTTCTGTTTTTAGCTTTTATTTGTCCTTTTTCTCAGTTTAATTTGCAGCCGGTTTCCTTTTTTCTTTGCCCTGTAGTGTTTGCCGACTGAAGACGGCTCAGAGGTTAATGTAGTCCCTGACCTTTCTACTCTGCAATGCACCTGTTTGCCTTTTGAACCTTATCTGAAGTCCTTGGCGTTGGAGCCAGCTCTCTAAACTCGACTTAGAATAGATTTAGCAAGAAACGTCTAGGATTAGCCAAGAAGTATAATATCGCCTTTCTGTTCCTAACTTTATCCTAAGTAGTGGAAACCCTGTGTAGCCTATGAAATTCTGTTAATTAGACTGACTACTCATCCATGATGAGTAAAAGTCGGCATAGAGGGTTTGTTTTTTCCCATTCAATCAACGTAAACAATTTTCATATTAAGATGATTGTTTGTAAAAATCAAATCTTCCTACAAGGATTTCGTATTTGTATTTTAAGTTGATTGAACAAAAAATCAAACTGTGTATGCGTTCCTTAAATGTTTGGAAAAAAACAGTTAAGGAAGACACCAGATGAAAATAAAATAACGAAACCAATGCCAGCAATAGATCCGATTGTTTGTTCTTGGGCAACCTAAACTTAATCAAAATCCACGAGTCTGCAAATCTTGAATAAATATTAGAACTGTCTGGAGGGAGCTGCACTGGGTTGTTGTTGTTGGTAGATGGATGGCGATTGTGATGTGAAAATATCTCTTGCTTCTGTGTTCCTGTTCTGGCACCCACTTTTGACTTTTGTAATTCCCAGGTCCATAGAAGACCTTAGGTCCAACTTTTTGTCCTAGAACATAGACCGATGAACGCGCACAACGTACTGGTCAAAGTATTGGACAGACTAAAGCCCTGTTTAGCATAAGATCCTTTTTAGATGGTGTTTTCTTTCAGGACCCTACCAGAGGCTGCAGACTTTTCTTCAGGGCTTGATGTCTGTGACTGTCCTATTTAAAGGGAATGAAGTCAAGCAGTAAATTCACTGCTCGCCCCTTTCACATTGACCGTGTGTCTCTCACAGTAGGGACCCTTTGATGTTGTAACAATAGAACATTGACATAGTGAAAGATTATGGCCCTTGAGAAATGAAAAGAAAGCACAGTGCCGTTAACCCTTTGCTTAGTTTGAGAACTTGATATACTGTTTAAGACATATACCTTGTGTTTTTCATGGCAACACAGCAATATACTTTACAGTATAGTCTTCTCCCCTCCAAGATGCCCCAGCATGAGGTCGTATCTGAAGTTTTCAAATGGTAGAAAGGTTAAAAGTTTAGTTAACAAGGATTAAACTTGTGAAATTGTAGAAAAGAAAAATAAACATCAAGAGCTTATGGCTCTAAACAATCGGGGACATAGGAGCTGTTTATGGCTGCTAAATATGCAGCGTTTCTGAGGTCAGGGCAAAGGGAACAGAGCGAGAAAGGACACCAGTAGCTCTGAAATGTTGACCACATGTTATGATCCAATTGTTTTAAGATAAATAATTTAAATTTTACCACAAAACATTAAAAAATTTATTCGCTGACAGATTCTGACTGCCTAAGCCATGTGTCATCTTATTTTTCACATTATATACTTGCCTTGACTAGAGATTGTTGAATTGTTTTTTAAAAATTGTACATTTTGAGTTAATTGCAAAGCCCCCCTATACATGGTATCATTACCAAACTTGCTGGAGATATAGAGAAGGGTTGGGGGTATACTACAAAAAAAGTATGGCTATAACACAAATAGTTTTTGCACAAATTAGATTATAATCAAGTCAAAATGTCGTCATAAATTGCAATTTTGATGTTGATTTTGAACTTAATTTATGCAAAAACTACATATGCTAGAGCAAAACTTTGTTCCCACATCCCTTCTGTACAGCAATTTTGGTGATGATACCACTTTCAGAGGCTTTGCAGTCAGCTCACAAAATCAGGTAGTCAAAAAATTCAACCATCTCTAGTCTTGACTTAAGCAATGGAAAGAAGGGTAAGAAGCCTTTTGTAACGGTCTGTATGGGGAGGCATGGACACATCGCTTTGTTAGCATGGTAGTGGAACCCAGTCTATGCAATGTAATGGAAACAATCCCTTAGTTTGTTCTGTTGACCACTAGTTGGAATTTTTCAATATTGTGGTTGACACCAGAAGTCCGGAACAAGAGTTTAGGGCAATTCTTCAAAATTCATGAACTTCATCAGGTGACAAAGGACATCTCATTTCAATTTTAGAGAGATTTTTTTTCATTAATTTTGCCTTTTTAGAACAGAAATTAAAAGGAAATCTCTCTAGCAATACCCAAAATGTTTTAACCCTTAAGCTAGCCACACATGGTACAATTTTAGCGTTCAGTCGACGATTTTCGATGAAAAAAATGATCGATTGAACGTTAATCGATGTACTGCCCACATAGTACAATCATCGTCGATTGAAACGTGATCGGACAGGTTGCAAAATTTTTCTCGATTGGTCGATTTTATTTATTTTATTTTTTTGGCTCGATTTTGTGTCTCGATTTTCTTGGCTCGGTTCTTTTTTTTTGGGCTACTTCCAATTGAAACTAAAATCGTAAGAGGAATTCAATTGACGATTTTGGATTACTTCCATTAACTTTTTAGTCCAAATTGAACATTAATCGTACTCCCCATGTGGTGTACATCGATTAAATAAAAATTATTTTTTTTTTTTTTTTTGGGATCGAACTACAAAATCTAATCGAACCTCGATTGAATGAAAAATTGCACCATGTGTGGCTAGCTTTACGTTTTCAAAGCTTAAGATCTGAAGTTTTTATATAGATTACGTATAACCACCTCCAAAATATTTTTTCTTTTCTAGTTTAAGGTGGTTTGGAAGGTTCAAACTCCTTGTCAAGTTTGTTGTAGGTTGCCTCATTAGGAAGATCTATACTCTCTGCCACCAGAACCAAAAGTGAGAGTTTTTGGCTAATGAGACATCTTTTTAAACAATTTAAGCAATCTCTTCCATGCAACACACATCTAAAGGTGGGCATACACAGTTCAATATTTTTATTATCATTTTGGGTTTTTTTTTTATTTGATCGACTTTGAAAACGATTGTATTAAGTTGATTTTTTTTTGGGGCGGGGGATCAAATTAAAATTCAATTGAAATTGAACATAAAATCAGTCAAGCAGTGATCGGACATGTTGATAAATTTTCGTAGATCGTTAAAGTTACATTTTCTAGATATATAGGTCGATTTGTATCTGATGATACTATGGTGCATGTACACAGGGCTTAGGATTCGAAAGGATTCGATCGATTTAAAATCTATAACATTTTTGTATTGTACAAATTGTAATAAAAAAATTTAAATGGTCCATGCCCACCTTTAAAACACGGACACCTTTGTTGAAAACTGAAAAAACATTTGGATTTATTGATACTTTTGTCAAAAACTGCATGAACCGTGGGTAAGAATGTTCAAGGTTACTACTGTGTTTACACCACCATTTTGAACTGTGTCACTAGGCAAGATCATACTGTAACACCGTACCGCATTTGTCCTTATAGAAGGTCATGTGTACATAAGTAACTGAATGGAGATATTCTATGTTTTATGAGTCTATGACATCCTCCTGTAAAGTACTATGATCTAAAAGAATTTTGCTAGCAGAGATATGAGAAATCTTGCTTTCCTTGACACATTTATACAAGAGCTTTGTTAAGTCGCCTTGTGATGATTATGGAAGGAGTGGGCAAGGAAGGTGTTGTAATGAGCATACCAATGCCCAGAAAAAGCTGAATAATAACAGAACTATGAACCGCTGAAAACCATTCCTAGGAAACTTTAGCTGAAAAATATTCAACATTTGATACCCCCAAAGGTAGTTTGGGGTTTGCAGCCTAAAGATTTAAGGAAATGCTGGAAATGGGTTGGGTTGTGGAAATGTGAAACAAGTTCCATTGGGAATAAGAAATTCTTGTTTCCTTCTCTTAAAATGAAAGTAAATTTATACTTTGGTTGACTGCTCTTGATGTGTTAAACATGAATATCTATTGATGGCTGACTTGACACTATATTATTTAAACTTATTGGTTCTGCTTTATTAATATAGTGAAAAATTAGGTTACAAAATATCTCCTTTTTCCTTTAGCTAGTACTCCAAAGTTCTCTGCCATGCTAGATGTCTTTGAGACTCTTAAGCTGCCTGGTAGATAGGTCTTTTGGATTAACCTAAATGTATCATTTAACTCAACCGGAAATTAATTTCCCTTTTTTTCTTTACTGAAATGATCGACTAGAAGAGGATGAAATTGAGCATAAAATATAAAGCTCCATGATCCGTTAGGTTGGAAAATTTCAGTTGACCATACAAGTACTGTGTTTCAATTAATTTTGTATTCCATTTAATTATGTGGCATTAAACACAGACCTTTTTAACCTTTTAAACTGGGAAAGCATTTAAGGAATCTGTTTTTCATTGATCGCACTGGTGCTGGTACCACAGATCAATGGTAGACTGACATAAATTGTTTTAAAAATCATTAAAGCAAAAGTTAGTGTGTGGCTCCCTAAAGTATGGTTATAAACTGGAGAGAAAACCATCAAATAACCCACAGGTGCCCAACCTGCGGCCTGGGGGTCGCATGCAGCCCTTTGGGCGTTCCTTGGCGGCCCCCCTTGGTTTGTCACTTGCTGTCCCAGCAACCTAGCTGTTCTTGCATAGGGCAAAGCAACTCACCTGTCCTCGCCCAAGATTTTTTTGGGAGGGAAGAGAAGGAAAGGGACTCGCTCTGGCTGAGCACATGAAAGCCAATCAGCAACCCAGACAGCGCCTGAGCAAGTCCCTCACCTCACCAAGAATATCCCATTCTAAGATGTGTGCCTATGCTCCCACTATTCCACCAACAAATGGGGGATTATTGTATGTGGCACATAACCTTAGATGATATATATATGACACAAAATTGCATTACCGCACCACAGTGTTCCCTATTGCATGAAGCATTCATTAAAAACATGTTTTGTTATTTAGCTTTACCTGTTGTAATTTCTTCAGTCTAAAATGCTTCTACAAGTCAGTATAGATTGAAAATGTTATGTGCGGCCCTTTAGTGGTGCCGAGGGCCGCACTTGTGGCTCTCCATATCAACTCAGTTGCCCACCACTGTAATAACCGGTACTGTGAATAGTTTCTTCTCCATACAGAGAGGGGTAAAGTATTCTTTCCAATGTTACCCAGGGTTCACCCAAAATGGACACCACAAGCTTTATGTATACTATATGAAAAATTATATTCAAAGCCTATGTGGAAGGATGACTCTAGTATTGGCCCCTTTTAAAGATGATGACAAGGAAACAAGGATTAACCTGGTGTAATAAACTAAATGCCAGGATTAAATGAAAAGCCAGCTAACTGGCTCCTATCTTGATTCATTTTAGAGAAACAAGCATGAAGGTTATGGTGAGAAGGGATTTAAGGGATCAAAAAGTCCTCAACTAGAATCATGCATAGCACAGTAAAGCCTTCCTAAAAAATAAGATACTCACATGACCTGTTCCATCACAAATCCCAAAAGATCAGGAAAAAATCTCCACTTCAGAACAGTGGGTGGAGCTATGCAAATCATTCCTTTACGCCCCATCAGCCAAATGCACTTGCAGAACCACCGGTGTACAGTGCAAGTATAGCCTTATGGTACAGAGCCATTTATTCCAAAACTGCATACAGCTTGATTCATTTTAAATGCTAAGTTTCCAAGTATAATCAAGGATAGTATCTTTACGTTTTGACTTGCAAGATATAAATTTTTTGTTAATTTCTGCAGATATAAGGTGTGCTTTTGTCAATGTTATCTAATGGTGACTTTTATTTCTCTAGAACGCCGAGGCCTTCCCGTTTCCCGTTGAAAGACCAGAATACCTGGATGACCAAGCAACAAGAAGGTCTCTCCCCAAGCATCGTTTTATGACCGATGGACACTCTCCTTTACAAAGAGATGGAACAGGCTCTTTCCTTTTGGATCTTCCGAACTTTCCAGACCTTTCCAAAGCGGACATTAATGGGCAGAATCCAAACATTCAGGTAAAAAACAGAGAAAGCTAAATGGGCCGTCTATCTGATTCTTATGAAACTGTACTTGAAAACATTTCTTTGGGTATGGGAAGGTAGGTAGGTTTTGTGAATAACATAGTTTACATATTACAAAAATGTCCTTTTCGAAGGACTTTTAGCTGAAGTTTCACAAGCAAGTTTTGTATCTAGGACAGGGGGCCCAGAGGGGGGGAGGCTGATCTCCACATGTCACCTGTCCATAGCAGAATTTCGAGGGGTCTGTTGGTAAATATAATGTTGTGACGGGTAAGCTGATTTTATAAAGTGCCAAAACCCAATAACATTATGATGGGATCCCACCAGACACCTGATTACAAAACCCTATAGTACCTCCGCTGTTGTGGAACCGCAAGTGCTGAGACTTGTAGTGCCACAGCAGCACAGATCCACATGGTTTATCCATCCTTTGATCATGGACTGTATTTTCTCTGATGTCCCTGACATCCAGTGCAGCACCTCAGAGGTAACTCGTCATCCATGCAGTAGGAAATGCAGCTAGAAAAGGATCGGAGTGCAAGAGGGAGAACCAGGGACCGATCCTGCCTGTCCCTTCTCTCCAAAACTTTCTTCCCTTCTCTCTGACTGCTGAGGTCTTGTTGCTGCTCCTCATACCAGTCCTTAAATGTGGTAGCTGTATTCTTTTAATTTTTATTTATTTTCTTTTGCTGCTATGGATGGGACCTCTGCAAATCAGCCTCCCAGTGTCAGAACCAGAGGGGGGAGGCGCAGATAGCCATACAGAGGTGTGCCCAGGGTGGGGGCTCTCCAGATTAGCCTCCCAGTGTCAGAACCAGATGGGGGAGGCGCAACTATCAATATGAAGGTTTGTATTCCAGAGACAGCAGTGCTGTGGGGGTGCTTGTATGGGCAGAGAGCTGTAAGGACACGGCATCCTTATCAGCAGATCGGCTGCGTATCAGCAACTGATCAGCAGGTCAGCGATCTGGGCCGATTATACAAAAAAACTGCTGATTCGATTCTGATCACTAGCCGATCAATGGGTCCCCCTCTAGCCTTCGTGTCCCTGATAGAAGCAAGGGTATGATACTTTATGTATCTAAAGCATCTCCCCTCACCCTGACTATTGAAATATGTTTATATAGTGTCAATACGTTTGTAATCCAAAGCATAAGGTGTACCTGCAAAATTTAAAAATTAATCTAAGGAGATTGGTCCAATTGGAGTTTAATACAGATGACCAGGTCCTCAACGTTCTCTTTACATATAGGTCATTATACATACAATAGGACTGTACCATGATCAGCTTCACAACCATGTAATATGAGGTGCTTTGTAAGCTATTTAGGGAGGCCTTTTGTACTGCATAGTTGTTGGAAGATTGTACAGGAAGGTGTGTGTGTTGTAGCATTGTATTTTTCTTGTCTTATATGCAGTTTGGCACTACATGCAAAATTGCTACATGATGCATTGGCACTTTTTAAAAATAATTGCCAATAATAATTACATAAGATGCATTATTTCATGTTTACCCAAATTAAAAAACATTTGAAAAATTTAATTGGCGTAATGGCTTGCATAAATAATGATGTTCAGAACTGCTATAATATGTGTAAAGCTCAATCGTTTCAGCTCTAGGGTGGGAAATATTTTGCACGTGTAGTAAACCCTCCATGTGCCGTCTCCTGTAGCATTTAGTCTGTGAACTAGAAGACATGACAAGTCAAGGTTGTAAAGTACCCAGGATGTTCCCTGTTTAATGTCTGACCTCTGGGACATGAAAAGATCAGTGGTAATCATTCTCTGTCACTCTGGCGGGGATTGCCAAACGCCTGCTACCGAATCTGAACATAAAAGGAGTCGGAGGTGTGATTTATCTGTTGTTAGTAATCTCTTCTGACTCTTGGCATAATTATTGAACTATAAACATTCCACTCCCATATGGTAATGAGAAGATGAATATGGTGTAAGAAAAAAGAAAAAAAATGCAGTAAACTGAATTTGAGGCCTTACCATTGAAAGGGAAATGAAGTGTTGATAATTGTAACCTACGGTAATTGTTTTTAAAAATCTATCTGTATATATGTTTGTTTTTTTTAATTGGCTTTCTTCTTTAAGAAAAAAAATATACATAGTTAAAATGGGGTGCATGCATTCCACTTCGTAGTTCTAGTAGAGTGTTGTACCATGTCAGCCAATGATGAATACAGAAAGTTTGGAGTTAAAGTGATAACTTTTTATTGAATTCAGTAAGCTAATAAAGGTACTTCAAACTTTTTGTATTTGCCATTAGCTTACATTGTACAACAAAAAAACATATTTAGTTTCTGCTAAATATAACAAACAAATTTCAATTGATGAACCGAAGAAATGAAAAAAAATATATATGTATACATATTTTATAATATCATAAGCAATATACTGTACTATCTTCCTGTGCAGTGGCTACCATCCCAAAAACAATTACCACAAGTTGATGATGGCCTAGGCTCAACCCATAGGGGTTGGATCTACGTCCTGGACTTTTTATGTGCTATATTCATGTATAAATATTAGTGCATTGGTGACCATGTGTATGCATAAAAAGGAAAGGACTATTAAATTTTTTTTTACAATGCTTTTTACATTTATTGATTTTATAGCTGAATTATTACATGATTGATCCTTATTTGTGGCCCTCAAAGTTCCCTCGTCCCTGCATGTTCAGGAAAAAAATTGTGCGATGAGCCAAGGCCATCATCAACTTGTAGTCTTGCTTATTAATTTAGAATAGTGCTACAATAATACCCATAATGTACAGCTCCAAGGCTCCATCACAAATTATGGCAATTAAACCTAAACTAGTTCTTAATTATTTCATGTTCTCACTGCTTCTCCATATGTGTCCATCTGTGAAGATTCCCACAATGGTAATGCATGATCCTATATATTGCAAATAAGACTGTTTCTTTTTGGCATGTCAGCGATGTATGTAATTGGTTGATTTTTTTTTTTCCTTTTTGCCTCCGTTCAAAATTAGTTTATATTGTTACTTGCAAGTGCCCCTACATGGTTAAATGTGGTCACTCTGGACTACTGGACTCCTATTTGTACCATGTTGTCTCGGTGTCCCGGCTTGAACAATATATTTTTTTTCAGTGCTCGTCAATCTATCCATCTTGTAGTCTGGCTGCTGCCGTTTCCCAAATTCTGTAGACTGCTTGTTTACTTCCACTGACGTCAGCAACAGGTCATTTTGTGATCTGTGTGGGATACCAGTTACAACAGCTGTCTTGAGTCAGTTTGCAGTCCAAAGCCCCCTGCTAAATGGTTAATACACGTAGAATGCCTTACTTAAGATCATTGTACTGACATAGGCCATGTCTCATTTCTTAACTGCTTATTTACAAAATTAAGGAAAGAAAAGAGGATTTGAATCTATAACAGCTGTTGTATGGCCATAGATTCCATCTACAAAGAACAGCTATGTTATTTTTATGTTATTCTGTGGTGGTTCTTACTGCAGTACCATGGGGTTACACCAATCTAAATTTCTAGGACATTTGCTGTATGTTTTTCATGACTATAAAATACATGGAGGGAGGTTATTCACTTTGTATTGAGGCAAAAGTGGGACATTGATAATGAAAGAGTGACCAAAGATAGATTATTGCTTTATTATTATGGAAAGTGTATGCAAAATGTGATTTGCTTTCAGACCGTTACAATAATGAAGTTCAAGTTTCCACCTAAATATTGATCTTGAGTTGTCATCATGGTAACTCACAACACAGATTATGGACCTATGTTGTAGCAATATAGTGCAAAGTAGTGAGATATGTTAAGTAGTTGTCTTTCTACCATATTATGTTGTGGTCAGCACCCCCTCATGGACATTTGTTACATGCAACAAAGATGTAAATGAACCCTTTAATTTTTGTCAATTTTTGTGGAGTTCTGCACAAGATATTTGTGATCAGCCAGTTTCTACTACACTTTCCATTTGCCTCCCACAATGTTGGAAACCAACTGGACTGCTACTTCCCATATCTCCCACTGTGTCATTCTTAGTGCGTTTAAAATGTATTCTTTAATTATTTCAAGAATCAGTATTTGTTCATCTTGTTGGGTTTTCTTTCTGGCTTAAGTCTTAATTAACATCTACATTTTACACAGCAGAGCATTTTCTGAAGAACACAGAGAACCCAGATCCTAAATGCTAGACAGGGCTGAATTTTAAGTGGCAATTCTGAATACAGATGTTAACAATTTCAGTGTCTTGTTTTGAGTGCAATTTCCTACCTTTAATAATCTAAACAGTTGTTTCAGTAATGCCTGTAATTTCTTTAATCGGGTCAGTTTATCTTGAATGAGAGTAAAGTGGCTTATTTCAAAATGTCATTGTAGTGGGTTAAGAAATCCTGTAATTTCTAAGGGCCGTCCAGCTTGCATAGTGTTGGAGGCTGGGCAGGTCCCTAGAGGACGGAAGCTGTGCTGAGTATTTTACATATACATAATACATAAAAATACCAGGGTGTCCTTTCCTCTATGTTTGGCTCCCAAGTCCTACTCCATAGAGCCATGGTTTCCATGCACTGCACTGATGATGGCCGACATGCCTGATGCATCTGTATGCAGTTTGGAATAAATGGCTCTGTACCATAAGGTTATATTTGCACAGTATACCAGAGGCTCTGGATGTGTATTTGGCTGATGGGGAGTAAAGGAATGATTTGCATGGCTCTGCCCACTGTCCTGATAAGAGGATTTTCCCTTAACTTTTGGGATTTGTGATGGATTGGGGCATGCTAATACCTTCTGTTGACTGTGTATTTAAAGTAAGTAAATATGTGTAGTATAGATAGTACAGATGAACAATGAATTTGACTTTAGCAAACCAAACTAGTCTGTGGTCCACAACTCTTATGACCCTGTGATGAATGCAATTATACTTTATACTTACCTGTCTGGCTTGGTGAAATATTTCTAATTCTATATAACAATTATTGGTGGGTGTGTGAGCTACCATGTCCCTCGCCAACCTCTTTGGTTCCTTTTGAGCAACCCTTATTCCATCACCCCAATGTACAAAACCATATCCAACACTGTGAACTTTGTTACAGAGAAAGTTGCCAGAACAGGTAAATAGAATATTGCTTTTATCACTTGGTCTCCTCAATGAGCTGACTGAACTACATAACTGTTCCGCTCACTGAATAAAGCAGCCCAAATGGCCTTTTATCTGTAGATAATGTTCCTTTTAAAAGACCTTTGGTTGGGCTTTGATTAAAAAAATAAAATAATCCTGCACCTCATCACAGTGCCGTGTATGTAAAGTTAAATCATTGGCTTAGAACATTTACATTTGTAACACAGAATTGCTCTATGTAAGCAAACTGATATCCTGCTGTCTCTTTAAATCAAAGAGTTGGAGAATCTTTTCATGATCCTCCAAACCAGCTGGTTGCCAAACTCTATTAGGTTATTCAGATGAAAAATGTTGTGAAAATGTCCGACACCAATGGCAACGATCAAGAGGCCGTTGTCTGGCTTGCTTTCAAAGATTCAAGTAACGATCTTCAAATTCTCTACAGTTGGCAACAAATACAGTAAATGATGCCGGGTTTTGTTTTTGCTCTCAGACATACAAATCCCCAGCTATATTCTTCATGATAACTCCCCAAAAAAGGAAGTATTAACCTGCTATGTCTGCTTTTTGTGATATCCAAAACCTTGTTTTATTAGTAGGAGAACTGTCTGGCCTCTAGGTGTATGAGCACATATATTAAAAATCCTTAGCTTAAAGCAGATGTTACTGTCCTTGACTTTGCCGGTGTTTTCAAACATCTGGGTAACACATGTCTTTCCTCTGTCCAATCCCTTGCTTATTGGTTGCAATGATCAAAATGAAATCCCCATGTATGGATTTACAAAGTCTTTAAAATCAAATGGCAAAGGTATACCTAGGTTTAACATTTTGCCATGTGAAGTCACAGGAGGTCCACTCTGAGTACTTATGACATTGATTCTTTTTATGCAAATCCTTGTTGATGTAGTCTAAGGCTGGCCATACACGGGGTCGATACCTGTGCAACTGATGAACCCTTGAGCGCAACGTCAATGCGCTGCACTTAAGCTTCCTCAATTGAACAGAGAATCGACCCCGTTCGATACTTTAGATGGGGATCCTCGAATTTAACAACCTGTTGGTTCCCAAGCTGGGTCGATTGATCCTTCTCACAGAAAGGCTGGCCTCAGTCAATTTAAACACAATCACCATGAACGGCAATCGATTGTCCTTGAATTGCTTCAGTACTGCTAGCCATACATCCTAAGATAACAATTAGGATCCATTAAAACAGACCAATGTATCCCAACAGCGGTATCGGTTTGGATTGTAATATTCGGCAAAAAAGCTACCACATTGAAAATCCAATTTAGGATCGTATTTTTTTTTTTTTTTACGAGGATGTTATCGAAATTCATCGCCGTTTATATCGGCCATTGTGATGTATTTGTTTTTTTAAAGGGGAAGCCTCGGCAGTAATTGGTCAGTAAACACTATGAAAACAGTATGAAGTTTCCCGATGTTGCCAGACCAATTAAAATTTTTGAACATGTCCAATAAATTACGATCGTAATATATCGGTTATACCATGTGGACATGTGCGGATTTCAGGATGATAAAATGCATTCATTGGTCGGTTTTAATGGATCCTAATTTTTATCTCAGAGTGTATGGCCTGCTTAAGTCTGAGTAAACTGGCCAGATTAGTTTTGTTGACCTCCACTATCTACACTGGTGGCGTTCCACTGTCATCAGTGCCAAGGAATTCGGTTTTCTTCCACCCTGCAGTATGTTTCTCTAATATCTGTAGCACCAGTAACTTCAAAATTAGAATTTTTCAGTCTACCACCAGAGTGTTGATGTGTAGTTCATATGTCAACTGCATTGTGGTCCCCTAAATGCAATCTAAATTTAGCTGTTCTGGCTCTGTGAGATCTGTAGTGTATAGCTCAGACTTTAAGATATAGTGTTTGTATGGAGAACAAACTTCATTGCTTACTGGTATTTTGGTATAATTGGCTGCTCCTTTACTTTACTTCAGTCTAAAGTCCAACTCTGTTGTCTGGATCTTTATAGACAGAACAAAAGTCCATAACCTCAGCAAATAAAGCTAATGCATGTTAAACTCAAAGCTCTGTTTTGTATCCTGATATATTACTGTCCATACCACAAAGGTTACCAAATTCTGAATCTAAAATGGCTTGGTCTGTCGGAGCCATAGTCCCTCACTATGTAGATCTAATTTTGAATATGTATGTTGCTTAGAATAAATGAATAACCAGCAACTTAAATCAACTCTCTCTTAAGCCAATACCATACAAATCAAAATTTCCTTCACACGATCGCTCACTTGTGTAAAATTAATAAGAATCAATGCCACCACATCCTGTTCTATGCCCATGTAACCTATATTTTGGTATTCTTGAGCTGGTATAGGATAGAAATACGGGAGCTACCACTGCTAGTTTTTGGTTGAATACTTAAGTAAGCAGGCAGCTTAAGAAGCTTGAATTTTGGGATGCACCAATGAACCTGAATATTTAACCAAACCATGGATGCGTCATTGTTTTACATTTTGCAAAGCTCCCTTTTAGGTAGAAAAAGTTAAGGGTTCTTGCTTATAGGCTCATTGTCAACCGGGATGGAAGAGGAGATCCAATCTGGGACAGATGGTTCTGGAAGCAGGCAATGATTTATGATCGACATGAACACTTTTGCCCATATTCCCCCTGTTTGAGGAGGTGACTGCATTAATGGAAAATGTTTTTCAAGGTGCTTCCACACAAAGGTGTATACAGTTTGACAACTTTCATGTTTATAGTAGCCACAGATGGAGTAGAACTGCCATTTCTCTACCAGCATGCCATAGCCTGTGTTTTGTATGGCAGCTGTGGTGTTGACTGTTAAATCAAGGGGGCCTGGCTCAAAAGGTGTGATTTCGGACAGTCTTCAGAAAGACCACAGTTTCTATACTCGGAACAAAGGCCCATTTGTGCAACATGTTGGCTAGTGTCTTGTTGGTCTTCTTTTTTGGGTGCGTGCTACTTTAATTACTTATTAAACTGATTAAATAGCTTACAGATGTAAACTATTTAGTTTATTGGAATGTGGTGCTTAGAAGGGCTTGGCAGTTGGTTATCTTGGAATTTTTTTTACCACGAATTATGAACCTGAAAACACCCCACCAGTATACACAGTTGTCTAACCTTTATTTCCTGTATTTGTTTAGGTCACAATTGAAGTTGTTGACAGTGCTGACACCGATCCAGAAAATGAAATGCAAAAGGAGACCAAGCCCAGCTGGCCAGTTCCATCACCAGACTGGAGGAGCTGGTGGCAGAGGTCATCAGCATTGCCCAGGATAAATTATGGCGGCCAAGATTACAAGTATGACAGCACCACTGAGGACAGCAACTTCTTAAATCCTCTGGGTGGATGGAACAGACAAGGTCTCGGCCACCGCACATTTGATCTAAAAGAACAGCCAGACTATGGTTAGTTCATGTTTCACATATCATGCCTATGAAAGCTACATTTACTGTACATTTATCACTGGAGTCTGAGAACTTACTGATGGAGATGCAGAAGGGTCATACTGAACTGACATACAATGATGTCTGAGAAAATCAGGAGTTTCTGTAATCTGTTTTATTTAGAATGACCTAAATTTACTCAACTGAAAAATGTTTTGATATTTTCTTGTTTGTTATTTTTTGTATTCCTTCTCCTCTGCAGCTTATTTCCTTGCCTGCCCTAAAGTATTATTCTACCTTCTGAGAAGAGTTGTTAGCAGATATTTAAACTCTTGCTGTTGTCCTCCATAGAAGTACACAATATCAAAACGAAAAACACGTTCATATTGGAGTAATTGAAATCTGAGGATTATTGGCATCCTGCTAAAAACATAAAAGTTGGGTGGATTTATATTAACCCTTTAAAGGGGGCCCTACACACCACAGCATTGGTCTCGGGATCATCACTGTCTACCCAGACAGACAATTAAATACCTGGTCCCTATGTAAGTGGTTCCATAAGCTCTTCTCTTCTATGGATGAATACTTCAAGAGTCCTATCAAGAAGGCAGTCTAAGACAGGATTGGTTAAGGGGGCACAGTATTAAGGCCCCCATACACGTCTAGATTTTTCATTCACTCGACTTAAGAATAATTTTTTGGGGGGGGGGGGGTGGATCAGGGAAATCGTAATTGATTGTGGATCGACTGAAAGAGTAATTGATTTAAGGTTCAATTGCAATACAAAATTTAAAATTTTCAGCATGTCCGATAGTTTTTCGATCGAAAATGTTTCCAATTTTAATCATTTTAGGCCAATCTAAATTTTTTTGGAATGAAGTCCATTGAATGAAAAATCTGTGTATTGGGGCCTTTAGGCAAGTAAAATCTGTCCCCATAGACATTCACTAAACCCACTGCAAGAGCTAGAAAAAAGTGCCTGGGCTTCATTTTTAAACACATTGTAGTTTAGCGGTGGGTTGCGTCTGGGTTCCCACAATAGCAGGATATTGCTGTGACCATTTCTTGTTTTAACTGTTGTATTTTGTTCAAACCCATATATGACGCATGGAAATTTGCATAATTTATCCATTGCGAAAAGAACACACAGAAAGGAAAAAGAAAAAAAGGCACCGCAATTTGTGGATATCACACCTAATATGAGCTTGCTGGACATCCAATTCCAAAACCTTAGGAATCTATATGGACTATTTCCTCTCCCCCCCCCCCCCCCCCCCCCCCCCCCCCCCCCCCCCCACCTTTTAGGGCTAGCACACATTCCAGTATTCTGTGTTTTGGGGGGGATTTTGGTGTCTCATTAGGTCTGACACTGATAATGGGACTTCTTGACCGCAGACTAGATATATCTTATGCTTATGGTCCTGGCTAAAGCTCCCCATACACCTTAAGATCGATCCATACAATCTCAAGTAGTATAGTGGCCTCCCTGATAGAATACAGAGATTGGAAGGATTAGAAAGCTCCTCATATTACATGGTTTTGGAAGAACAAAATTTGATTGTACAGAAATTGTATGGAAAGATTGTAAGGTGTATGGGGGTCTTTAGTAGAGGAGCATGATCAGAACAGAAAAACGCTCCAAAACTGTTGCTACAAAAGATTGGCCATATAATGCATTTCCCCATGGGTGCCTTGTATACATTGATCCATAGACAAAAAATAGATATACATCTCTTATTCGTGCAGTCAAACTTTTACAAACCTCCATAAATGGCTTTAAAAAAAGCATCAAACATGTTTAAAACCATAATTCTAAAACTGTTACCATTTTAAGACTTCCTCAGAAAAATACATGAAAAGGACATTAAAGAAATATTGACGCAGCAGATGCTTTAAATCCCGTGCAAAACTGTTTACTCGATCTCAAAGAATTCCACACATGCTCCAGTCCTGCATTTAAAAATTCTATTAGAACAAATGCAAAAGGATGGTGTGTAACTAAAACCAGATGGTTCATGTTCAATGTTCTTCAGAACATTTGTTTTTTGGAGCAAAGTTAAGGAATTGGTTGAATGTTAAATCATATCTAATATAAAGAATATCTATAAAACCTTTGTTCCCCACATTTTATATTGTCTGGGAGATTTCCCAGCACTTCCTGCCCTGGAGGTTCAATGGAAATAAAAGGATTATGTGAGAGAGACCCCCACCCTAAAAAAGGGGGTGCCACAAAAAATCGCCTTTTATCCTCATTTTGTCTCTACTTTCAGATTCTTAGTGCTTCAATAAAATATTTTCTGGCTATAGACAGTTCTATCAGTAAGGTTTTCTCTGAGGTTGCGAAATCTCATTGGTTATCACTAGGGTTACTACTGTGTCTCCCCGAAAATAAGACAGTGTCTTATATAAATTTTTGCTTCCAAAGATGCCCTACGTCTTATTTTCGGGGGATGTCTTATTTTTCCATGAAGAAGAATACGGCACGGGGGTATCGGGGTGGGGGGATCACTTAAAATAACACAGGGGAGATCAGAGGGGGAATCAAAATGGCACAGGAGACTCAGAGGGGGGATTACCATTTTAGTAACCCCTTCTGATCCTCCTGTGTCATTTTGATTGTCCCCTCTGATCCCCCCCCTGTCCAGAGTCACAGTACCATATCTTCGGGGGTGCCTTTTTTTTTCGAGGGGATGCCTTATCTTTTAGCGTGAGGCAAAAATGTAAGGGTGACTTATTTTCAGAGGATGCCTTATTTTCGGGGAAATGGGCTAATGAAACCTGGTAACTTTGTATGGCAAGTTCTTCTAGGTTTTCATGCACAAAAACTCCAGGAGAAACACATGATTAATTAGAAGATTCATTAGTACTCATCAGCCGCATATTGCAACATGAATGGCCGGCTTTAGATTTGGAGTATTTAAAAATCCCAACTTCCCAGTCTTGTAAGGATTTCCCTCTTTGTTTTGCTTCTAACAATGCCTCATTAGTCTGCAATTACATTTTGTTGTGTTTTTTTTTTTTTTTTTTTTTTTTTTTTTTTACATAAAAACATTCTTTATTTTCTTCTCTAGATTATGCTGATGGAGAAGGGGATTGGAGTGCTTGGTCTGTGTGCAGCGTCAGTTGTGGCAGCGGGAATCAGAAACGTACCAGGTCCTGCGGATACGCCTGCACGGCCACAGAATCCAGGACGTGTGATATGCCAAATTGTCCAGGTGTGTAAAATAATGCAAAGCAAAGAAAGCTGTGCGTGCTGCTGGGAGCCTTTCCGTCCCACCACATCAAAACCACCCTGAAACGATCAACGCACGGCCTTTAAAATATAAAGTGGGTGTTCTGTGGATAAGTACGTGCACATATAATGACTAATGGATTTTAAGAGAGGAGGAAAAAAAAGAAATGAGACGGGTAATTTGGCTGCTTCTCCGAGGTAGCTGCAGAACACCTGGTCATATGAACAAGACGGGTTTGGCTCACAAAACGAATTCCTGATGCCCTGATAATACATTTGTAACATACTCCATAGTACCCCAAGTCACCAACAGAGGAATGTTATAATGACACGTTTTTTTTGTATTTTTGATGAATTGTGGAGTCAGAAACAAGTATAACTATAAATCTTTGCAAATTGGAGCCCAAAAGTATGGAGGGTAGTGAGGTTTCTCTAGGACTCTTCAAGCATCTGATTCACTGACTGAAGACTAATGATGATGTGGATGACTATTATATGAGGATTATAATCATAGTGATGTTAATTCTCATTTGGCTAAAACTTTGCCTTAATCAGCAAGTCTAAAGCTTTAGGGCCCTTTTACACTATATGCGTTTGTGAGAGGCATGCGTTTCTGCATATATACAGAAATGCATGGGTTTAAATTTTGTGTAAAAGAAAAGTGTGTGGTTTTAAAACGCAACGCTTATAGTGTAAAATAGCCCTTATTATTTAAAGCATATTGACCTCACTGGCGGTATTATTTTTTATTTTTCTAATCAAAAGCGGTATGGAAAATACTAAGTGATTACCAGGTCATCGATTTTGTATTTGCCGCTTGTTCTAGCTGCCTGTTATGCCGGGGATGCGAGGACCCAGCAACAAGCCAGCAGAACAAAGACACCGAGGTGTGTGGCTTGGGGTTACCACTACTGCTAATGAAAATCACCCCTGAGCCACACTCAGGAATATCGCCAATGGGGTTAAAAAAAACTATAGTATTGGTTAAAGTAGCAGAAATATGGGTTTGGTCAATTAAACCATATTAAAGGGCACCTCCCTGTATTTTTGATTTATGTGGCTCCGTTTTACTTTATAAATCCCACAGCACTCTAAAAATGACGTATCATGTATGCAAAGTGACAGCTATAGATAAAATTCTTATTCTGCTTTGAGGAGGCTTGTTGGACCTCTGTAGGGATGCCACTGCTTTTACATATAGAGAAAATGGGTTCTCACTGCTGGAAAAGGTTTCTATTCGTATTCCTTTATTTATTTATTTATTTTATAAAGTGGCAACATCTCACGCAGCTCTGCACATAATAGCATAATAAAGGGTTGAAAAGAAAAAAAAAAGGGACAAATAAGGAGAGGTCCCTGCTCTTCAAGCTTGCAACCTTAGATGTTGGCAACTGTATACAATAGAAAAACTTAAAACCCTAAGGTGAAACAGATTTCACCATAGTCCCACTGGGTGGAGACTGCTAAATTGGCATTGCGGGTACAATATGAAAAAGTTTTATCAAATAATAATCATTTAGATAAAATAGTCTTTATTCTATAACTATTAGGACCAAGAAACATATTAAAAGATTAGGCTAGACAAGGCCCTTTTAAAAGCCCGCATATAGCAAAATGTTACCGTACAACACAATACAAAAAAGTATAACAGCTGTAGCCAGATGGTGAAGTTGGCATAAGATATGATCTTGAGAATCCTCTGACGCGTTTCACCCGCTCGGGCTTCCTCAGGGAGGTGGTCAGATCATTAATAGTAGTGAAACCTAGTTGGGTATGTGTATAACAACTGTAGACAGTTTGGTGGGTGGTCTGGCGCCGGTGCATACCTGTAACCACTACAGGCATACCCTACTCCCCAACCAGTATTATTTAAACTGTATACAATAGGTAGGGGAGGTGGAACCGGATGATAGGGTGGTTTATAAAATCCCCCCTCTTCAGTCTAGCCAACCCAACTTTTTATTTCTACGAGTATGTCGGCTGTTCTATCATTGAAATGCTGTAATTTAGTTCAGTGATGGAGCAGTCATGACCTTGATATAGGCTTAAAAGTCATTGGTGGTAGATCCTGCAGACATATGATTAGGCAGCAGGCTGGCACATTGACTAGATGCTTAAGTGTCTGAGTTAAGATGTGACTTTGTATATATGTCGTTACCCATAACCATCCATGTAATCAAGCCCTTAGCGCAGTTTATCACTGCCTACTGTGTGTCTTCCATCATTTGGTTTACATAAACGTTGAAACACAGATGGCACCTTGCATAGCAGCAGGGATAAAGAGGGATTTAACATAAAATTTTATTTTATTTGTTCACTTAAAGTCCAGCACCACTTAATCCCTTTCAAATAAGTCCTTTTTGGCAACCGTAGGTGTTCCTTAATGTTGGTGAGAAAAAAGCAAAGCATTTTAGAACCAGCGAGGTGTTTGTAATGAACCGTCTGTGTGGTCCCTGAGCCTCCTAGGCCTTTTACAAAGCTGCCATTTCCAGCACAATACATTTACAGTAAGTCAGATTTTTTATGGCTTACAGGAAGCTAGTTTAAGATTTGATATTTATACTAATACACATATTGCTGTCTTTGGCTAATGACTGAACACTTCTGGCTACATTTAGTTTATAACACCAATTACAAGGGTAAAGTTGTCTTGGTACTTTTTTTCGGAGTGGTTTAAACATGAAAATAACGACCCTGGCATGACAAAATTTCCCATGATACCATTTTACGGCGTGGCACAGTCTTTCTTTGACTTTGCTCGGAAGAATGTCGTGAAGCAAGCGGTCTTTCTGAGAAGACTTGGACAAGCTGACATTCCGACGCCTGGGCTGTATTCTAGAGCTTGGGGCATTGACGTCATTATAAACGGTCCTTTTCAGTTTTATAGATCCAGGACATCTATGTAAAGATAGAGAGCAGGGGAAAGGGGAGGGAAATGGTTGGATCTATTTCACTATTGTATCACCGATCTGTTTTTGAACTGTCCTTTGTAAACTCAATTCTTTGCTCTCACCAGGAATTGAAGACACTTTCAAAACCGCAGCAACAGAAGTGAGCCTACTTGCTGGAAGTGAAGAGTTTAATGCCACAAAGTTATTTGGCGTTGGTAAGTTTACAATGGAGTGGGTCAATGTATGTATAATTCTAGTTCAATAGTCAGCATATAACAAGGTCCTGGAGTCATGGTTAGGGAATGAATGGGTGCGTGCATGAAATCTGCATTTGCTGCTTAACACAACGGTACTGGTTTCTGCCTGCAAGTCCAAATGCAACTAGCCGTAAAATCTGAATAAGCCTGGATGCCCTCTATGATGGAGCCTTCTCAGCTTGC
The DNA here is from genome assembly GCA_036250615.1 of Ptychadena robeensis. Taxonomy (NCBI): domain Eukaryota; kingdom Metazoa; phylum Chordata; class Amphibia; order Anura; family Ptychadenidae; genus Ptychadena; species Ptychadena robeensis. The sequence continues at coordinate 144,367,360 of CM070035.1, read as the reverse complement.
TGCTTCTACTCCTTTACTGCCCAGTAGAGATGGTTTTAACATTTCGTCTTACGTTTATATGGGAGTGAGGTGCCAACCCCCTGAACATTGTAATTGAAATGGTCGAAATGAATAAAATTCGATTCTACTTAAATTTCGAGTTTCCCAATCGAATTTCGATTTGACTGCAGAATTTCGACTTTTATCTAGTCGAAGTCAAAAATTTGCATAACTCCAAAAATTCGCATAAACCATAAAATTTGCATAAGGGAAAAAAATTCACATAAGGTGGAAAATTTGGATTTGCTGTATGAGCTATAATAGAAGAATCAGTGTACATAGTAGCAGAGCGTTACATTAAGAGCTGAGATTTAAACCCAATTTATACACAAACTTGACATGTTAGAGCAAAATTTGTTTTCAAATGTTTCGCCCAACCTTCTCTACAACTCCAGCAATGTCCCCCAACCCTTCTCTACAACTCCAGCAATTTTTGTGAGGATACCATTTTCAGGGGCTTTGCAATAAGCTGACAAAGGTAGCTAGCGCCATGCGAATTTTTCAATCACTCCTGCATGCGAAAATTTTTAATAAAATGGTGATACTCGCATGCGAAATAGCGGCACGGCAAATCAAAACCAAAGTTCTTTTCTTTTTCAAAGTTGAAATTTCGATTTCAGTCAAAATATCAGGCTGATTTTCGACTTTTTCAGTGAAAAGTCGAAATGACCCCATCAAAATTCGGCTACGCGAATTTTCGGCGAAAAAGTCGAAATTTCTACTTAAAAATTCGCACTGCGAATTTTTCAACCATCCCTAATTGTAATATCACCATAAAAATGTAGAATGTAGAGATGTAGAAAAGGGTGGTGGGGATGCAACTGGGTTTACACGTGTAGATTTTTTTTCTTTAATCAACTGCCAATTCAAATTTTTTTGTTCGATGTCCTTGTTGAACATTGTTCATTAATTTATCGAATGAAACATTCGATTTTTTTTTTTTTTGTTCGTTCAGCGCCGATATCGAATGAAAATACATTCGAAATTAGCGACAGATAAAAATTTACCAACATGTTTGATGACCTTTCCAACAATTTTTTTTTTTTCGAGATCGAACAAAATGTATCCATCGAACAAATTGGACATTCTAGATTTTAGTTCAATCAACCAAAAAATTGTTCGTTCTTCGTTGATGGAACAAAAAAATCTATACGTGTAAATCCACCTTTAGTCAGCTAGTCAAAAAAACTATTCAACCATCTCTACTGCCCACAGGACCCTATATTACCAAACGGTAATGGAAAGTGGTATCATCTGCTCAGTTGCTCAGTTGTGGACATGAATACAAATAAGTATTTAATACATAATTTAGGTAAAAAATATCCATACATTTCATCCCTTTTCCGTTTTTTACTGTGAAGTTTCACTATGTGCAATAGCCATTATTAAAAGCGCAAAGTAAAAAAAATATTTGAGATAAATAAAAGCCAACCCAATTACATACCATTATGTCCATACCAATATTGTATGGAACGTTAGTATTCATTGTCAGACTGTATAATGTATTACCAGTGAATGAGTAGTAACATGAGTCACTCTGGATTTCTGCATTCCCTTGTAGATACAGACAGTTGTGAACGTTGGATGAACTGCAAAAGTGAATTTCTCAAAAAGTATATGCATAAAGTTGCCAATGATCTCCCAAGCTGTCCCTGCTCATACCCAACCGAAGTAGCTTACAGTACTGCTGACATATATGACCGTAATAAAAGGAAGGAGTTTCGATGGAAGGATGCCAGCGGTCCAAAGGAAAAGCTGGAGATCTACAAGCCCACTGCAAGATACTGCATTCGTTCCATGCTGTCTCTGGAAAGTACTACTTTAGCCGCTCAGCACTGCTGCTTTGATGACAGCATGCAATTAATCACAAGGGGTAAAGGAGCAGGTACCCCTAATCTCATCAGTGTTGAGTTTTCTGCAGAACTTCATTACAAAGTGGACATCTTACCCTGGATCATGTGCAAAGGAGACTGGAGTCGATACAATGAGATTCGCCCACCAAACAATGGCCAAAAATGTACTGAAAACCCCTCCGAAGACGACTTTTTAAAGCAGTTTCAAGAAGCTAGAGAGTTCTAAGTACTGGACCTTCTGCAAAGGAATGTCAAAGGACAAAAGTGTTCACCACAGGATCTGCTGGAAACAGGGTCACACAGTTTTGACACATTAGTGTCTACAATGCTGATGCCAACCTTCCCACATGTGTTGTAACCAATCCAGTGTACACTTCTTTCTCTAGATTATGATATCTGTATAAATATTGGCATACAGAGATAGAGCCTATAAATCAAGTATATGTTAAAGAAGGTGGGCAGTGCTTACGTTTATAATGCAGTGGATGCCCTAACCCAGGGGTGGGCAAACTAAGGCCTGGGGCCCAAATTAGCTTAATTTTATGTCACTTTGTCACCTGGTTAAAAAGATGTTCCTCTCAGCTGCAATGAGTGCACATAATGCCTAGATGTGTCCAAACACTGCCTTGAGGACAATGCAATGGTGTGATCATGACACTGGGCGCATATGGTGGGTCAGCCATTACAGGCTCTTGGTCCGGCACCTTTTATCAAATTTAATAAGCCAATGTGGCCGAGTCAAAACGTTTGCCCACCCCTGCCCTCATCATATTAGAGAATATTTAAAATTCTTTAAGGGGACACCTAAGAAATATGGATCATCTGCTTCTGATCACTTGACTATTTCAGTGATATCATCTGAAGCTGACAATCCAAATTCTCATGTGTTCCATGTTGGTTTAACACAGATAATTAGCTGTAAGATGAGACCTGAAGACCCAAGTTGTGGTGTAGATGGCTAAACCAGCAACATAAGGGCCCCCATACACCTTTAGATTTCTCTGTCAGATTTGCTTTAGATGTCCATTTGTTTTACCTAAACAATGTAATATGAGGGAATTTCTAAACAATCAAGTCTACCTGTGTTCAATCGCAGAGGATCCTATACTGCATAGTTGTTGGTGGATCTAAAGGATATCTGACAAAGAGATCTAAAGGTGTATGGCCAGTTAAAAAAGATACATCAACAATCAAGAACACAAAATATTTGCTTTTTGTTCTAAATGGTACAGATTTTGGGAGCTGCTAAGATTAATAATATAAAACTGTCCCGCTCTGAATACAGTTTTATTTTTTAAGATTCACCCCCCCCCCCCTTTTTTTCTTTTTAATTCAATTTCGTAATAAAAATGAAGGAAGATTGGTTGGTAAAGTTGTACTCTCCACAATCAAATGTTATGGCTGGCATGCAAAATGGTTACAACCTTAATCCCCTTCCCAACCACCCCCTTCCCTTTGCTCCAAGAAAACCGTAACGAGAAAACGCTCTATAAAGTCTGAAAATGTTTTGAACCCTTCCCCATCGCTACCTACAAAAACGTCTATTACAAGCTGATATTTTAGTGCATGTCTACAATAAGACTATTCTCAAACCTTACATCTTACACCTAAAATGATGGAAGTTATTGGATGTTATTTAAAGCTAGCCATACATGTATAGATTCCCCTTCAATCATTGAGCGATCTCTTGTATCGATATGGTTATGTCGAAGGTGGATGGTTATGTGAATTCTTGTTCCCAATACAAAGTAATGGGGATCGAACAGGAAAATACAGACTCCCTGTGCGATCCATTTTTTTATTTTATTTTTTGTTCCATTCCAACCTTTTTGGTCGATCGTTCAAGGTGAGCGCATTTGATTCCTGAATGATTGTTCAACAAATGAAGAACATGCACACGGATCAAACATACAGTAAATGACTGTAGAATCAATACGTGTATGGCTACCTTAAAAATTGCCATGAAATTAAGCAACTAAAAATTGGAGCCATAATTAGCTCTCAATTCATCAATGTACGAGAGATTTTGGTGCCTGGTTGATGCCTAAAGGCCCACATAAACCTAGCGAGCCGCGGATGCCCACATCTGTCGCCCCGAAGTTCAGTCAGCCAGAGAACGGACATGTCCGTAAATCTCTGGCCGATACCATTAGTTTGAATGGGGACACAAAGGGTGCCTGCCGATACCCTGAGCGACGAAGTGCAGCATGATGACGTCCTCACGCTGCACTTCGTCGCTCGTCTATTGGCCCTGGCTTGTCAGGTGTATGGGGGCCTAAAATAAGTATGTATTTGTAAGGAATGGGGGATTAGGCAGTAAGGATTTATTTAAGAGATTGTTTTTATTTAACAACAATAAGGCTTTGTTTCCAGTATACGTCGCGGCCCCTCCGCTAAGTGCTTAGCAGCGGCTCCCAACGTAGCACATTGATATTGCCTACTCCGCAGATGATCTGTTTACACATCCGCCGGTGCAGAGGCTCAACATACTCGACTACGTTGAGCTTTACATCGGCGGAGCGGCTCGGTGCTGTGAAGACAGATCCTCCGCCGAGCAGGTAAGTATATCTGCTACGTTGGGACGCCCGCTTAGCATATACGCTTAGCTGAGGGGTCCCAACGTAAATGGAAATATAGCCCTAATAGTCATTTGCAAAGAGAAGGTTGCCTTCCGTTCTTCTTGGGTCTTATTGAAGAGCTGAAGATTTAAAAATGTAGGGATATAATAGAGGACCGAGATCTAGATCCTAAACCCTGTATTCTTATAATGCTGTATTTGTCTACTGTTGCTCCTGGTTTCTTCTCCATGTCTTCTACAAACCCACATGGTCTTAAAGGCCCTACAGATGCTAGATTCTTAGACAAACGTATTTTACATGTACAGCTTTTCTATTGCACAAAAATAAGGCCAGGAGATATATTAGTGGCTGTGATAGGTGTAGGGTTACCCATATCGGACCATAGGAGATATTCACATGTCCACTTACTCACTACTCGGGCTTTAAGAATATATCAAAGGGTGCATTTCACCATATCACTATCTTTTCACAAATTGGGTGGACTTGGCCTTTTCATAAATTAAAAACTCCAAATTGCTTTTAGAAGAATTGGTGAGATGAGTCACGCCAACGTCTTTGTTTTATAGAATTTTCCTTTGAGCATACACAAGCCGGGGATTCGGGGTAGCTGTTCATGCAACTTACTTTCAGGGACTAAAATGATAAAGAAAAGTGGCACTTTCTCAGAAAGACAATATATTCAGTGTTTTGTCTTGTTTTACATAAATATGGTGTTTAGGCCTCACATTTATTTTATAAATATATATTTTTGTCGGGCGTAAACCAAATGCAGTTAAAAGAAGATTATTTGAAGAGTGTGTGGGGTTCATACATTATTGCTGTTTACAAATACTTCATATTTTTGTAAAGTATTTATTATGTTGTAGTTATATATCATGCATCGTGCATGTCTGTTTTTATTGTTTTTTTTTTTTTGCTTTTGTGTCTTTCATTTGGAACATGTTCACCAAGGTTAAAGCTGTTGTTAACTTTGATGTCCTTGGAAAAGGCAAAGTTTAATAAATTTGTCTAAAAAGCTTCCCTGATCAGCTTGTGGTTTGTTTATTATGATACAAATGGAAAACTTTTTGTTAATTAGCAGTATATGATTTGAGTTCTGTCATTCGGGCTAAAACTATACCTCCAATTCGAGTGCAGAGAGCCGATCTGTCCTGGAGCCAAAAAGCTACTTCCTCCAATAGGAACCCAAGAAATCAAGGCTTAAAGCGCACCTAAACCCACCAGACAAACTTTTCCCCCTAGCTAGCCAACCCCACATTATTGGAGCAATGTGTAAATAAAAAATGGTTACCTGTGCGGAGATAACTGTATATTCCCCCTGACCTCTCCTTCTCATCTCACTGGGGCCGTGGCACTCCGCTTCAACATGTTGGTAAACCCTGTTTGATTTACTTATTATATTGAATGGGATTGAGGGGGCATCAACCCATGTAAGGGGAGCTTTAATGCCTAGAAGTTACTAGATTGGTCAGCTGGCTATACATAGAACAGAATATGGGCTATATGTTGAATATTCCTTGGTTCTGAATGGAAAGGATCCATTTTCGGCTACAGAATGTCCACACAAGCCTAAAAGTAGTCCTTGGCAATTGATCCCCAATTGAAGTCATGGTATACAGACTGTAACAGAGCTCATGAAATGACTACAGAACCATTTTATCTGAAAACCACAATTCTGCAGACAACCACAATGCAGGATACACAAATGGTTCCTCATATTCGAACTTGGGTCTTTGACGTATCCTCCACTGTTTTAAAACTCACATACTTGGCGTGTTAGCAACCCATCCAATGATGGTCCCACGGGTGTATTGGAGTCACTTCCCAACACGCCATGCCAATGTAAACACGGTAAACTGCATTGTCATGTGACAGACGCAAGTTGAAAATGCATTGGACTCAAGTAAAAAAAATACAGCAAAGGCACACACGTGTTTTGGCCGTTTCACAATAAGCAGTCCATCAAAGCTGTGAAGAATAGCTTCAGCTCAGCTGATACTGCAAAGATCCCTGACTAAAAAAAAAAAAAACTGTTTCTGACAGCTGGAGGGGTGTCTTTTTAGAGACAGCCCCTCCCACTGTATTATGTCTCGCCTAGGCAGGATGTAACCAGCAGCAGGGGTTGCTGGGAATTTAACTCCCATAAGCCCCTGTGTCTTAGTCTCACAGATGTGACATCAGCGTCACGTCTGTGAGACTTTTTGAAGAGAGGAGAGAGAAGCCTCTCTTCACACAGCCCCCCCCCCCCCCCCCCCCCCCCATACGGAGCTGCAGAAGAGTGTGTAGGAGAAGGGGAGGGTTGTTGTCAGCTGCTGCCCAGAGAAGAATCAGAAAGTGGCTTCTCTGCCCTTATTCAACATGCTGCCACCATCAGATAAAACATGAAGAAGGTAAGTCATTTTATTTGTTTTTGTGTAGCAGTTTTCCGGGATCTGAACTGCTGACAAGTAAGTAATGTGCTTATGTGTGTTTTTTTGTTTTGTTTTTTTTAGTTTAAAACCGTTTTTTAAACATTTTTATGTTTGTGTGTCAGGATAAGCTTCAACATGCAGATTGGTCCCCAATATGGTCTCTAATTACCTTGTTATTTTCTGGTTCTGATTATCTTCTATAAAGACTGCTACACCAATGTGTGTTGAATTTACTTTCTCACCATCCTCTAGCCATAATCCTGGCGTGCCTGGTACATACATTATTCTCTCCTGCTCTTTGATTCATTACCTTAGCATGACAATCACAGCCTTCATTCATGGAAAAGGTATTTTTGAAGTTGAGAAAAAAAGATTATTTCTATTCCCTAAAATAACATGGCCACTGTTTATGTTGGCACTTTGACAGGCAATGCTCTGTTTTAAGCGGAATTACCTGATTTTTTTTTTTTTTTTATATTCATCATATTTTTTTTTTACCTTCCTGGCTTTAGATGCTCAGCCAGTTTTTCCTGTGTTCATTTATCCGTTCGTGTTTCGGAATTAATTTGTATGCAGTGAAGGAAAAATAAAGCACACAGGTAGGCCCATAAAATATGCTCGTAGAACATGAGTACATGTCCCAAATGATCTTGCCGTTCAGAGAACTCTTAGAGCATGATGCATGTAACATGAGTGCAGCTATTCCATAATCACCGCACTCCCCGACACCGACGCTGATGGATCTCTGCATCTGCTCAGGAGCCGGCCTGTCAGAATGGAAGGAAACTTTAAAAAAAACATTTTGATGACTGACCGCTTTCTTCAACCAACTACCATCCATATCACTGCTAACAAAGTATTCAGCAGAAAAGGGGAACGATATACAAAACAACTCCAAACAGAGGGTGGACACCTGCGCGCTGCAGTACATATTTCGTACCTCATGCATAGTTATGGTTTTTACCTTTCTCCCATCAAATTGAAAATTTTCCCTAATGTAGCTTATTGATGATGTGACAACCATGCAGTCCTGCCCATTAATTCTGAGCAGAGTTGTCACTTTCATGTCACCTGCACTAGGTGACATGTTATGTTTGCTTTTCTTCTCCCGCAAACAGACATGTCGGACTTATTTAATGAAGTTCAGAGTCAAGTCAAAATTTCGAAAGTCGAAATGTACCATATACTTTTTCCAATGTCCCCACACATGTTCTCTACATCTCCAGCAAGTTCGGTGGTGATACCATGCTCAGGGGCTTTGCAATCAGCTCACAAAGTCAGCTAGTCGAAAAATTTGACCATCTCCTTCTATCTAATATCAGTATTGTTACTGCTCTAGGCTTTAGCTTGTAAATTAAAGGATGGCCACACCTAGTCCTGGCCAGAAGTTTTTGGATTGACAGCAATTCCACTGTTCCTAAAACCCTCACACGGTGAGCTGAGAGGAGTAATGTTAGAACAGCAAATAATAGAACATTTGGAAGGTTAACCTCCCTGGTGGTACGCCCATACCACTCTCATTTTTTTTCCTCCCTGTTTACAACAGTTACCGTCCAGACTCAAGCTTGGGGTATTCCCAAGCTGAACTTGGCTAGTGGTAGCGCTATCTTGTGGGCATTCTGTTACTTTTCACTGGTGGTTTTCATTTTGAAGATTCCACTTACCTACATTGCCAGTTAATTGCAAAGCCTCTGAACATGGTATCATCCCTCAAATTGCTAGAGGTTAGTGATGGACAAACATCAGCTGCGGCGAACAGGCAAACTTCTGCAAATTCCCGCCTGTACGCATGTTTGCAGCAAACCTCTATTGACTCCATGGAGGGCAAACCTTCAGGTCATAATTGTAGCCAAAATATTAATAAAAAATTCAAAATGGTGCAACCACCTGGACGGTGTCATGCCAGAGGGGGATCAATGGCTAAACTGCTCTCCCAAAATATGGAATTTTAAAAATGCTGTTTTTTTCATGTCTTATGGCTGAAAATCACATCTAGATTACAGATTTTGCCAAAACTTAACTGGAGTGGTCTGCCAGCCTGACGGCACCTTCTGCAGCACATCGCATTTACTCAGATCAATGCAATGTCCTGCTTTAGTTTGTGATGGTGAACTACAACTACCAGCACACCTCAGCTCAGGATTATAACACAGTGCACAGGTCCTATAATACAGCATACCCCCAGAGAAGGACTTTTGTGGCGCAGAAATGATGAACTACATGTAACAGAATACCTTAGCTATATAAATCACAGGATTGAGTATAATAGGAAAGTATCTATCTATCTATCTAGTACTGGAGACACATGATAAATGTAAAAAAATTTTTATAAGGGGGGGGTGTCCTATAGGAGTGAAAATGTGTTATTCGCTGTACTGTCCCACCTGACTGTGGGGTGAGGGGTCGCACTTTGTCTCCATGTTAAGGTATAGGGGGTGGGCCGAACACCCATGTAATGTCTGCCGGGCGAACTTTTCAGCCATCACTACTAGAGGTATACACAAGGCTTGGAGAAATATTACAATAAAGAAAGTATTGCTTTAGCACTTGTAGTTTTTTCATAAATAAAGTTCAATACTAGCTAGAGCAGTACGTTTTTTGTTTGTAGTATTCCCCCAACCCTTCTCTATATCTCCAGCAATTTTGGTGATGATACCGTACTTAGGGGCCTTGCAATTAACTCACAAATTCAGTAAGTCAAAAAGAAAATTTGATCATCTCTACTTATTACACCAGACAAACATATGACATGGGGGGCATAAAAAAAATAACTATGGGGCCCAGTTAGGGGGATAGAAAAAAAACTTCACCATCAAATCTCTCCAGGTATCTTGGTAGTTGCTATATTTCTATTGCTATTGATGAAGCCCAAGATCATGATTGTTGGTTGAAATACTTTATTGTCTTGTTACATTGTTATCTGTACTTTGTCACTTGTTTTTGTAATTTAAAAACTCAATAAAAATTGAAACAGAAAATGCCAGTGGACTTACTCAACTCACAACATGTAGTTGAAGGGAAGTTGGACCTAATTTCAAGAACTTTTTCTTTCAGATCCTGCCTTCTCATGGCAATGGCAGGAGCTGGCCAAATTATCTTATCTAAATCAAAACAATTTTAAAAGGCCAAAAATTTCCAAAATCAGAAGAGGAGCACTGGCCTTTCCTTCTTTGGTGCTTGTACTTAAAACTGACAGGGTCCCTCCCCCTCCCTATAAATTGTAAAAACCCTCTTTTCAATAAAACTTGGAATTTGTAAAGAAAAAAAAACTTAGGCTTTTCTTCCAGGTAGCCTTACGAGAATATCTTATTTATCAAATCCACCCAGCCCATTAGAAGGATAAAAACGTTGATTATTTCAGACTTGAGAGGTAGGCAAACAGCCAGGTCTTTTTTGTCACAATGTGATGTTGGGGTGCAGTTCAGGAAGAGTGCTGTGATAACCATACTTCTAAGGTGACGTGAGCTGGAGATGTTGACACTGATGATAAAACCACCAGCAATTGACACTACTGAGTGAACAATTAGTTAAAAATGTAAATCTATATAAGGATTTGGATATGGTGGAGGCTCGTGTACTTTCCTGCAATAGTAACTCTTAAAACTAAATTCGGAAGGGAAGTAATTAAACTCATATATCATGTAAAGAAGACATAGATAGAGCTTTGGCTCATCCTATATTGTGAGTAAATGTGTAGCTTGATATGCTCTCTGCACTACGTCTGCTTGTGTATGAGACCTTCCAAGAAATATTGCCAAAAGATCCATTTTTATATGTACACATTCTCTATACACTGCTCACTCAATCCTCACAATATAACACTCAGGAAATGGAACTGGCTGGTTGGGAAGTGTAGGTAAATGAGTTTTGTCTGGAAAAAGGGAATGGTTTTCCAGGTGGGGACCACACACCACTTCTCTTTCTTTATCCTTCAGGTTGAGTCTGCCATTTTACTACTGCCCATGTCTAGAGATAAAAATTCGACCATTTCGCCGGTTTCGACTTCATTGCAAAGCCCCTGAGCATGGTATCAAAGTAAGTCTCTAACACAAATAGTTTTTTCACAAATTAAGTTCAAAGTCAAGTAAAAAATTCGAAAATCGGAATTTTGACTTTAACTTTGAACTTAATTTATGCAAAAACTACATGTGCTAGAGCAAAACTGTTTTTTTTTCTCAAATGTTCCTCCAACCCTTCTCTACATCTCCAGCAAGTTTGGTGATGATACCATGTTCAGGGGCTTTGCAATCAGCTCACAAAGTTTGCAAGTCGAAAAATTCGACCATCTCTACCCATGTCACTGCTGGTACTGTACAATAAAATAAGGCAGTGCCATTGCACTGGCACAGGGGTGGGCAGACTTTTTGACTCCTGGGCCACATTGGCTTCTAAAATTTGATAAAGGGGCCAGACCAAGAGCCTGTAATGGCCAACCCACCATAAGTGTGTCAATTCCATGAATTGCCGGCATCAATAATGATGGCGGTGATGTGTGATAGGCAACGTGTGACATGATACCTTTTAAAATGTGCTGCACTTAAAAGAAAAATACTCATTCATTGTAATGAGCAGAGATAATTCCTAGAGACATGTTTTCGCCATGAGGATGGCACCCACAGAGTCATGATCACGCCACTGCATCGCCTCCAAGACAATGTTTGTGCATCTAATGGAAATTTTGTGCAAAGCGGAGGGGAGCATCTTTTCCACAAGGTGACACAGGGCCGGAAAAAAAAATAACACGCCTTAGTTTGTCCACCTCTGCACTAGCAGATCAAATCCCCTGCCATGGCACAATCCCATACCAAGAAGGTTTGCTGTGTCACCCAGCACAATCTAAAGAGGATAGAAGCGACGCCAGGAGATGGGACTTTACATGAGAAAATATGGATAGGGTTATAGAGGAGCAAGAACTCAGCACTAGGGTTGGTATCTGCATTATTGTGCATTATAACAGCCCTACAAGATGAGTATATACGTCAGTGGTGGCCAACTGAGTTGATACGGAAGGCCACAAGTGCGGCCCTCGGCATCACTAAACATAACATTTTAAACAGACATAGCTAGAAGACATTTTACATTTTTAAATAACTAAAATGTGTTTTAAATTATACTTCACGCATTAGGGAACACTGTAGTGTGGTGATGCACATTTTGTGTCATATACATTGTCATAGGTTAAATGTACTACGTAGGTTTATCACCCCTTCTCCTCTTCCTACTCTAAGAAGATCCTGGGCGAGGACCTGTCAGTGGGGGTCGGCGGACAGGTGAGTTCCTATGCCCTATGCAATAACAGTTACGTTTCAGAGGCTGCAAGTGGAGGACCAAGGTGGGCCACCGAAGAACCCCCAAAGGGCTGCATGCAGCCCACAAGCCACAGCTTGGGCACCTGGGATATATGTGGTACAATATTGCTCATTTTCTTCTCAGTAGCATCACAGCTGTTAAACATATGCTTGGAAATGAATTGAAAAGGATCTGAAAGGTAATCAAATGATTTAGACAACTTTGATTTTTTACAGCTTTCTGGCTTCAGCATAGTATATCTGATTAATGTCACATAAATGAGCAGCTGTGGATCCAAAATGATCCTTTTTAATGTTATCTGAGTAGGTCTTGCATGATGATCTCAGACAATGCTTGTATACTGTTATTAAGTATTGCACTAGCTGCAGTAACCAGTAGGTCCTCGGACCACATCAGGATAATTAACTAATGATTTACTAAGCCCAACCTCTCCTGGATTTCCGTCGGGTGAAAGAACAGATATTATATATGTGAATTTCCTTTACACAGGTACCAGAGTTTCACCTAATTTCAGGTAGTTTCACCTAATGTGTGAGATATAGGCTACCAACACTGTCATTGACCTTTTGGAAATATTGTCTTTAGGTTTAAATATTTGTTGTTTGATACATTTAGAACCATTGCTATCTGTGTAGAAGCAGAGGATTCTCTGTGGAGGTCTAACACATGCCCTGCTATGTCAGAGCTAATGGCCATGGGCATTGCAGAATTAAGGTCTGGCTGAGAAGAGTGGGTTCTGACCTTCTCAGAGATATCAGATAAGATGTCCTTGTCTGCAGCATACTTACAGAGGACTGCTCTACTCTGTAGCTGCTTTCTATGCACACTTTTGCTCTTGATGAACCTGGAACAGAGCCGCTTCTCCCACTACACCAAATATGCATGCCCCGGGATGGCCCTGGGAACCGGGGCCTCCTTCCCACACATATGTGGCGCCGCAATCTCTCCACAACATGGGCACCCTCCCTCCCTGTGCAGATCTGAGCGGCGCAAGCTGCCAACAGGGGGTGTGTGTGCGTGTTGGAGAGGGAAGGAGAAAAGAAGGAGGGGCGGCAATGCCCCCGGTCAGCAGCTCCACCAATAGCACCCCTCCATGGTCGGGAGCTCCACCAATAGCACGACCACAATCCCCTGCCCACCCCCGTCGACAGAGGGCCCTGAGCAAGGACTTGTGAGGGCCCCCAAAAGGCTAGAAACAGGACTGACCTGGAATATACTGATGTGAAATCTTTCTAACTACTAGAATACCCTTTCAGAGCAACCTGTGCCAGAAACCCATAGTGGCGTATATGGCATGCTTTGAGTAATACGGATGGCAAAATGTTTGTACATATACATTGACACACATACACAGCAGGGGCAAAGAGCAATAACACACTGAAGGGTTTTATTTAACATCGTTTAGACACACTTCAAACATAAACCTCACACCACGACTACAGGGATGTAGTGATATGTGTGGCCAGTGATACAGGGGAGGTGCTGCAGGAACAAGCAGAAAAGTTCCTGCATAAGCAAAAAAACTGAACCATTCCCCAAGGGGGGAGAGGAGGGCAAGCCAAAGAACGAGTTGCAGCTGTCACATATGCATTGCAGCTGTGGTTCTTGAGGAAGAGTACAGTCTTCTTGCATCCTTGCAAGTCCTGTAGAACTTGTATTTGAAAATATGGCTCCAGCTGTAAAGTTTGGCGTCACCCCTCCTCTGGCAATAGAATGGTGTTAGCTGGTGTTGATTCCTCTCCTCACACTGGGAGAGTGACACCACTGCAAATTATGAAAGTGTCGTAAAATCCTGTCTTCTTCCATGGTACATGAATATTCATTTTGAATCTCCTTTTTATTGCCTTACTATAAAAAAAAGACCTAAAAAGGAAATGTGTTGCTTTGGGACCCTACAATTTTCAGATCATCATCATTTATTCAATAAGTTTTTTCATAACATTTTTAGGCATTGAACTTCTTTCTCTCGGCTCTTTTATAATAACTCTTCAGAAGCACAAGACACAGAGCAGTTGCACAACTCTGACAATCTCATCCATCCCATCCGCACAAATCACCTGCAGCAAATTTACAAATGGAATGTGAGTAGGTCGTTCTTGGAGTAGCCACAGAAATAGCTTCCTTTGAAGACTCCGAACTGCATTGCTAGTAAAAGCGCTTGGAAGCTCACCACCTCACCGCTGCCAGCCAAGGAATTTTACAGAATTGTTCAGTTCTTGAAAAGGTTCCAAGCTGTGTAAAAAGAGAAAGGAAGTTTGAGAAGTGTTAGGTCAGTGAACAGTCCAGATTTATAAAGGTGTTCTTTACTTTGTTAAAGTTTATGGAAAAATATGGAAAAATAAAATATATTGAATACCTACATGTCACAAAAAATGTAACTAATGACATTCACATTATTCTAATAATAAGAGACATAAAATAAAGCCAAGGTTTGTATTGGGTAGAAACCTGCTGACTAAAGCATATGGGTACAGGATTAGTATCTACCAATAAAACAAGCAATCGATAATCTGTGGTGGGTCATTTTCATGTGCTATACACCCTTGCGTACCTCTTCAAACTTTATATTGCAATACTTTAAAGCCCCCCCGTACACCTTACAATCTTACCATACAATTTCTGTACAATCCATTTTGTTCTAGTAAAACCATGTAATATGAGGGCCTTTGTAGCCCTTCCAATCACAATGTATTCTATTAGGGAGGACCCGGAACTACATAGTTGATGGTAGATCTAATGGAAATTGTATGGAGTGATCTAAAGGTGTGTGGTGGGCTTTAGGTACTTAAAGCGGACCTACCACATTGTAGGTCACTTTGCACTATCAGCATCAGGCTG
>CM070035.1:144340517-144352230 GCA_036250615.1 Ptychadena robeensis | reverse complement strand
GCTGTGATTGATTGGTGGTCGATTGCACGGGAATCTACCCGTGTGTGGCTAGCTTTACTCCCACAGGTGATCTCAAGGGAACCTGTGCAGCATGGCCAAAGCATGTATCCCTGTAGAGGTATCTACCATCTACCGAACCACTGCTTGGCCACAACTGCATCCCCAGAGTCCATATGGATGTGTTTAGACCAGTACAGTCCAGGGACCCTTCTGTCCTGTCACAGGGCATGACATGTTCAGTTGAATTAACAGCAGCCCAATTGGCTGCAGGAGATTTACCAGGCAATTGTTTACCACTCATATAGCGCCATGAGGCACAATGTGATTGGGCAATCCATTAATTTAATTAAGGTTCTGTCATGAACATCATTGGCTGTTTTGATATTGCTTGAACTCTGCCTTCCCTGACTGTGGATTGTCCCTGGCCACTTCTCCTGCCTAATCTATCTGTATTGTACTTTATTGGAATAATAATATAAGCATAGCCTAAAAAGGTGGGGGGGGGGGGTTGCAGACAAGTTCATTGCAGACAGCATCTTCATTGCAGTTCATTGCAGACAACACAGAGGAGGGGTGTCTGTCAGGGGTGACCTTTGGAACATGCTTAGTCTCTTGTGAATACTGATCTCCATTAGTCGTCACATTTAATACTTGTAACTGACCTGAAGAAGCCAGAATCAGGCGAAACGTGTCCACAGCTTAAAGACACCTATTCTGTCTTCAGATGATAGACACGATTCAGCTTATGGATAATGGTTTTATATATTTATGTACTTTTGATTTTTGTTATAAAATATCATCCCATTTAATTTGTATGAATTTGTTGTATTGCTCGTCCAATTCTAAACAAATATTTATTCCATATGTAGCTCCAACTGAAATGCTCAGAGCAACTGTAATCACTGTCTTGAGGAGGAAAGTTTGAAAGGTCCAACCTGGGAGACCTTAGGCTAGCCATACACAGTGCGATTATTTTGCAATTCGATCCTCGATCCTTTTTTCTTGCAAACATCGATCCGATTTAAAATAAATTGATTCTTTAAAGCAAGCCATACACGTGTTGGATTCCATGGCCAATTGATCACTCACCCGATCGATTCCGGCGATTCTGCCGGGAATCGCAGGTGTGATCAATCGGCCAATTAAGAGTATCCATCGCTGCATACCACCTTGTCCAACGGATTCCGGGACGATTCCGTGTCCGATTGTCCACCTCACAAATGGTAACTCCCCCTGATCTGGGCAGAATCAATCTGATGGAACCAACATGTTGGTTCTCTGTCGGATCCGATTCTGGGCCCCTGAACGATCGGACCTGATCGATTGGACAAGGTGGGCTGCATGCGATTCCGGCACGATCGTTTGGCGTGCACGCGCCCGGAATCGATCGTGCCGGAATCCGGTGGGAATCCGACACGTGTATGGTGGCCTTAAAAGGAATCAGTTCCATTTGTACGATCGACCAAAATCTGCCAACATGTCCGATCACTTTTCAATCTATTTTATGTTCGATGTCCATCATTTTTGGTCGATCACACCAGCTGGGCAGGAATCTATTTCCATTCGATTGATCGTTTTAAGTCGATCGAACGCAAAAATGATCCCGTGTATGGCCACCTTAATTCTGTTGGAATTTTATAAAATCTAAATACATCAGTAAAGATGACTTGCAACTTTCCATGATCTTTTTCTGTGGATTTATTGAGTTTTATGTGTACAAACAAGACACAACAACAGTACATCAAAGTCATCAAAAAGGGACAACTGTCCAGGCCACGGGGTCCGGAGACCAATATCTCATATGAATTAATCTATTGTCATGTCTTTGTGGGATGCGTAGCAGTTAATAAACACATCCAGGGTTTCCTTGATCTTTAAACTTTGCGTCGCGATGAACGGTAGAATTCTTTGATTTTATAATTGCTAATACTTTTATGAGTTTCCACACTATACACAAGAATATTGTTTTTCAGTACTTTTTATCTGGCTTTGTTTAATACAGAATATTTAATTTTACATATACTGGATACCTTCGGTAAAATCCCTGTCCATCATAATATGCACACTTTGTTATTATTTGTTCTATGTAATGTATATATTATTGGTTTCTGTAATACATATGACAACACATGTAGATTTCTGTTTTTAAAACCATGGTTATCTATGTGAATGACATATTATATGTTTTAAACTAGCCATACACGTGTCGATTCCCGAGCGATCGATCAACCATCCAATCGATTCCGGTAAAGCCACAGGCGTTGATCGATCGACCATACAAGTCTGTGCCTACCACCTTAGGCCACCGATTCCTGGACGATTCTGTTACCAGTCGATCGATTCACAAATGTCAACTCCCCTTGATGTGTGCTCAATCGATCAGAAAACACCAACAGGTTGGTTCTCTGGCCGATCCGATTTGGGGGCCATGTCGATCAGGCAGGGTCAATTGGTCAAGGTGGGCTGCACTCGATTCCTCACCGATCGATCGGCGTGCACGCGCCTGGTGATCAATCGACCAGGAATTGTGTGGGAAATCGAGCTGTGTATGGCCACCTTAAGAAGTACTTGTTGATAGATACATTATATGATGTGGCTTGTGAAGTTCCCCAGGGGGGGGGGGGGATTTTACGGTACCAGGCTCCACCTGTACCCATCTTTCTTAAATATATATTTGGGATGTTGGCCGCTCTATATGGGAGGGTGCCACTATAAATGTATACTTTAAATGTCCCATTTGGCCTGCACAGTTCAGCTCAGGGAACTTATTGGTGCCATTGCTTTTGACATGGTCTCAGATTATACTTACCCAAAATCATGACTACAGGTTAACAAGATCCAAAAATGTTTTCCCATTCCCATTAGGAATAAGATTGGCTGTACCTCAGGTGACTCCAGACAAAGTTTGGATTATCAAATCCACTGTTATTTATTATTCTGTGATGTAAAATTTCTCAACATGTTTTTGTGGCTTTAAAAACAATTTAAGACTCTACATTCCCTTTAAGGATCAGCACACCACATTTCCCCATACTGCTAAATATACAGCACCACAGTAAGTAAAGAGAGAAGGCATTCAGTGGCATCTGAATGTAGAAAGTTGATGGCCTGACAAGTCACTCGATTCAGAAACACTCGGCTCCCTCCCGAGCAGACCATGAAAATCAATAAAGGGCCAGACTGTTTCCAATATGCAGCAGCCAAGAGAAACCATAGAGGAAGCGAGGAGGGCACACTTCATACAACTGGGACTATGTTTTCTGCCTTTGAAAAACAAATATTGCTTTTGGCTCTGGAAACATGAAATGCTCAGTACATGACTCTGGCATGTCTGCATTCATACTAGAAACAAGAATCTTTATCTTGTACCAAGTTTTATTTGGTGCTGCCCAAGTTCACACCTACAGGGAGAGTGGCTCAGGGGGTCCAGGCTAGAGCATTTTGGATTTAGGTGAACATGAGAAGTTTTCTTGCTGTCATTATATTCCTTATGAACTATTATACAGGTTTGGAGTTGGCAGAATTACATTTTTAAGTAAAAGAGGAGGACCTGTGGGACTAGAACTTCTTATAGAAGGTTGTAATGACAGTATAGACATATCTATCATTGTTTTCTTGCTGTCCATGTGACCTCTTGTTTCAAAACGGACTTGGAGCAAGTATGTAGACAAGGACTTTGCTTCTGTCTCACGTCATCACCCTATTTGATCTAGCTCAGTGCCTTAGGGCTTTTTTTCACAAAGCTGTTCTTGTGTGAAGCCACTATCGACAGCCCGATTTAGCATGCGGTTGCACACGGACATCCATACGGAATTTGGAAACAAGGGGAAAAACGACCAATTGAACTGGTGTAAGGGTACAAGAAAAAAATTGTCTCCTATATTCCTGAGAATTGGTACAGAGAAATGGGGTTTTTCAGGCATGAAGTCATTAATTAATAAGTTTACATTTTATTCAGCATATTCAAAACAACATACAATTTATTGCACTTGTTATACAGTACATTAAGGGGGGAAGGGGGGTCAGAGCCGCAACATACACTGAGATGACCCCTCAAATTTTTACTTTAAAATCAGAAATTATAGGTTAATCGTTGGTATGTGTATACAGACATGAATGCTTGATCAAATGCAGATTCCCTCTGACATGTTTCGCCCCCTTGGGGCTTCCTCAGGGAGAAACTAATCTATAACACAACATCCAAATCAAATCTCACAAGTCTCACAAGGATCACAATCAGATGAAAAAGAATTTCATAAACAGTGCTAAAGTTAATCAGACTACACCTGAAACTTGACCATTCAAGTTTCAATTGGAAACACATAGTCAGCAGGGAATAAGCAAAACCAGATAAAACACGCAGTAAGCATAAATACCAATTAACCGATGGAGATGGCGGAACAGGAGGACGTATCCCAAGTGAACCCACAAGTACAGACGTGAGTTCGACAGTGTGGGGGCATCCAAGAGGGGGGTACTTGTGGAAACAAGCCCTTATAATGACCCATATTACCCTGTGAGTTTCACCCAGTTCTATATATCTACAAAAAATTTGGTTGAGTACTGATGGACAAGGGTCCAAAATGGGGTGGAAAGGCCTACATACCAACTACAAACATAAAAGTACATACAATGAGTAAGAACATAGCTTAATCAAGTGAGGTTGTAAGTCCCCCGGGAATATTCTTAGGCACAAAATGGTAAGAAGAAACTTCAAGGTGTGAAGTTCCATCAAAGCGTTCAAATTCAGAAGGGAAGCATCAAAATATGAACACCATAGATTTACAGTAGTGTACACAACCTCCTGTTCATTGCTAGGTGCCAGGGTATAAAACAGCATAACATAACAACAGTTACAGCCACTGGGGAGAGGTCGATGGATAAAGACCGCTTATTTGAACTCCTTTGATGTTTTTTTACTTTACCTATGAGCT
Organism: Ptychadena robeensis; assembly: GCA_036250615.1. Lineage (NCBI taxonomy): Eukaryota > Metazoa > Chordata > Amphibia > Anura > Ptychadenidae > Ptychadena > Ptychadena robeensis. Next base: position 144,347,296 of record CM070035.1, on the reverse strand, counting down.
TCCTCAGAAGGGAACAGGTCCCAGTTATGGTATAAGGTGGGAGTGGTCGCTGGCAGTTCTTAATGAGTGTATTCAATAAGCAAAAAAACAATAAACAATTAAACAGCATTAAGAAGACATTACATTCATGAACTTCACATACCAAGAGCACATAACTCCAATCTAATACGTGTGCATTAGAATGCTAATCATTGACAGTGTCTCAACACAGCACATCTGTCACACACCCCAGGGCAGATTTCAACTCACATAAGCCAAGCAATCACAGTAGATGATCACCCCATATACACCCTACCAAATTTCAGATGACACTTCAAACATCTGATGGTCCTTCTGGCCATGGACATCACTCTATGGGCTTGTTCCCACTTACGCGGGAGTCTCCAGCGACTAGAATCGCGTCACGGAGGTCAGTGACACTTGCAGGAAGGAAGTGGGGGGGGAGAGGACAGGACATCTTGCCCCACCCCGTCTGATCGTGCCCATTGAGAGTGAATGGGCGCGGTTAAAATGACATTCAATTTTTAACCGCGCCCATTCACCTCTATGACCAAGTGCTTGCATGGCATAAGATCGCGGCCTTCAGTTAAAGTGGGGACAAGTCATGGAATAATGGAATGGAAATAACTTTAGCTAACCATATATGGTTCAGATTCAGCACAATTGATCTTCGATTCGATTTTAGATCTTGATCTATTCATTAAATATTGATCGTAATCTATTTCAAAGTAGTAGCACATGGAGGGTTTAATCGTAATACGATATTGGCGTATAAGACCTAGTATCGTCGATTGTAAAAACTGGACAATTTAAAAGAAATTGATCTAAAAACACAAGAAAGAGTCATATATAAATGTGTCATCTAATACAATTGACCCGACCAACAAACACAATGCTACGATTGTAGTTCCATCGTTGTACAATCAAGAAAATTTTTCCAACATGTCCGATCACTTTCCGATTGATGTTTTGCCTAAACAATTTTCGTCTATTGAACCATGTGTGCAGTAAACAATTTAAGTTCAATCGATGTAAACCTTGTTTACTTGGAACGCTAAAATTGAACGGTGTATGGCCAGCTACATTTACAGAATTTTTTTTTACAAACAACTTAAATATCTGAATTGAGCCAACAGAACACGGTAAAGCTAGCCATATACTGGTAAATTCCCGTGCAATCGACCCCCGATCAATCACAGCGTGGTGACATCACCACGCAGGGATTGATCGGGGATCAAATGAACGGAAATCAATGTGCACCACAATGGCACATTGATTCCCATTCAATGGGGACCTCCAGGACCCTTTCTCCCCAGCCTCTATCCCGTGTGAATCAGAGCACATTCACACGGGATAGAAGTTGGCAAGAAATCCATTCAGCCTGTTTCTTTCACAGCAGCTTCAGTCGGCTAGTGAAGAGTGCTGGCTCCGCCCCCTTTACACTGAGCCTGGGCGGAGTCCGAGCTGACAGCCGGCCGTGTGAAGAAGGCAAAGCCGGCATTTCCTATACTTTACATGAAGGTTCTTCTTCATGTAAAGTATTGGTGATTGAACAGGGTTTTCCAACATGTTGGAAACCCTTTCAATCGAGGTTCTTCGAGCAGGCTCTATTGATCCCGCTCGAAGAAAAGCACACACGGGTAGGATTGTAAGCAGATTACAGTACAATTAATCACCGTGACCGTGCACGTTGATTGATTGTACGCAAATCTTTTTACAAATCTACCCATGTGTGCCTAGCTTAACAGTAGTGATACAGCAGCCACCTCTACAGAGCAGGAATTTGACATTCTGGAGTGTTGAATGCTAAAGACTCTTCCGCAGACCAACCTGGAGATAAAAGGCGCAGGCAGCGGCGCAGCCAAGCATTAAATCCTTCCTCTGTGTACACATCAGCCTCCAAACACTAAGTAATCGTCTCCTCTGTCCTCTGATCCTTCCGTGTAGTTTATACTTCAGGATACATCAGCTCATGAGATATATTCATACAGGATGGACATGGTGTGAGGACATCCAGGAAAAAGAAGAATTTATGGTAAATTTGCTGCATTCCCAATGTAATAAATAACACATATAACAAGTAGCGATAATAAACCAATCACACGTGTGTTTATAAGTACGGCTACATGAAAGGCATACCTGCCAATTTCAGAAACTATTAAAAGTCAAACTTCACAAAGTAAATATATATGTTATATACGTTTAAGATCATTAAATATATACACAAATGGTTGTATCTAGGTGGATTAAAGGGAAATATTTAGGGAGCACAACAGATATTTTTGCAGTGCTTATATTAGAAGAAGAGATCCAGATTTACTAAACCCCCTCCATACTCCATTGAGCAATCTGCGTTTCCTCCGTCCGCCACTTGTCATTGGGTTGAATGGAGTCACCTATAAGAGGCTGCTGCAGGTAAGTGCAGGAGCCTCTCGTGCAGGAACTTCATACTTGCACAAGGCATGGAAAGTTCTTCGAGGAAAATGTTCCTCTGCATGTGACATGACCCATTTGTTAGTTCTGCCTGATCTTGTTTTAGACACACAGGAAGCAGAGGTGAAACATAATCAAATTATCTCAAGCAAAAAATCAACTCACTCAGCTAATCAAATTGTCCATGAGTTTCTCTTCCAGGGGGACATTCCCTATGAAAACTTACCATGCCTAGCCTGCAGCTGTGTTTTTTGGTTTTCTCTCTGTGTGACAGGCTAACCTGTATGGACATTAACCCTCCTGCCATTCCTGACGACTCCATCTCATCCAGTGCTGACTTGTCAGTCCTGCATTGGTAGAGATGGAGCCGTCCAGCGAAGATCAGAGCCCCGGCAGCGCAGATCTACCATTCTGCGTTGCAACGGGGCTCCGATCTGAAGGAGAAGCTGCAGGAGGAGAACGGAGAATGATTTCTAGATGTGCCATTTGTAGTAAACCCTTTCTCCCCTGGTGTGTTCATTACACCAAGGGGAGAGTGGGTGCTAAAGAGCATTGTATTGGATACAGTGATGACTGTATTCAATACAATTCAAAGTAAAAAAACAACAACACATAAAACATTTCCAATTGAATAAAAATTTTGTTATGAATATTAAAAAAAAAACATAAATATAAATACATACTGTTTTTAAATCTTTCATACAAAATAAGTATTTTAGAGATTTCATCATCCAAATGATACCTTTTATGATACATATTTTTTGTGTAATTTTTTTTAACATAATTGTGTGTTTCAAACATTATTATAATCAGGATGTCTATTAGACCCTTGTATATACAAATTTGGGGAAGTTACAGGCCTACAAATTCCATTTAGGTCTACGGTGCGGTTTTGGTACAGAAATCTGGACCTCAGCAGAGCGCTAGGGAGGTTAAACATAAGAATGTACATATTATTATAATACTGAATCATTTTAATACTTAAGTAATGCTAAAGTGGCTGTGTATTGCAAAATTTCCAGTTCCAGTGTGGCCAGCATTGCATACAATGGGTTTGCATACACACTCTTATGGCTGCCATACACACCCTGACGGGTGCAGACAGACCAGTCCCGATATGCACCGGGATGCAAACGTGATGACGTCATCACATTTGCACCCTGGTGCATTATGGGGCCCCTTCAGTCGGCCGGCACCCTTTGTGTGCCGGCCATTAGCTTCAATGAAGACGCCGGTTTTCATTGAAGCTACTGCTATCGGCTTGCATCGGCCAGAGAATATCGGACATGTCCGTTCTCTGGCCGGCCGAGCAGTGGGGCGACAGGGATCTGTCGCCCCATGTGGGCACATGCCGATTAGCGGCCGATTTTTACCGCTGACCGAAGGCACGCTTATCGGCATGTGTATGGCAGGCTTTAGTAACCATTGTGGACCCCTCATTGAAAAAAGCAGTATGTTACTCATGAATACTGAGAAGATAGAGAACAGGATAGGGCCAGATACAGAAACCACAAGCCTTTTATCTAGAACAGCCTGTTATGTTAAAAAAGGACGATTTCATAGGTATAGTGTTCTAAAACTGTACCTGAACTCAGTTATACTTATTCAAACAAATCCTATAGCAAAGCACATATCAGGAAGACAATTTCACACACACACCTGTTGGTTTAAACATCTCAAGCTGTTTTTAGAAATCGACTTTCTTTCCCCACTGAGTTCAGTGGACAAAACATCTCAGAGGACAAAGGTAACCCTTAATGTTCAGACAAAAGTTTCAGATATGGGAACACTTTCATTTTTCTAAATTGCAGAAACCATGGTAGTCTCTATTGAACAGAGACAACGCATTGTACAGGAAGGCTGACTTGTCTACCTGACTTGTCTAGACTGCACTTGAGGTGGGGTCGCTGACATCTGCTGACACAGACTGCTGAACTCTTCACCTCTGAGTTGCACAATCTAACCAGCACCTCACAATACAGGGCTCACTGGAACTGTATAAGCTTTCAATAATGTTGTGTACATGATCTGCCCAGGAAGAGGGTTTTAAGCAGGGCTCTCTATGTGTGCTTAAAACGGATAGATCACTACCTCTCCTGCTGTACTTTATCTTGTGAGTTCTGTCCAGGAGGTCGCTCTCTGGCTTGGCCACTTAGGCTAAATTTACACTGTCATTTCCCGAGCTGCTTTCAGCTCACAGCACCTGGGGATACCGCAGTGCGCTCCCACAGCCACGCGGGAGACAACTGCCTGTAAGCAGCTGCAAAGTAGTGCAGGCAATCGCAGGTTGCGTCCGCTGGTTGGTTATGTTTATGGGGCGTTTACCTGGCGGTTTAAAACTGCCAGTGTAAATGTGCCCTTAGCGACACACTACAGTGCTCTCCTCTACTTCTATTTAGGCCCCCGATGTCTCCTGCAGGCAGTGCAGCTTGTTCCCACAACAAAGATCCCTTTTAGCTTGTATCCTATACTCAAGATTCTGTGAGCAAGTATTAGACCAACACACACTAAGCTTTTATCAGGGAAGTCTTTACATGGCGAGAAATATGTGCAATCTTATCACAGGCCCTGAGCCCAGGTGGCAGGGTACATTCCTTGGGTAGATAGCTACAAACAAGGATAAGGATAGAGTGTTGCTGGTTATCCAGATGGATTCAGTCTACCCCAGGGCTGTATCACAGAGGACGCCCCTCTAGCTCTACCCCGAGACCGATGGGGAAAGTTAGTCATTCACATGTTATAGATGCTTGTTGCAGGCCCCAAGCCTGTGGTTGACCTGTCTTCCATGGGGGCTCCCTTGTAGTCAGGTGAGAGAACTGGTCCCAGCTCTCAGCAAAAGTAGCATCCAGGAAGCAACAGGCAAAAGACAGTGGTGCCTCCTATCAATTATATTTACACTCTTCTCTGAGGCAAAGCACCACCACTGTACTGGGCTGAACTAATTACAGGAAAAATATTAACAATTCCATTATATTTACACTCTTCTATGAGGCAAAGCACCACCACTGTACTGGGCTGAACTAATTACAGGAAAAATATTAACAATTCCATTGCCGTTTTATTATAGTACAGTGATATAGCAATCAAGTGGCACTGTGCACTGGTAGAAGCTCAAGAAGTACGCCAGCAGAGAAAGCTTACTGACATTGAGTTACATTCATTTATTCATTTATAAATGTAAATTTGTAGAATGTGAAGCCCCATGTTATGCAACCCAACTGGATCACACACACTACTTGCCCACTGAACATGAATAGGGAGTGTGCCTAAGACTATGACTATTCCGCGTTGTAGCCATGAAACCATGGAGAAAAATAAATAGAATACTTACCAAAATATTAATATTGCAGCATAAGTGGATTGTATGGTTTTATCTTTAATGCGCTTATCATTTTTATATATAATGAAAATAATTTGAATACATTTTTAATGTATTTTATCTATTGTATTTTAATAAAACAAGATAGTGAAAATGTGATGTGAAAATTTTCATTATTGTTTAACTTTCCTTTTAGTAAGCTGCGGCACTACAAGACGCTAAATGTATCCCAGCGCTGGCGATGGTAGAGGAGACCACATGTCCAGGGGGCCTTTGATCCTGTGCAGCATTTAAGCAGACTGAAAGCAGCAGTTATTGCTCGGTTTGTTATTCATACTCTGTAAATGCTTTTGAGGCTGTCCATACGTTGGCTCCAGTGCTGCTTTTGATCAGTGGGTACTCCACGGTCTGGTCCGGATTTAGCATTGCAAGTGATCAAAAGGTGCACCTGGGATGGTTCCCATGGACAAGTAAGAGGCCTTATCTGTTTTAAACAGCGTGATCAAAGCCCTGCAGCCAACCCTGCCTTCTGCTGAGAGGGAATTAATGGCACATTTCAGCCATGCAGACCGCCGCTTAATTCTTTATTAACCTTTTCAGTCTTTCACTGTCACAATCACATATACTAATCACAGATAGATGGCTACAGTAACAGGGGCTCATAAGTTTATTAAATGCCCCCATACACGTCTAGGTTTTTCATTCAATCGACTTAATTCAATACATTTTTTTGTTGATTGATTGAAAATCTATGCCAGCCCACATGGTTAGATTGACCTAAAAAACTTTCATTTGAAAAAAATTATCGGACATGATGGAAAATTGTACTTGGTCTTATTAAAATTGAACCTTAATTCGATTACGCTTTCAGTGGATCCAAAAAAAAGTTTTCCCCGTTGTTCTTACCACTCCTGTTGGGGGGCTGGGGGGGCTGGGGGGACTGCATTCTCCACATCTGAGTGAAAACTCAATTACCTACATGATTGTGTAAAGGCTGCCATACACGGCACGGATTCGTGCCGGATTC
>CM070035.1:144314066-144330243 GCA_036250615.1 Ptychadena robeensis | reverse complement strand
CACTACGTGGTTGTTGGTAGATCTAAATGCAATTGTATGGACTGATCTAAAGTCGTATGGAGGGCTTTACTAATTTCAGTGCTTAACATATAAACTGCACCTTTCATCCTGCAGATTCATCTAAAAGACAAAGCCTTTTTTTAAATTAAATGTCTAGTCCAGGGGTGGTCAAACTTTTTGACTTGTGGGCCACAATGGGCTTGTTTCCACTAGTGATCGGCTGCGGATGGGCGCACTTTTAATCGCTTAGCGGCGTCTCCGGCCTATCCGCCTACCCCCTTCCCCCCCGTGTAGCTGGCTGCTAATGACATCAAGTGTGCTCGCTACCGACATTGTTCATTGTGGCTGAAATTGGTATTGCAGGGATATTGACATTAAAGCTAGAATACATTAAATAGCTGTACACAAACTTCACTTCATACACAACTGTATTACACTATATTACATTTTTAGATTTCTGAGGGTTGAAAGTCAGTAGACATAAAATTTTGCTGCTTTGGAAGAGAGGTAGTCTTATATGGCGAGAATATCCCTAACTCTATATTTTAACTGGAAAAGTTGGGGTCGTCTTATACGCCATCAAATACGGTATATTTCATCAGAAGGAAAAACTCAATTATAGAAATGTTGTCAATAAAAGTTACATATAGTAAGTTAACACTTCACAGAGAGCTAGTTAAAAAAAAAGGTGCTGGTACAGTAAGCTATGGTTAAAATGTTTGAATCTGACATTTTGCTGTCTGCTACCAGAGAAAGATTGTGAGCGCGCAGGAGTTCTGGTCTGCAGTCCAGGCAGCGCTATCGCACCTGTTACAAACATCAAAGGACTCCTCTCATGACCAGTGCTTTTACACAGCATGAAGAATGTGTGAATTTCCTTTGAAGTTTGGACCAGACAGAGAACTCCATTGTCAAAGACAGTCCAGAGCGGAATGGAAGGATCTGATCTTAATGGTTAATTGTAAAACTATTATTTCATAAATAAGAAAATGCACTGAAAGAAAAACCATGATAACGTTGACAGAAAAGTGTCAGGTTTACATAGCACCAGGGAAGGGTGATATCTGGAGGTGTCTCTAATTGGGTTTAGAAATTGTGCTTACAATGAGATTAGGCTAAAGCTGGCTTGTCTCTGTAAGAGTTCCAAAGGGGGGGGGGGGTCTGGGATGTCAGCTACTTTAGATGCTGGCACCAGCAATGAAAATGTTAGGAAGGTACTGTATTTTTCACCCCCAAAATAGGGGGGGGGGGGGGGGGGGGGGGGGGAGTGTCTGCGTCTTGTGGTCCGAATGCGAGACCCCTTGGCTCCCCGCCAGTTCGCCCAGCAAGGAGATTAGCTGGGGAGCTGTCAGATGTGAGATCTCCCATCTGTACTCTATAATAGCTTATGCCAACAGAGCCCAGAGCCCTGCTAATAAAAACAATGAAGAGAGGGATGAACGACCATCTATCCCTCTCTCCGTGTCCATGGGAACTGCAATCACTAGAGCTTCCACGGACACAGGCACAGCAAGATCAGGAGAGCAGAGGAGAGAAGACTGGGCAGCCTTCCCCCCCACCCCGATCAGTGAAGAGGTGAAGTGATATGCTGTGTGCGTACTGCTGCTAGTGACATCTACTGGTTGAATTTGGTATTGCATTCATTTAATCGTTTGCATTAACCCAATTGATGTGAACACTTCTATATCAAATATTTTTTTCCTGGTTTTCCTGTTTTAAAAACTTGGTGCGTCTTATGCTTCAGTATATCTTATAGTCCAAAAAATACGGTATTTCCAGGATGTAAACTGTTGCCAAATTAGGCTTACAGTGTAATAATATTTGGTGTGCAAGATTTTAAAAACATTTTTATTTAAGAAATAACCGACACAGATGCATGATTTACTTGACATTTGATGTCACATGTGTTATAGTTTTATGCTTAATAGTTCTTAACCTCCTGGGCGTTTGGCCCGAGTTAACCTGGGTTGAGTTTCATCCATAATTAAACTTAACCCAAGTTTACTGAGGGGAAACTTACCTGTCTGCCGGATTGGGACTGGTGGGAAAATGAAGCGCATTGGGTGAGTATTTAAGTATACATTAATCCCCCATACCAAACAACCTACCTTAGCAATAAACACTTACTATGGGAGGCTAGTGTGAAAAGAAGTGAGGCATTCTATAGTAACCGCATCAGTTCTGCCATTGTGTTTTTAAGCCAAACAAAGAGAAAGTTAGCAAGATTTTGTTGTTGTGCACAGAAACATTATGAGAAAAAAATATCCCCACTGTTAAACAGAACCAATATGACTGCCAATCGGATAAGGGTAAAAATATTGTTAATCCTGAGTGGGGTTCAAGTCCTGATTTAGGTGTACAGGGATCAGACGCCGCAGAGGGAGGTAGCAGAGGGCATGCTCAAAGATGCTGGGAATGCCGGATTATTTAAAGCGGACTTACCACCTCCGCATCTTCAAATATTGACACAAGGGATCGAAGGTCAAAAGTAAAAAAAAAAAAAAAAATACTTACCTTTTAAAAGTGTTAAAATCCAGCCACGCTCCACCCCCCATTGACATCGCATCGGGGTGGGCTCCGGGAAGGTAGACATCACTGCTGATGTCTACTTTCCCAAGTCCCATTGCGCTTGGCAGAGCCACATCTAATTTGGGTGAGAATGCAGGGGGACTGATGGAAGGAGGGAGACCAGAAGAGTCTCGCTCCCCGATGGTAGCTCAGAGAGGAGAGGCGAGTATTTATTCATCTTTGCTGTCCCTGGATGAATACTGCGTATAAGTGAGTTATGTATATATGTTTATTTTTTTTTAAGAGTTTACATCCCCTTTAAATAAATCTCATCACCGGGTGAGATGAAGGTGAACTCTGGGTAAACTATGTTTACCCAGAGTTCACCTTTAAGATACCCTGTGTATGAAGTATACTTTTTTTTTAAGAAACCCCATGAATAAATGACCATATAACACAGTGGTTCTTAATCTGTGACACCGGAAGTGTTGATGCAGAAGTTCCAAATACTGGCAGTGACACTCCGCAACATCACTTCCGACACGATCAGGTAAGTGTAATACCCCCTCCCTTATATTTTCAATCCCCCCACAAATGATGTTAAAAGGTGTGGGCGTTACTCTTTCTCCTGATTTCTTACCCCGCTTGTCAGGATCAGTGCTTGTTTGTCTGATGCTTTCAGTGAACTCTGCGACCCCTGTGATATGGTCATTCGACCCCGAGGGCAGGTTTAGAACCACTGATATAACAGGTTACGTCTATACCTCTTGATCTTTATTTTAAAGAACAAACAGCTGTAATGAAATAAACTACACAAACAAAGGAAACTGTTTATTAATAGTTGACTTTATTTGTAATTTTTTTTGTAATCTTAGAAAAAATATTTAAACAAGGGAAAGAACGGTTATATTCTGTTTACAGTACATAGTGTTTATTTATTTGTACATGCTCACTACAGTACATTGTGTATTCATGGACAAATTGAAATATTTATCAGATGTACTAGCAAATGTACTATAGAAGTTCAATGGTTTGCCTGGAAGCTCATCTTCTATATACTGGAGGCATGAACATACTTCATACATGACTCAACTAAAGGATTGGATTATGAAAATACTGTGTACAGTTACCATCCATTTATATATCAAACGTCAAACGTATCTGCATAGCACAATTATACTTCTGTGGATGTAAAATAAAACTGGGTTGCTACTTTAAAAGTACAAACCCACCCAAAACTCTTTTTTTACTTGGTGAAAATCTAGTCGCTATATGTGACCCTGGATGGGAACTTTAGTTTATTCATGGATCGGGTAGAAACTCCACTGATCAGACTTGAGTCCATTCCTCGGAAGTTCTTGTATTTTCACAGAAAATCCTCTGGGGCAACCATCACGATGCCAAGTAACACCTTTGGCCTTCTATTCATTCAGTGGAGGAGGTTGTGGGTACTTCCAAGCTCCGGTATAACAAATACGTTCCTTGGAACTCTTGGTTCCTCACTGGTTACGCTGCAACTACAGCTCTAATGCAACGTTGGGGAGAGTTAGCGTGGGTCTACACGAGGCAGCCCCAGAAACCAAGGGTGGTGTTATGGACATCTCAGCGTGAAGTATCCATAGCGCCTGTCCGTGGTTTGCCTGCTATTTCAGTGCTGTTTCAGAGAGCTTAGAGCATGGTATTTGCCATGTTGGCAATACTGCGCCCTATACTTTCCATAACGGTTTGCGCACTTTATATAACGCACATGTTTCCAGGACGTCGACAGACCAGGCATTGTGTGTGCTGCACCGCATGGTCATGATGCGTCAGTATAGACTGGCACATCATATCTCATAGTGGGAATACAGGGGGCATCTGCAGTACAAGGGGAAAAAACATAGTGAAGGAAACTTGGGCATTGCAATTGCTAACCGTGTCTGGTTTCCATATCTTATGTTAATTGTGTGCAGAGAGAAACTGATCTAAACCGAGAACAGCAGATGCTATATTTGATTGGCTGGTTTCATGCTGCACACAATTTGCATGCAAATGTAAAAATGTCACCATGTCATAAACCACCTCTACTACAGACTAGAAAGTGAAGTCTGAACGTCCAGTGTACATATATACTCTTCATTGGTGACCAAGTAATAAAGCCAACAGACTAGAATTTACCATACTAGTCTGTTGGCTTTATTACTTGGTCCCCAGTGAAGAGTATATATGTACACTGAACGTTCAAACTTCACTTTCCAGTCTGTAGTAGAGGTGGTTAATGACATGGTGACAAGGAACTAGCATAGAAGAGGTCAGCGGATGGAGTTTACATCATCTCTTACAGTTTTCCATTAATGTAAAAAAAAATATTTAGAAGTTCCCAATTTACTATCGTCAAACAAACTAGTATCAGTTGCCATGTATTTAATAATGAAATAACTTTCATATTAATCCCTAAAGTGCCCCAGTAATTCTCTAAGAGTAAAGCCTCCAAGAGAACACATATAGATCTCTATCAATTATTTTGCTTAAACTCTTTTACACTTTTAGAGATAGAAAAACTCTGCTAAACCCAAACTAGCGATACCTCAGCTATCACCCAAGCCTTTATATAGATTAAGTTATATATTTACGTATTATGGATGTTATAAGGAACCTAGTCCTAGTTGAAAGACCCAAAACATGTTAAGTTACCATTTTCTACTACTTCTATGGAAACTATAGCTTACAATGGACATTTCAACGAATCCAGGGGATTGTCAGAGCAACTAAAAAGAGCTGGATCTTCACAGCAAGGCAGCAACGTACACACAGACACAGGCTGACCCATCATCATTCTCTCTCTCAGAACAGAATGAATAGTCTTTGCAGTCGGCCCTTCTTTTTATGTGCATACAAAAAAAAACCGATAAAGATTACATTTGATTAAATATTCCCCCTTTCACTGTACGCACATTCTTTACATGTATCTACATGACAGCCATAAGAATAATCGGGGGAGGTAAAAGGAAATATTCTATCACTAAGGAAAAATATAATTGGGAAACATATACAATCAAATATGTAAGCAGACACTATACTTAATAAACAAAAAGAACAAATCTTTAGGGTAAAGGAGTATAATATTCACACTAAGTCCAATAACTACAACAGTTTAATGCAGTCTAATGTAAGCAGGCATATTGGGGAGAAGCCAGTTCAGTGGCACAGGAGAAGACTTCAGGATACACAGCTACATGCTGCTTAGAGAATACAGTACAGGTTGTGCAATGACAGGAGGACAAAGGGAGTTTGGAGGACCACTGGAACGCAGTAAATGGTTATATGTATTAAAAAACTCAAATATGGAAATGAAAACTCCAACCAATTTCTAATGACGGGGTGAAGCTTACTATAATCTTCTAAGTCCTAAAGCACCTAATACCCCAAATTCCCTGATACCAACTGCCTGAGCTTTGGGTTTAGAAAACCTTTTTTTTTTCCCCCATTAAGGTACTCTAAGAACTTTCTGACACAAAGACAGGCAATGGGAAAAAAGAGACAGCATAGGGTATCCAAAAAACATGAGTTGTGGGAACAGAAACATGTAGGTGAACTGGTTACACTCACTCCCCCAACTACAAGGTTTTGGTGGGAGTCATCAGCTTGGGAAGCATAGAGTTCAGCTGAGAGAACTTTCCAGCCGGCATACTCCACCTTCAATAGCTACGGATTGGCCGGCGACTGCGCCTGGAGGAAGCCGAGAAATGTGTGTCTGAAATGAAAAAAAAAACCGGGAAAGGTTAGTATAATGCGATATTTATCAGATTATTTTATCAATGTTTAAAAAAAGCTGAAGATGCCTCGCTTTACAATTAAACTTTCGAAAAAAATTAAGGTGTGGATTATGGGAAAAGGTTCTTATTATTCTCAAAACGAATATCAGAAGGTGCTGGCTAAACAAAAGCTCCATATGGACGCGTTGCCCTCCAGCAGGGAAGTTGTACCCATTGTGGGGGGTTCAGCCTCAAAAGTAGGGCTCTTAACCATGATAGTGCACAAAAAAAGTTTCTCTTTAGGGCTCATGCCCATGTTTATTCACAGCACACAGTCCAAACAATATTACCCTTGCAGGGGTTAATATCAACAACACAAATGTCCTTTGAAAATGCCAAGCCTTCTGGTCTACTTGGATGGAATGTGAAGGCCCACCTAGTTCCTTCCCTCCAACTGCAGAGTCCAGGACCTTGTAAGCAAACTAAACGCGCTCAGTAACCTACGGTTGCAGTATAACAATCTGAACATTCCAGGGCACACATCATGGGGCTCTTTTATTGCCGGTCATGGTCCATTCACAAAGTGATAGAGGAGCAGTCTGTCACACCATACAAAATCCATTTCATATAAACTCATGCTTAACGGGATACTGGAAAATCATCAGAAAGCATTTTTAACCTCCCTGGCATTACTGCACATCATTTTTCTACAGCACAAAATGGCGCCATACAGACGATTGCGATACAGTGCACAGATTCCCCACCCTGCGCTCTACACAACTTCAGCGTCGGCCAGGGGTAAGGTTCTGCTATAATGCCAAGGAGATTTATCTTATGTATATTGATTAATGCAACTGACAGAAATGTAAGGAAAAAAAAGTGGTCCAATGGCCATTTCTGTACAAAGTAACAAACTGCTTTTATGAAACTTTTTTGATCCAGTTGCTCTATATATATCCAATAGCACCTTCTAATGGGTATCTACCATCTTGAATCACGATTTGGAGCTGTCTAACATATGAGGAGTGATTTTAACCATATTATATGTGTATTATATTATATGTATACAATAACATTTCATAAGGGAATGAGTGTACTTGGACAAAAATTGCTATACAATTTGGGGACTGATTCTGAAGATATGAATGCATAATCCCCCCCCCCCCTAGTTTATAAATTAAAATGCAACTTTTTTAATGGAGCTTTTATTTATCTGTTTTTTTTTATTAATAATAAATGTTACAAACATTGACCAGTTGCTTCACAAATAAATAATTCATGCGTATTCCACAGAGGAAGAAATAACGACTAGTATTTAATACTACTTTCATAACCCCTGGCCTATAAGATCACAGGTTAGCTATTAGGTGTGATCATGTGGTTAGACTTTTAGTGGTCCTGGTCGTGTCCCCTGCACATTAGCTTGACTAGCACGTGCTCCAATTCCAACTTACACTGAAAACTCACAGTAAATGATGTTAAAACAACAAAAACTGCTGAGTGCTATCCTGCAAACTCCCTTCACTCGTGCTCAGCTCTGTTCTGGTGGTATTCAGCTGTAGGCCACAGATGAAAAATGCGGTTCTTAGGGATTTCCAAAGAAACCACACAAGTCAGGGACATGACTAGACCATGACAAGGAACAAGGCTTCATTGCTACAAGCATACTTTCTAAGTGCTCTGAAGATGGGATTACTGGCTATAATAGGATGTGGTTTACCTACTCCTCCATTATGTTTTTATGAAAACGGATAAAATAATAATTAAGGTTCTAATTTAACATTTACAAAAAACCCCAATATGTAAGATTAAAGTTTTATGATAGGGGCCTTGGTGTACTGCCAAGCCCAAATATGTATAGACAGAAATGAAATTGCTTTGTTGAACCACTATGGCATGATTGCCTAATTATGTCTGGCTGTAATGTCATATGATAAAAGCAATGCACAGAAATGAGGGGCCTCAGGGGAACCTGAATACCAATCAACAGACACAGTTATATATATATATCAAAAGTATAAATATTCAAACATTAAAAATAAAAAATCACCACCCACTCCCAAACTGCAGTGGTTTCTTCATGGTCCTTACAGACACTCTGGTAAAAAAACATTGGGTGTTAACCATCCACCATCATTAACTATCTAATTTTAATTGGAATGTTACATATGGTTAGATTATTATACTCATAAGCATAGCAACATTCCTATATTTAAAGAAAAATAAAAAATCTAATCAATGAGACTTCTCATTGTTATTCTGTCTCTCCCATCTGCAGATAACTTTCCATTATAATAATGCACTGGCCATTTCTTTGTAAAGGGGGAACATACAACATCAGTAGGGGATCATTTACTTATTTCCCAAACTGTAGCTGCAAATAGGCCTGTATTGTAGTGCGCAACAACACATGCATTGTTGTAGTAAAATGCTTTCATAAATGTCACAGTTCCACATTTGATTTCACTTTAAGTTTGGCAGCCCATTCAAAATCAAATCAATTAAAACAAAGAATAAATGTACATTAACAGCAAGGCAAATGTGAAGACACCTTAAAGCAGAAGTTAGCAAACTAAGGCCCAGGGGCCAAAACCGGCCCTTAGTCTTTAAATTTTGCCCTTTGTCACCTTAGTGTCAAGACGCTCTGGCTCCCCTCATTCCCTGCAATAAGTGAGGATTACACATAGAGCAAAGATGGGCAAACTAATGCCCTGTCCGTTTAGCTTTTTTTTCTGGACCCTTGTTGAAAAGATGATGCCCTCCACTTTTTCTCTGCAAATATGCACATAATGCCTAGAGGCATTCAAACGTTGCCTTGGGAATAATGCTGTAACGTGATCATGACACTGTGCGCAGGTAGTCTCTAGGAATTTTATCTCTGCTCTTAGCAATGAATGAGCATTTTTTATTTTTTTTAAGCTCAGGAACTTAAAACAGCCATCATTAGAGATACTGGCGATGCATGGAATAGGCACACCTATGGTGGGTTGGCCACGACAAGCTCTTATTCCGGCCCCCTTATCAAATTTAAGAAGCTAATGTGTACCTCAAGTCTAAAAACTTCGGCCACCCCTGATCTAGAGGATAATTGTTTGGATTGTTTACTAGAAGCCACAGTTTGCGGCAATAGAATATTTACGCTTCTATTTATTTATTCTTTTTTACATATTTTCTTCTTTTTTTATATCCCGTCCTAGTTACGAGGACATAGGACCCCTATGCTGGGCGGACCTTGCAGGAACTCGGTCTGGCCCTGATGTCACATTTTAGATGGTAGTATTTGGGTTTAGCCCCCCTGTTCCCTGTTGGTAAACCTGCCTCTTTCTATGATCATGAGAACATATTACTGCTAATCACCTAAGCAGCAAACAATGGGAACATTTTCAAACAGGGTCAAGTACAGCTAGACAGTGAACCTGAGGACAGGGAGTTAAGAAGGATCATCCCATTGGAAAGTAAAAAGCAAATGACCATAGGCTCCAGGTGCTCAACTTGCAGCCCTTTGGGCGTTCCTTAGTGGCCCCTAAAACCTAACTTTAAATGCATAGGAAGTCCCCTTTACCCCGAACACCTGCTGATGCATCCTCACCCGGAATCTTCTTAGAGTGGGAAGAGGAGGAGAGGCATGATACAAAATGTGCATTACCACACTACAGTGTTCCCTAATACTTGAAGTATCAAAGAAAAGTTACAAATAATGTCTTCTAGCTATGCATGCTCCCATTTATTTATTAAAAATGCTGATACAAGTCAGTATAGATTGAAAATTTTATGTGCTGCCCTTTAGTGATGCTGAGGGCCGCCCTCCATGTCAATTCAGTTGCCCACCACTGCCGTAGACATTGGCCATTATATTCAAACTACAAAAGAAAAGGTTTTGGCTTCAGTTATACCATAATATAATGCACAGTATATAAAAAGGCATTACTTAATATCAAACAGAATAAAAAACATAAAAACACAGAAATTCTTTGTGGAATAACATCAGAGCCACAAAGTATAACCGCTGGAACCAAATGAACTTGAGCTCTATTTTTGTGTTGAACAAAAAAAACAAAACAGTAAATCTACTTAGATTAGATATAAAAGCCAGCTATCTGCAATATTGTAAAGTGTGAAATTCATCGCCTACAGCATCTGTTCCTAATCCTTATTTTACCATTTAAGATATGCAATGTTTTAATGTGAAGCAGGCGCTTCATTCAGCCAAGACCAGCTGAGGGTTTCTAGCAGTGCAAAAACTAGTTAGATATCAGGAATAACTACACAGAACACTCAATGAATGTGCCTTGAATGTGGTTCCCATATTATTCTTAGAGGACCAATATATATTTATATATAGATCATGCTGAATCTAAACCAGGTCATTCTTTTTCTAATGTACTATATTTTTCACAATAAAAGATAAACTTTTTCCCCCCAAAATTAGACAAATCAGTGTGTCTTATATTGCGAATGAATGGCTGCGCCTTTGCATTCCACCCACCACTCAGCCTTCAGCTAAGCCGCGGTGGGGAAGCTGTCCGAGCTGTGTATATGAGCTGGCTGGCGCTGCCGTCTCACGGACGGACAATCTGCCCCCCTTTAACTCCCACTCTGCCATCACAGAACAGAGAGCATGGAACTCCAAAAGTCAGAATGGCTGTTCCCAGTATTTTTACAGGGTACGTCCTATACAGCATCTTATTTTATAAATTTATCGGTATTATGCAAAATACGGTATTTTCTTTCAATACAATCACCTTTAAAACCTAAAACAATCAGGGTGTTCAGTCACACAAATATATAAAAAAGTTTAGAATATCAATTGGTAAAAATAATTAATGAGACTGGGATGTGAAGAGATGTAGGTCAAGGAATCAGGGAAGGCTTTTTTTTGCCCATTGCGCAACACACAGAATGGGCAAAACAGCCAGGAGACCTTTTACCTACTGCCCATGTGGGAAGAGTGCAAGATATGGAGAGCAGCTATCACACAGTTGGCAAAATCAATATCAATAACATACAATTTTCACATAGATACACATGAGACTTTACAAACCTTGGCTTTACCATCCTGAGCGGACATGTATCCAACACACATACTCTCTGTTGTATGACTCCACAGGAACTCCACTACAAAGTACAAAGAAGAATTAGAATGTCATAGATACAAAAACTAACATCAGTATTAGGAAACATAGAATTATAAACAGACAACAGAATACAAATAATGTGAACCCTTTACTTACCAATTTAGTTCACACACTTTGGTTTTAAGTCAAGTTTGTTTAAAGTCAAGACTACCTTTCTCATACGACTTTATGAAGATAACCATAATGTATTCTGAGCATCCCAAATCACACCTTACCTGACCCTATGGTACAGAGATGTTTATTCCAAACTCATTGGTCATCATCAGTGCAGTGCATGGAAACAATGGCTCTATGGTGGGGGGTTAGGAAGCCGAACATAGAGGAACAACCATGAAGGTTATGGGAAGAGAGGATGACATAGAAGGTGGTTCTTTTGGAGTTCCCCTCCAAAAGAACATCAGGAATCCGGCTCTCCGGAGTCCTTTCTCTCCTTGGAAGAGTTTTTCTTAAGATAGTTGAGATGCTGGATTTCGACATTCTGTACTTATTAGTGAGATTGGTCACATGAAGACTCTCTTTTTCTTCACAATTTCTTCTTTTTAATTGGAATTGTTTTCTTTACCTTCTCTACCCTCTTTTCTAGCTATTTATTTTGATGCACTGCCTCAGATTTAGTCAAACATATGTATCTGCACTTACAAATGCTTCTCTGACATCTGCAGCCTTTGTACAAGCAGAAACACATTTTGGCCTTGGTAAATTCTGGATGTCAAGACTTTGGTTGGAACTCAAGGGTCCATTGTACTACAAAAAACACACATTTCTTGAAAGCAATGTAAATTACCTAGAAGAGCCTGTTTGTTCCCTGTGGAGTCCATCTTTGAGGAACACCTGCATGACCGAAGAACAATTACTCCACCCAGAATGCTGTCTTCATTAGCCAGAAAAGGGGAGCCTGAAAAAAATCAGTGAGATGCATAATTATCAACATAAATTGCGCAGCATATCAACAAAGCATCTATGCCATAACCCTCTGATAGACAAGTAAGTAGAGGCTATAATAGATGATATTTACATTCAGCATTGACGTTTTGGGCTGAGTTCAGGGTAACTTTTGTTTTGTATTCTCTCTACAAGATACACAGATTTTTACCCCAATTTTGAGGGGAAAATGTGGTCCTTATATGATCAATGTGGTATTTTTGCAGCAGATAATTGTCTTGCAAGATTTTTAGAAATCTACCCAGTAGATAAGTGAAGCCACTCTTGCATGGCAAACATAGATGTAAGGTGTGTATACATCTATGTCATTCTTTTAATATATCTTAATACCAATAGCAGGTGGTTTAGAGAGAGATCCCAGATTGTGACCTCCCATTTGAGTAGCAGACACATTAAAATATCACTAGTATGTATGTAATTAAAAGCAAAGGTGCCATGAGAGAAATGTGCGGTTTCCAGCTCTAAAGTTTTGCAAAGAGGTTTGCAATTTGCAACTACATGGCGTGAAAGGGAGGACACACACAGAGGGTCTCTATCCATGTTTCCTCCAAACGGAGTTCAGCTTAGAAAAATTTAAAGGACTGAAATGAGGAGTGGGGCATACCTGCTCTCTGCTTAACATCACCATGGGTCTGTCTGTGGACATTACTCCAGGTGTACTTGGAATACTCTGAGGAAAGGTGCTGGTGACTTGGGGCACCACTAGGTGAGGGTCCCAAATAACCTACACCATTAAAGTGGCATTTGACAATCTCATGGGTGTTCTCTTAACGCTAAGGACCTAAGTGGGTAAAGCAAAGTGTATGTTGACAAACCTCTTACGCAACTATAAGAACATACATCTTTTACCACCACCACCATCTGTCTTGAGGGGCAAAATGTGGTGGGGTCACTAAGACATGATGGTGATATAACTGATATTGTTATTATTATGGTCCTAATTGTATGATTTATGATTAAAAATAACAGTTGAATGTAAGTTAAATAAGATCTGGATCTGCAAAACAACAGTTTTAGTGACATACTGGTCAAGTTAGGGAGTCTTTGGATATTTAAATCACCTTAGAGGGTGTGACAAGTATAACTTGGTTCCATACACCCCCTTTCCCTTTTAAGTTTTGCAAATACATTTTGATAAAAATTTCGGCCAGCCACTGTCTCAGAATTGTGCATATTTTTTATTTTTGGGACATTATTTTCTATAACAAACAGCAACCTGTGTATTTTCATAGGTTTCCGTTAGCTCCTTGCTGACAAGTGAACTGACTTCAGAGAGACAGTAATTGAGGGGTTAAACCCAGAAATGTTCACGTGTAGTCCAGCTTTAAAAGCATTCTCTATAGTAGCGAGCGTTCTAGTTTTAGAATGTTGCTCTCAACAGGGCACCGGTGGAGTCAGTTAAAAGTCATTTTGCTAAACTGGGCCAGCTGTGTATCATGAAGAGGGAGAAAGCAGAGAACAATCAGAAAAGCGCCTCTGCCAAGAATCAAAAGGAATGATTGGGCTAGCTGCAATTTGGTAAATAAATTTCCCAGAAATATGGACTAATGCATAGAGCGTTCAGGGGCCGTACGGTTCATGTGAAATAAGAGAAGAGGGGAAATGATGAATGGGACTGTTGCATGATGTGGATAGTATTAATCCGGGGCACAAAGACATCACTATTCTCCATGCGTTGAATTGTACAGCAGGTGATTATACTGACAAATATATTTGCTGCATTGTTCCTTACAAAGCTCGTCATAGCAGGAATCGAGATCAAAGGAGCTATGTTGTGAATTTAACCCTGGCTCACAGAAAGTAAATGTGACAGCGCTGTTTGGTCTAGATATGATCTACTTGCCAAGATAAAATAAGAAAGGAAAAAAAGGAACATTGAGATGTGCAGAGTAAAAGCAGGTCAGAGGAGAGCGAGGAAGAGTTTGAACTTTATCATGAGATAGACATAAAAAAGTGACAGGAAAAGGGAGCTCGTTCTTCGATTATATTTCAAGCCAAAAATGTGATTTAAAGTAGTATAAGTGAGAACAGACATGTTACATCTTCTTAATTATAAATAGCATTAGGATATATGTCACTCACAAGTTGTTTTATGATGTCATAAAGTTGCTTATCAGTTTTGGTCTGTGGTACTTTCCCCAGGTATGTTTAAGGACAGAGGTCCCTTCTTCATGTAAGTTACGGGGTTGTGATGACTCTGCCATGTAAGTTTCAGAGCATAAAAAATAACTAGCAAGTAAGGCAAAGCTGCTAAACAATAAAGTTTATCTAAAGCCAACTTCTTTTTTTAGTTTTGGACACAGTGGTTAAGGGATAAGAGTTTTCATTTCCTAATCCTGAAAGATTCAGGGATGAAATTAGGACTGCTTTCCGCTGCAGTTCTTTATAACATTGGCTGTATGTTTGAGGTCAATGTCCTGCTCCAGGATGAATTTGGAACGTATAAATAACTGCCTGTACTTTTCGACATTAAGAAGATCATTACTTTCTACCAAATCTCAAACTTCATGTGCGGCCCCAAACCTCAAGTAACTTCCACCATACTTCATTGTTGGCTCCAGACACTCATCCCTGTAATGCATGCCAGAGCTTTACCAACAAACGTCTTCCAGCTATTAGTAAAATATTTCACATTTTGACTCAACAGAAAGTTTTTGAATAATCTTATATAGATAGTTTTGCTTGGCTTTATTTTCCTATTAGAGGTACAATTGTTTAGCTGCTAGTCTGCCATGAAGACCACTTATTTCCAGCATTCTTCACACTATAGATGGGCATACATTGCTCCCATTGTAGTAGAGATTAAACCCTCATGCAAAAACATAGCCATTCCACTACTACTACTACAAATGCTCATAGACACTTAGATGGGCGGATGATTTTTCGGCAGATGAAGCGCGTGATGACGTCACCCTTTGTGTGCCACCATATACTACATCAAAGTAATGACATTGGCCAAAAAATACAGACATGTACTTGCCTTAGCCGATCAATTTATGGGCTGATTTATGGCCACAAATCAGACCATCTATGCCCAGCTTAATACATATTAATGGCCATTTATTTTAACAAAAAACTGCTTTTCACTCCTTTATAATTACAAGGGTTTTATTCTTGGGACTACATGTCCTAAAAGTACTTGTATACGCTCCCTTAGGGTCCCCATACACCTTTAGATTTCTTTGTCAGATTTCCTTTAGATCTCCTTTTGTTTTACCAAAACCATGTAATATGAGGGACTTTCTAAACACTCAAGTCTACCTGTGTTCAATCGCAGAGGATCCGGCACTACATAGTTGTTGGTAGATCTAAAGGATATCTGACAGAGAGATCTAAAGTTGTATGACCAGCTTTAGTTAGGGTTGTTTATTAACATTAAGCTACACTACCTAGGGATCCTACCTGTCTGATGTCTCTGTGGTGTCTCTGCATAGCAGGGTGCTTACAGGTTCCACCTCTCCGGCTTCATTGATGCCAAAGAGGCAGGAGGAGGTAGGGTGCTGTCAACAACAGGCCACTCTTTTTTTGCGCAGAACACCCAGAGGGTTTAATATATACACATGCCCGCAAGTAACATGTTGGGCATGTTTTTATCATGGGAAAAATTGCGCAAATGTGTAAAATTTCAACTTAAAAGTTTGATTCTCAACCATCTCTAATCAATGGCACCTGATGTTTACTGTGTACTGGACCATCTTCCTGCAAAATAGTCATTTACAGAACTTGAATACTTGTGCTTAGATATATAGAAAATTATTGCAAGCAGCAGCTAGGCAATACAAGGACATTGAATAAAAGCTCTACCAACTTTTATACAATGTCTTAATTTTAACAAGAACATACTCTGCAATAAAAAAA
>CM070035.1:144238495-144258345 GCA_036250615.1 Ptychadena robeensis | reverse complement strand
CACAGCCCCCCTGCTCCTGATCAGTGAAGATGATTTGTGTGCCGTGATAGTACTGCTGCTAGTGGCAGAAAGTTGATATTGCATTGATTTGATTCATAGCATTGATCTAATACAATTGTTGTTCTGGTTTTCCTGCCCTAAAAACGAAGTAATAGTAATAGTCCTATGGATTTAGTAGCCATGAGACAATGTCAGTTGGGTACATTTTGGGCTAAATTTTGCTTACATGCAGAAGAAAATTTTTAGATACAAAATGGCTCAATGGCAGAAATCCACATTTGGCGCCAAATAGCCGACAATTAGACGAGTGTGAGGAATGTGTTATGTATTTATGTTGTGTAAAAATTTAAGAAACGGGTACAAAAAAACTGTGACAAAAAATAATAAGTAAATAACTTTTACAGGTATATTTGTTTTAGGGGATATTAGACCAAAACAGAAGGCACATTGCAATTCGTAAATGTTTTCAAATTAAAAACTTTAATAGAAGAGAAAACTCAAAATGAAATAAATCATCCAGTTTCAATGAATAATGTTTAAACTCACTTACACTTTACTCTTTTATAAAAGGGCACCATACTCTGGCCCCTAGATTACTGCTATGCTCTGTAGTGACCGAGGGACTTGGGCAGTGGTTGGCAACTTTTTGCAGCTAAAGAGTAGTTAACCAGGGGGGAGGAGTGGGGGGCTGGGGGTGTTAAGAGTTTCAATAGCAATAAACCCCACCCAAACCCCCTGTTGGCGGATGCCTGCTGAGCCTTCTCCTTGCCGTCACATCCACAAGCTGATAGGGAGGAGAGCAGCCAAGATCTCTTACAGCTGCTTCTGCAGACATGACCTTTTAACGTGTCATGCAAGCTGAGCCAGCGCAAAGAGGCTAAAGAGCCACAGTTTGCAAGCTCTAGGCATAGTGAAACGAGCCCAGCTCGTCCAGAGTTTGCACTGCCCCATTTGCATCATCGGTGAAGAAGTATTTTCAGTAAACTGTAGATGAAAATACCTGATGCCAACATCTTAAAACATACATTTTACGCATATTATATAGAATATCCTGATGATTGAAAATAAAAAATTCTGACAGCAGGAGGGTGTCTTATTAGAGACCGTCCCTCCCACTGTGTTACATATCACCTCGGCAAGATGTCACAAGCTGCAGGAATATTTGGGATATCTCTCCCAGATGCCCTTGTGGCTGTAGGAAATCCCCAGTTTTGCAAGATTGTGATGTCAGCGCCACATCTGTGAGACTTTTTGATGGGTGAAGAGGGGAGAGAGAACCCTTTCTTCACCCAGCCGACAGCTCCATGGATGCAGCCGAATACCCCCCTCCCCCTTCCCCCATACCGGAGCTCCCTACAGAGGAACGAGTCTCTGTCTGTGTAGGAGTGGGGGGGGCAGTTTGGTGTCAGCTGCCCTGAGAAGAATGGATCCAGAAGTGGTTTAATTTTGCCATTAATTAAGATGTTGCCACCACCAGAGTTAAAACATGAAGAAGGTAAGCACGTTTTATTTTTGTTTTGTTTAGCAGTTTTTCAGGATCTGACAGGTAAGTTTTGTGCCTATTTTTCATATATGTGCTTTTTTAAATTTTGGTTTAAAACCACTTTAAAATCTACTGCACCAACACATATTAACCCATTGTACCCCATTTTCAGAAAGATGGAAAAATGCAATGATGTCAAGCACAAAGCAGAATGAGCGAATGAAGAACGTGGTTGAAAGATAAAGGAGTTCAGCAGCAGTGAAAACAAAAACCCAAAAATGTTCTTTTACATACCGCATCAGAACTAAAAAATAATGAAAAGGAATGCTAGTCTATGAAGTTGGAACTCTGGCGGTAGGATAGGCATTACGTTTAAACGGAAGGCCTGGATGTTATGTCATGAGGATGATATTCGGTTCCTAATAGACTAGTCTGAATGAATAATAAACACGTCTTCATTGCACCATGATCCATATTCTCATGTAAAGCAGTGATCATGTCTGACAAGAATTAGACACAATTTCCTAGCAGGACTTCACACACAGAATTCATGTCCTACAGAAATATTTGTCTAACAATTATATTTTTCTCTGTCTTCTGCATTAAGAGGGATGGAGACAAAACAAACGAGAGGAGAGCGCACATGAAAGCGAGCATTACAAATATCACTCCGCTTGGCAGACATTTATCAAGATTGTGCAAAACAATGCGAAGAACAGCGTGAGACGAGATAATCGGTTTCAACTGTCTAAATGTAAACAGACAACATATGAAGTTCGCAAATCCTCCGTTGGGATATAGAACTTGTTTAACAGAAAAGCCACATGCTTTTGGAATTTAAAGGAACACTGTCATTTTTCTTTCCTTCAACTGCTAATGTTGAAAAATATGCAAATTACTGATATGTATACACTGAGTTTTTGTTAGTCGATCCTCGACTTACAGACTTTATTTGCTCCAAAGGGTTAGTTGAGTTGAGTTTGTTGCAAGCCAAAACCATTGTTCCCATAAGAAGTTATGAAAATGGCATAAATGCGTTCTTGAGCTCCAAATTATAACTTTTCATAATATAAAAGTCGAGTTGGTTGTAAGTCTAAACCATTTTTCCTATAAGGAATTATGGAAATGGCAATAGTCCGCTCTGGAGCTCCCAAGTTACAACTTACCTTACCTTTTCATAATGTTAAAGGTTGTAAAGGATGTATAACATACAAGAAACACCAAGAATAGTCCTACTTCTATAGTATGTTCCTAGCCTACCAGAAACAATGTAAGACTGAACTCACCATTCAAGTTGACATCTCTTTCTTCTGCTCAATTGTAAATGCCCTGTGGGATCCTTGCTTACAACCCTGTGTATGTACAGTACTGTGCATGCTTATATAGTGTATCTGGGCTTAGAGGTAAGTTTCTGGACACCAATGGGGCCCTTGCTTTTAACCATGAATGTACTGTGTGTGCTCATATATCTGGACTCAGAGACAACCCCCAAGCAATACTGTACATTGGCTTCTGGATGGAAATTGGGTTGCAAGTTGAAACAAGTTGAGACAAACATACTATCTCAAGTTGGTCTTATCTCAAGCCAGTTGTATCTCGAGGGGCCACTGTATTTAGTATCCATAGAGACAGCCATGCTAGGTGATAGGTATTAAATCTATTTTACATAATGCATTTGCACATCTTTTTGCAAGTGCTATCCACTGTAATTCAAATAAAGTTTGAGGGCCATTTCAAACTAGTATATGGTTATGGAACCACTGGTTTAGAGTAAAAAAATATATGACAACTGATTGCAGCTCTTTCTTTATTATCCAATAAGTATCTACTCAGCACATCGCTCACATAAATGAGGAAAAGAAAGGTACTTGCACAGGGACCAAGACATATGCCATAGAATGCACCAACCAAGGTTTTGCCTAGAGCATTATGCATAACCGGCAACTTTCTCATTATCCTTGCCTAATAGTCAACCTTCTTGCTTAGAACACTAGCAGGGTACAACATAACCCATTTAAGATAAACAAAAACTTTTAACATTACACATACATCAAAAATAATAAAAAGGCCAATTTCAGTGTCAGTATAAATTTATATTGTATTGTCACACACATAACAGATTCCCAAAATAAAAAAAGTTGGTTTACCCTGAATAGACAAAAGGAAATACTTTAATGTCCCCTTCCCATCATCGCATATGTGCCCCCTGACTATGTAAAACATTTATGAATTACATTGAATTATATATAGTTACTATTTAAACATCTTCCCAGTTAAATGTCTACTTATTACCAGCTGAAAAATAATAAGCTTCCTGAAATAAGACGTCCTGAGATACAAGCCATACTCAGAAGAGTTCCTCCTTAACAGCTGTGCAAGACTGCATAAAATATTTTAATAATATTTAAACAAGTTGTTTTGTCAGACTTTAAGCTTTAGTTTAAAATGTGAAGTAAAACAAAATAAACCGGTGATATGACAAGAAAAACAAACTTTAGTGTAAAGAAATTCTCTGTTATACTCGATACATACGAAGTCCCTAGTTTAATTCCCCTACAGCCTACAAAGATCCAGCATTCCGGAATATTTGACATCCCAGGAAAGAGTCTCCTGTGTACATGTGCTGAGCATTTCTCTCTAATGACTTGGTATGGCATTCAAAGCAGTTAAACATACTTGTCATGCCTAGACTCTGAAAGAAGCCAGACAGTGGGTGCTATACACCGCCTTGATCTGTTTTCACTCAATCTTGCTCCACTTTCCTTTCACATCATGATTAATGCAGGTCATATACTGCCCAATGTTTTCAATGACATCACCACAAATATCATCCCTAGCAGAAGCAGATAGTAGAGAGATTCAAATAAACCTGTGCGGCAAGTTAATGGAAAAAGAAAAAAAACTGCTGAGAGAAGCAAATCATACATTTAATAGAGATCTAAACCCAACACAAAGTCAGTCGAACCTATTTAGATACTGTAGGTATATGTGTTTTGTCACTTTCCGGCGTATAAGGCGACTCCCAACTTCTCCAATAGAGAGTTTGGGATATACTCACCGTATAAGACTACCCCTCTTCCAATGCACATCAAATAAAAAATGTTATGCCTACTCTGACTTTCCACCCCCAGATCTCCAACACCCTTAGAGGTCCAATCTTGTTTTTGGATTAGTAATCTACATTCCCAATTTGACACCCCTATCTGCAACCTTTCAGTTATTAATGTTTCCCTGTGGTTATCCAAGTGACATAAATTGTATACTTTTTACAATAAAAACTGGAAAATGTAACTTACAAAGTTGTGTATCATTAATCATAAAAATGTATAAAGTGAACAGCTATTTAATGTGTCAGCTAGCTAATCTCCCTGCAATACCAATTTCAGCCACAATGTCACTAGTGAGCACTTGCCATCAGTAGCAGCACATCATTACTTTCACACACATTGGGAAGGAGGGGCCCAAGGGGGACTCTGCAAGACTCTCCCTCTGATTGCTGTCAGCTAGCGCACAATGTGAGAGGCACAGGTCCAGGTAGCAGACCTCCAGGCTCCCCTAGATGGTCGGCCCGGATTGGAGTGCCCCGTGCCCCCGTTTTTTTTGTGTGACTCTTTTGGTGGTGTCTGCACCCGCTTGGTATTTTTTCCATGCTGCTTTCTATTTCCAATTGATACAACCTGTTTATGTGAAAAGCTGTCTATTTACTGTCAATCATGGAGGAGTACACATTATGCTTTGGATTTTCCTGCTAAGGGGACAGGACAACTGCACGGCATGGAAGGGATAATGTACCATCTACAGTCAAATCTTGTGTGAGCACTTTGTTCCCTCCAGGGCATTGAAAATAGGTCATAGGACATAAAATGCACAGCCAAGACAATAATAGTGTGGCTCAAGAAAGTCCTGGAGTGGTCCAGTCATTCTCCAAATGCAAATGTACATAGCCTATTAACCATACCGTACTATAAGACACAGTTTCACCAAACTCCAAACCACAAGTTGCCCACCTCACACCCAGCTTTGCCAGTCAGGGCTGTAGGCTGGGAAGCTGTCAGAGACAGTTTCTTCATCTCTTTAACTCCTGCTCGACCAGTTGGAGCACAGAGCTCGGGCCAGCACAGTATGAGAAAGCTGAATTATGGCTATTGGACACTACATAGTATAGGGTGTGTTCTATACATCAAAGCATCCTATGAGGGAAAATATACAGTATATAATTTTTAATTTGTCTGTTTACTTCCCCATTTAACTAATTAATATTAATAAATATTTTTTAACATACTTACAATATACAATATTTAAAAAAGAAAACATTTATGCAAAAAAACACAATCACTGCCAAATGAGATAAAAACCTTCCAAAACTACAAACAGCGCTTATCGGTAAGAATACCCTCTTCATTATCTCTTCCATATCTCTGGTTCTGGTTCATGGTCATTAGCAAAACACTTAAACTGCACAAGTTGTACTCACTTGTAGCCATGATGTCTCTAGGACACGTTGGAATCCCGTGATCAACAGCCCACTTAAAAGCACCATCTCCAACTAAAAAACTGTAAAGGAAAAAAAAACAAAACAATTATTAGTCCAGGTTTTATCTATCAATTATTTTAACAAACAGACATTCAGGCCAGTAAATGACATCACACATATCTCCAATTTGAAGCAGCATGGCCCATTCTCACTTACTGAAGGAGCAAATGTATAGTGGGTTGCAACAGGCTTACACATTACACATTATTTGCTGGTAAGGTAATAATAATTTGTCAGTACCATGGACTTTTAAGTACTTCTCCCATTTAATCTGGGTAAACTGAAGCATTGGCACTCCATCTAAGGCTTTGTTTCCATTGTAGCGTTCCAGTGCGGTTGCAGCCGCGCGGCTGAACGCATGCCTAAAGTTGTTGCGCGTTTTTGCGACGCAATTTTTTTTTGTATTGCAGATGTGGATGCGGTTGGGGCGCGGATGCGTTTCAAACGCTGCAGCTAGCGTTCAGAAGAGCGCCCGAAACCGCATCCGCACCCGAACTCGCACCAGTGGAAACTATATTGAAGTTTCCAATGGATGCGGTTGTGTGCGGGGGCGGCCGCACGGCTGCAACCGCACGGGAACGCTACAATGGAAACAAGCCCTAAGCCTTGAAAATACTATAAAGTTATATATATTGCAACATTATGTTTAATACCCTTAAAGCCTGTGTTAAATCAATATAAAAAGGTGTGGTTGTGGGATATATATATATTTGTATTAAGATTTTTTTTTTTATAACATAACAGATGTTTTTTTTCACCAATATATATTACCTCTATAGGAGATATGTATGTAAGGATATATAAACACACATATATATATCTATCACACATATAGGTTTAATAATAAAGAAGTAGTTGTATATTATATACTAGATATATTTTTCTTGATGCAAACACATATATATATATATACTGTATATATATTCTACAGACCCCACCATACTAATGTCCTGAAGAAGTGGTGAGAGGGCCACGAAATGCGTCAACAAGAGCTTTTTTTCACAATTTTTAATGTTGTTTTAGTCCATAAAATAATAAACCAAGGAATTATGTACAAATAACGGGCGCCTCCATAAGTCCTTTTTTGTTTTTTTGGGAAACCCACAACAACATCTATATATCGATACTGAGGATAACAAAAGCGCTACTGCCTTACCATCCCCAGGAACCCCCAAGGGAAACAGAGAGCGACCTTAACATCCTCCATAAATCCTTAACGAAAGGCCTTCTTCTTATGTTATGGTTGTTCGCACATGAGCACATACTCGTGTTCCAGCAACCGAAAGGGTAAGTAACCCTATTCAACCATCCATTCTAATATAAGCCTGCCTCTGAAGCTCCCACCCACTTGATTAAGGGATTCACCTAAACCCTTTTTTTTTCTCCCTTTTTTTTCTCTTCTTCTAACCAATATAAAAAGGGGTCACCACCAGGATAACAATGAGAATTTTATGGTACAATTATGATATTAAAAACTATAAAATATCAAATTAATCACTAGATGCAATTGCCAAAATAATACAGAGAGAAGGCTGTTCAGATGTGTCCATCTAAAAGTGGAGCTGCACTGCACAGTATATGCTATTTTACAATTAATATCAATATATGCTATTTTACAATTCTGTATGAATCTCCTTCGTTTTCTTTTCAATAAACTTTATCAGCAGCATAATCCCCCTCTTCACACAGCCCCCCCCCCCCCCCCCCCCCCCCCCCCCCCCCCCCCCCTACTAGTCTCTGCAGCTTGATGCATGAAATTCAGCTCGGGCCAAACACCCAGGAGGTTAAAGGGCCCTAACTTGCCTTTCTATTCACAGCCAGTAAGATCATTATCTTCCTACCAGTCACTCTTTTCCCTCACCGCAGTTTTCGATATATCACAATCTTGGTAAACAGTGTTTATACTTTACCTCAATACCTGTCACTGGACAATTTCATTACCACCATAGGTTGCTTTATGTATTACCTAATTTTCAACATAATTCATAATATTTTTATCTTTCAGAAATCACAAGACAAAACGCTCATTCAGATTTAAACCAGGGTTATTAAGTGCAGGCATTTCTTGGCGCTAACTTTCCAAGACTGGAAAAGCGTCTTATAAATGAAGTTCTGTAGAGAACTATTAAAATTTAATTTAGAAATTAGACCCAGTACACAGAAATTCAGCTACGGGTAACTGGCACTCCCATATAATCGTGCAGAAAAAGACTATCTCTGTCCAAAACCTCCACTGCCAGACATGACCTGATGGAGTGTAAAAATAAAATTCAAATCATATTTAGCGATGATTTATAACTACTGGTATTTAACACAGTTTTCCGTAAATTTGCTCAGACAGAATTTCCTTACACAAACTAGAGAGGATGCCTAACATCCCACAGCTGTGTTTACTGGCATTCAAAGTCTTCAAAAGTTACTGCAAATACCAAAAAGTCTTCTAAAAAAATTGATATATTATCTGTAAAACATGCAGAGCCGGGACATTAGGCCCCATTGATTGCCGACAACAGAGGTCTGTCATACTGTTGGCACACTAGCCCTGAGCTGGCATGGTATCCCTTCTGGCATATACGGGTAGTGATGAAATCTAAAGCCTGCGGTACTGGAACTTTCAGAAACATGCAGCTTTCTTCAAACAAAACGACGCTCTTTTCTCTGCCTTGCTTACTAAAGGACTACACAGACAACTCTGAAATCAGCTGACAACACTGTCCAGGAAACACTGCTTATATGCTGAGGCAGAACATCTAATGGATTTACCCTTGGTATTGAAATATATGCTGGAAATAATGGCGGGCAGTGTGTCTGTAAACCAAGTCAGAATATCATAAATAGGGTCCAATTTAGAGTGAGGGCATTGTGTATGCATTTAATGATTAGAGGAAATCTTGGATGAGAAGAAGTTAAAAAATAAACAAATCAAAACTGAACTGAACTAAATATTACCCTTAGGCTAGGGTTCCACGTAAGAGGAGACGAGGAATTAAAAAAAACTGATACCCGTAGTCCAAAAACAAGCTTTGAACCTAGCAGGGCTAGCCTTACTTGCAATGTGTAATTTCTGCATCCTTGGCCGGATTTCTGCATCCTTGGCCAGATCTCCCATTTGTACTGTATTGATTATATCAGTGGAGCCCTGCTGATAACCAATTAAGAGCAGAGAGAGAGAGATGAAAGGGCTGCCAGCTGGCATCTCTCCGTCTATCTCTGCCTGAGTGATCTCTGTGGGTGTGAGAGCCTTACTCACGCTGCAGCTTTTACACAAACACATAGTTGTAGAGGGGAGACCTCCTCGCAGAAGCCGATGTCACCCCCCCCCCAGTCTTCTCCCAAGTGTGAAGAAGATGCCATGATGTGCCGTGAAGTGCTACTAGTGACATCATGTGGCTGCAATTTGGTACTGCAGGGGATTTTTCTTCCCAAATGATTTGAACACCTCAAAATTGTTTTCCTTGTTTTCAGTCTCTAAAAATTGGGTGTGTCTTTTAGTATAAAAATACCATATATTTAACTATACGGTAGTTGTATATGGTTCGTAGTTGCATATGGTTCTATAACAATAAAATGTTTAAGTCCTCAAATTATCATTTAAGAGAGTATGACAGAATGACAGACTTGTAAGTTACAAACAGAGGCATGTCTTTAATGGTTTTGAAAAACATTTAGATTGGTGCGTTTAGTCCACTTTTAAGTACAGTATGAAGTCACAGGCTCCCTTTAATGTAGCCATGAATATTCTTTAATCAAATAGGAGACCATTGCAGAACTAGGAGCTGACTTCCATCCAGAAGACAGGTCCATTAATTTGTTGCAGTGTTACAGAACTGCTGAAAGATATATTAAAATGTAGAAAATATTTACCCTGAGAACAGTCACGTTTCATCTGTAACCAGATGATCCATTATTCATAAAGCTGGACTTCTACAATGGTGGGAACATGAGCATGTGGAGATGTAGATTTTGTACGTTTTTGTTTTGGAACCTGAACACTTTTGGTTCCATTGTATGAATATTAAATATCAAACAATTTTTTTTTTTCTTAAAAGCCGAATGAGCCTTGTTTTCTCTGGCCAGAGTGCAGCTTTGAATAGCAAAAGACAGACTACATTGATGGTTTTATTTATACAAAAGGTTAATAAAATCCTCCTCACTAACCAACAGACCACTTTCTCAGAACAGTCTCCTGATTGCGAATACATTATTCACTTATGTGTTTTTAAAAGTTCTCACAAACTGGGCAACAGATCAGAGGCAATGGAGTGATAGCATGTACCTTCCAATACTTCGTCTTTTGATTGCGCTGCTGATCAAAGTGAAAGGTATTGTAACATTATATTATCGGTCAGCGCCTTCAGTGCCGGGAATAAAGAATAAGAAAAAATCCTGACAACACAATTTAAGACCGAACTTACATTTCCAGAAAGAAATGTTGTCAGTCCACCAGAGGATTAATAGCCTAATATCTTCAATGTCAGTGCATGCTCTCCCTAAACACTAAAGTCATCTGTTTGAAGAAATCCCTCTTCACCACTACAAAAAGGAAAAACACACAAGTGAGTGCCAAATGCTGCTAAACAGCACACAGAGGAGCGCTCCTAAAACAGCATCATTTGTTTTCAAGTTGGACCTCCGGTCTCTTGCTGCCTAAAGCTGAACAGACAAATGAAATTAAGTAATGTCAGAAATATCCACGTAAACGGCTAGAGAATAGTCAATTAGCAGTTCTCACATCAACCATTGGACAAGATGTTCCCAGGCCAAGGAAACAGCTTGTACATCCGAGCTACAAAACCACAAATTGTAGGTTTATGGAGTAACGGAAAGGTATTCCTTGCTCTATCCAGCCAGCTACCATGTACGATGTTTTCCACAGGGCCGAATATTTTACAAATTTGTTGCAGGCCAGGAAATTATTTTAAGGAATTGTAAAAAAAAAATAATGGTACCATTAGCCTGTCCTAATCATCAATACAAACAATGGAAAGATCTACAGATTTTTCTTATTAACATTTATTTATATTGCGCCAACCTAGTACACAGCCCAATACAAATTAGAGTTGAGATGCAACACACAAAAACACACACAGGTACAGGTCAAGACACAGGAGGAGTAGAGGACCCTCAATCTAATAGCTTGGGGAATAGAGAATACAATAGGTTGGGGGGGGGGGGGCTGGCATGGTGGGAGGATAGGAGTGAGAAGATGGGTAGACGAGGCTGAAAAGGTGGGTTTTCAGGGACTTTTTGAAAGTTTTAAAAGTAGGAGCAAGTCTAATGGAGCGAAGGAGAGAGTTCCAGAAAGTAGTAGCGGGCTTAGAGAAGTCTTGAACCCACGCATGCGATGATGTTATGAGTAGAAATGTCATTAATAGGTCATTGGAGGAGCGGGGGGGGCAGTTAGGGGTGTATTTATTTACAAGGTTGGAGATGTAAGGAGGACAGGAGGTGTGGAGTGATTCAAAAGCAAGGCACAGAACTTTGAATTTGATTCTCTAGACAATTGGAAGCCAGTGAAGAGATTTGCAGAGAGGGGCAGCAGATGAGGAGCTGTAAATGAGTCTAGCACCATTCATGATGGACTGAAGGGGTGACAGTCTAGATCAGACATGGGCAAAACACAGCATGTGAGCCATATCAAGCCTATTTAGTCTTTAAATTCCAGCCCTTCGTCACCTTGGAGTCAAGATGCTCTGGCTCCCCTCTGCTTGTTCCCTGCAATAAGTTG
The DNA here is from genome assembly GCA_036250615.1 of Ptychadena robeensis. Taxonomy (NCBI): domain Eukaryota; kingdom Metazoa; phylum Chordata; class Amphibia; order Anura; family Ptychadenidae; genus Ptychadena; species Ptychadena robeensis. The sequence continues at coordinate 144,246,600 of CM070035.1, read as the reverse complement.
AGATCATGAAAATTATCTAAATCTAAAGCCTTTGTCTTATATATTTATGATTTGATTTGATTTTTTTAAACTCTCTAGCGATATGACTAATGCTTTTTTTTTTTTTTTAGGGTATGGTTCTTTGACACATTCTATACTGGGGGGGGGACTTTAAATGTATGAGAAAACCAACAAATGAAGTGTATCAGTGTCTTAAAAACTGAATCAGACCTAAGAATGTAGAAGAGGCAGCAAATGTAGCTGTGCTACAATACTCAGAGGAGTGATAAAAAAAGTCAACTTTTCAAACTGTTGATCAGGAACCGACCATCTGCCACTCTTGCCCGCCCATGATCAGCTTTCGAAGGACGGATGACCATAGGCATAACATGGGGGTGATGGGTGGGCCTGCAGAACGTGTCCAAGTGATGGCCACATAGAGGCACTTTGGTTTTAGCGTGCTGCAAGTGATCTGGTAGCGCAGTAGTTTAACCTCCCTAGCACATTGCCCATACCGTGACGTTTTTTAAAGAATAACTGAAATATTACATCCTACATATTCAGACACTTTGCTAAGTACTTAGAAGAAGCACCCTTTTGATCTAATACATGAGTCTTTTTGGGGAAGAAGCAACAAGTTTTTCACCTGGATTTGGGGATCCTCTGCCATTCCTCCTTGCAGATCCTCTCCAGTTCTGTCAGGTTGGATAGTTAACGTTGGTGGACAGCCATTTTTAGGTCTCGACAGAGATGCTCAATTGGGTTTAAGTCAGGCTCAATCGGGTTTAAGTCAGGCTCTGGCTGGGCCATTTAAGAACAGTCACGGAGGTGTTGTGACCACTATTTGACTGCTTTCATCTTTCCCTTGTCCCTGCAGCTGAAAAACACCCCCGTAACATGATGCTGCCACCACCAGGCTTCACTGTTGGCACTGTATTGGAAAGGTAATGAGCAATGCCTGGTTTGCTTAGAATCTAATTTCTCACCATCTTTCAGGTGTTTGTTAGCAAACTCCATGCAGGCTTTCATGTGTCTTGAACTGAGGGGATGCTTCATTCAGGCCAATCTGCCATAAAGCCCCGACTGGTAGAGGGCTGCAGTGATGGTTGAGTTTCTACAACTTTCTCCCATCTCACGACTGCATCTCGGGAGCTCAGACACAATGATCCTTGGGTTCTTCTTTACCTCTCTCACCAAGGCTTTTCCCCCACGATAGCTCTAAGAAGGGTTCTGGCCATCCAAAAAAATCTTCCATTTAAGGATTATGGAGGCCACTGTGCTCTTAGGAATCTTTAGTGTCACAGAAATTGTTTGGGAACCTTGGCCAGATCTGTGCCTTGCCACAATTCTGTCTCTGAGCTCTTCAGACACTTCCTTTGACCTCATGAGTCTCATTTGCTCTGACATGAACTGTGAGCTGTAAGGTCTTATATAGACAGGTGTGTGGCTTTCCTAATCAAGTCCAAACAGTATAATCAAACACAGCTGGACTCAAATGAAGGTGTAGACCCATCTCAAGGATGATCTGAAGAAATGGACCACACCTGAGTTAAATATATGAGTGGCACAGCAAATGGTCTGAATACTTAGGACCAGTTTTTCTTTTTGAATAAATCTGTAAAAATGTCTACAATTCTGTGTCAATATGGGGTGCTGTGTGTACATTAAAGAAGAAAAAAAAGAACTTAACAAATGGCTGCAATATAACAAAGAGTGAAAAATGTAAGGGGGTCTGAATACTTTCTGTACCCACTGTATGCATGTTGTACATATTTCACTTTTTTTTGTTATGGTTTGTTATGAAAAAAATTTAAATAAAGATTATACCAAAAAAAACACCTGCAGCCTGAATAGCCCAACACTTGAACATCAGTCAATAGTAAGGTAGACCCAGACTTCCTTGTCATAGTAAATATTTAGAATGATTGATTTTGAGCAATCGGTACATTTAAAATAAAAAAAATTTCTGGATTAGCACTTAATAAATGTGTTTACTGCAATAGCAATTTAAATAATTATGTGTTCTAAAAAGAAAACTTTGTTAGTCCTCAAGAAAACAACATGGATATCCCCGGTGTTTATAATTCATAATAAAAAACGTTGCCTAAAATTTAAGCCTGTAGTTTAAATGTGAAAATTGCTCAATTGGCTAAACAAGAAAGGGCTGAAATCCCTAAAAGTAAAAAACCAAGACTTAAACAACTTTTACCTATATATTTTGATAATACCAAGAAAACTTTGTTCCTATGTTAGGCACACCTAGCTTTGATATTCCAGAAGTCATGATAATGAAACCTGTATTTTAAGGCAAATGAATAAGGTCACTAAATCAGAGAGGGTAAAATGCACACATTGTGACTGCAGCACCCAATTAACTCCCACAACATAATTGTTATGTGGGATATGTGTCCATGCAAAGGCTGAAGACACATGAGGTTTGAGGACTGAACTGCAAGGGGAGAATGAAGACTCCCTATTGGCAGTAACTAAAGGCAGTAACGTTGTTACTTTGCTATAAATAGGCCAGTAACATACTTGCATCAAAGCCATGAACACACAATAAACAAATTATTTTCTTCCAAGAAACGAGTTCTTTTGAAAAAAAAGCTGGTTTGAGATGTGGCTACCTAAAATGTGTACAGGGTCTAATTTAACAGAAGTTAAACATACAAGACCCATGTTTATGGTCTGCGACGGGAGAAGGACTTGGGATCCCCCACATCTAAAGAGGACTGGACCCAAATCTGGGCCACGGTTGCCTCCACCTCCATCAAGGTCATTGCTCTGGAGTCTGCTTACAAACAATGATCAAATGGTATATGGTCCCAGCCCGCCTAGCCAGCATATACCCTGAATGCTCCAACCGATGCTTCAGAGGCTGTTTGGGTGTGAGAGACCTGTACCACATCTGGTGGACTTGTTCCCTGGCCACTAGATTTTGGACTCCGAAAGTCTGTCATCAAACCCCTGGCTAGCTCTCCTCCATTATCAGTTCCAACCTTTGACAACTCACCAACACAAACTTGTTACCTTCATTTTTCTGGCGGCCAAACAAGCTCTAGTCCGAGCTTGGAAATGGCAACTACTCCCCTTTGGGAAAGGACAGAATCAATATCTATATATATAAGTAAATGAAAAACTCACAGCATAATACTGGACTGGCACAAATGCTTTCAGCATTTATGGTCCTCCTGGATTCAATACGCACATCCTACCTTGCCTTCCACCAGTGTCTCTGGCCTGTAATCTGTATAGCGTTGGGATCAGTAATCCTGCTTCCTCTCCCCCCCCCCCCCCCCCCCCCCCCCCCCCCCCCCGCCCCCAGGGTCAGTTGTCATTATATTCTATTAACCTTCTGAGCATCTAGCCCGAGTTGACTCGGGCTGAGTTTCATGCATTATGAAACTCAGCCCCAGTTAACTAGAGCTACGTTCTAGGTCTTGCCGGCTTTCTGCGGCGGTCGGGAGCATCGGCATGTATGCTGATGCTTCCGGGTCCGCCCCCGATCGCGTCACCGGTGACGCGAAGGGGGCGTGGGTAGGCGGCGCCATAGACCTCCGCCCAACTGGAGGGGCATCGCTTTCTTACAGCATAAGTCCGGCGTCTCCAGTGACGCTGGACTTTTGTTTACATCCTCCAGCTGAGCAGGAAATCGCCCATGGCACGGTTATGAAAAAACCGTGCCAAGGGCGAAACGCTCAGGAGATTAAGTTAGGTTTCATTCCCCTGGTAGCCAAAAGGCCCCCATACACATCTAGATTTTTCATCCAATCAACTTAATTCAATACATTTTTGGGGTTGATTGATTGAAAATCTATGGCAGCCCACATGGTTAGATCAACCTAAAACAATTAAAATTGGGAAATAAATTGATTGAAAAAGGATTGGACGTGCTGGTAAATTTTAATTGGTTGTATTGAAATTCATTACACTTTCAGTCGATCCCAAAAAAGTTGATCAAATATCTGTTACTACAGTTGGCAAACATACAATCAACAACCAATTTCCCTGACCCCAAAAATGTATCTTTTTAAGTTGATTGAACAGAAAATCTAGACGTGTATGGGGGGCTTAAGCTACCCTAACGGCCCCCAATTGGTTTGGTTTCTTAAGCGGATCATCTTTGTATTGCTGTCCACTTATTGACTGGATCCATGTTGTCCTATCTTGTTTTCATAGATGTAATATATTGTTAAACCGTAGTTTCTCTACTGGTTTTGTCCTTTCTTCTTTTAAAAAAAAAAAAAAATAACTATTGGAAAGAAAATGTTCATAAGGTATTAAAGAGTTCTTAGGAAATATAATTACCAAGGTGGGATCCTGCCAGCCGACAGTTTTCCTTTCTGTCCTTCAAACAGCAACTTGTTTGCCGCCAACACTGGATTTTTTATACCTAAAACAAAATACAAGAGAAATTGAAATAATTAAAAGGAAATATTACATAACAAAAACATTGCACTATCCAAAACTGTGTAATATTTTATGTCAAAAACGCCCGAAGCCTCACATATCACAACATTCTGACACAACGATTAAAAATGGTTCCCAATGCCAGGTAAACCATATCTAAGAAAAAGACAGAGACAGCTATTTTCATTTTGTCTCCATCTGCTTTCAATTTATGTCACATGTACATCTATGACTTCCAGATTTTATGAACTTTTGTAACATCTCAATTTACTAACATGCTCACAGCTGAAGGAAGCCGAAGCTGATGCCTTCATCCAACTATTGCGAACAATAATTCTCAGAACTTCACCAAACAACAGGGTGGGAATGAGAATTTAAATTCTGTAACATGAACTCTGGGAAACTCTGATTTAGTAAGGAAGATCAAGCCTGTGCCAGAAATTCAATAGAAACCTGCCACAAGTTATAGATATCAACAACAATGTATTAATTACATTATGCTTACTTATTACATTTGAAGTGAAATTACCCCTCACTGACAAATGTGATTTCTTAAGCCCCCATACACCTTACAATCTTACCATACAATTTCTGTACAATAACATTTCTTCTACCAAAACCATGTAATATGAGGACCTTTCTAAACCTTCCAATCACTATGTATTCTATCAGGGAGGACCCGGCACTACATAGCAGTGTTATATACCTTCCAATCACTATGTATTCTATCAGGGAGGACCTGTCAATGCATAGTTGTTGGTAGATTGAATGGAAATTCTATGGAGTGATCTAAAGGAGTATGGGGGGCTAAAGAGCAGAATAGTGCTATGACCTACGATACCTGCTAAACAAAAAACTTAGGAGAGGCATTTAAATAATGCAGCTAGAGCAGTCATCTATAGGCATTGATGTTCTTTTGAAAACAGTAACAGAATGAAGCAGACAAGGTGAATATGATGGCATGACTTCCTCTTCCCTTGTTTCTGTGTTGCCGTCTCATCCTACCCCTCCATAGATTACAACAGGGACTGTTACAAGACTTTGTGATTCTCCAGCCACTGAGAGCTATAAGAAAAGATTTTACCCAGGAACAATATTTGCATGCATATACAGTCGTGCCCAAAAGTTTGGAGAAAAACACAAATATTGGTTTTCGCAAAGTTTGTTGCTTCAGTTTTTATGATAGCAATTTACTCTAGAACACGGGTCAGCTCGTGAACAAGGCCCAGGGGCTGAATCTGTCCTGTTTAGCTTTTTTTTCTGGCCCCTTGTTGAAAAGATGCTCCCCTACACATGTTCTCTGCAAAGAGTGCACATAATGCCTAGAGTTGTCAAAAGGTTGCTTTGGGGATGATTCAGTGGCATGATCATTACACTGGGTGCATCCTTATGGCGGCAACAGAAAGCCTCTAAAAAGTATCACTGATCATTGCATAAATGAGCATTACTTTTTAAGTGCAGGAAAAAAAATCATTAGTGATGCCAGTGATGCATGGAATTGGCAAACCTATGGTGGGTCGGCCATTACAGGCTCTTGGTCCGGCCCCATTATCAAATTAAGGAAGCCAATGTGGCCCACTAGTCAAAAAAGTTGCTCTAGAATGTCATGAAAAGTCATTACATAAATCGAAAAAAAACCTTTTTGAAAATTAACTTAATCCACAATCTGCATTTCAGACCTGTTATAAAAATTATCTGCAGAAGGATCCTAAGAAAATCCAGCAAGCGCAAGGACTGTCTCCTTAAGAGGATTCAGCTGTGGGATCGGGGTGCTACCAGTGCAGAACATGGTCAGGAATGGCAGCAGGCAGGTGTGACTGAATCTGTACATGCTATAAGGAGAAGACTGCAGATGTTCTGCAAAAAGTACAGGGACTGCTGTGAGCTGGGATAAAGTAATTTTCTCTGATGAATCCCCTTTCTGAATGTTCAGAGTGTCTGCAAAATGAATATCTGTAGAAGAAAAGGTTAGTGCTACCATCAATCCTGCCTCATGCCAACAGCAAAGCATCCTGAGACCATTCATGCGTCATTGTCTGCTTCTTATCGGAGTAGGCTCACTCATCATTATGGACACAGCAATAAATAAGGAATGGTACCAAAGCATCCTCTGACAGCAACTTCTTACAACCATCCAAGAACAATGCCTTTGCCAGGAACTGGGAGGCCAAAGTGATAACTAAATACCTTGGATAATAAAACATCGAAGGGTAGGGTCAGAATCCAGGAAACTCCCCAAACCTTAATCCATTTGAGAACTTGTGGTTGATTTGGTGTACAAACAAAAACCCACAAATTCTGACAAACTCCAAGCATCGATCATGAAAGAATGAGTTGCAATCAGCTAGGATTTGGCCCAGAAGTTGATTGACATCATGCCAGGGCAAATTGCAGAGGTCATGAAACAGAAGGGCCAACACTACAAATATTGACTCTTTGCATAAACCAGATGCAATTGTCAATAAAAGCCTTTGAAACGTATGAAATTCTTATAATTATACTTCAAAACACCACAGAACAACTGACAAAATGATCTAAAAACACTGAAGAAATTCTTGAAAGCTTTGGAAAAACAAGTATTTGTGCCATTCTCAAAACTTTGGGCCACAACTGTACATATATACGTATATATATATATATATATATATATATATATATATATATATATATATATATATATATATACATACATACATACATCTTTAGTTTGCTCCTCCAAGATCTAAGCTAGATAACTATTGATCAAAACTAACCCCTCTATTTACAGAGCTTTGTTTTTTATAACAAAACATTAATAATACATAATATATCTAAATAATGTTGGAGTTACTATAATCTTATAACAACAAAATAAAAACTGACTGATCTATTCTTCAAACACTACCACAGAGGTATAGTAATCTGAAAATGTTTGTTCTCTCTAATTTGCTAAAGTGTCTCCTAAGGTGGCCATACAGGGTTTGATCGGTTTGCAAATCAATTCCTTCTTACCTGAATCGATTGACTTATAATGATATTGAACATCCGCAACATGGATTGAGCAGTGATCAGAGTTGCTGGTTAATATCTTAAGTATCAGACGTGTTTTCTAGGTATTTTGATGGGTTTGTGTTCGATGGCGGAGCATGTGCACAGGGATTAGGAAACAAATCTTTGGTTTTGAATCACACTGTGTGGAGGTATGATCGATGTGGACTGACAACTGATATTTCATTTGCACAGGCCGACTGAATCAAAGATCGATCGGGCAAATGTTAATGTGTGTGTGGCAGAAATAACACTAATATATTTACAAATAAAGTAATATGATCTTTATACAGTGTTCAGGCCCTTTCACACTGAAGCAGATGCAGCTGCGGTGCGATTTCTGGACGGTAAATGTAACACTACCATGTCCATAAACTACGTCCGTTACTGGAAAAATCCCACTAGTCCACCCATAAACCTTTAGATCACGTTATAAAATTTCCCTTTAGATCTACCAACAATTATGTAGTATTGGAAGATCCTCATATTACATGGGTTTTGGTAGAACAAAAGTTGATGGGAGACTTGTACTGAGCCTGTAAAACTGCAAGCTGTTTGCCACGCGTAACCTTAAATGCAAACATGGGGCTAGGTACACTCTACCTCCGAGTTGTGGTACTACAACACAAACATGGCTAGTGTGAAAGAGCCCTAAGGAAGTGTTTTAGAAACATATGCTTAAAAAAAAA
>CM070035.1:144192607-144203899 GCA_036250615.1 Ptychadena robeensis | reverse complement strand
AAGGTATATATCACTGCTATGTAGGGCCGGGTCCTCCCTGATAGAATACATATTGATTGGGAGGATTAGAAAGCTCCTCATATTACATGGTTTTGGTAAAACAGTTGATTGTAAAGAAATTTTATGGTAAGATTGTAAGGTGGCTCAAGCCAGGCATACACGGTTTGATTTTAGCGTTTCATCTACCTAAAACAATTAAAGTTTAGACCGATCAGATTTAAATTGTATACTGCACACATGGTTCAATCGGTGAAAACTGTTCAATACCGATCAAAACATTGATCGGAAAATGATCAGACTAGTTGGAAAATTTTCATTGATTGTACAACGATCGAACTAAAATCTTAGCATTGTGTTTGTTGGTCGGGTCGACTGTATTTGATGAACATTTTTATATATGACTCTTTCTTGTGTTTTGTGATTAAAACTAAAATCAGCAATTTTGGTCATATTCCGATCGTATTCTGATCGGACCTTCCATGTGGATCTACTTTGGATTCGCTTACGATCGGTGTCCGATCAAATTATCAAGATTGGAAATCGGATCGGAAATTGATCATGCTAAAATCAAACCGTGTATGCCTAGGTTTAATGGTCTCTCTGGTAATGGTCATATAACATAAGGTGCGCTTACCAAAATTTCTTGTTTAAAAAGACGAGGCAGAGTTATGATGGTTACGGTCTCCTTAAGTAGTTGTCTATCTTTTTTCTTTTTCCAGGTTGCATTTAAGTTTTAACTTGTAAATTTTTCTTTTAAAATTGTAATCAATTTTAGCTGGTTGTTCGGTTACTGTGATAACGGCGCTCTCTTCAGAGGTTGCAGTGTTCAGCTGTCAATCAGCCATCAATTGCCCACATGTAAACCCTAAGGACAACCATCCGGCATAAACACAGCCTCAGTCCCAGACTAGAGACAGTTGATTCCAGAAAAATGGGTTTTGCAGAAAACACTGTCTCCCCCTCCCCCCCGGTCTAAATTCGACTTTACAAAATACCCCAAAACTCTATTATAAGTTATAATTTATTTGATTAATGTAAAAATGGAATGAGTATAAAAGTCTCCCAGATTTCGTTTTGCTCATTCCAATCCTGAGCAAGTTATACTTTTTCATATCTGACAACCAACCTGCCTATAAAAAAGTGTAAAAGAACTGGGGTTGAGAAAGTTGGAGTTTGGCTGGAGAAAGAGTTGAAGCATCACCCGCATTGGCATATGACTTTATTAGGCTTATGCACCTATGGAAGGGGGTCAAAATATTGCCTAGAACAGTGATGGCGAACCTTTTAGAGACTGAGTGCCCAAACTGAAACCAAAAACCCAATTATTTATCTCAAAGTGCCAGCATGGCAACATAACCTGAATTACACAACTCATATACACACACAAAGCATGTAAACACACACACTCTATAGAATAGGAGAGGGTGTGGGGCACTGTGTGCAATTGGAAGAGAACTGACAGCATTGAGAGCCAATAGGCTGCAGTTCTTTACTCTGTGCTGGCTGACCACATTGAGGTCTCTGAGTGCCACCTCTGGCATACATGCCATAGGTTCGCCATCACTGGCCTAGAAGTACCTTATATTTGTAATGGCTGAAAAGCCTAAATTTGTAATGGCTGAAAAGCTAGGGATGAGGCAGCAAGAGTTTGGGTCCACTCAGCATTTCTTTTTAAGCCTTGAGTGCTATTAAAGCTTTATGAACCAAGTCTATTCCGGATGGTAGCTATGATTTCTATGTAAAATTTATGCCCATTAAAAAAGCCCGATTTTTCTTTTCCTCATGTGTAATGCTACGATAGTATGCTGAAATTGGGCTTTGGAAAATGTGATCTCCGCTGCCCTTAGGAAATGCAGTTATCACCTGCATGTGTGATAACTCGCACCTCCGAAAATAATGCTAATAAGCCACTGAGGACGTTCTTGATTACAGGATGCCAGATTATCACATCTTTGAACTTTCTAAGAAAATTACATCTGTTTCCTCTTGTATATGTAACCTCTCTTTGTAGCCCAATTAGTGCAAGCTTGGAAAGGAAATGTAGCAGCATTTACATACAACACAAATAACAGGGACATGTTCTGTTTAATACTATTTTCCATTCTCTGCTTGACTTTTTATTTCTTGAACAAATGATAGGGTTCATAGGCACTGGAGATGTTAAAGGAAAAATTTTGTATGAAAATGTTACATATATACACTTGTGGCCAAAATTGTAGCTTCCTTAAAGCGGAATCAAACTCTGAAAATCAAAAATTAACATATACATCACGTGCCAGATGCCCCTCCCCCCAGGTTTTCCGTGGCGGGTGGTACTCGCTCCTTCTTATTTTTTATTAACACTTATCTCCTCTTCCCGCCTTCGGCACACATCCCATATTGTGATGTGTAGTGAGGTGACCCTGGAGCACCTCCATAGTCCCCTCCTTCCCCCTGTACCTTGGCGGACCTAGCAGGCCCAGCTCGGGCACGGTGGTGACCATCGGACCCTACCCACATCCAGTAAATCTCCTAAGGCGCGTTGATTAACCCTTTCTGTATCAATAAGGTAGGGAGGTCTATGTTTCCTTACTACTCAGTTGATTGAGTTTGTTCAGTTTAGTTTTGTGGTAAGTTCCATATACCGGTCATCATTGTTTTCTGTGTGTTGCTAAAATTTTTATCTGTTTGATGATGTTTTATTGTTTTTTATTGTTACAATTTTATATATAGTATTTTGGTGGTTTTGGGGCCTATTGGAGGACAAGGCAAAAAGATAGTCACCTCCCCCCACCTCACTGCATGTGAGGATTTTTGTGCAATTCAAAACAAAGGGTCATATATTTTGCAATATATGTAAAGAGGGGGTTTCTGAGGTGTACTTTTTGCCTAATCATTTAACGGAAAATCTTCTTATATAAGAAAACATCATATTTATTTCATTAGTCACAATAAAAAACATTAACCATTCAATGCGAAAAAGGCATCTGCCTCTTTTTCCTTAAAAACATTAGCATGAGTATAAAACTCAGATTTCACAAAGGGAAGAAAGGAAGGGGACACTCCCCAGGCGGTAGTCCCCTCCTTCCTCTCACAGTTGGAATTTAACAACAAATTTTTCCAAAAAACAGACCCCCCCCCCAGAAAACATAGGGGTACCGGTACTTTGTTTTGTTATTGTTACAATTTGTAAAAGTTTATAAAAAAAATATTGAACACACAAAAATATTAACATTTATACATTACTTACCTATATCCAGTGAACATATAGGTAAACATCAACTGGGATGTCTACCAACTGAAGTCCCCTTGCAGCAAGAGCCCGCCATGGAGCGACGTCACCGGGGGGGGGGGGGGGGGGGGGGGGTGGCGCTTTGCTGGATTTTGACACTTTTACCAGGTAAGTTTTTTTTTTTTTTTTACCTCTGATAGAAAGCAGATGCGGATTTGTTAGGTCTGCATTAATATGAGACAATAAGAAATCATTTCTAAACATTTCCCACCTATAATGCAACATATAACCAGGACAATTCAATTAGAAAACCTAAAAAATCTGGAAATAAAACATGTACATCAGCTGGTTGCAAAACTTTGTTTAGGTACCTCTTGATTTAATTACAGCATTACAGTTATAATTAAATAATTAAATTCAAACAAAGTTCAGTGGCCTAGAAGTGGGTTTTCCTGAAATTTACTAAGTTGCCTGCTACAGCAAAACATATGGTTTACGGTAAGCTTGTAGATGGGACAGCAGTAACATGCGGGACATCCCTCAAAAATTATTTTAGAAACCCCTAAAAATTGGCCTGTGAGTTGAAGGAGGTTTTGAAACATACTGGCTGGGTACTATATGTGACAACAAGCTCCTGTAATCTCCATAAATCTGGACTATGGGGTAGGATTGCATGATGGAAACTTATTCTTATTATGTTATGTGTCACATATGCCCGCAGATCCAGGGAATCTTTTGCTTTAAAGTGTACCTAAACCCACCGGATAAACGTTTGTCCCTAGCTGGTCAACCCCCCATCAAATAAAAGATAAAAAATCTTTACTTGTAAGGAGATATTTGTGAATTTCCCCCACCCCTCCTCCTCTATCTGGCCTCCTCTGAAGCATGCTGCAGCAAGAACGATATGTCAGATGGCACATTCTTAAGCAAGTAACACACGGTTCGATATTGGAGCCTTCCGATGTTCCCTGCAGCAGCGTGATGACATCATCAGCCAATGCTGTGCATATAGACCCACGGTTTCCATGCAAAGCATCGGACATTGGCCATGATTAATGCTCATGTCTAATATCCCTGTTTTCAAGCAGGATTGATTGGTCCTGCTAGAAAACTCAGATGGTATATGATATGGGCCAGATAGATGACTGTGTGTGTGCATGGCGCCCATATCTACACGTGTGTACCCAGCTTGAAAACGCAGCTCCTCATTAGTGATTATCGCGAATATTCGGATTCCGAATATTAATCGCGAATATCGGCAATCCGGAAATTCGCGAAGATGGTGAATATATTGCCGAATATTCGCAATTCCAGATACTCTGTATTTTTTATCCATTACACACACCTCTCAATGCAAGTGGATGAATGGGAAGGCTGCAACAAGAGCTTAGCAACACCATCAACAGTTTTTTAAATGAATATTGGGGTTGATGCAAATATTGCGAAAATCGTCACTTTAAAAATTCGCATAAAAATTCGCGCCATGTTAAAGATATATATTGCGGGGGCAAAATTCGCAATAAAAACTGCCGATATTCGCAATAAAAAAAAACCAGAATATTGCCGAATGCGAATATTTTCCGAATGTTTTCCATAAAATTTGCGGCATGGCGCAAATACGAATGTTGTCTATGCCGCTCATCACTACTCCTCATATCTAGTTACTTTCACTTTGTGTTCTTTGAAAGACATTGTATCTGCCGACCCATGGTGGCCGTTCAGGTTACTGCAGCCTTTACCCGAACAACTTTTTATGAGCTAAGGTGCTTTAACTATGTTCTGTTCCTTTGCCAGAGTGTTCAGCAGAAGTTCTCCCTCTGCTGGATGCTAGCCGCACTCAACTACCTTGTCATGTGCTATTCTGTCCAGCGCTATCTAAATAAGCCTCAGGCTTACCTGAGCAAGAATATCTTCGTTCCTAGGTTCCTGTGCTTGTTATTGCTGTCCTCTAGAAATTGTTGAATTTTTTGACTAGCTGACTTTATGAGCTGATTGCAGCTCATCACCAAAATTGCTGGAGATGTAAAGGTTTGTGGGAACATGGGAAAAAAGTTTTTCTCTAGTACATGTAGTTTTTGCATAAATTAAGTTCAAAGTCAAAGTTGAAATTTCATCTTTTGACATTTTGGCTTGACTCTGAACTTAATTTATGCAAAAACTATTTGTGTTAGTGCAATAATTTTTTTGTAGTATACCCTAACCCTTCTCTACATCTCCAACAAGTTTGGTGATGATACCATGCTTTAGAGGCTTTGCAATCAACTCAAAATGTCGACCATTTCTACTGTCCTCTGATTTCCTGGCTTCTGACTCTCTGCTTCTGCTTTCTGCATGGGTGCATTTGAGGGCTGCCCCTAGGAACTCCTTAGACTCTGTGCCTTAGATTGCACCTTCACAAACAATGCAGTTAGCCCAGTGGGTCCACTCCTTCCCATCATCGGTGTCTCCAGTCATGTCACCCCTGCTTTGATGTCACAGTATGTTAAGCGTACCAAACAACGCTTTATATCACCAAGGAAGAAAGATCTGCCCGCAGATAAAGAAAATTTATTTTTACAAAACCCCAAAAATAGTTTTACCCCTTTATTTTTTTTATTCTATGTTCCGCCCTCTGTCTTCCTGTGCCAGAGCTGTCCTAAACTTCCCTCCTGTATATACAAGGCCTCCAACCCTTGTACTACATGTCCCAAAGCACATGTGTCAGTTACTTGCCTCATCATATATACTGTAAGTTAAAATGACCTACCACCTCACAGGGCACTTAACATTATGGGCAGCAGCACTGTCGATAGCTAGGACAACCACTGTTTGAAAAAAAAAAAAAATTATATTTATGACAGCAGAAGAGGAGATTTTTCCAGGAACGCCCCTTCCACTGTATAAACTCCAGCTGCGGCAGTGTTTTGTAAATACTGCCAGCAAGCGCACCTGGGAAGAAGTGGCGTAGTCCCATGGGATTTTGATGGCAGCTTCACGTCTGTGGGATGTAATGTATTATAATCGAAGCTCCATCTAGTGGCCGTTTAAAAAAATTACAGGTCCACCCTCAAAATGAATTATTCCTGAAGAACGGGCAGATACAGCCTCTCTTTGCCAGTTCTAAACATGCTGGCGCCAGGAATGAGGAAGTGACATTTGTTTTTATTCTGTAGCAGTTTTTCCAGACGTAAACTGCTAAAAAATTATTATTATTTGACAATGTGATGCTGTTTTAAAGCCAATTTAAGCCCAGACATTCTTTACAATGCTACAGCACATGGCAATCATCATCGTTAAACATAGTATTTACCTTTTCTATACCGCTTGTTCCAAGCATTGTCTTTATCATCACCCTGCACCCGCATTACCCACCCTCCCATTCCTATTCTGCACATTTAATCCATGAAACATGTATATTTTAATGTAATGCAATCCTTTGCTCTTAGACCAGTATTGTATTCCCAATAACTAATGAAAATTTTCTTTTCATCCAAACAACCCAAACACAGGCCTGCAAATTATTACCATTTGGGGCAACATCCATCATTTCTTCATGTAGCAGACAAATATGCGCACGGATTTGTGATACTCCACAAGACGGCTGCCAGAGTGTTACACTTAATGTTCTCAACCATTTTGCTTTGCTGTTTGGTTCTTTAGCAACCCCACTTGTTTAAAGTATGTGTCAGTAGGGTTTCAAAATGTTATTTTTGGATGATGCAAACAATACGGTACAGAAACAAAGGCCAACTGTCATTTCTGATTGGAAACAATAAATGTAATTTCGGAAGGCAGGGATAATAAAAAACATACATGAATGTTCATCGTGGGTCTCTGATCTTTGTTTTTTCTTTCTTTTCCAGTTGTTAAATAAATCAAAACCCTCTTGTGGATTTGACCTGTAATCTAAGATCTCCAAAACACTCAATTCCACTTTCGGTAATCATTCATAATAATGTGTTAAAAATGATGGCCAAGGTTTTGGATACACTGGTGTAGAGGATTAGCGACCACATTTGCTTTAAAGTAAATTTGTTACACATGAATGATGGCAGCCATTTTGCAGATGATCCTCGTGCTGCATTAACTTAGAAGTCCTATTAGGCAATCAATAATTATTTTTAAAGCACTATAGGTTATTGCTTTGCAGCTCTCTTTGATTTAAACTTTAGACTGAAACTTTGACCAGGGGTGCCCACACTTTTTATCTTGCAAACTTCTTTTTATACAACCAAGCCTGGAAGATCTACCAACAATAAAAATGGTAAACATATATGTATTTATATTTATACTGAGTATAGTTCATATTTACAGAATATATTATTTACCTTGCTTGGAAGAATGAACATGTACGGTATGTTACAATACGATACATGCGTTAGGTAACCCTGTTTTAGACAGTTATCTGAAAGGAAGAGCTACTACTATGTATTTTTTAGTACAGTTGAAAAGGATACAATACAAATGATGTGGGCAAGAGAGTAGAGCGCTACCAAATGTATAAATAAAAGAATGCTATAAATATGTGTGTGTATATATACTCACCGGCCACTTTATTAGGCACCTTGCTAGTACAAGGTTGGACTCCCTTTTGCCTTTAGAACTGACATCATCCCTTGTGGCATAGATTCAACAAGGTACTGGAAACATTGCTCAGAGACATTGGTCCATATTTACATGACATTATCCTGCTGGAAGTAGTCATCAGAAGATGGGTACACTGTGGTCATAAAGGGATGGATATGGTCAGCAACAATACTCAGGTAGGCTGTGGCATTGCAAAGATGATCAATTACTACTAAGGGGCCCAAAGTGTGCCAAGAAAATGTCCTCCAAACCATTACATCACCACCACCAGCCTGAATAAATGTAGCATTAGACAAGACAGGGCTGCTTTTCTCTTACCCAAAAGTTTCAACCCAAAAGTTTCTCCTAAAAATAAGTCTTCTGTCTTTTTGGTTATTTGCATTTTTAAAAATTATGGTTTCATTGGGGCAGTTAATGATGAGCATTTTCATTATTGAGGCAACATAATGGTGCAAGGTAAGCTTCTGTAGCATATGTAAAACTGTTACAACATGTTTATAAGGAAAATCACTGTTTAGGAGTATGTAAAATTGGGTCAGTAAGAAGGAGGTGTTTAAGTTGCGAGTAGCTGTGCAGCTCTCACAATGAAGGAGGAGTGTGGCCCCCTGTAACAGACAATAGGAACATGTACACAAGACGCACAACCTAGTATAACAAGATAAAGTACTGTAAATAAAGTCAAACAAAAGACAAACTATTCACATTAAAGGAGGTTTGCAAGGATTGATCTCTCAGGGCCGTGTGCTTATCAAGAAAGGTGTCACTTCCTGCTTACAGGTGCTGGATGACTCAACAGGATCAATGGGACACGTTTAGAGCAGCAGCTCTTTGTCAACCATAGGGGGCTTCACCTTGTTGTACTAGGTTGTGCACCTCATGTTCTTGTTCCTATTGGGGGTTTCTTACTGGCTACAGGTTGCGTTAGCACTTGACTTGACTCCTTTCCTAAACAACTAGTGACACCAGAGATTGTCTTAGAAGAGTAGCATATTGAGGCATTTGGTACACAGGCTTTTACTTACCTCTGGTATAAGGAGGTCCTGTTCCCTTTAGCCACCAATTTAAAAGGACACCTCTCCCAGTGACCATCAATGTATGTTCTCTGCAAGGCATATAGATGGTTTATATCAAACAAAGAGCATGAGACTGTTCAACAGAGGCAAAAATGAAAGATTACCATAGAGGCACAACATTGCCTATAATAAATTATAAAGAAGAAAAAAGAATGGGAAAGAGCCATCTTGGAACTGGTGTTCTAAACAAAAATGAGCAAATTCTGCAGTTACCGTTATGCTGGATTCATTGCCCGATATTCCAACCAACACGACCAATTGTCTAGGTAGGTGGTTAAGGAATCATGGACAATACAAATAAATGTTTCCATTTCTGCAATGCCGTCAATTTTCTTTAACCATTCTACTAATGTAGGGGGTCTAGATTGTTTCCATAGAAAGGGTATGAGAAGTTTTGTAATGTGTGATGTACTCTATACCAGCAAGACCTAAGCTTAAAATAATTTTCCTGAACCTGTACATTAAGACAACCTTTCACCATTGAGAGATTGATTTTTTTCCCAATCTGTATCAGAGAAATTAACATTTAAGTCTCTCTCCCAAGCAGATTTATGAGCATAGGAATCAGCAGTCTGTGTTTGTACACAAGGATTGAGATTGTGTGTTTAAGGGAGCCCTTGGCATGCTTTTTCGCAAAAAGTGAGATCTCTGCATATCAGTGAACGATGTTGCGCTGTGTTTAAATAGTGAATGACCATCAATGCAAGAACTCCACTAACTAGTAAATGACCACAACCCTGAACTCCAATGAAACTTTGTATTGGTACACATTGTTACACATCCCTAAAGGCCCCCATACACGGGTCGGATTCCGGCCGGATTCTGGGCCGATCGATTCCGGGCGCGTGCACGTGAATCGATCGTGCCGGAATCGTGTGCAGCCCAACTTGTCCGTCCGATCACGTCCGATCGTTCGGGGGCCCAGAATCGGATCCGTCAGAGAACCAACATGTTGGTCTTTTTGATCCGATTCTGCACAGATCAGGGGGAGTTGCCATTTGTGAGGTGGAATCGGACACGGAATCGTCCCGGAATCGTGCCGGAATCCGTTGGACAAGGTGGTATGCAGCGATGGATACTCTTAATTGGCCGATTGATCACACCTGCGATTCCCGGCAGAATCGATCGGATGATGAATCGATTGGACATGGAATCCGACACGTGTATGGCTAGCTTAAGAGGCACCGGGTTAATGGATTGGCCCCAATACTGTCTTAATCCAGAGTGTAAGTCCAATGAAACTTCACCAGTGTGATAAAAAGTAAATCCATAAACTTGTATACAGATGTAATGACGTAATTACTTTTTATAGAGAAGCTGTCAATACTGTCAAGTTATTGCAGAAAGAAAAGGAGAGAGGATGTGCGATGAGGGACTTATCTCAGTATTTTCTCATTTCACTCAACCGCCTGGGTGTTTAACCAAAGTGTTATTCGTGGTAAGTTTGCTTACCTGGAGATACACTCGGGGTTATTCACTTATTGGACTCACCGATCGTTTCTGGGTCCATCTCTTTGGCAGGATAGGGGTGGCGCCATTGCCCTCCATTTTAAGGGGGCGATTAATAACCCGAGCATCATCTATCATGATGGCAGGGATGTGAAGGGGGGATGAGGGAGATTGGGGTATTGCAGCAGATTACATTGTACTGCCCATACAGTGATTTTAAAAAAGCACACTAAAGGCGGAACGCCCAGGAGGAGGTGATTTTTGGATGGATCTTCGATCCCTGTGGGTGCTTTTACAATGACCACAATACATTTTTCACTCTGACTTCACTCTTCAGCCCCCCCCCCCCTTCTTATACAGCCTTAACAATGAAAACGTATTGGATGAACCAACAAGCCAGGTGATTCTTGTCATGGCAACTGTATCCAGATACAGAGCTTTTACCTTAAGTCCTTTAAATATTATAAAGCTTGAGGACAAGCCATGCTGCTAACAATAGCTATACGAATACACCATAACTGCACTTTGATATATAATAATTTTACTGCCTATTTACATTGGAAAATCTAAGACTTTCTGGTGGAAAGTTCAAGTCAAGAGATTTAAGTAATGTTTGTTATAGTTATAAAGAGTGTAATGTATATTATAATAGCAAAGAGCTTTACAGAACTTTACTTTGATCCCGGTTCTTTCCATTTCCTACTCATTAACAGTAGAGTTAGACTGCCGGGTGTTCGGTTAAGTGTTACATTTGTCGCCATATTTTTGATGACTTTGTAGTCTGGTAGAATACATTCTGCAGACACAGAAGGAAAAGTTTAGGAAAAATGTACTATATTTATTTAAATTTCAAATGTGGGGCCATTACTTTGACCAATTATTCACAATAGTGCTTAGTAATATACAGGGAGTGAAGAATTATTAGGCAAGTGTTATTTTTGAGGAATAATTTTATTATTGAACAACCATGTTCTCAATGAACCCAAAAAACTC
>CM070035.1:144178540-144190146 GCA_036250615.1 Ptychadena robeensis | reverse complement strand
GACTCCCTGCTCCTGACACCCCTGCGCCAATCCAGGTTGTGTGGTGCAGACCGTAACATACAGACAGAGTGCCCAAACTGAAACCCAAACCTCACTTATTTATCTCAAAGTTCCGGCATGGCAATATAACCTAAATTACACACACACAACTCATATACACACACATCAAATACAGACACGAAACATGTAAGCACACACTCTACTTTCTTATAAGATAGAATAGGAGAGGGTATGGGGTGCTGTGTGCAATCAGAAGAGAGGGGAAGAAAACTGACAGCATTCAGAACCTATAGGCTGCAGTTATTTCCTCTGTGCTGCCTGACAGCTTCCGTTCCCAGAGAGGGCTCCAAGTGCCACCCCTGGCATGCGTGCCATAGGTTTGCCATCACTGACCTAGTGCAGTTTAAATATGGACTCTCAGTCTAACATTGATTATTGTATCACCACACAGTGTTATCGATTCAAAGCATATCAATTGCTTTCCGAAGTCCTGTGTGCATGTTCCATGGTAGTGGCAGAGCCAGATGAAAAAAATGTTGCTCTCCCATTTAGCTCTGCCGGAGAACTGTGTAATCAGCCAGTCAGGCCGATAATACAGTGCATATGAAACATCTGCCCGTGAAGTGAGCTTTCCTACGGCTCTCCATTTACAGTCTGTGAGCCGGGGAGCTTAAGTCCAACTTACATACAGTGGCAGATGCAGACTTGAGACACCCTCAGGCGGCTCTTCCATCTGCACAGTATGTGAGTTGAGCTCAAGCTGCCCAGTTCACATATAGCTCTGCCGGTCAGGTATAGAGGCTGGGAAGATGTCAGAGACAGCTTCCCTACCTCCTTAGCTCCTGGATCTGCCGGTCAGCGCATGAAGCTCCAGCCAGCAGAGAGAATAAACCAGAAACATTTTTCACCCATCGCACATCTCGATTTATAGGTTGTGTCCTGTACAACAGAACATCTGAAAAATACAGTGGTTTTTTTTTTTTCTATCACTGATATCACTGACGGTTGACTTATTCCAGTAAAAAGGAATACATTTTAAAACAATCTACATAAAGTGGTTTTAAACTGAAAGTAAAAAAGCACATACATTGGATAGACACATTACTTACCTGTCAACAGTTTAGATCCTGGAAATCTGCTACACAAAAACAAATAAAACTTACTTACCTTCTTCAGGTTTTCACTGATGGTGGCAGCAAGTTGATTAAGGGCAAGAGAAGCCACTTCCGGATTGAGTCTTCTCCAGGCAGCCGGCAGCTGACACCAACCCTTGCCCCTCACTCCTACACAAACAGATACTTCTCCGCAGAAGAGCTCCGTGTGAGGGAGAAGGGGGGGGGGGGCAGTCGGCTCAATCCATCTAGCTGATCCATCACATCTGTGAGACTGAGACACAGGGGGCTTATGGGAGAGAATTCCCAGTAACCCCTGCAGCTTGTTACGTCTTGCCTAGGCAAGATGTAACACAGTGGGAGGGACTGTCTATAAAAAGACACCCCTCCTGCTGTCAGAAATCATTTAGGTTTTTTTTTAAGTCGGGAATCTCTGCAATATCAGCTGAGCTGCAGCCCATACTGTAGAGGGACCTAACAGTAATTGACCAGAAAAATTTTACCTGTGTACGGCCACCTCAAATCTTCCTGAACATTCCCCTCCAGCACAAAAAGGATGTAACATTTTAGCTTGCATGCAGCATCACAGAATAACAATGGCTGCCCTAGAAATCATTGCACAATGTTTAGAGGTAATAACTGGTTCAAACTCTTTGTAAAAGCTTTAAACACAGAGCTGCTTCCTATGCTGAATCTACAATTTCTATCCTTTCCCCTCCTGGGCATTAGGAACCTTTTCAACCTGAGCAATTGTGCCGTATATTAAATATTCAACATTTATTCCTGGCGCAGGTGGAAACTATTTGACATCTGCAAACGTTTGGGTCTCAATGCGGCGGCTAATAAAGGTTCTGCAGATACTTTCTTGTCATATTTTACAGGTAAGCCGCCACAATGGCAGCTGTAATCTGTCACATCATTGTCTATAGCTCTATGCTAAAATGCAAATGTCCCTAATGTGCAAATAATGGGGAACAGGCCGAACGTAGCAAAAGGTTAACTATTTGATATTAATGCTTCCATTAGACTCCAGATGAATATAATTTATGATATAATGATGATTCACGAGATTCTCATCTTACAGACATCCTAATCTGTTGCAATTGTTCGCGTTCGTCTTTTTGTTCTGATGAAGCTGCATACTTTGTTCCTTCCTGTGCTTGGACAGGGAAGAGACATTCACATCTAAGAAATACATTTTGTCTGATCTCATTTCTGTATTATTTCAATCTGTACATGATTCATGCAGCATGCGCATAACCTCCATGCCGTGCAGGTGCTGATCATTCAGATAATCCATGTTAGCTGTTCCTTAACCTGCTGCCCAGATAATACAAGAGATGATGCAAAGGGTGACCGGCCGAGGTGAAGGAAAGGTACTTTAGGAATAGTTGTTCCTGGATTTTTTAGGTTAGTTGAAAATGACAAAAAACAGCTTTTATAAATGTCAATAAATGACAATTCTTTTCTCCATGCAGACAAAAAGGGAAATAATTAGTTCTATATACTAATGATGGGGAAACTGTGTAATTTGACAATCATGGACCCTTTACTGAACTCCAAAAGACAGTGGTAGGTCAAGGAAGAAGCATTTAGCACTGTAATGTGGCGTGAAGCAGGGTATTCCAATTTGTTCTTGGTTGATAGTGATCGCCGAAAAGTTCGCCCAGGGGACAGTTCGCGGTGAACATAGCATGTCAGCAGTTAGCAAGGCCAGCAAACATTATGGGTGTTCTACCAGCCCCCTATACCTTATCATGGAGACAAAGTTTGACCCCCTCACCCCACAGGTGACAGGTCAGGTGGGACAGTACGGCCAATAACACATGTTTCCCTCCAGGAAGACACCCTCCCTATAAAAGAAGCAGCCCGGTGGCCATTTTACATTTATCATGTGTCTCCAGTAGTAGATAGATAGGGAGAGCTGCTGCTGATTGAGGGGTAGCATAGCTACTATGCTATTATTCTCCATCCAGTGATCTGTAGCTATAGCTAAGGTATTGTTACATGTAAAGGAAAAGGGAAGGGGGGAAGGGAAAAAGGCTGGGGTTACTGGTAGTGGTCACTATCCCCAGGATTCAAAGAATGCCAGTATAACAAAAAAATTATTGTTACATGTAGTTCATCATTACTGAGCCACAAAAGTCCTTCTCTGGGGGTGGGGTATGCTGCATTATGAGACCTGTGCGCTGTGTAAGAATACTGAGCTGAGGTGTGCTGGTAGTTGTAGTTCACAACTAAATCACAAACTAAAGCAGGACATTGCAGAGAGATCTGACTAATTGTGATGCGCTGCAGAAGGTGCCGTCAGGCTGGCAGCCCACTCCAGCTAAGTTTTGGCACAATCTGTAATCTAGATGTGATTTCCGGCAATTAGACATGAAAAAAAACAGCATTTTTAAAAAACCTGTATTTTGGGAGGAGACGTTAAGCCATTGATCCCCCTCTGGCATGACACTGCCCAGGTGGTTGCACCCTTTTGACACTTTTTTTATTGGTATTGTGGCTACAAATATCACCTGAAGGTTTGAGAAGTTCGCCCAAGGTCAATAGAAGTTCACTGTGAACATGCGAACAGCCGGTATTTGCAGAAGTTCGATTCGCATGTTCGTCCGTCACTATTGGCTTTATTAAAGCAGCATAAGAACTAACAAGAAACACTAAAGGTAACCATACACAAGGTGATTCTGCATCAATAGATGAGGGATCAACTTCAGCGGGATGACGTCATCCCACTGCAGCTGATTGGCGGACACCCTTTGTGCACCCTAAAACACATCTCCGGCATCAACAGTGACGGCGTGTTTTTTTATACACCATAAATGTATCCAGCAAAGACAAAAGCATAGTGTGGAAAAAGTCGCGGAGAGGAGACTTCCCATTATGATGAATGGGACAGTGTCCACTCAGCCTACACTTAGCAGCATGCCCACGGAGCTGTTTATGGCTTTGTTTCCATTGCGTTGGGACCCCTCCGCTAAGCGAGGTCCCAACGTAACAGATAGACTTACCTGCTCGGCGGAGGGTCTGTCTTCATTGCGCTGAGCCGATCCGCCGGTGTCAGGCTGAACGTAGTCGAGTACGTTCAGCCTTAACACCGGCGGATGTGTGAACAGACCACCCGCCGGCAGGCTGAGTCTGTGGGATACGTCGGGACCCCTGCTGAGCGTATACGCTTAGCGGAGGGGTCCCGACGTATAATGGAAACAAGCCCTAAGAGCAGCGGAACAGCGAGTGTTCAAAGCAGAACCGCTGTAGATCAATGGAGGTGTTTCCACTGCTACGCAGTGGCGGGAGCGTGTCCTTAGCTGCAGTGGGGGAAACGCTCGGCAAATGTTCCAGCGCGTTTTTTAATTCCCTGCACAGGGCGTACATCCTGTGCAAGGAATCTGCAGTGTACACGTGCCATTAAGGAGGGGGTATCATAATGCAGAAGCCCTTTGTATGTGCATATGAAGTTGCCTGGGCAAAGGGGTTTTTCACATAATTTTAATTATACAAGTGATAAATTTAAAATGTACCCTCTGTGCATAGAGCCTGGGTGGGGGAACGCATGAGTTAGCGTTGCCTAACTCTAGAAAATATCAGGCCATGCAAAAAAACTGCCTGGCCAGGAAAGGTAAGGAGGGAAAGGGAGGCAACAAGCGCATGCCCCCTCAACAGCACAATTACACCCAATGCCCCTAATTATGGTAGGGGGCATCATCCTGACAACATGAACTGATTTTGTGGGGCACTGCAGGTGGCAGTCTTTTTTGAGCATCCAATGGTCCTGAGGTTATTCCCTGCAGGGTAAAAAGTTCCCACACCATGATCCTCTCCCGACATGATGATGTACCCATAACTAGGTCCCTTCAAGTCAGGGTCGTTCTTATACTCACAGCAAATGCCAGGTTTCTCCATAGGCGTTATTGACCTCAGATCTGGGTCCAGTATTATTACTGACATGCACAGTGAGTGTGGGAACCGGCGCCAAAATATTTAATGGTACATCCCTTATAGCTCTGGTGGCCACTGTCAGTTATAGATGATACGTTATAGGTAATGGGAATTCGATGCCTGTAGCAGTACAACCACTTTGCTTTCTGCCTCAAGAAGAGGAAATGATGAAAACTCAGGACATGGGATACAGACAGGGAAAATACACAATAATTCCAACCCACAAGTAATACTTAATAGATAAACAGCGTTTCCTTTTGCAAACAAATCCGCTTCTCATCCTTGTGTTACTATTCCTTCCTTTGGCTAGGTCTCCACTATCGGACCCGATCCAAATTACCTGCCTATATCACCAGCAGTTTCCACGGTGTTATGCTTATCCGCCGGACAGAGGCTGAAGTACTGCACTGTTGACCTTCTGGCCGGCATGGATAGCCTATGTCTTCCTGTGCCAGTACTGCCCCAAACTTCCGATTTTATTTACTTGCACAAGAGCACTTGTGTGAGTTATTTGCTGCTTATAGATGCTGAAATTGTAATGAAGAGATGCCCATACAGGAGTGGCTACATGCTCCATAGAGTCAGAATATGTAAGCCAGTGGCTACAACACAGGAAGTGGCTAGTGCACTTGTTATTGCTGCATTTTAAACAATAACAAATGCAAAAAAATACGTATAAAGCAGGGCTGTCCGATTTTTCGGTCGATCGACCGGCGCGCCTGTTCCTGCCAAACACCTGGCAAGATCGACCAGGAATCTGCTGCATGTCGGATTGCACGGTAATCCAACATGCCGGTACGTTCACGGCCGATCCCATAACTTTGGATGGCCGGCACACAAAGAGTGCCCGGCTGATTCTTGGCACTAGCGGTCGATCTGTCGAGAAGCCCAGTTTAAGAAATAAAAGTGTAGAACATGTGATGCGGACCTTCCAAGAACTCAAACCCAAATGGGCCAGCTCGTCCAGAGTTTGTGTGAAGAACAAACTCTGGATGAGCTGGGCTACCATGCATGCTGCATATCCCCGGAAAGCTACGGCGATTCTCTTACAAGCTGCAGCATTTCCGGGGTTGCGCGGCGCCATGTCACGGTGACGCGGAAGGGGCGGGAGGTGGACGGTGCCATAGCCCTCCATGTTAATGGAGGAACGCAGGCTTTCCAGCCCACACAGCTGACATCATTAATGATGCCGGCTGTGTGGAGAGAGGCGGGGGGAGGGGGGGAATTGCAGGCAGTGTACTGTGTACACTGCCGCGATTGCCCGTACCATGCTGTTAAAAACAGCACGATATGGGCAGTGCGCTAGGGAGGTTAAGGATGTTTCTATTCCTTGTCAGATTTAACAATGAACCTTTTCATATGGAAATGGACTTAAAAGCTTTGCTTAAACATTCAACCTGGAACAAGCAAAGAGGGAAGTTGACCAAAGCTGTGGGATATTGGCTGAATGATCACATCCAGCAAGTGCTCTGAACAAGCTGGAGGGCATCCTTTATCATGCACATAACTTTTTAAGTGAGTTCCTCTCTCAGTACAACACTGTTTGAACCCCCAGATCTCCTACCTCAGTAGTGCAACCCTGACATTTTCTGGCTTAGTCACTAACCCTTGAGACTACCAGCAGTCCAAATATCAACCTTTCATAGTCATATTCCAGGTGTCACACAGTGGTTTTCTCTTGTCAGATTTTACCCTTACATATGCCTACTCTGAATTTCATCCACCAGATCTCCAACATCCTTATGCTCGGCATACACACACCGAGCAGGTCAGACCGACCTGCTCCGATGTATGCCGAGATGCTAACGTGATGACGTCATCACGTTAGCATCCCATTGCATTATGGGGCCCCTTCTATCGGCCGGGCACCCTTTGTGTGCCGGCCACAAGCTGCATGAAGACACTGTCTTCATTGCAGCTTATGGCATCGGCTTGCATCGGCCAGAGAAGATCGGACATGTCCGTTCTCTGGCCGGCCGAGCAGTGGGGCGACAGGGATCTGTGGGCACATGCTGATTAGCTGCTGATTTTTAACCTGACCGACGGCGTGAGCGCGCACGCCCGTCGGTCAGATTAAAAATCGGCCGCTTATCGGCATGTGTATGCCTAGCATCAGAAGTCCAATCTTTTCTTTTTTATTATTTACATTCCCAATTTCACACCCCTCACTGCAACCTTTCATAGTTTTTCATATTTCTCTGCAGTAAGCCAAGTGCCTCCAAGTTGTTAGTACGCATATGAGCTTTGTAACAATAATGCAGGTATGCATAGCTAGTTTTTGGCCCCTTTTAAAGTACCAGAGTACCAATTATGCGAGCCCCTGCATATTACAACTTGCAATGCTGGGATTTAACACAACATACTATAGTGACAAGGTTTCAGAGGCGACTACATATATGGGTGATTTCTCAACAAAAGAGAATACAGTGGACCAGTGTATGTCAAGTGTTTCCCTGTCATGCTCTCCATATCCAGTCTGTTCTGTAGGAGGACAACCAGATATCATGATCTCACCATGGTATTATGTTTAGTTGGAGGATTTGATCCTGCCACCACACTGTAAATGATCCTGAGGAAGCCTGCGTGAAATGCGTCAACATAAGCTTGATGAGACCAGTAATGCATTTTATGCTTTGATTGATCTTTTAACTTTTGAAAAAATACACTTAAATATGTTACATATATTTGGATATCTCTGGTGCAATGTTTCTACATTGGGTGCCATTTCCCACAATTAGGGTAGAGTTTTTATATGTATGTTGAACTAGTGATGGAAGCCACATAACACATAAGTTAGGAATTGCGGCTTAATTTAACGTCCAAAATCGAAGTAGGCTTCCTTTTTGCATTCTCACAGAACATTTTAATGAAACATGCTTGTAAACCAAATATAAATACACATAGGGCCAAGATCTGGCTTCTGCACCAAAAACACCCCTGTAAGGTAATGGGGTCCACCATCTCCCCTTGAAACGCTAAATGCCATTATGTTCCAGTGGCGTTAATACTTTAAATGTATTCTAAAACTAAAGCAAACAACACATCTTCATGCTTCTTTGTGAGCCAGATACACCTAGGATACTAACATTCCTACGAGTGGCAGTCCCCATATATCCCTCAGTAGAGATGTTCTTTTACATTGCCGTTTATGCCATACAAGCAACATGAATGGTGCAACTCTGTTCCTTTACCAATTCCTCATACCTATAGGAATGTCTTTCCTGCACTTTTTTAAACAACTCTGAGATTAAAGATGTTTATGAATTCTCAAAACTTCCCAAATTAGATGGTTAGAGAAAAAAAGTTATAGATATAAATAGACTGAATAAACTTGCAGCAGACACATTTAGTAAATATAATATAAGTCATGTTTTCACAGTCTGCAGGGGAGATTTACAGATCATGTCCCATGTTATATCCTTTAGTGATTATAAAAAATATACAATTGCTTTTGTTTCTCAGATGCCAATCATTTCCGAAAAAACAACTGCATGTAATTAGACAAGCCGATTGCATTTGGTGTTGGAAGTCTATGCGTCGTGCTCAGTAAATCTCCACGGTGGATTTTTATCTATGATAACCTCAATGCTCCATAGATTACATGCTGCTATGTACACAGGTAGGTCGGTTTGGATCATCAGTCTACACAGCTACTTTGTTTTCTGCTTCTTTGAGGCCTGAAACTGCTGGGTTTTGCTCTTGACAGACTTGAGCAGTAGCGAGAGGGACGGGTCTGTTTTCACAGCAGATGTTCCAGTTTTCTGTACCGTTTCCAGTATTTTCCCTTGTTTCTTTACTTTCTCCGTGTAGTCTTTCTGCTCTTGCTCTCTTCTTTTAGCTTTTTCCTCCAAAACTCGTTCCATCGCCTTGGTCTTCTTGAAGTTGGGATCTGAAGGATCCAGGTTGTATAGATGGGATGAGTACATGGCTTGGAATCTTGAATCCTCAACATTAATCTGAAGAAACAAAAAGGCAAATGTCATCACATCATATTGTACAGGGTTTCATACCGGGGAAAAGTAAAATTTTACAAAAGTAGGATCTGACTTTGGAGAACATTCTACTGACTAAGCATATATACAGGGGAGCAGATAACTGGTCCGCAGGTAGGGAGAAAAACTAGCCTAAAACTAACCTGTCTATTTTTTGCCCTATACTTCTGTCCGGGCCCTGCTCACCCCTCCACCTCACCTCCGATCTGACTTGACCTATGCTGGATATGGCTCTCTGCCCCTTACAATTAATCCTTAGTTCTGGCTGGCTGGTAGCAGAGCAGCTGCAGGTGGCCCAGCACTCCCTTTAAGTGAGCTACTCACGTGTGTGTTTGGTACTCACCCTCATCCACCCCCATCAATGATTAAGGGTCACTGGGGAGAGTGACAATAGACATGAAAGAATGGTCTCAAAACCATTCCATACATCTCCAGCAATTTTCTCCTATCTCGTTTTCCAGCAAATACAGCCAATGCTTTCCTAATTTGATTTTATTATATATATTTGTTGCTGTATATAAAAAATTACCTACCTATGCAAAAAATTGCCATCACATCCCTCCAAAAGTGCAGAGGCAGAGACAGAATGCGGCTGCCCCTAATTGGAAGGAGGGGATGGAACTTTTGTTTGCCTACCCTTCTTGCAAATACAGTCAACATTTCCCTATATATATACCACACACAGGGTGCATAAGAGTGGTACTCTGGTACTTAAAAGGGGCCAAAAACTAGCTCTGCGTAACTGCATATTTGTTACAAAGCTCGTATGCGTACTAACAACTTGGAGGCACTCTGTGTCTGGGCGGCTGCAGCTAAATGTTAAATATATACAATTTATGTCACTTGGATAACCGCAAGGAAATATGAATAACTATGAAAGGTTGCAGTTAGGGGTGTCAAATATGTAAGGGTAAAATCTGGCAAGAGAAAGGCACTGTGTGACAGCTGGAATATGACTGACATTTGGACTGCAGGTAGTCTCAGGGGTTAGTTACTAACCCAGAAAATTTCAGGGTTGCACTACTGAGGTATGAGACCTGGGATTTCAAACGCTGTTGTACTGTGGATGGAGACAGCTTATCGAAGGCTCAATCAGGAACAGGGAGGTTCATCTGCAGCAGAATCTACTATGCAGGAAGCATAAATAGGACAGTGAGGAAGACCTTTCATACGGCGTGAGTACCAAAGACCATCTCCTGGTACTCATCTGAGGAGCTCACTAAAAGTTATGTGCACCCCTGTGTGTGTGTGTGTGTATATATGTATATATATATATATATATATATATATATATATATATACATAAACACACACCACACACACACATTTCATATTTTATTATTATATTTGTTCCTGCATATTGGAAATCCCCCCCCCCCCCATTAGTATCAATCAGAGGCAGAGACCGCATGCACACTTGTCAACATGCACTTAATACGTTTATATAATTTTCAAGGGTTTTGCTAATAACTCACAATGCTAATCAGCTACTTAAAATAATAACATCCTGAAACAAAAGTACATTTGCTGTGGGTTTCCGTGCTTTAGCTGCCGCATTTCTCGGCTTATACTTGAGGCCATACATCAGGGCAGAGTTCTTGGTGCCGCTGTCTGACCTCACCATGCTTTCGTGCAAGTATCTTTGAAAACCAAGCCTACTTTTGTTGTTTTTCGTCTGATTGAAGTTTGATTGAGAGGAGTCCCCATCATGAATAGGATCATGCTGACATTGTTTAACAACATCTTTGAAACAAATAACTCCGTGGAATCTACTGGCTCGGGATCATAGAGATTTTATTTTGAGAATAACTGGTTAGAGGCTGGAGAAGTCTATTACTGGGATAGGAGCAGAAACAAAACGGTGCTGGCACAATGTTTTATAGAATACACAAGCGCCATCAACATTGTTAACCTCTCATAAATACATCTTTTAGGAATTGAACATGGTGATCTCATGTATTATAATCAAAGACATATCCGCAGAGTTCCGTGTCCTGAGCCTGCAGCCATAACCTTTTTTATCATCATGGAACACTCTAGCGGTCAATAAGTTAATTTTTATTTCAGCTCTTAATCCCACCATCACCTATGCATATAGGGGCGCACACAAAGAGAGTGAACCATGCATGCAATCTCTGCCTCTGATTGGAAGGGGACAGAGGATGATTTTATTGTCATGGAACACTATAGCATCTAATAAGTAAATTTTCATTTCAAATGTTAATCCCCCAACCACCAATGCATAGAGAAAGAGAGAGAGAACCACAAGACTATCCTCAGATCTTAATTAAAAATATATATATCTATATATCTATATCTATATATATATATAGTGCCTGCGTCTTATGGTCCAAATGTGTGACCACCCGTGGCCATTTGGTCGCAACTTCCCCCCAGCTCTCCTGGCAGATGGGAGATCTGCGCACACAGCCGATCTCCCATCTGAATTGCATTGGCTATATTTGCAGAACCCCACCACTTAACCACTAATGCAGAGTGTGTGTGGGGAAAGCTGCACTTGCTGGCAGCTCTCACACATGCAGCATACAGGGGACAGGGAGAC
>CM070035.1:144149323-144169537 GCA_036250615.1 Ptychadena robeensis | reverse complement strand
ATATATACCTTCCAATCACTATGTATTCTATCAGGGAGGCCACTATACTACACAGTCGTTAGTAGATCTAATGGAGATTGCATGGATCGATCTTAAGGTGTATGGGGGGGGGGGCTTTACAGATTGTTCCAAGGCTCCAAAGTACCTGATTTCTTCAATTCTTCAGAGAAGAAAGGATCATCAAAATCAACATCAGATGGGATCTCATCCTCTTCATCCTTTTCTTCAGTACTCTCCTACAAAACATAAAGGAGGAGAAGGCACAGCATGAACAGAGAGCAAACTACAAAATCATATTAGTAATAAGAGTTAAAACAGCAAGTAAACATCTTTTGAATATGCTATATAAATAAAATAACCAAAAATAGCAAGAATAAAACACATCTCTAAGCACATAATAGAGTGATTTTATTTTAAAGATGGAGCAATGTTGTATGTCCACCTAGGATTCCACCA
Organism: Ptychadena robeensis; assembly: GCA_036250615.1. Lineage (NCBI taxonomy): Eukaryota > Metazoa > Chordata > Amphibia > Anura > Ptychadenidae > Ptychadena > Ptychadena robeensis. Next base: position 144,169,081 of record CM070035.1, on the reverse strand, counting down.
GTATTTAGATGACAAGGATATACAGTATATTGTTATTATTTAACAAATGTTCATACTATGGTAAGTGTTTGTTGTGAACCTCCATAGTTTTAGTAAAGTTATAATATGGTTCCAGTTCTACATGTCCCCCGATTTGTGCATATGGTCCATGTCAAACTGAACCCACTACACTGCCCACAATCTAAAATCTATAGTCATCCCACAGCAAAGATAGAAGCAGGCACAAGGTAATGCTGCGAGTCCCGGAGGGGATGGATACCATGACTGCTATCACGTTTGGCATTTCAGGAAAATAAATGATGATGTCATCTAAAGCGATTTTGCTGGTTTTGTAGCGCGGTACGTTCCGCTGCCTAAGTCCTTGTGGCGGAGTTTTGAGATCTTTTGATAGGTTTGAAGGCAAGAACGAGCTTTCTGAGGCCTCTCCAACATTCCAAAACACAAGGAAAACAAACATCAAAGGCTGTGCACGGCTACATCAGTAACAAGCTTATTTTTCGCTCTGTCACATATGTTTGTGATTGATGGCCAAGGCGAGCGCCAGCCCGACACTAAAACACGTGGCAGGCGGTAGAAATATACACAGCTTCAGCAATATGGGTTATATCTCGTGCTGGAGGAGACTAGGACCTGCCAATTCAAAGTAACCCTTACCTAGCTGAGCCAAAATAAACACAAAACGCAATGGAAAAGGTTCAGTTAGACTGTAAGCCCAACCGGGCCGGGTCCTCTATTCCTCCTGTGTCATTACCTGTACCCGTGTGTTGTATCTCCACTCTAATGTATTGTACAGCGCTGCGTAATATGTTGGCGCTATATAAATAAATGATAATTATAATAATAAAGTTTCCTACCCAGAAATACAATATAAGAGGGTGAGGTTGGATATTGGGGCACATTGATAAGAACCAATTTATAGTAGAAGCTCACTCTACTAAACCTCGCTCTGCTTTAGACTGTAGGGAATGGTTGTCCAAATTCTGGCCCTTTTGGGGCCCTAGAACATAGAACACGACCTTTCTCTGACTGGTAACTCTTGGGGAAAGAAAATAACATTAGGAGGGTTTCACCATCACATTGTTTCCATTTCGTCGGGACCCCTCTGCTAAGCGTATACGCTTAGCGGGAGGTCCTGATGTAGCAGACAAACTTACCTGCTCAGAGGAGGATCTGTCTTCACGCGCCAAGCCGCTCAGCAGATGTAAATCTCAACGTAGTCGAGTACGTTTAGCCTCTGCACCGGCGGATGTGAAAAAGATCATCCACTGAGCAGGCAATGTCAATGTGCTATGTTGGGATCCCCGCTAGCGGAGGGGGGTCCCGACGTATAATAAAAAAAAACCCTTAGGCTAGCTCCATTTAAAAGTGTTCATGCTTTGCCAACAGCAGCCAGACCATCTTAGGCTGGGTTTCCACTACATTTTTCAGTCCGTCAACGCACCCTTGATGCATTGGGGGCACGCGCTAAGCATCCCTCAGACATCCATCAGGGCATATGCAACTTTTTTTTTCTATAGGGAAAAAAGTCAGTTACTGACGGATGTCCATCCGTCGATAACAGGTTCAATACATTGTCCACGGGTGCATTGGCGCACCCCTCTTGTGTTACTGGCGGATGCGCCAAAATCAATATAGTGGTCTATGTTGATTTAAACGCAATGGGGCACAAAGTCGCAGACCAACGCATGTGAAGACAGCATCATGTATAAAAATGATCTACGTCCTTCTGGTCCTCTTTTTTCTCACCTCCTGGAGTCCTACCTGTCTTTGGTATCTTTACATTTAGCATACAATAGCCTAGGGTGTATAGAATTGTACAGTTTCCTTTCTTATGTAAGGGGTGCCATTGTTGGTGGGTTCACCAATTTAAAAAAAAAGAAGCTATATACAAAGCATCTCGCATACATAAAAGATGACACCACGACAATCTGTGTAACCCAATTTACTTTCCATACTATAAAGCAGGGAACACACAGCTCGATATTGGAGCCGTTCAAGGTTCCCTGCAACATCATCACGCTGCTGTCAGATATCGGAGGAGCTGGTGACACCACTGCTGTGTCTCAAAGCTCAGCCGATGCTTTGCATAGAGACCGCGGGGTCTCCATGCAAAGAAACGGACATCAACCATGGTTTACGGTCATGTCCGATATCCGTGTTTTTGAGCGGAATGGATTGGTCCTGATCAAAAACAGGGATAGCTGCATATGATATGGGCCAGATAGATGGCCGTGAGCGGCCATCGATCTGACCCATATCTACACGTGTGTACCCAGCTTAAGACCTCAACCTAGAATACGGTGAGCTTACTGAGCCCTTTTAACATTCTGGGCGTTGCGCACGTAGTGCGTATTTTTTTTTATAACTCCCGACCACCGTAGGAATCCGGCGCTATCTAGAGCGTCGCTCTAGTTAACTGGGGCTGAGTTTCATGATGCATGAAACTCAGCCCGAGTTAACGCTCAGAAGGTTAAACAGCCAGTAAAAGCACAACAAAATGGTTTATGTAAAAAAAACAAAAAATCATATTTGAGACGTGTATGTACTTGTATGTACTTATACAATATTAATCTTCCAACCTTAGCTCCAATGAACTAAGATTTGTTTAAATGGTATATTAATGTCCTATCAGCACTTCTGACCATCATGTTTGGTAGATGACAGCCAATACCGCCATCATTAACTACCGTCACAGATGAGTGAAATGTAATGAGCCGGATCATAGAGTTACAATTAATGGCTCAGTCATTTATTAGGTACAAACTGATTTAGATTAATGAACTTCAAAGCCATTCATAGATGGAAATGTTTTATCATATTATGGAGAATGAAAAACAATCTATACAGGTTATTGTTGGGAGAGCAGAAAGCTCAGTTAGGGTAAATTTACAATGGCGTGTTTAAAGCTTCCCAGACGCCCTCGGGTGGTAGAAAGCGTTAATGACACTTTAGAGCAAAGATGTTTCTACACAATGTACTCTAGTTTTAAAGCCTGAAAAATGAGGGGGGGGGGGGTGTGTTGAGCATTCAAGCAGCCACAGGCATAGCCACTCCCAGGTCGTTTTTTTAAAGACTAAAAAACGAAGAAAAAAAAGCTTTGCCAAGTGCTGAAGTCACTTTCAGAGCTTCACCATTCAAGTCAATGGGGTTGTTTAACGACCAAACGACCCTCTGAATGCAACAGAAGCCATTCAAAAAATTAGCAAAAAATTTACTGCTTGATTAACGACAGTACAGTTTCTGTACTTTAAATGAGCATTGACTTACATGTTAAACTTAAAGCAAGGTTGTTTTCTGGTCATTTAAAAGACAATTTAACTGTTAATTTATTTGTTAATTATTAAATGGGACCAACCAGCAATGTTTTTCATGTTAGACTATGTTCCCAATATATGCATGACCAAGATTACCCTGATAATATGGTATTTAGCTCAGGTTTTTTGAATGAGATATTAAAAATCTACATTAGCATGCAAAGATTTACTCGTCTTTATTCATGGCCAAAGAACACATTTTAAAGGCTGCAATGATTTCTATGATTTTGGTGTCAGGTGAAAAGAACTGCTGGTTTCTTAGATTTGCTAGGAATTCAAGCAATGCAGGAGAGATCTTATTGCCGTATTTCCTGCATCTTCAATGAACCCCATAGTAAGGGTAAGAATGCCCCCCAAAAAGAGTTGTTTCTGCAGTTCTTGTCCAGTGAAATCCATCATAAAGCCATATTTCAATATTAACATTGAAATTACACACAGACTAAAATTGGGCTAATAAAACACATGGGCCATAGACCACTGAAAGGGCAGTTGGACAGAAATGGGAACCCTGGTAGGAAAGACCAACCATTTTACAAGGAATATTTTGGGATTGAGCAACTACACAAAACTTAACTTCAGGTTCTAGAATTGCTGCCCTTTATTGTACCAAACCTTAATATACCAGTATGTAATTACCTTTTTCCTCTTCATTTTCCTCTTGTCTTTATGTTTTTGCAGGTACTTCTCCCATGGGGTTAGCTTATCTTTGCCCTCTAGTTTGTTCTTAACCATCTGTTCTGCGCTTTCCTTGAGGCCTAGGAAAAAATGGAAACCAAATGTTAGATACCCAACATGCATAGAACATGTCAGTTCCCATACTGCCACCTACTGGCTGGGAATGTTACTGCACAAGGAATCAATGAGTACAGATATAAAAGTGAACAAGAGTTCGCATTATAAAGATCAGGTCCAGAAAAACCACCCAGCGACTGGACGGAGGGGGCCATTGAACATTCCCCCTACCCATAATGTCCCTGAATGCCCCTTGAAGTGCTCTTCCATTCTAAGCTGTGCAATAATAGGGATTGCAGGAGGCTGGTATCAAGTCACGTTTAGGTACCCACTCTTTTTCTGTTCAGACATTCTATTATGATTGGGCAATAAAGTGAACATTCAATGTTACCTATGTACATCTATCCAGGACCCCTTATGAAATATTCTTTTTGTCTGCAATACATATATTAGATCTACTCTACCCTTCAGGACATTTGTATTTTCTTTCCCCTAATCCTAATGTTTACACATTCCTGAAAACCAGCCCTGCAGTGTCCCGACCTATTCTTTGCTGCAGGTAAGTGGCACAGTTACCTCCCTACCCCCAGCAAGATACTGGGTAGTGAGGGCGAAGCAGAAGACTAATGAGTTCCTCGCTCTTCTTTTTCCTCCAGTTCCCCATCAACACAAGTGATCACAACACATGCGTGTGGCCCCAGCTGCTGTCCCTCCCTCTCCTTTATTTTAAGAGGGAAATTTCCAACTTCCAAGACAATTATTGCCCTTACTTCCAATGTCATTCCTGATAGATCTTTTGGACAGGAAGTAAAAGGAAACTTTTGCGATACAAGCAGCTTAAAGTAAATTTTACCCTTCTAAAACTGAAAAACACACGGTAGCTACATACTTTTTGAAATAGTCAAAACTTGTTGAACACAGAGCTTTATGAGACACTATCTGATCTATCCCCTTATTTCATTGTCTTAACCCGTTGGCTGTCAGTCATTGGCAACTAAGAGCCATGTTACAAAAAATTCTAAAAAGGTAGCCATACATGGGTCGATTTTTTACTTAATCACCGCGCGCGTTCACGACAATCGGCGGTCAATCGAGTGCTGCCCACCCTGAACGATCAACCAAACAAATCTAAAATCAACCAAAAATCGGATCGAAATTTGAACCGACAGGTCTTTTTTTTTTTGGGTCGATTGTTTGTCAATCAAAGGTCAGTGGAGATCACTTCCTGTGCGATTGACCCATAGCTCCCTATGCACACGCGCAGTGTATTCTGAGCAGTGCTGTTTTGAAGCTATGGTGCCGCTGGCGACACCTCAGTTGATGATTAATGGAGGGATCTCCAAGCAGCGGGAAAACAGTGCCCGATGCTGTCCGGGTGCTAAATTTCTGAGCCTTTCCTCTGCTGTACCATGCTGCTGCACCAACGTGCCCGCAAGCCGCGGGGAATCAACCTGGCAAATGTGCCAGTGCGCCTCTTGATTCGCAGTGGACACATGGCCTTACTGGTATTGTAGAACAGAACCTAAATATACCATCAACTGGCTGCAATGGTAAACTCCATTCATTCTCCTACAAGGCCCTAAATGAACTTCAGCAAAGCACACAAAGTTCCCACAACCATCATTACAATATTACAAACGTCGGCTCAAATACGACTAGGGGTTTCCATGATTTATTATCCTAATTGTAACTTGGAATGGTTTATGGGTCATTTAATAGGAATACACATTTCCTTTGCATCTGGTATCTTAAAAGAAACAATAAAAATCACCATGGCATAAATCAGAATTATTTTTGCTATCTGTGTTGCAATATCAGCTGAAATAGCCTTTGAAAAAGCCGGCAATCATGTATTTAATTGCATGATCTTTTGTAATGGCTCATTTAGCATCGGAGCTGGAAACTTGTAGCACCAGGCAAGGAAAATAAATTATACTCTGATTACCTGGTTCAGACAGGGAAGCTGGATGGAGCCATGCCATAGATGTAGTGCTAATGAACCAATTCTTGTAACTAATGCTTGCTTCTTTTTAGCCAAAACAAGGTACCGGGTCCGAAAGAGTAACTGTACACCTCTATGCAAAATAATTATTCTTACAGAATATACATTTTACAAGCTGAATCATTCAAACTGAAAACATGATAAAATGTACAAACATACATGAGGAGAAGGTGTTAACAAACCAATAAAAATAAATAAAAACTTTTTATGCATTTTCTCCCCTTTTTTTATATTTAGTTTTATCTCTACGAGGCCAAGAAGCCACATTCCAACTTTTTTTTTAACTCCATGAACAGATACATGGCACTTGCCATTGTTTCCTAATGGTGACAAAAGTAATAAAAAAAAAAAATATATATATATATATATATATATACATACACTTTAAAAAGCGCACTACGGGCAATCGCGGCATAGCACATTAAATGGCACGAGATTTGCTTCCCTCTAGGAGGTCCTGAACATTATGTGCTTGGAAAAAGGCATACCCTCCACTAACATGGAGGTCAATGTCGCCGCTCCTCCGTTGTCATATCTGACATAGTCGCAGCAGGCATGGAAGCATCGGCGGGTATGCAGATGTGCAGAATCGTGGAGGGAATTTGGCAGACAGGTGATTTTTATTGCAGTTTACTCGGGGTGAATTTTATTAGCTTAGTAAGGGCTTGTTTCCACTGATGCGGTTTGCTGCATGTGGATGCACGCGGATGTCCATGCGTTCGGATGCAGACTCTGGGCAGCCCCCATCTTAAGGGATGCGGTCGGTTGCGGTTTCCACACGAAAACGCTGTAGGTAGCGTTCACAACCGCACCCTAAACCGCATCCACATTCAAACGCGCACAAACGCACCAGTGGAAACTATAATGATGTTTCCAATGGATGCGGTTGACTGCGGTTGCGGCCACGTGGTTACAAACGCTAGCAAACATGCAAAAACGCACCAGTGGAAACAAGCCCTAACTCACCCTGAGTAAACTCGGACAAAATTCCCAGGAAGTAAAAGGCCACTAGTAATAAGGTGACAACACAACTGGTACACAGAGGCAGTACATGGTAACCCTAGTACAGTGGTTAACTATTTCAGATTTGTGTTTCAGAAAGTGGCATTGCAAAGTGTCACTTTCTGTATTTGGATTGTGGAAATGCCAATGTGGAGTGTCATTTACGAATTCCAAACACCAGAAGGGAAACCCAGCCACGTCACTTCTGGCATGATCAGGTATGTGTTTTGTCCCCCCTCCTATTATTATAAGAAGGGAAGGGGCGTTACTCTCCCTCCCAAATTTCCACCCCACTTGTAGCTTGTTAGCAGCAGCTCATTCATTGAACATGGCGACGCCTGTGAAATGGTTGTTTGACCCCCAAGGCGGACCCAACCCACAGGTTGTAAACCGCTGCTTTAGATCATACACCAGCAAGAGAACTTTTATAAACACCAACTATAATAACTATGTATGTTTATATACAATTACATTTATATAACTATACCTATGTAAGCTACAGATTAAAGTTTCTGTGAGAATTTAGTTACTGGGTTTATACAGTCTGTAATACCATCAATGGCCCAATTGACCATAAAAAATCCCAAACGCTACATAAACAGTGATTGCAAAACTGACATTTGTATATAGAAATTTACATGGGGCAGTGGTTGTGTACATAGAAAAAGACAATGATTGTGATACATGTGAACAGTAATCGGTAAGAACACCATTGTGAAATCACTGATACCCTGATACATGCTATGGAGAAGTAGCCAAAACCTATAAACCTATTAAAATCAAGTTTTTTTTTCTAGATTATATATTAGTCCCTTATAGAAGACAAGACAACCAGGGGCAAGCAGTTAAAAGATCCTTATATATATATATATATATATATATATATATATATATATATATATATATATATATATATATATATATATATATATATATAAACAAAAAAATAAAAAAAACAACTTACCTGAAAGAAGTACACACTACTTCGGTGGACCGAAAATAAAAAAGTCAACTTCCTGGGTCGCAAAATTCAACCTGTAAACACGGCTTTACTTATTGCACAGGCGTGTGATGGCTGCAGATCTCCTCTGCCTGTGCCCGTGGAAGCTGCAGAGCGATTGGCACAGAGAGAGATAGATGGCAGTTCATCTATCACTCTCTATATTGTCTATATGAGCAGGGCTCTGCCTTCATAAGCAATAATCCAGTTCAGATGGGAGATCTGGCCATGGCCGCATCTCTCATCTGACATCTCACCGGCTAATCTCCTTGCCAGGAGAGCGTGACCATCGGCTGCGGGGGTTACGCATTCGGACCATAAGGCGCAGGCACTTTTTCCCCCCGATTATGGGGGTGAAAGGGGCATCTTAAAGTCCGAAAATAACGGTAATTGAAAACAAGTTTATGATGACCCCAGTAGCCACCCACTATATTACACTGCTGTAACCCCTGGAAGCCTGGCAGATCTATAATAAAGATGCAATTCTGTGATTCTGACCAGCCTTCTGCATGAGAAAATCTAAAATATGGCAGCAGCAATCCAAAAGATATGCAAGAAGATGAAAAGGAGTAAATGTTTCGAAAACCAATATGGCAGCTCCTTACCCAACACTAGAAACCTGAGCAGGCACCAGTTTGGGAACCAATCTTAAACCTGAATAGTAAAGTATTTTATATACTTTGGATACAATGTTTACATAGGATAGCTAGGCAGTATAGACACACAGTTCTGGTCATATTGACTCTGCTCCACTGGTCACGGACACATAATTACGTTATATTCAAGGACAACAGGAGAATAATATCCTTTTTATATTACAAAAGAAAATGCTTCATTGAAATCCTTCTATGTGCCTGGTCTCATGTTTCATCTCTCAACAGACGGACAACACTTTTGCCAAATGGATCCCACCCGTAACTTCAAATCAAGGGAGAATTAATCGCATGTTTGCAGAACATATAAATGGAACCGTTTTCTGCTTATTTGCTCGGTCTTATCATATTACTTCCATTTTTTTTCATTGTACATTTAGCAGCGATGCACAGTGACAGATCAAAGTGCTCATGGGGACCTTTCATCCCCCCACTGGGAGGTATAATTACCAGACCATGACTTAAATCCCCATCCTTTTATCTGTATACTAGGAAAAAAGTGATTAAATTAGCATTTCCTGCGCTGTCAACAGTGGGGAAAGGTCTGAGCGCAGGCAGAGAGCACAATAATACAGCCTTGCTTGTCTTGTAACATTTCACAAAGCACAACTCCCCAGAGACGTTAGAGTAACTGGAGGGTCTACTAATAGATTCTAAACATACGCAGCATATTACAATGTCAAGCTGGATAAACTACATATGTGGTCGGTGTATACCGCTATTCAAAGCTGATAGAGAACTACAGATTTTACTTGTATCTGAACCTGTCGCTGGTTAAAGCTCAATTTGCGAGAGGATCATTATAAGAATGGTTCCCCGAAACCACTGAATTTTATCAGGTCTCAATCTTGCAATAAACAGATGCCAGTCATATAGAACGCTTTGTATATTGGAAATCCCAGTTAAGCCCCCCAGGCCGATCGACCTTTGTGTGCCGGGTTCTGATGGTGGCCTGAGCAGCTAGGGGGACCCGACGGACATGTGCTGGGACCCTGGCCATGAGCAGAGGCTGCTAGGTCACTGAGGCTGTCCGTGAGCTAGCAGTCTCTGCTCACTGTAAGGGCTTGTTTCCAATGGTGCGGTTTCGTGTGGATGTGGGCCGCGCCGCCGAATCCGCATCCACACAAAAGAGCATTGCATTTGTGCGCGTTTGGCATGCGGATTAAGAAGCGAATTTTCTTAAAACGTGCCTCTAAATCCGCATCCAATGATTTTCTATGGGTGCGGTTGTGTGCGGATTTGGGACGCGGATGCGGTTTTAAACGCTGTAGGGTAGTGTTCAAAACCGCGTCCTAAACCACATCCATCCACATTCGTCCGCGCACGACTGCACCATTGGAAACTATAGTGAGGTTTCCAATGGATGCAGTCGGATGCGGATTCGGCGGCACGGTTAATTCCGCCCGCATCCGCATGAAACCGCACCAGTGGAAACAAGCCCTTTAAGGAGACAACCCGGACTTTGGACGAGGACACACCAAAGTATGAAACCTATCTAAGAATTACGGACATGTCCGTTATGGCTTAGATCGATTAAGCAGAAGGTTTCGGCCCTTTAAGCATTAGATCTCTACCCTGTGAGCGTGCAGGGCAGTCGATTGGACGAAAAATCGGATGGAAATCTAAGCATGTGTGAGGGGCTTTGCCCTTGACACCATGTGGACGTCCAGCCTTACCTGAAGTCAGTGGTTTCCAAACTTTCCCTGCAGGGCCCCTCTTTTTTCGAGCCTCCTTACCACCATTTAAAGTACATAGTTGTACTAGTGTAAGATGGGCCTCAAACTCATACAACTTTATTTGGTTTTTACACCAATCATACAGAAACATTTATCATTCACATAGAGACACACACACACAATACACTAATGCGAAGACATGAATCCTTCACATTACAGGCACTCTACTAGTCTAGTCTGCAGCTAGTTCCTCTATGGTAGGCTTCTTGCTTGTCCCTCCCTCCTGGAATACCTCTACACCCCCAAGTTTAGGAACCACTGCCTGAAGTACTGAAATATCTTGCTTATATTATACTCTTGAAGCGGTTTTAAACCCAAACAATTAACTTTCTATACTACATGGAGTCTTGATCCAGGCAAAGCAATCCCTGTAGAGAAAATCCCATAGTTACCTTTCTTTCTCGATCCAGTGCCGACATGCCCGGACTGTCCTCCCCTCCAGCATGTAAGATGGAGGAGTGAGACTCTTCCTGTCTCGTTCTCTCTACCAATCCAGATCTGAATCTGTTGACACTCTGCCCCCTCCAGCATCTCTGGATTCAGATCTGGCTGCCGGGCACACAGGGATTATGGGAGAAGTCACAATCACCTTCCCAATTTCCACTTGCGGCCAGAGCCGGACGCACGACACCGGAGGGGCAGGCACCACAACATTTTGAAAGATTTCAGGTAAGTATTTTTTTAACCTCTGTATTTGCTTGATAATAGGGCAAGTAAAAAAAAATACTTACCTGGTAAAATCTGGTAGGTTCGCTTTAAGCTTTCTACTGTGTACATTAGAAGGTACAGCAAGTCATATAGCGTCCACCTCATTTCCTGGTTGGAGAAAACCAATCATCTAGCACTTTCCTCTGAAGCCTGACAACTACTCCCACCCCTTAGATTTGATGAGTTTCATTTTTTTTTATCATAGAGACTCAGCATATTATGTAGATGTCACCGTGTTAAGTTCCTCCTGACTACTATACACCTATCTAGCCATTTTCAGATTTGCAAAACTCAGAGATTTATTTATATATTTATTTTAGGAAATACTGTAGAGAATCCTAAATTTTCGCATGATCGATCCTGCGGGAATCAAAGCTGCCCACATGGAGTGATTGTTCCCAATTGTAAAAAAAATATATTGAACAGGGAACATGGGACATGTCCAAGCGTGATGACTTCAAGTCCCGATTGAATGTCGGTCGATCTAAGGGGAATCTACCCGTCTATGGCCGCCTTAAGCAATGTTCCTTTTCCTAAACAGTGATCCCTTCACAACCAACATGACATGATATGACCTATATATACATATATGGCCCAAGTCCCTAGTAATATCATACATCCCCTTATACTACATACTCCCATCAAAGTTCACTAAGCAGTTAGTGGAGGACAAGCTGGAGGCATGGATCATACTCCACGTGGAGAGAACCACTCTTTTTACATGTTACAGTGTACTCTTTCCACTTCTTCTTAAAGCTGACCTACCACCTCCAGTTCTGCCTTCTATTCTAGTCACCAGTGGCACGGATAATAGGGCAGATCGGAGGTCAAATGTAAAAAAAGAAATTGTACCTATCCAATAAATTTTTAAAGACGCTCCACCTTCCTAGTGACTTGTGCTGTGGCGGCCGCAAGCGAACATGGTAATTTAGACGTCACTTCTGAAGTCTCCTTTACCATGTCCCCGCAGCCAGCAGCATCTGAATCAGGTGACGTGAGAGGTGGAGCGTTATCAGATTCAGATGTAGATTGGTGAATGAGGCGAGACAGAAAGACTCGCTCCTTCATCTTGAAGCCTGGAGGACCGGACACTCCTGGCATGGTGGCCTAACAGGGAAAGGTAAGTATTTATTTTTATTTTAGGGGTCGCTGTCCATGGATGAAGACACGATGTAGGTAAGTAATAGGAGTAATGTACATGTACAATGTACAGCCTCACTATGCCATACTGACAGAGGACAATCTCATCACATATCACATCATGAGGCCCTTATGCCTAATTCCTGTAACAGGTAACACCATGAACATGAATGCACCGTCATCAATAGACATCTCTACATAGAAAGTTCTCTTACTTTGTGAAAATGCTTTGCCGTCAGAATTTCTGGAATTAACCTTTAGTCCTCATTACTACTTAGAAACCTTTACACTTATTAAAATGAGGAATATAATATTTTCCAGTTAATAGCCTCTTAAAGACTGAACTATTTGGGGTAAGTCAGGATATTTTCTTATGTAAGGCGACAGCGCCGCTCAGTGGTGATATATAGTATTATTTCATATGGAATTAAAACCCGTGCTTTCATAATGTCTCTTTAAAATCAGATAGTGATTTGGGATAAGAGTCCCATTTTAAAGGCCAGAGGTCAAAGTAAATGCTTCACCCATTGAGAATTTATCCACCACTATGTCTTTCCTATGCAGAGTAATAACCTAGCTTTTTAGAGTTCATTAACATTGGGTGGCCAGTATATGAAAAGTCTTGTGCTCAAGAGGAAAGAGAGGCAGACATAAAACGATCACAATCCAATAAAGCCTGCTAACCTTAAACTACTTGTTGTGGACATTTGCCTTAGCCTTGCTTTGCATCTTCTTGCCCTGACCTTTTGTGTAAACAGTGTATGCTTCCACCTCCTTCTTAAAGTGGACCTACCACCTCCAATTCTGTCTTCTATTCTAATCACCAGAGGCCCCCATAATAGGGCAGAACGGAGGTCAAATGTAAAAAAAAAATGTATCTGATAAATCTTAAAAAATTCTGCCCGCGCTCCACCTCCCTAGTGACTTCTGCTGTGGTGGCCCCAAGAAAACATGGGAAATTAGACGTCACTTCTGATGTCTCCTTTCCCATGTCCCCACAGCAAGCAGCATCTGAATCGGGTGACATGAGGGGCGGAACGATACCAGATTTGGATAGGTGGATGTGGCGAGAAAGTGTCTCGTCCCTTCATCTTGAAGCCTGGATGACCTTACACTCCAGGAATGGTGGCGCAGAAGGGAGCAACCAGGAAAGGTAGGTATTTATTTTTTCATTTTAGTAGTAAAAAAACTGATGTAGGGTAGTAATGTGTATGTAAATTGTTTTAAGAGTTTATTTCCACTTTATTTAGTTCTGCTGTCTCTGAAAAGATCAATAAAGATCCTACTTGAAGTCCAACACTTGGTTAGTTCTAACTTTCTCTTTCCCTCCTTTCTACTATAAACTATTTAATTTTTCCAGGAGATACAACTGTCAATGTGGACAACGCCTGGGTACATTTAGGAATACCATCTAACTGTGTAACCACTTTAACCTATACACCTTTAGATCCCTCCAAAATTTCCTTTAGATCTACCAACTATGTAGTATAGTGTCCTCCCTGATAGAATACACAGTGATTGGAAGGTATAGAAAGGTCCCCATATTACATGGTTTTGGTAGAACATAAGTTGATTGTACAGAAATTGTATGGGAAGATTGGAAGGTGTATGGGGGCCCTAAATGTTAAAACAACAATGTTAAAAGTCCGCCACCACTATATTCTTTCCAGCAATGCATATTTATTATAAAATGTCACGGAAGGAGACATTTGTCTGTCCATTCTGGCCAATAGAATGCCCTGTGGTAGCCCCCACTAAGGCATACCAACATACTCCTCCTCTCTGAACATTTTATGCTCCACTGTATTAACAATGCAGTGCTCTCAGATTAGAGGTGGAATGTAAAGGCCCCCACACAGGTACCAAGTGGGGGTCAACAGAGCAGGACAGATCAGCTCTGAAATGCAGCGTGATGACGTCATCACGCAGCACTCCAGAGCTGACAGCATCTGCTGGCACCCTTTGTGAGTTACGGCATCGGCCAGAGAACATCGGACATGTCTGTTCTGTGGCCTGACGAGCTGTGGGGCGACAGGGATCTGTCATGTGGGCACCCCCGATCGGTGGCCGATTTTGCCGTCGACCGACGTCCGGGAGCACGCACAACCATCGGTCGGCGGCAAAATCGGCCGCCGCTCGGTGCGTGTATGGCTAGCTTTACACTGCTCACTTGCAAGGTTAGCTCGGAAATTATCAAACCAGAGAGAATGGGTATAAGAGTATGAATTGCTGGGATTTTTGGAAGCAGTGCTACTCCTTCCTGTATAGAATTAACAGGTGCAAGTCAATGTTGAAACTTTTTCACAACTAGGCGATAAACTTCCTGTCTTCTATATTATTTTGCAATGAAAGATAAATTGGAGAATTACCTGGGACCCATTTAACTTCCATTTCCACATCCTTATCCTCCTGATTCTTCTCCTTTTCCTGGATATTCTTGAGAAGCTCCCTGTAACGAGCAATCTGATCATCATCATCCATCGACCCTTTCTTAGACTTTACGTCGTCATTCTCTACAATATAAAAAACATACATGCAATTTATTAACACAACAATAATCCATGTGACATGGAGTAAGAATAACAAATACAATGCCATAATCAAATCTTATAAAGGATTTTCCAAAATTAATTTGTGTTAGCTGCAGTTTTTAAAAGAACACTCTTTTGCCACGGTAACGCACGTGTAGTGATCCTAGCTGGCCAGTAGAGATGGTCCAATAATTTTTTTTTTTTGAAATTTGAAATTTCGAGTTAAATCAAAGCCCCTGAGCACGGTATCATCACCAAACTTGCTGAAGATGTAAAGAAGGGTCCAGGGTATATTACAATAAGAAAGTATTGCTTGAACACAAATCAGTTTTGCATAAATTAAGTTCAAAGTCAAGTCCAAACTCCAATCTTGATCTTAATTTATGCAAAAACTTCATGTGCTAGAGCAATAATGTTTTGTTTTCAAATGTACCCACAACCATTCCAGCACATCTCCAGCAACTTTGGCGATGATACCATGTTCAGGGGCTTTGCAATCAACTCACAAATTCAGCCAGCCAGAAAAACCCAACCATCTCTACTGGCCACAAGTGGGAAACCTTAACAAGTGTTTTCTTCTTAATCCTACAATCCAAATATAAACGGCACCACTGCATTAGGTCTTTTTTACATAAATAAAGGTGAACTGGGTTAACCTGTTGGAAGCTCCTCTTCCTCCTCCTCTTCACTACTAGATGCTAAATATGCCTGAAAATCCATGTCAAGGACCTCGTTTTTGCTGAATGGCCTGTTTAAAGCCATAACCCTATCCTGATCGGTTTCATCCCAAGTAACATCTACCTGAAGGAAACACAAAAAAGAAAAATCAAACACATTAGCAACAAATTTAAAACAAAAGCGCAAAAGTGCTTACAAAAGAAAGGAGCTTTAAAGCAGCTGATTTAGGGATATCCTAATTATCATGTGTAGATACTGTGACAGGGTGTCACAATGCACAGCTGCTAACATCCTAGAACAGGTTCGAGCAAACTTTTTTACTCCTGGGTATTTGACCATAGAGGGGCAGGACAATGAACCTGTAGGGACCACCAGATCCCAAGTCCTCCAAGCCATGGTGTTTAAAAAAAAAAAATAATAATAATAATTATACTGGTTACCAAGAGGTAAAAAAAAAAAAAAATATATATATATTACGGATCTCTGCAGTATCGGCTATATATATATATATATATATATATAGCCGAAACTGCAGAGATCCGTGATTGAAATTAAAAAAACTTTTTCTGACAGCAGGAAGGGTGCCCCTCTCCAAGTGCGCCCCTCTCACTGTCTGACGTCCCGCCTTGCTCAATGTGATTTGGGACTCATGTTACCCTTGTGGCTGTAGGAAGTCTCGCCTGCCCAGTCTTGCAAGACTTGAGTGATTATCAGTGATAAGAGTGTCTCCTTCCCGTCCAGACGAAGCTCTCCGACAGAGGCGGCTAGTCTCTTGTAGGAGTAGAGGGGGAGGAGAAGGGGGGCAGTTATGGGGGGCTGAAGTAGCTTCAGTTCTCCAGGATCTAAGATGCTGGCATCAGGAATGAACGTTAGGAAGGTGTTTTTTTTTGTATAGCAGTTTTCCAGCATCTGAACTGCTGACAGGTGAGTATTGTGTCTATTTAATGTATGTATGTGTTTTTTTTTATTTTAATTTGTGTTTAAAACCGCTTTAACTTGATAATCATCCTCTAGGCATTATCTCCACATATTGCAGGAGATGAGCGGAGGGGTGCCTTAGTATCTTGACACCAAGGTGACAAAGGGCCAGATTGAATACTAAAGGGCTGCATATTTTAGTTTGCCCACGCCTGTCCTAGATGTTGTGTATGCTGCACACAGGTGGAGGTGCTGGCAATATTGAAGCTAAACACATCTTGATGAACCTTGTTTTGTGCACTGGTAAACAGAAATGGGCCTTACCCAAAGTGTATAAGAAAATGCCCAAAATGTCTTGCCTCCTCCTCCCTCCTCCAAACCTTTTAGTTGGCACAAGCCAGTCAGGCAAGTAACCTATTCCTCCCATCTGCTAAACCTAGTCTTGCCTATCAGACTCCCAGACAAAGAAGTGCAATTCATCATTTTACAGACCATAGTTTCATTGCCCAAGTTCAGTAGCAGAGCAGTTTATAACACTATGTCTCATGCTAGCAATTATGCTTTGTGTTATGAAGCTGAGATACAGTATGCTTTACCATAGAGCAGTGGTTCCCAAACTTTCCTTGCAGGTTTAGGAACATTATCGGGCCCCCCTCCCTACTTATACACATGTAAGGAATGAGGGCCAGCGGCCCTCTGGAATACCTTTCCGCCCCCCAGTTTGGGAACTACTGCCATGACCTTGGCAATGGGTCAGAGTGAAAACACCTTAAGTCAATTATTAAGAGGTGTGTACCAATACTGTCCATATAGTATATTCAGTAGAAGGAAGAAAACCAGCATCTGGAACAAACCCAGAGATGTGAATATGGGACATTAGCATTGCAGGTTAAGGCTATGTGACCACTGCTTCTTTTTCCCCGTGGTGGACGCACATCTGATGCAAGGAGAAAGAAGTTGAGAGAACACTTCCAATTCTGAATGAATAGAACAGTGTCCACTCAACAGCTGTGTCTGCAGCAACATCAGATGTGGGAACTTGCATGAGCCGTGGGTTGCCCTTACCATCTTCACGAGCAAAGCAAGTAAGCTAAAGATCGATAGGCACTGCTGCTATGGCTATTTGCACAACTTATAGCGCACTGGTGGAGTCTGAACACTTTTTTATAATGGCTTGTACCACGCCCTACATTTGTATGAAACAAGGTTTAAAACAGGGAACCCTTATATAAGAGTGAAAGCTTAAATAAAATATGGAGATAAATTGTCCAAACCTTAGATGTTACATTGGCTACAGATGTAAAGAACTTGGGTTTGTAAGTAGCGATATCCACATCCACAGCAGAGTCCTTGGGCTCCTCATCAAACTGTTCATCATCAGGAATAAACCTGCCAAACATAGGGGAGACCAGAGTTGTATTTTAAAATACAGCATAAAAGTATAATGAACATGTGCATAGTGCATTAACACACAGCAACCATATGGCTCGAATTAAATCTGCTTAAATATATATTCCGGTAGGATGCCATGTACTTTGCACAGCGCAGTTTGTAGCAAGTCTGAAACTGAGCAGAAAGGAGTTACAGTAAAAACGTCAAGCACCAAGTCTGATTTAATCATACTGTCCACTCGGTGTCATGGACGTGCAAGAATTATGGGGCGGTTGGGGTCAGCCTGCTTGTGCCCTGTTATAGGGTGTTAATCGACACATGTTGTGAACACACCAATTTAAATCTATATGGGAAACAAGTCTTTTCAATATGTCCATTGATTCAAGGCTGTTCGCAGGCTATGACACTCCTGTGTATGACGGTCACAACATAGCCCTTAGCAAACTATAGCCAGCGTCTTTCCTGCACCAAAACCCCTTTGTACAGGGTGCAGAATATGAGGATTTTAACGCAGAGGAGACATTGCCTTATTTTCTCTTTTCTATAACTTTAGAAAGAGCCTATCCAAGATCCGGATCCGAAATAGGTGAGTTTACATCCACTTGGCAGGGAAGCTGACAGAGCTCTAACAGAGCTACCAGCCATTGGCCAAGAGTAGGTGGACATTAAGAAGGAATACCTACCAGCAGGCTTCCTCACCTCTGCAGCAGAAGGGGAGAACAGAATAGTTTTTTGGCTTTGGGTGGTGGAGCATTTGCCTTATAAGCTGCACGTGAACATCACCCCCCCCCAAATTATGGGGCAGAAATAGTGCATCTTACTGCACTATACCAGTGATAGCAAACCTTTTAGAGACAAACTGTAAGCCAATTTATTTCAAAGTGCCAACTTGGCAATTTAACCTGAATTACACACACAAATCCCCTGGGTTATAACTCGGAGTTTAGTTGCGGTTCAAAGGGGATCAGTGCAGTTACAAACTTCCTGTAAATCCTAGGCTGCTGATGGACTACAGACCCCAGCATGCATACAGTCTTCTGTAAGTGTCCCATGCCATTCTGATGACATAGCATAAAAGACCCAACTTGCTGTGTAAAGAAACTGGAAGTTACATATTGCCAGTTGCTAAAGAACTACACTACCCAGCATGCCCTCCTGCCTTTTCTATCTGTCGTAAAACTAAAACTTCTAGCCTGTGAGAATTATTCTGCCTTCTCTTATCATTCTGTCTTCTACTTAGTCACACACATACACCTTTTTCTCAGCTTACTGCTCATCCCTCCCCGGGCTTCTGATTGGCTGTCAGTGCTAGTGGAGGGTATGGGGTGCTGTATGCAATCAGAATAGAGGGGAAGAAAACTGACAGCATTGAGAGCCAATGAACTGCAGTTCTTTCCTCCATCAGCCTCTGAGTTGGCTGACAGGTCGGGTGCCCACAGAGAGGGCTGCGAATGCCACCACTGGCACCCATGGCAAAGGTTCGCCATCACTGCACTATGCGGTATCTTAAACTGAATTCAAAAGCATTTTTAAATATAAGCAGGGAGCTTAGCTTTAACCTCCCTAGCGCTCTTGCAAGGTCCAGATTTCTGTACCAAAAGCACACCATAGACTCTTTTTTTGTGTTGTAGGCCTGTAACTTCCAAAAATCTGTCCGTATAAGGGTCTAATAGACATCCTGACTATAATAATGTTTAAAAAACACAATTATTATAAAAAAAGTGCATTAAAAAAAAATTATAAAATGTATCATTTGAATGCTAAAATCTCTTGAATACTTATTTCAAAACAGTATTTATGTTTGTTTATAATAACATTTTTATTACAATTGGAAATGTGTGTTGTTTTACTTTGAATTGTATTGGATACTTATCACTGTATCCAATACAAGCCATTTGGCACCTTCTGAAAGGGTTAACTTCAAAGACCACATCTGGAAATGACAATGGGGG
>CM070035.1:144129750-144149223 GCA_036250615.1 Ptychadena robeensis | reverse complement strand
AAAGACAACACCGCACTGCATAAACCATTAAACTGAAATGATGACATAATTCTTGCACACCGTTTCAGCGGACTAATGTACATGGTGCCAAAGCCGGACGTTTTATCATTGCGTCTTACCTGAGATCCACAAAAGAACAGCTACTTTCAAACTCCAGCCCATCACAATCCTCATAAATTTTATTGGCCGTCTCTGGGGAGTCGCATTCTACCACCGCGTAGAAGTATTTTAGCCGCTTGAATTGATATTCCCGAAGTTTCTCCTTATAAACTCTGAAGGGAACAAACATTACATTCTGCTTAGCTTGCCGTACTACAGAATATAAACAAGGACACCTCATTTTTAATGCGGCCGACAGCAGTTAAATTACAGAGCACTGTAAGAGGTTTAACCCTTACTTGCATTTGGCAGATATATCGATAAAAAAATGAATTAAAAGGAAACAGACTTCTAATTTTCTGGTTTATACTGGAGTCAAGGGAATAAAAAACATGAAATATTACAAGCAGATTAGTGATTTACTTGCAAAGCCCCTGAACATAGTGTCATCGCCAAAATTGCTGAAGATATAGAGTATGGTTATATTCAGGGGTGCACATATCTGAGGAGCTCACTAAAAAAGTTACATATGTAGGGTGGTCTTTCCTCACTGCCCTCTGCATCAGTGTCCTGCATGGTAGATTCTGCTGCAGGTGGACCTCCCGGTTCCTGATTGATCCTCCAATTACCCATCTCCATCCACAGGTAACCAGCTGGCTTTGGGTCAAATATAACTCTCACAGTATAACACCATTTGAACCCCTAGATCTCATTTTATATCTCAGTAGTGTAACTTTCTCTTGTCAGATTTTACATATGACTACTCTGACTTTAGTCCAGATCTCCAACACCCTTATAAGTCCAATCTTTTTTTAAATTTACATTCCCAATTTGACACCCCTAACTGCAACCGTTTATAGTTATTAAAGTTTCCCTGCGGTTTTCCAAGTGACATAAATTCTAAATGTTTAACAATAAAAATTGCCAAAGAATTTTGCAATAAAAAAAAACCCATTTACAGTAGTGTTAAATGATAGTAATGTTGTGTGGAGCTGTAATCTCAACTCAAGCTGCAATATCAGCTTCAGCCACCAGATGTCACTAGAGAGCACTTGCCGTCAGAGCACAACACAAGCACTGCTCCTCACTCAGCAGGAAGGAGGGGGGAGGAAGCTCGGTAAATCTGTCCAGTCTGTGTAGTACGCAGAGGCGCTTAGGAAGGATAACAAAAAGGTACACAGAGTGTGTTTTTAGACCAATTTACGTACCAGCGTACTGCTTATGTGCACCCCTGGTTATAGGAACATGAAACCTAGTTTATGCAAAATTTTTACTTAATTAATGCACAAACAACATGTTCTAGAGAAGCAGGTTAAGCAGCCTTTACTATAAAAAGAGCCGCCATGCCCCTTCTGTCTAGAAAAATAGTTTGAAGTCTGCAGTGGCTCAGGTCTGATCTTTTCAATCTGTTTTTCCTGGCTCCACCTCCATTTGTGTCCTGGGGAGAGGGTCTCTCCTCTGCTTTGGCCGCTTTCAGCTATGGCATAAGATGCTAGGAGGAGAACAGGGAGATTTAGCTGCTTCTGCAGCCAACCAGCTTTGCTGCTAGCCCTCATTCCCTTCATGTGTATGCTCTGCTGGGAGAGAGGGAAGAGGCTTGCTGGGAGCTATAACAAGGAGGCTAAATAGATGCATGTGTCTCTGGAGGGGTTGCAGACCCCTGTTTTAGAGAAATACTTTTCTAAAATATTCCCCACAACCCTTCCCTACATCTCCAGCAATTTTGGTGATCATCATGTTCAGGGACAAATAAATTAGTTAAAATGAGAACAGCTTTTTTTTGGTACCTCAGTCCACTTATACTAGGGTGTACATTATTTTAAGGAGGAAGGAAACCTATAGAGCAGTGTTTCTCAACAGTTTTACATCCGCAACCCTGGAAGTTATAATACAGTGCTGGTGTTTTCATAATACAGTGCCAGTGTGGTGTGTCACTTCCTTGTTCCAAATACCAGCAGTGACACACTATGGCGTCACTTTTGGCAGGATTGGTTAAGTATAATGTCCCTCCCTCCTATTTTCCTACTCCGCTTGTGCAAATGATGTGTGGGGTGGAAAGTTAGGAGGGAGGGGGCAATTTCATCTCTGAGACCAGATGCTATGTAAGTGTAAAAGATGGAGCTACCATAGCCCAACTAACAATATAAGCTGCCAAGCTTTCTCTAGGTTTACAGGTCTCTGAACCTGAAATAAACATATATTTTAGGAAGATCTGGATCTCTGCTAGTTAGTTAGTTCCAAAGACAATGGATTTCAATGACTAAATAACTTTTAGAAAAAAAGGTGGCTTCTATACACTCAGTACATGCACCTTTCACAATTAAGTTTCTTAATGATCCTCTAGTTTCAATTTCTTTGAACCAATGAAGAAAACAAGTATACATATCAGTCCTGAAAAATTCAGTTCCTAATGGAAAGTTCCACTATGGAAAGCAGGCAAGCTTGATGCAAGCAATCTTGACTCTAGGTCTTTTAGTCAACTGCTGCTGCTGTGGATACACACACAAAACTTGCAAGAAAGTGAGCAACAGTTTAATTCAGAATACCAACTGTTCCTAGCTCCCCTAGTTATTACATACTATTGGGATTACTGAATCTTGAACTGGTTTTGGAAATGGATGGTCAGCATTGTTAAAAAACGATTAATAGCTAGATACACAACAAACAGTACATAAAGAATGTACATAAAACTTAAAAAATAAAGCAACATTAGGCTTTATATTCCTGTCTGCAGCCCCCCACAGTGCTAATTCCTGGGGTACAGCTGCTTTCTATTACAGGCAGACTATATCCCTCTAAGTGCAATATTAAACAGTGCCTGTACTTAAATGGCAAAGCAATGTTGTGAAAGAGTAAAGCAGGGCAGATGTATTATACTTGTGCTTTACAGAACCAGAGCTTTAACCTCTTGGCAACTGAAATGTATGCCTCCAACCCCTTTATCAATCAAGTAAAAGCAAATATATTATTAAGCAGGGTAGACATGTAGATATGGGCCAGATTGATGACTGTGTGCGCTCACGACCATCCATCTGGCCCATATAATATGCGACCATCACTGTTTTCGAGCAGGACCAATAAATTCCACTCGAAAACAGCCATATTGGACATGACCGTTAAATACGGACCATGTCCGATGCTTTGCATGGAAACCGCAGGCCTCCAGGCAAAGCATCGGCTGAGCTGGGGAGAGAGCAGTGCTGTCTCTCCAGCTCGGCCAATAACTGACAGCAGCGTGATGATCGAGCATCGAGCCATCTGTTCCCTGCTTTACAAAGGATTCATAAGAGGGAGGAGAAACTACTCACTGGTTTTACATACCTTCCTAGCACTATATGCTAAAGAACTTGAAGCTGAATTACAGGCTATTACTGTATTTTTTGGACCATAAGATGCACTTTTTCACCCCCAAAATTGGGAGTAAAAAGTGCCTGCCTCTTATGCTCTGAATGTACCCATGGCCATCTGGCAGCCGGTGATCACAACTTGGCTCCCCGACAGCTCTTCCAGCAGATAGGAGATCAGCTGTGTGATCTCCATCTGCCGGGAGAGCTGAACTGTATTGGGTATATTTGCAGAGCCCCGCAGATATAGCCAATGCAGTGTGTGTGGAGAGAGCTGCATTTGCAGGCAGCTTCCTCACACAGGCAGCAGAGAAGGGACAGAGAGAGATCGGTGTGGTGTGCAGATTCCCCTGTGAGGAAGGGGGGGCTCCCCCTCCCTCCCCCTGTGTGCGGAAGAAGATATGCTGAAGTGTGCTCTCTAGTGACATTTTTTTTGTGGCTGAAAAGGGGAACTGCATGAGATTTTTTAACATTCATTTAAACACATGGGTGTGTCTTACAGTCAGAAAAATACGGTATTTTATAAGAGCTTGTTCACACTAGCTGCGTTGTGGTATAGTACTGCAGTGAAGCTAGGGTCCAGAGGAAACCTATGTACCTTTTACACTAGACCTGGTCACACTAGTTTATGGAAACAGTCAACATCAAAAAAGTCCTACAGCATTTTTTGAAGCACCTCCCAGCACACTCGTATGGGAGAGGCAAGCACTGCAAACAGTTTTTTTTTACGGTAACGGACATGTTTTCATTACCCCTACCGTGAGGCTATCGGCAAAAATGCAACTGCAAGCAAGGCGTGGATAGCGGGAACGGGCCCTAAACCCTTGCAATAGGTCCCCCTGATTTACCTTCCTAATCGTGTTCTCGCACTGTCCTGGATTTCATTAAGGTCTGTGATTTGTGTACGTTCTATGCGAAACAATACAGCAATGCTAACTCTTATGTCTTTGGTGAAAGTTTCTTTGAAATGAATCACAAATGAAATAACTACCTTTCCTAACCACCTGCCTCGTAGCATTTTTCTTTCCTTAAATCTACAAGTGCTATTTAGGAAGTAAAGCACATACCCCTGATCTTCAGCAACATCTTCTGAAACATTCTTCAGTTCCAAAGGTCCATGAAGTTCTTCCTCCTTCAATCTTTGCTTTCCAAACTCTGAAGGGTAAATCTGGAAGATCAAAACAAAAAAAAGTTACTTAAAATGTAAAAGTAACTTTTGAAGGTAGCTGTGGTTATGCTCATCTGTTACATTGGGGCTTTTTTTTAACTTCTCTGGTGGTTTTCCAAACCCACAAAACAAACTCACCACAAGCTGGGATCGGGGATTCTTACCTATCCTTCGTGAGCCCATTGCAATTCTCAAGCTCCACAAACTTGGCACCACCTCTTCAGAGTTATCGGTGAAGCTAAAGGGGGGTTGCGCCATCGATCTCCATGATAAGGAGGCACCGTTGCGTTTCCAGCTCTGATGCTGGCGATGGAAAGGGGAGGAGGAAGGGCAGGAAAGAGCAGCAAAGTGTTGAAGATGGCCCAGGGAGGTTAACCCCCTGGGCGTCTACACACCGCTGGTGTCAAATAGACGGCAGCGGTGTGTGGGGAGAAAAGCGTTGACGCCAAAGACACAGGGCCGGAAAGGCTTGGTGTGCCTGCAGCTCTGTCGAAGTGGCGGTGGAGCCCGATCCCGGCTCGGGCACAGTTTGATTAATGATTGATTTCGGGCATAACGCTAAGGAGGTTAAAGGACTTAAAACTAACAATTGGGACTGATCATAAGCAGTAAGAAAAAAACTCAGATACAACTTATTCATCTGACAAACAAATGACAAACATTCATCTAGCTAAACAAAAATGTGTAAATAGAATATACAAGGATTTTTCTTTCTTGAAAATTTTATTGTGGCTACTGGGGAACACAATTCAAAATTGTTGTGCCCACAGTTGAGCCTTAAGAAACATTTCAAAACTCAGTGCCTGAATGTATACAGGAAGTGCTGTGATCACCCAGTGTTCCATAGCCATTTATGTTAGTAATATGGTGATCTGTGATTCTGTTATGGGTTAGAGCTCCTCAAAAACACAATCACAGCACCAACAATATTCCCATTGCATTTACTTTGTGATATATATTTTAATGCTATAAAAAACATGTAGAGACTATAAATTAGAAAGCATCCATTTTTTACCCTGACTGACAAACCTTTTCAGTGATTTCAGAGTCTATGTACAGAAATCCTTGAAGAGTTTCCTGCATTTCAGAAATGTTTTCAATCTCTGTACTTAACTTACTCTTGCTAACTGTATGTTGCTATACAAAAGTAAATAGTCTTACCTTAACAGAGAATACAATCCCTCCTTTGGGCTTAAAGGAGTTAAAGAGTGCAAGTAGGTCTTTAGCCTTCAGTCTATCCCAGTCCATATTGCACACAGCCAACCTTCTGGTCACCTATCACATTAAATAAAGATCTGAATTAGAAATTTAACTGAATTGCTAACCCCATACAAAATAGCAACAAGTAATGACTCTAAGGGCTTGTGTCCACTGCCAACATTTGCCGTAAAGATACCCTGCTGCTCACATGCAGTGTGGCTTAAGGGGAGCACGCCCTATCCCTGAAGCAGGGGAGAGACACGGAAAATCAATGGAGACACCTCTGCCGACACCCAACGGTGCTGCTTTGAAGATCATTCAAAACAGCACCATGGGCGTGCAGCTAGAGTAGGCAGAGTGGACACTGTCCCATTCAGCAGAATGGAAAGGGTCCGCTTCGTGTCTTTATATAGGTCTTTTGAGGTTTATATAGTCTAATGACAGAAAGGTCTAAAAAGACACTGAATAGGTAGTTTTAAAATCTCACCTAAGTAGCGAGGATAAATGATGTTACTGCAACATCAGTAGGTCAGTTGCCGTAAGTGTAAAGAAATGAATTTTCAGTGAGCCATTAGACTTTTGACTGCACCTATACCATAATACACTGTACTGAGGCAGCAACCCACAAGTTGATTAGTCGACATTGGAGCCAGGGTGTACTTGTCATCTCTCTGTGTTCACTAATAGCACCAATGTTCCTATCTTGATTTTTTTGCACCATAAGAGCCATGCCTTTACTACCCACTGGCACCATTGCCCTCCTGGAAATAAGCTTAGCAAGGATGCAGAGGAGCGGTCATGGGTGGATCTTCCATCTGTAGATCATTGTTTATGACAGAGGAGCCCAGCTGACATAAAAAAATTTGTGGTAGAGCCAGATGAAAGAGCTGCCAGCCAATCCTACGGCTCTGTGTTACTGTGTGAGTTGAGCTGCTTTAGCCCAACTCACAAACAGCACAGATGGGAGAAATGGCCACTTGCAACTCTTCTATCTGCACTGTATGTGAGTGTATGAGAAGCTGCCCAAATCACATGCAGCTTTGCCTGTCAGGGCTGGACAGCAGTCAGGTACTGCAGGTCGGAGCATGGAGAAAGGTGATTGCATAGGGTGAGTCCTATACCACAGAGCGTCTTATGAGCCGAAAAATATGGTATTTGTGCCTGAATCTTAGCACAACAAAGCCTTCTTAAAACAGAAGGTATTTACATGCCCCAATCTATCACAAATCCCAAAATTGTAGGTAAAAGGTTAGGTTTTAAGAAGGCTTTGTTGTGCTATGCACTGCTCGAGTTGAGGGCTTTTTGATTCCTTTAATCTCTCCTCACCATAACCTCCATGGTTGTTCCTTAAAGCCTGTATCTTAAAAGTTCCTTGGTAAAAAGAGGGAGTCTTCCCTTCCCTCCCTGCAAATCTGTCAATCAGGGCAGAGGACAGATAGAATGCTGGTCAGCACCCACACAGTGAGAGACACAAGACCTTTCCTCTCTGTATGTGTGATGACAACTCGACCACATTAGTGACCGTTGACTCAACTGGTCGTAAATGCCCTACACTCTACATCTTTGCCAGCTTTGCAAAACAATCACACAAGATGGAAAGGTAATATTGGCACTACATAGCCTATCCTATACCTGGTCTGCTCGAGGTGCATCTTTGTCCATTTCTCTCCAGTCATGTTCAATTTCTGTTTCTTTATTTGCAGAGTCAACAATATCATCGTCATCTTCGTCCTCCTCCTCCTCATCCTCATCTTCAGAGCTTGTTTCAATGTTCCCTTTCCCTCTGGCCAGATCTGGACCACTGTCACTATCTTCATCTTCTCCTGGGCTTGCATTTTCATCTTCCTCTTCTTCAGAGCCCTCACCTTGTGATTCATCCTCCTCACTATCGTCATCACTCTCCTCCTCATCCTCCAGATCCATGCCGCTAATGTCAGAATCATCTTCATCAGAATGAATACTATGTCCATCATCACTCTCATCTTCAAGCCCTAAAAAGCCAAAGAGGTTAAATAAAACATGGCTGATAACAGACATTCAGAGACAGGGTTGTAATACATCAGCTATAATACATTTTATAAAAAATTAAGTTAATTCCCTTGTCTTTGCCTTTTCATATGCTCTGCATGTGGCCAAAAGGACATTTAGCAGGAATGAAAAACACTTTGACTAGGAGAAAAAGGTGTTAACGACAGCTCATTGAACCCCGCTTCCTCCTGCCTTCTATTTATGCATATTGTCCATAGGTGGAAGTAGTTTTTAGCTGTAGGTAGGGATAAACCTTTGACGCGTTTCGTCTCTCAAGGGAGACTTTTTCAAGAAGACCCACAATCTACGTTCAGGAAAAACAACATGAATACAAACCGTCAATACTATATCATCTTTTTTATCTGGTCTTGTGTTGTTAATTGATTGAAAGAGAACTCGTTTTACCTGCTTGACACTTGTGGACCATCCAATACCTTATCTGCCATTGTAAATTTTATTTTTTGAAAAACTAGGTTCAACAACTGGCTGTAATGCCTAATGCCCTCAGTTCCCATATTGGGATTACTCCACATGTTAATTATCCAATCTACAAATTGTGTTCAAAAATACATTGCCCAGCCCAGATAAATATTAGAGAATGGGCAATGTAATTTGGAACACAATTTGTAAATTGAATAATTAACACGTGAGTAATTTAATACATTTCAAAAAATGTAATTTAGAATAACAGATTAGGCTTTGGATGGTTTAAGTAGCAGTGGTTTAGAATTTTTTTTCAATGTTTAAGGAAACCCGGTATGAGAATATCGATAAAAACGTCTGTAAAGGACAAGCCTTTACTTGTCCACAAGTGTCAAGCAGATAAATCAAATCCTCTTTCAATCAGTTAACACAAGACCAGGTACAAAAGATGATATAGTATTGACGGTGTGTATTCATGTTGTTTTTTCTGAAGGTAGATTGTGGGTTTTCTTGAAAAAGTCTCCCTTGAGAGACGAAACGCGTGGAAGGTTATCCCAACCTACAGCTAAGAACTACTTCCACCTATGGGCAATATGCATAAATAGAAGGCAAGAGGAAACGGGGTTCACTGAGCGGTGGTTAACCCCTTTTTCTCATAGCTAAAGTGTTTTTCATCATTGTATGTCCTGGTATATGTTGATGCAAATGAATTTATGTTTTTTAAGCTATTAAAAATAATTGCGTATCTGTTTTAAATAAAATTATTTTGTTAATGACTGTATATGGGAGGTACATCTTAAACCCCCAATCCATATATCTCTGAGATATGATTTAACGTTTTTTCTTGGATGTCATTAATCCTTACCATTTGGGTGAGGTGGAGGGGGGGGGGGGGGTAATGCTTCTATGGTCACTTCTTTCTCTTTAATTGCATAGACTCCTTGACATTGTTTAATCCATGACTAATATTTTGTGCAGAAAACCAACAGCAGCAGCACACCCTCATTTCTCTTGGTACAGGTATGCCATGAAACAAAAAAGAAAACCTACCTGGCGCACCCCCCTACCTTCCCTATGGACATCTACTTCACTGTGTGTCCACAATAATAACAATTAATTGAATTGCGAAAAAGTTGCTACAAACATAATGTCGCAAGGTAAATACAGACAGGTATTTTGTTTTGTTGTCTTTGTGTTAAAGGTTAATGTCATGTGAGTGTAAAGTGATGAGATTGTACCGGTACCTGCACATGCAGTCTGTGATCTCGCTGCCTCTACAAAAAACTTGAAAAACTGACCTACCCCAAGATTGATTAAAGCAAGAATAATTGTCTCCAAGGCCCTGTCCTCGGTGTCACAGACAAGTCAGTGTGACATGTCCATGGCGCCAAACCTGTGGGTTGCTCAAGTTGTAAGGCATGGTAATTGCCGCATTGGCGTTAAAGCATCCAACTAAAATGAAATTAAAAACATTGTGTCATGCAGACGAGTCTATGGACTTCCAATCAATGTGTAGCGAGGCATTGCCAGCGATGCAGCAATGACAACATGAGGCCTAGCATTGTCATTGGACCGATGAAGCACATCGTAAGCTATGACGCACCTGTGTGTAGAGGCACATCACAGTGCATTGCTTTGAATGGGCTGCATCTGTACTGTGCCTAAGCATAGAAAGGGCCTTAGAGAAGGGAGAAGAGGTAGACCTCCCGATACAGGAAGTGACGTCCAACACGTAATTTCCTGTATTTGGGACGTGGAGGTCCAGCGCGTTCTTGTTCCAAATACCAGACGTGATGTTAGTTGCGTCACTTCTTGTCAGTTTTCCCTTATTCAAAATGGAAAAATTTGACAGGTATGCCTTACATTGGGCAGGGTCCTCTCCTCCTGTGTCATAGTTTGTACCTGCATGTTAGCTTGCGTT
This sequence comes from Ptychadena robeensis, assembly GCA_036250615.1. Classification (NCBI taxonomy): domain Eukaryota; kingdom Metazoa; phylum Chordata; class Amphibia; order Anura; family Ptychadenidae; genus Ptychadena; species Ptychadena robeensis. The sequence goes on along the minus strand of CM070035.1, from coordinate 144,139,040 downwards.
GCCTTTCAACAATTATTTAATGTACAGCACTGAGTAATATGTTGACACTAATAAAAGTTAACAACAACAATAATGCCATGATATAAGCATAAACAAAACATTAATTACCTGATTCTTCAGATTCCTCTTCAGGTTCAATCTTCTTAACAGATTTCTCGGCCGGTGTTACACTCTTTGTCGATTTCTGCTTAGTCTCCAGACATACTTTGCTTTTTCCTTCATGTAATTTACTCTCTTTTGTTTTTATTGTTTTACTGTCCATATTGTTACTTGGCTCATTGCTTGTCTGGGGTTTCTTCTTCTTCTCCCCCTGTCCTTTCTCAGATGTCTTGCTGGGTTCAGCACCAGGTTTCTGCTTTTGCTTTGCCTTTTTTTTGCCTTTTTTGGTCTCAGCTTCATCTTCTGATGCTTCGTCACTAGAATCTGAAAGATCGTAGAAACGCTTTAGGTCCTCTGTGGTGTTGTGGTTAATTGGTCGTCCTCGTTTATCCACCGTATACTTTAGACTAAACTTTTTGTCATGAAACATTCCTCTAAAGCGTTTGTCTATTTTTATTTTCTTGTCCTTTTCGGGCATCTCCCAAAATCGAGGATCCTTTGTGACACGGCTGAAACGCTGGTCAGTTGGGAGTTCTTTCTTTGATGACATTTTGACGGCTGTTATCACCACACGAGTAAAGTAAAAAAAAACTTCTGTTTCACAGACCTATTAGCAATAATAGAGGATACAGATTATTAATAAAATACACTGGTTGGCAAGAATTAAAAAAACACGATTAATTAAACAAAACCTACTGTCTTCATAGGTTCAGGGCGACTTACACTGCAAATAGAAAGCAAAAGTGGAGGCCCTTAAAATGGTTGAGAAAGATCACGGACCTGAATTATGCAGTGCAAATGTGTTCATTACATAGAGATCATCAAGAATTGGTCAATGTAACCATGTAGAACAATGAAAAGTCTTCAATTTACTACATTTCTACTACTCCTAGTAATTTCTAAAGGCCCCTATACACCTTTAGATTTCTGTGCCAGATTTCCTTTAGATATACTTTTGTTTTACCAAAACCATGTCATATGAGGGACTTTCTAAACAATCAAGTCTACCTGTGTTCAATTACAGAGGACCCGGCAATACATAGTTGTTAGTAGATCTAAAGGATATCTGACAGGATGGAGATCTAAAGGTGTATGGCAAGCTTAAGAGATATGTAGTGAAATTTTTTGTGATGTCACTTTCTTGCTGCCTGCCAGCAGTTCTCAACCTGTGGGTTGGGACCTCTGTGGGGGTCGAATGGTTCCCTGAAAGCACAAGCAACAAGCGCTGATGCCCACAAGTGGGATGGGAAATTAGGAGGGAGATGGAAATATTCTCCCTCCTAACTCCCCACCCCAGATATCACCTGGTGGGAAAATAGAAGGAAGGGGACAGAGCGCTTTTCCAACCATGCCAGAAGCGACGTAGTGGAGTGTCCCTTCCAGTATTTGGAATGAGGATGTTGACACTGTGTGAAGGCACTTATCTGTTCCAGATACTGGAAGAGGCACTATTTGGGTTGCAGCATTAGAATTGAGAACCCATGCCCAAAGGGCTTGCTGGGGGATAACATGTACCTGTGGACATTATCAGAGGAGCAGCACTGACACTAGGAACTTTTTCCACCTACAGATACAGCTTAGAAATCATGGCAATCAAGGATTTTTATATTAGTGTATGGCAGACCCCCCCCTCGGATTGTGTTATGGACACTTGTACCGTGATGCGTTTCTGTTATCACGCTGACTACGTTAGGGCCAGGAGTTTGCTTGCTAGTGTTAGTAGCACATCGGCGTAACATGGCATCATGATATAAATACATTACATATATTTTAGAAAAACGTAAGAGTTCTCTAACCATGCTTAGATGTGGTTGCCAACATCCCGAATACTTATATTTAAACAAAACAGAGGTTGCAACCGGTAACCATATAGTGACTTTAACGGCAACAGAGTATCAAAACACTTTATGGCATCAGTAGCAGTTAAAATTAAAATTGATGTGCATTTTATTACAGAAAGTTTACTATGTGGTAACGAGTATGCATATAGAAAACATGCCATATCACAATTGTTTTGTCGCCTTGTGCTCGTCTCCACGTGTTTCGCAACTGTAAAGCTGGGCATACATGGGAAGATTCCTGTGCAATCGGCTGGCAATCAAAGCGTGGTGATGTCAGTAACTGTCGAACGAACAGTAATCAACGTGCACCACATGGGCACATCAATTCCTGTTCGATAGGGACCCAGTCTACCATGGTCCCCCGCATCTTTGCTTCTCCCCAGCCAGAGAAGCAGAGAGTCAGCCAGCCTGCACCCCCCCCCCCTCCCACAGAGACGTGCTGGCCCCACCCCCTTTACACTCCCACAGCAGCTAGCTGATCACAGCCACCATGCAGCCCGTCCATTACATTGGATGGAGACTCGTGTCCCCATTCAAAGTAATGGATTTCGACCAAGGTTTTCCAAAATGTTGGAAGACCGTTTGGTCTAGCTCCTTCGAGTAGAATCCTGCTCAAACAAACCGTAGATGGCTAAAATCTTGCAACAGATAAAAGCAACATTGGGTGCCTAATCTGTTTCTTCATCGAGCCGCGTATGCCTGGTATAAAGGCATCCCTACACATAGTGAGCCGCTGTGTGCACAACCGATGTGCATGCACGCTCGTGGCATAATCGACCACGGATCACGGTGCCCACACGGGGTGATTCTTTGTTGTCGTTAAAGAATCTTCTCCAGCACAAAAATGTTGGCTGGTGATATGCTGATCCCCTGGCTTCAATACTGTGTGAGCTGCTGACCTGGCACGATAAGCTCATGTGGAGTCCTGTCCTGCATGGCAGCACGTGCAGGAGACATGGCCATGTATACAGGACCACACAGCCGGGGTAAGCACTAGTCCACATGTGGCGACACAGGACTATATTTATATCAGCCTATCTCACATGCCAGCTAGCGCCAAACTCCTCAGCAACAGAGAACTACAACCCCCAGCATGCCATGCTTCGCTGTGTTATATAGTACCCCACACACACCCGGTACCTCACCTCTCCTCACTCAGCGAGTTTCCCCAGCACCGACCATGTGTTTCTCTCCCACAATCCCTTGCGCTGCTCTCACCTTTCACCCTGCTACGGCGGCTCGCCGAGACCAGACTTCCTCATGTGGCGTTTGTCCTGTCTGCTGGGTGTCCTTGTGTGTGGTGAGGGGTGTGCAGGGTGAAGGAGACCGGGCTATGTCCTCATATAGACCGAGAACTGCCCCGTGTATAGGAATATAGAAGGGCTCGTGTTCTCCTGAACAGGGGTCTATTCTCTCTACATGAAAAGCTTAGATATACTTTAGCTCTATAAAGGACAAAGTTCTTATCTATCCATACATTGTGTATGTGTGTGTATACGTCCTGTATATGTACACATGTGTCTATCCTCCATAGAATGTATGACTGAACACTACATACATGTGTAACTGTATATATTGAGCACTTAGGAGTAACTTTATTTTTTGTACGTTAACTATTATATTACCATTACATCACAGTAATAATCTATATAAATATATACGTGTGTAATGTGTGTAGAAGGACACCACCTCATTGTGAGTTGAGGTCTCCAGCGTTGCCACTCATTCATCATGGCGACGGGCACCCTAGCCCGGGTCACTCTCTGTAGACGATGCTCCTTTCTGCTTTTCAATGGTGCCCAGAGGGGTATTGGTGGCAGCACATGGCGTGGCTTTAATCCCAAGTTACCACAAAGTCACTATATGACCCTGAGAGCGATGGCCACCTCGAGGACAGAGAGCGTCTTCAACGTGTTTGATAGGAGTATGAAAAGGAAACAGAAGAATTGGGCAGCGCTGCAAGATAACGCACAGGAGTATGATTACCTCAAGGAAGAAGTAAGTATGGATACTGTCATTTATCTATGGTGTGTTATATATACAGGGAGAAGCTGCATCTCACAGAAGGGTCATTGATTAAGACCCCAATAGTGAAAAGCTACAACACTGATTTTCGGTATGCGCATGGTCTGAAAGGATAGGTACTTATCATTTCTCCCATCTTTTTCCCATCTCACCAATACTAGCTTACTTGAAGTCCATGGCTACAGTGCCCGTTGCCCATTATATTCAGTGGGCCTGTACACACAGGTACCTGTGGAGCCTTGGCCTAAAGCTGGCCATACGCGATTCGATTTTTCATTCGACCCGCGAAAGATAGATTGTCGTGCTTGTTTGTAGCAATCGTTTGTTCGCAAATTGAATGCTGCCGACCTTTCCAAAACAATTTCAGCCGAACAGGGATCCAACATGTTGGTGAATCCCTGTTCAATCACCATTACTTTGGAAGGGGACCCTGAATCTCCATCCAAAGCATGGACTAGGGATTGAGCACACAAAGTGGTGCATGTTGATTCAGCGAATGTTCACTCATCTATTTTTGCATTACCGCCAAGATCTGAGGTTGCCAGGTTCATTTGCACTCCAGCTCTGGTTCCCAACATCCCTGCCTGTGCCTTTACAGTACATCCCCATAGACTTGGAGTCTGTAATGTAAACAAGCGATAGGGGCACACGCTGAAATACAAGTCTATGGGGATTTTTCTGCAAGAGACGGGACACATAAACTTTACCAGAGGACCCTCCATCCCGCTAGATATACATCTATGAAGGGTGAGAGTTGGATAGGGTAGGGCTGTAGCTTGGGGGGGGGGATAAGTGCCCTTATTCTTTAAAACTGAAATTTGAAGTAACCACAATGCTTTCCTATATAAAGGCTCTCTGGATGAAATGCTTGTTTTGGTGCAGGGGTACATTAAAATCTCCTATACCCCCTAGTAGCTGCTTCTTGCTTCCAGGTCCTTGGCAGGTATATGGCATCCTTTCTTAAAATAAAGGAGCGTTGGTTCAGCTTGGTAAAGGATGATGATGTGAAAGTAAACATGGAGCAGGGGATTAGTTGAACAGAGGGTAATATTCCTGGTACAGAGAGGAGCAAAGTAAAGGTGGCAATACACGCATTAATTCACATGCTATCGATGAATGATTGATTGCAACAAAGTGAAGCAAAAATTTACGAACTTTGGTTTGACGAATATTTGACGAATATGCATCACTTTGGGTGTTCAATCCCTGGCCGATACTTTGGATGGGATTTCAAGGGTCACCATCCAAAGTAATGGCGATAGAACAGGGATTTACCAACATGATGGATGCTTGTTCGATTGCCGATCTTGGAGCAGGATCGATTGCTCCAGGTAAGCAGCATTCGTTTCCTGAACTATTGCAAACATGCACGGTGAAATCTGTATGGGTACCTTAAGTTCACATTCTTTTATGTTCCCATAGAGAAAAATTAATAAGCATCCTTGGAATTTTCTCCAAAAGTTCAATTTGCATTCTTTGGTTCCTTCTCCACCATCATCATGCAAACTTAATTTGAATACCTTGATGGGTCAGTGTCCATTCAGAAGAGTGAGTATACCCAGGTAGGTTGGAGATTGCGAGGTATGGTTCTGATGCTAAGCCTCCATAATTCTAGGAGCTAAAATACATATATAAGAGGAGTTCTCCAGGTACAGTCAGATGTTAGATGAGGTTGGGTGTCTTCCAGTCTGAAATGAGCACAGCATTAGCTGACTCTCTTCTGCGCAGTATCAATTCAGGAGCCAATTAAACAAGATTAAAGGTAAGACTGGAGCTGTAAAATATTTAATATAATAGCTACTCTGAGACACACTACAGTTCTTTTGTACAGTCTAAAGCCCAGGTGCCTAACCTGCGGCCCTTTGGGCATTCTTTGGTTCCCCCCCCCCCCCGAAACCTAACTGTTAATGCACAAGACATGTGGAACCACCTGTCTGCCGATCCCCCGCTGACAGGTCCTCCTCCAGGATCTTAGAGTGGGCAGAGGAGGAGAGGCTATAAACCTACATGATGGGCATAGGCAAAAGCCAATCGGAGCAAGTCCCTCTCCTCTTGTCCTGTAGTGTTGGCGGGGGATCAGCAGACTGGTGAGTGCCTATGCTCCCACTATTCCACCAATGAACGGTGATTGTATAATATATATATATATACACATAACCTTTGAAAATGTATATGACACAAAATGTGCATTACCACACTGCAGTGCTAAATGATTGAAGTATAATTAAAAACACATTTTGTTTTTAAAAAATCTAAATAATGTCTTCTAGCTCTGCATGCTGTCATCTTTTCATTATAAATACTTATACAAGTCCGTATAGGTTAAAAATTATGTGCGGCCCTTTAGTGATGCTGAGGGACACACTTGTGGCCCTCTATATCAGCTTAGTTGGCCTCCACTGGTTTAAAGGTAGCCATACATGGCTCAATTTTGCGTTCGATCACTGAAAGATCATTCGCCGCGCACGTTCATGGCGAACATTCTGGAATCGCAGCCCCAATTAATAAAGAAAGCTTTATTACTGTGACTACAGAATACACCATGTTACTTTGATTTTAGTTTTCCCTGTCTTTTAATGTTTCATTTCTTTTCTCCTTATAGGTAGGAGCTCGAATTGCTGACCGAGTATTTGATGTATCAAGGTAAGATTTAACATGAGTACCTTATTGAGTCCATTATTAACCTCCCTAGCGGTTGAGACGAACCCTGTTCGTTCGCTGAACAGGGTCCTCTCAACCGCAGGGGAAGCCGGCGGCGGGGAGACCTTATGCCTCCCCGGAAAGCTGCAGCATTTCCGGGTTTGCGGCACCGCTCCGATCGGGGGGGGGGGGGGGGGGGGGGGGGGCGGCGCCATAGACCTCCATGTTAATGGAGGAGCGCCGGCTTTCCCTCTCACGCAGCTGGTGTCAGTAATGTACAACGGCGCAATACGGGCAGTGCACTCAGGAGGTTAAATAGAGTGTCTTCAGGTAGGCATTACGTCTGCTATAACCATATTTTATTCATTGTATGCAGTATATGGACAGAAGTATTGATACACCTTCCAATATACCCAGAGGAGCTTGTGATATCCCATTCTAAATCAATAGATCCTCTGTTCACGTAATGCTTTCTTCAAGATATTTGAGCTTGTCTGATAAGAAGACCTGATTCCCAGTCCCTGTTCTAGTTCAACTCTCATGGTATTTTAACACGTTTAACAGTATCTGCCTAATGCCACTTATAGCCGTTAATGGAAACCAATGTGACAGTTGTAGAAGCACAAATAGGGACCTTAATAAGGAACCTCATTGAAGGATCCCCAGGGATTATTGATTGAAAGTTGCAAACTCAAAAATATAGAATAAAAACTTGCATACATGTGCGAAAACTTTTTTTTTTTTTTAAACTGATTCTATTGGAAAATATTGCAATGGGTTATGATCAGAGATGTAAGCAGTTCTCAGTTAGAAACAATCTGCTTCTTTTTCTATTATTACTACTACTACTTTCTACTATACTGACATTTTATAGGAAACCTACTATGAGCAATATGGGCTCATCACTACGTACCACTGTCTGACAGTGTGACTTGTGTGCTATTCTTTCTGGATTTTTGGCTTCCATATCCTTTGAGCCATTAAACTGAAGCAAAGGTGCAGCTATTTAGGAATAATTCTTGTTTTAGGTAAATGACTTCAATAAAGTATTTGTAGAGGAGTGGTGCAGGCCTGACTGCTTGGCGCCTGTCTGGGCGGGGACCCTAGGGAGTACGTCACCTAGGTCACTAGGTGCTGGTTGTGTCTCTTACCATTTGGCACGCTTTTCTCCTCTTCCTCTTTAGCCATCTTAGGCCTGCTATGGGAAATAACACTGGCGCGACTTACTGTGGGGAGACAGGCATCCTGGTCCAGACAGTCAGCGGGCTCTGCTTCACACAGTTCTGTTGGTGAGAAGTATAATCACGACACAGTTCTTTCATGTAATAATGAAGAATGTCCACACACTAGTTGCTGTTAAACTGGGGCCACTTTACTGAAGGGAGGATATCTTCCACATGCAGCACTTCCTCTGGTCCCAGAGAAAGGGTCAGTTCTTTGGGGAAAGTTCAGTTGCAAACAAAGATAGTGGGTGTAGCAGTACAATTCCTCAGGAGGTGTCCTCCTATCCATCAAGGACTGTGAGTTTCCCAGGGTAATACTATGAATCAAGGGTGACCGTCCATAACTACTCCAGCCCTATAGGGTAATGAGCTTCTCACATTGCTGCCGGAGGATCCTGCATACACCAGGCCTCAGGCCTGTCCCATGGGGTTCTGGCAGGAGGGCTATGCTGAAGCTGGCAGGCTGTACCCCTCTCCAGGCAAGACTACTTAGGCCCCTCCTGTAATTAAGACTATATCCCCTTGGGGATGGAGACACCTCCTCTGGGCTAGCAAGCTAGGAAAACACAGAGATGCATTTAACCATTTCATGGATATTTCTGTTACACTACAGTAAGAAAGTCAGCACATAAGCATTTTTTTAAAAGGTCAGCAATGGTAGCCTCCTCTTGCCCAGGTATTCTTCTATCAAGGCTCCAGCTTTTTTTAAAAAAAGATGGGGTTTAGAGTTTTGAAATGACAATTGTAATGTTTATGAGGTTGATTTACATTAAAAAGTGCTTTTTTTATTTTAATACACAAAACCTGAAATAAAGATATGCTTCTTAAACTCCCCGGTGATAATCCTGAGTACTTGGGATAGATTTTAATTACCAAAAGCAGTAACCCCGAGCCACACTCAGGATTGCTTACCTGTTCGAAGCTAGCCAGCCACGTCCTCCATTGTTGTCTATCCGGTGTCTTCATCCTGGATGAATGTGGCGTTGGTGGCTGCCCACAGCATACGCTGTATTGCCAGACTGACATAGGCTTCCCAAGTCCTCACATTCTGCCATTATTGACAATCCCAGAGATGTGCGGGGGAGAGCTAGAATGGGCAGGAAGTTTGAACAGATTACATTGTTGTCTGTTCCAATTTATGTGCAACTTTAAACGGAAATTTAAAAAAATAATTGTACCACCAGGAAGGTTGTATAAAACGTAATTTACAGTTTTTTTTGTCTTGCAGAACTTTCCATTTTGCTTTGGATCTTGGCAGCGGAAGAGGATACATATCACACAATTTAACTAAGGTACACGTCTTTTCGTTTCTGGAGAACTTTGCAGTAGCTGTACAAAATGTTACAAATGTTATAGATTGATTTACAATGATTAAGCCCCCCCATACACCTTTAGATCACTTAGTACAATTTCCATTAGATCTACCAACAACTATGTAGTGCCGGGTCCTCCCTGATAGAAT
>CM070035.1:144089731-144105097 GCA_036250615.1 Ptychadena robeensis | reverse complement strand
TGTTTCTGCGACACATTTCTTTGTGGTCGCAGTCGTTTATGTGTTTTATATATATTTTTCAGTCCTTTTTTAAACGTCCTGCAAATAGCTGCCCCCTGATCTGTGTAGGAGCCTTTTTCAGCCCCAAGTGGTATATGTAAGGTATCCACAATCACCTCAAGGTAGCAGGGTACCAGCAGGTCTACCGAAAGTACATCCTGCCACTCACTGCTTTTTAGGGTGAGTACTAGAAAATTTTCTCTAACCATTTGTCTATTGGTAAACGGGACCCCAGGATAGTTTTTTGTTCCCTCTAAGGAGAGTAACACCGGTGAAATATATGTTTTTATGTATTTTTATGTATATTTAAATTGGTTGGAATACAATGGATATGATGTGGTGCTGAGGATTGAAACAGACCACTATCAGACCATATATGGTGACTTAGACAGATTGATAGTATGATTAACGTGGATTGTCTAATGGATGTGGTTCTACCCACAGAAAAGTCCTGACAGTAAAATCTCCTGAAGAAGCCCCAGGAGAAGGGGAGAAACGCGTCGAGATGCTCAGGACTCATGAAACTTATGGACCCAATTGACTAACTAGGACTTGAACCGGTCTGTTGGGTGTGAACAGTGGGATAATCTGGTGGTCTAAACTATTATATGTATATTTTGATATTGTATGACACCATTGTTCTTAAACTTTATTGTATGATGAATAAAAACGTTATTTTGAGACATCGGATAATCAGAGATTTATGAAGTGCCTTAAAAGCCCCACCCTCGTCGGTGCCTCTTTCTCTCTTCCCTATGCCTATATGTTTTTTCAGTGAATATATAGGGGTGTTGGCACATATAGTGATGTATACCTTCTACTATATTTAGGGAGTTACATTTTTCTGTTTTTTTGTAATGTTTGTTTCCATTATACGACGCAGCACATAGACAAACCTGCTCAGCGGAGGATCTGTGTTCACTGCGCCGAGCCACTCCGTCGATGTAAGGCTTTACGTAGTTGAGTACATTGAGCCTCTGCATCGGTGGTTGTGTAAACAGAGGGTCCGCCGGCAGGCAATGTCAGTGACGTCACTTCCGGTACGTGGAACGCATAGTTCCTGGTTACGATAGTGGATGTGACTTCACTTCTGGGTTAACAAGCCGGCTTCTCACTAGAAGAACGGCTTCATGTCCGGTCTTCAGTGAAAGGATTCATGGTACTTTTTTAAGTACTAGCGAACACAAAACACACATCGTGACACCTAGTGCAAAAAAGTGCATGCAAAAAAAGTGACCACACAAAAACACACAGATGTTTTTCGATGACCCACCCCGAAATGGGCTATGGACTCAGTAACCTGGCAGGGGTGGCCAGTGGCTACCGGGCCCTCGAATGTCCTGTTTCCTAGGTGACCATGACTGGAGTCCAATTGTCCAAGTACTAGGGACCTTGTAAGAACCTCCAAAGAAGACTCCCTCAATGGGTCCCATGTCTTGGAGAGGCTGCCGGAGCCATAAGCAGTCCCTCTCCACCACTTTCCAGAGTTAAAATCCCTGGGGGCAAAAACACCAGTACTCGTTAACAAAAAAACACGCACTGCCCTTTTGGCTTGGCCAGAGGAAGTTAAACAAAGCTTTTTCTTGAGGCACTGGACTTTTGACTTGGTTGAAGGAATATAGAGGGGTACTGCATGGCCTAGCTCTGAACACTTTGCTAGAACATGATGTATATTTACTTTATATGTGAATGGCTGTGCCTCTGACTCATGTGGTCACCCTATGGTTGAAAAAGAGCATCTGCTCGAAACGCATCCCATTGTTCCTATTGAGCCCCCCCAGTATCTGTAAGCAGGAAGTGATCTCATCCCCAACCAGGAAGTGAGGTCCTCCTGGAAAACACATGGCCCTAAGGGATCCACCCTTGTAAACCTCTCTCAATGTGAGTATCTTGTCTGTTGTTTTGTTTCAATTTGTTTTATCTTATCCTATTCCACATTATTTAGCCATTTGTTGTACTAGGTTGTGCGCCTCTGTCCTTGTTCTTATTTGAAGTAAAGGATTTGACTTCTACTCAGGTACACGTGGTATAAACCAGTGCAACAGCTTCCTCCTTTCCATCCCTCATTAGTATACAAGCCTTAGCTCACACCCTCTGGGTTAAGCCCCCCATACACCTTTAGATCACTCCATACAATCTCCATTAGATCTACCAACAACTATGTAGTATAGTGGCCTCCCTGATATACTACATAGTGATTGATTAGAAAGGTCCTCATACTTCATGGTTTTGGTAAAACAAAATTTGATTGTACAGAAATTGTATGGTAAGATTGTTAGGTGTATGAGGGGCTGGCCATAGATGTCTTGGTTTTCCTGCGATTGATCGTTTGGTCTGAGATCGATCATTTGGCCTGTGATCGCGGAATAAATTCCAATTAGGAGATCGATCACACAGTGCACCTATATTGCGTTATGGATTAATTCTCGATCCCTCACCGCGGTCGTTCATTAGGACAGTGACCTTTCAACCATTCTCCATATTTCTCATCGGAAATTATAAACTGTTGGTTGGACGCGAACATGTCGATTGATAGGAATGATCGCATGTCTCCATTAACGTTCCGCAATTCCCGAGCAATCTACTACATTTTACAGACAGGTCCAACACTTAAGCTCTTTGATCGATCGCACACTTTGTGCATGCATCAATTTCTGCCCGTTTGATAGTGGCATACAATCGCCATGAAAAAGAATTGCATGAAAAATGGAGACGTCTATGGCCAGCTTTAACGATAAAATGGCGGGGTGGAGGTCCAATCATGGTGGCTCTATTCTGTACACCCCACACAGTTATTCAATTCTGTGGAACATTAGATCTCACTCTTGGTTCTCCGCTGATATCAGTGAAGATGATGTACGCCAAGATCCGTCCATGTGAGATTTGTGTGTCGCAGTGGTGACCTTGGGGCTTCAAATGAATATTAATGAGCCAAATAATGAATAATGTTATTTACACAAATGTTATTATATACATTTTGTTTCAAATTTAATTCTTTATAATGTCTTTGTACATTTAGCCTCCAGTAAATTGCTGTCAGTTATAATTCGTCCCTGAGAATGTCCTTGGTTTGTTGAACAGAAAAATTCAGCGTATGAGCTGAGGATTTGTTGTATATTGGAGTGGCATGTTCTTAAGGCCACCACACACGCACCGAGCAACGGCCGGTCGGTGGCAAATTCGGTTGCCAAATGGGAGTGTCCACACCCAAAGCTCAGTCGGCCACAGAACGGACATGTCCGATAATTTCTGGCCGATGCCGTTAGTTCCAATGGAGACCCGTGTCCCCATTGAAACTAATGGTCGGCACACAAAGGCTTCCGCCGATGCTGTGAGCGACGGAGTGCAGCGTGATGACGTCATTACGCTGCACTCCATCGCTGATCTGTCGGCCCCCACTCAGTATGTTGTGGGGGCCTTTAATGTTAGTGATATCTTAGGAGTTGTGTTCACTTTTTGAGCTGAGCCAGATATTTTCGAGAGAGAGCGAGAGAGAAGATGAGGTGGAGGTTAATCACTGAGTCCATAAGGGGGTGATGCACTCCCAGAGGGGGTGCCTGCCCAGGGCACAGATCTCCCTAGGAACACCCCTGGTAGTGATGGCTAAACTGTTTGTCGAAAGCATCGGGTGTTCGCAGTTTAACAACTGGGTGGGCACTTCCGATATTGGATCCACCTCCCATACATTAACACAGAGGCAAAGTTTGACATTTACATAAAGAAGACCACGAGAACTACAGGTATTTGGTAATGTATGCGAATGTCTGTGGCCGGGTAGGCTTGTATGTTATCAGAGGCATTTTCCACATAGCAGGATAAATGGCACTGATTGTGAACATTGAGCTCTAGCCTACTACCTTAAGGTAGCCATACACGGGTGAACTTTTGCACGATTGTCTAGAGTCTATAGTCTAAAGCCCCCCTACACCTTTAGATCACACTATACAAATTCCTTTAGCTCTACCAACCTCATATTACATGGTTTTGGCAGAACAAAAGTTGATTGTACAGAAATTGTATGGTATGTAAAGTGTATGGGGGCTTAACATCGATCGATTGTAACACCTTTACGGGTCGATTTGTCACTGATCGATTCCCGATCTGATCATTCCCCGGGATCGTGGAATCGGCAATTGATGGGATCTGGAATTGATGGAACACCACTATGGAAATCTGATTAGTAGTCGATCTCCAAAATGGGCAATTTCACAAAATCCATTGATCAGAAAGGCTTCTGCGTAGGGAGCTATGGATACACCAATGTACTTCGATTGCTAAGCGATCAACCAAAAAAAAAAAAAACAAGATGTCGGTTCAATGTCTGATCCAATTTTAAGTTGATTCCAGGTGGGCAGAACTCGACTGATTGCCGATTGATCGCCGTATACGTGCGCAGTGATCGATCGGTCAAAAATCGAGTGAAAAATCGACCTGTGTATGGGAGCCTTTAGATTTCTCTGTCAGATTTCCTTTAGATCTCCTTTTGTTTTACCAAAACCATGTAATATGAGGGACTTTCTAAACCATCAAGTCTATCTGTCACAGAGGACCCGGCACTACATAGTTGTTGGTAGATCTAAAGGATATCTGACAGAGAGACCTTAAAGGTATATGGCCAGCTAAACCGATCTATTCCTTTACTGAGATTGGTGCACATGCTCCATAGTACCATCAGATACAAATTGATTGAAATACCTAGAACACCTGCCAGATACTTGAAGAATCAACTGAAATGTACTGCCCACACTAATCACAAACTCATTATTTTGTTCATGTTGGTGGTAGGGAGAAGACTAAGATAAATTTCTTTGCTGAGTTCGTGTTTGTAAAGCCGGTCATAGACGTGCCAATTCCCGGCAGTAGTTGAAGGCGTTCGGCCGGTGTTCGCTCACGCCAAACGCACTCGGTCGGTCGGTCACCCGCAACTACAGGGGAGCCCACCTTGCAGTTTCAACCCAAAAAGACGTCAGGTCGGATCTTACGTTGATCCGTCCTGCCGGTACTCTTTGTGGCTGATCCTGTTGTAGTCAGTTACTGTGGATGGGGAGTCTCCTACCCCTCCAAGTTTATTGGCTACAATCTGGTGGGAATCCCTGTGTTAGTGGAGCACACAGTATTCCCGTCAGTTCTGTAGCAGACTCCTCACAGAGTGGTGACATAACTACACTGTAATGAGTCTGCGACAAGCCGGCTATGGATCGAGGTGTCTAAAGCCTGCCATAGACACCTCGATCTATGGCAGACCTTTAGCAGACTGATTACAGCATGGTGACGTCACCACGCTGTGAGCAGTCTGCCAAATGTCGGACAGGAATCCTGTGTGTTCCACTGACACACGGGACTCCTGTCCGACTCTAGCCAATTAACTCGGAGGGGAGGAGACTCCCCCTCCAAGTTAACAGCCTGCAGCTGTTCTGCCTGTCAGTCGGGCAGAAAAAGAACCGGCATGTCGGATCCGTGTGCGATCCGACCTGCCGGCTTTTTTTCCAACATAACTCAAGGTGGGCTCCCACATAGTTGCGGCAGACCAACCTTGATGTGCTCGGCGGGAGCAAGCACGCAGGTTGGTCTGCTACAACTATGGCCGGGAGTCTGCCCGTCTATGGGGGGCTTTAGCTGTATAAATCATTGTTTATATGGTTGACTTATGGCCTGAGATCTCGATCATCAGCTCTGATACATTGAAATAGAAGCAGGAAAGAAAGTGGATTTGAGAAAATGAAGAATTCTATTAAACAGAGAGCCAAGTCACACAGGGATAAATTAATAGTGTTGGAAACCTATAAGCAGAAAACTACTCTCTGATCACTAAATACTCAGTTAGTAAACATCAGCCTATAAAAGAATTTTAACTATCAACAGTTTTCCAATACTTCTCAAGGCTTTCCACTCCGGATTATAAAATGGCACTCGCTGTTGGATAGAGTCAAACTTACCTTTTGTGTTGTATAGAAAATGAATATCAATGAACGTGTTGCCGTGAGTCAAATGCGGAAATTGTGAAGCAGAAGAGACCAGTGCTTTTGTGTATTATGTACTGCTGCTTTCTTCTTTTTTGTTGCTTCTTTTATGTCAAAAAAATAATATAAGGCTAAAGAGTTTCTATTACACATAAAAGTAGATTCAGGATCCTTGACGGAAACTTCCATAATCAAAATCTATTTCATTGCAACATAATCAAAATAATTGAAAAGAATCAATTACCGCTTTATAAGTTGCACTTATTTTTTATCCCTGCACCTTTTAGTTCAAAGGCACAGCCACTCGCATATATTGCTATATAATGTATATGTATGTATAAGCAGTATATATTGGCTTACTCAGATATGAACTGTTGCCTGAAGTTTATTCAAAAGGGTAAAATACTTAAAGCGGACCTACCACCAGAAATCTATGTTTTCATGAATGGCACTAGAAGTGCCAATAATAGGGAGGAATACAGTTAAAAAAAAAAACAAAAAAAAAAAAAACCTACCTGTAATGAGCAATTTAAGCATATAATCTGGCAGCTCTCCTCACTTCCTGGTTCATTGTCGGCAGAAATCGGCAGCACGTCACAGGGAGCTTTAATTTCTCAGTGATCTGCTTTGAAAATTCCCATAGAAGATCACTGAACGCCCCCAGTGGCCACCCGCGATATTGCACCCATGTGTTTCATGTGTTGGCTTCCACGAACCAGGAAGAGAGGGCAGCTGAGTGGTAATCTTGTTAAATTGCTCATTACAGGAAAGTTTTTGAGGTTTTTTTACTGCATTCCTCCCTATTATTGGCACTTCTAGTACCATTCATAAAAACATAGATTTCTGGTGGTAGGTCCACTATAAGTTTGCAATAACAGAGCCTGGAAACTAGCATTGTTTACATATTTGTGATCAGCAATCCACTTATTCAGTCTGATGCTCATTGTGGATTAGTTGTGTCTGCCTCCGTCTGAGGAGGGAGCTACAAGCTGTTGCCTCATTCTCAGTGATCTGCAGATGAAGAAAGCATCATGCCTGAGTCTAATCCCTTTATCAGATACCCCTTTCTCAGGGGTGTAACACACGCATCTCTGTATACAGCTATAAATATATAGGAATGCATCTTATCGACCGCAAAATATGGTAACCCTCATTTGATTAACCTCCCTAGCGCACTGCTGAGGTCCAGATTTCTGTACCAAAAGCGCACCATAGACTTCAATGGTAAATTTTTCTTTGTTTTAGGCCTGTAACTTCCCAAAATATGTCTGTACAAGGGTCTAATAGACATCTTGAATATAATAATGTTTGAAACACACAATGTATGTAAAAAATCTATGTAAAATAAAAAATAAACATTTTAATAAAATTAATGAAAAAACATAAAAATCAGGGCACAAAGCTATGCTGCAATATACTAAACATCGCCCACATAAAGTCTCTAGTGCCCCAGGTGTGCCCATTTGCAGTTAACCCTCTGTTTCATCACACCAGGGAATAGAGGGTTACTGCAAATGGGCACATCTGGGGCACCAGTGACTTTATTTGGGCGAGATTTAGTACATAGGTGCACATTAAAAGCAGTTTTCTTCATAGAAAACTGCTTTCATGCAATGTACTTTTCAAATACATCACGTCACTTGGAGGGGGGGGGAGAAGAGCCGGAGGAGCTGCCAGCCTGCCTGTGACATCAGGGACAGCGCAGAACTGTGAGTATGCGCTCCCGGAGCCCCGATGTGTGCTGGACGGCAGCCTCTTGTCCAGTGCTATACTAGCAGTAGCAGCGCTGGACGAGATGCTGCCGTCCTGACCGCTGGGGCAGTTAATATACTTTATTTGGATATGTTAGTGATATGTAACAAAGATTAAGATACTCCCAATGACAATGCCTCTTCTATATAAATATGGATGGTGCCATCTTTTTTTCAGCATTTTCCAGGGTCAGCAACATCCCCCTGGACTTGTAACATATGCACCACCCCTCTGTGAGATGAGTGCAGAAACATGTCCCGGGGTAAACCAAGGGTGAGGGTCTTGTGTCTTCCAGTACCTTCTTCTCCATGAAGAAGGTTGCAACCAGCGGCAGAGCATCCCTCACACTCAGACCTTCAATACTCCATCACAGCTGCACCCCCTTGCATGTGGGGTCAACTAGGAACAGCTTTAACCATCGCCTTGCAGCCAGGCCTGAAACGCATTTGCCCATTACCACCTCCATCTTCCTTTGAGGTGGACCCCATCACAGGGTCTTGCAAACTCCCATTAAAGTCAATATGCTCACTACCAGATTGGTGTAGAATTGGTATTTATTGATGTTCTTCAGGTACAGCTCATCAGTTCTGTGGCAGCCATGTGGAAGATGCTATTGCCTCTCAACAGTCTTTGGCCTAGCCCTCACTCCTTGCAGTGACAGCTCCCCAGGGCTAGGGCACCCTTGCCCCTAAATGGGGGACAAGGGTGGTGTCTGTAATCGCATCTCCACTAAGTTAGGAGTCTCTGGTTCCACAGGCATGCAATGCCCGCTTCCCACAAGAACCAACAGGGAACCTCTCTGCACTCCCCTCTAAACGAAAACCTAGCTCACCCAATAACTGGAACTATTACAACTGGACACTCCCACATGGCTTGGGCACAGTCACATCATCACTTTATTTAACCTTCTTAGTGTTCATGACGAGCCCATCTCGTCCAGAGTTTGTGTGAAGAACAAACTCTGGATGAGTTGGGCTGCCATGAAAGCCGCATATCCCCGGAAAGCTTTTTTCCGGGGTTGTGTGGCTTCAATGATAATGTCACGGTGATGCGGAAGGGGGCGAGGGTGAGCAGTGCCATAGACCTCCATGTTAATGGAGGGGCCTCTGCTTTCCAGCCCTCACAGCCAGTGTCATGAATGACACCGTCTGGAGAGGGGAGGGAGGAAATGGCAGGCAGTGTACACTGCTGCCATTGCCTGTACCGCACTGTTAAAAATGGCCCAGTACAGGCGGTGCGCTAGGCAGGTTAAGCCATACTAAATATTATCCACATCAACCCTTTAGACACATTGCATACATGACAAATGCCACTCTACTACAATTTCGGTTTTAGAAACAGCCCACAGCGTATGGCAGTCCTGTGTACAGGTCTGGCATAGATACCATTTACAATGTTAGTAACTGAGGAAGAGACGGGTGAAACACTTCTTCATGGTGCTCAAGGATTTTTCAATGATAAAAGGTGCAGATGTTATTATATATTGTATTATATAATATATTTCATTTTAATTTGTAAAGTTACAAAAAACTCTTTATTTACTGAACTTCCCACGAATTATCCATTTGGAGGAAGGTATTTCAGCTAAAAATGAATCTATTTTAAAACGATTGACTTAAAACTATTGTTTTTCGATTAAACTGAAAAATTAAACTTTTAGTGTGTTTAACTTCTGCCAACTTTCATATTATTATCTTTTGGTATCTTTAGTAAAGTCATGACAAAGCTGAGAGTCTGCACAAAGGCTGACACCTAGCAAAGCCCAAAGCTGCCAGTTATGCATAAATTCTTGAAAGTAAATTTTAAGCCACATAAATTTAACAGGCTGAACTATAAAATTTGATTGTACAGTTCATGCTGTTCTTCAACATCAATGGTAAAAGTCTCACTTTTTCTAACCCTTTTGGGCCAACAACCTCCCCATCTCCAGCTAGATGAAATATGGTAGGAGGTGGATGCTTGACCCCCTGGGCACCCAGGAAGTGGTCTGAAAGATGCAATGCAATATATAACTTAGAAGCCTGGTCTGTATTGGACAGTCTTTCGGGGATGACAAAGAAGACCAAGTAACTTTTGGCTCGGACTCCACTACGGTATAGCCACACTGCCCATTAAAAGTAATGGGGCTATTAAGTGCCTGTACACACAGGTATGTCATAGCCTGCGCACCCACCGCGTCATGCAAAACAAACACGGTTTACTGTTTTTTTTTTCTGCAGCACAAATGCGTGTCTGATGTGGGAGGGGTCCATTGACATTTACATTGACCTGAACATGGCCACATTGGGCTTGTGTTAGCCCATCAGTTTTTAACGGGCGCATAATCTCTGCATTGTAGCGATTACCTGCTGCAGGGTCACAGAAGGACGTGGTAGAGCAGAGCCCTTAGGCCAGGGCTTCACTACGATTTGCTGAAACACAGCATAGTGGCCACGTCTTCTGAATGCATCCCATTCATTTTGATTTGAAAACCGCATTCGAAGAATAACGATGTGAGGGGACATGCACAGATCGTGGGTACAACACAAATCATAGTGGAGCCCTGGCCTTTTTTTATTGCATGAGAACTCTTTTTTTATTTTTTATGAAGCCGGGAAATAGGCTTTAGGCCATGTGTCCACTGCTGCATTTTACCCGCTTGACAATGCAGAGTGCTGCATTTTTATTGTGCGATGCACAAAGTTGATCTTTTTGTTGATGTTTTCATGGGCGTCGAACAATGTTGATCTTCAATGGACGCGTCTGTGCACAGAAAAGCCACGCCTGAACTGATTTCCGCATCTTTGTAATCCTAATTATTAGGGCGCATTTCCGCGGACGTTAAAGCAATGCCCCCTGAACAGTAGGCAAATCATGGGCAATCCGCCCGCTCTGCAGACAACACCGGTTTTAATACACACAATAATACTTATTGTTTTTAATATAAAATTGAATTATTTTCCCAATATAGTAAAAGTTTAACACTCATACACGCGACATTGATTGCAGCCTACTGGTGTACTGTAGTTCTTACTCATTATGAACAGTATTTTGTGGTTTGGTTGCCAAAGGAAAATTAGAGCAATACATCCATTCCCAATGTGTGATTGAAAATGTGATATCCCATTTATCTCCTCTACGCAGACTTTCCTTTTCAGAGCCTGGTGCTCAGCAAACCATAGTATTGCCGATATTGGCTTTCGCACAGCTGACCATAAATCATTTTCACAATCTCAGCATTAAATTAGAACTCTGATGAACTGAAAAGATTTTATGGATCAAGAAACTCAAAAAGGTAAAATGTTCAAAGTTCTTTAAGAAATTCTCTGTCACCTTACCGAAGGTAGAGGAATATTTAAAAGTCCTATATTTTATTGAGTTTTTATACACAAGAGGGATCTTACGGTGCACCCTGCATGCGATATCAGAGACGCACAGCAAAAATGCATGCAGCTGTGCAATAAGTAATAATGTAGCCCTGAGCAAACTACGGCTCATGGGTCATATCCGGCCCATTTGGCTGTTTTATGTGGCCCATGCAGCAGATGGGAGAGTAAGAGACTTCTTGTTTTACCCTCTGCTCCCTCTCTAGTAGTAGCACTACCACAGGGTACATGTAAAGTTGGGAGACACTCGGTGAGGCTGTATCGCACTGTGGGCAATCGCGGCAAAGGACACAGTCTATGCCGTGATTCCCAACCCTTCCCTCTACACATGTGGTCCAGGAAAGCGATGTCCAGCCATTAACATGGAGGCCTATGGTGCTGTCCACCCCCCACCTCCTTGGCGTCACCGATGGTGCTGAAGACTCGGTGCCGGAAGTGATTGGCGGACCTGCAGCAATGCTGATCTTTGTGGGCTCGCGGAGCACAGGCAAGTATGTATAATCCCAGCTTGGCCAGAGTTTGTTTTGTAAAAAAAAAACTGCCCAAACTGGGTTGGGACATACCACCAAGGAGGTTAGACTAAATTCTAATTGTGTTATCCTTTCATGATTTCAAGAATAGGGGACATGTTATTTACTGGGACTTTCCATTTGCTTTAAAGCACCAAAACAGAACCAAGTCAAAATCCAATTACTAGTTGCTTTGACTAAAGCTGGGCATAGACGGTTAGATTTGCGGCTGACTTGTCCACCATAATTTGGGTCATAAATCGATTGGCTAAAGAATAAACATGTCTGCATTTTTTTAGTCCGATCTTACTACTATGGATGGGGACCAGCATCCCACAAAAGGGAACGACCAGTCCATCTGCCTCGGAATCGTCCGCAAAACTTCTGTGCCCAGCTTTACAGATAGACACCAGAACAATCACCAAAAATCCAGTGCAGAACCCCCAGACTTACATAGTGTGACACAGTGCCCCCCATATCGCCTGTGTCACTGGGCATTGTGCTGGATGGGAGATATGTGGGACCCCGGTATCTCAGATTCCCATTCTGAGGTGAGACCAGCAATCTCTTTATTTGCAGGGAACCTTTCATGTTACTCTGCTGGTATTTTTTAAATTCTGTTCTAGGGATGGTTTACTGGCAATCTGCAAGAGCAGGGTGGGGCAGATTCCCAATCCAGGGTCCAGTATTTCCGGAGGCTTAGGATCCCATTAGAGAACCTGATGCTCAGTATCAGGGGCTCCTGTGTGTGAAACAGGCTCTGATCTGAGAAGGACGTGTTTGCTAAGGAGGCTGTGGGCCTAATTTATGAACATTTCTGTTGCTACTGGCAACCTCTGCGAGGGTAACTTTCAGTTTGTGTGGATCAAATAAACACGGGCAGGAGCCCTAAAGAAAGTCCTGATGTGTGGATCGCCTCATTGGGAGAACCATTTGCAGCTGAACCCCCACAATAGCCACACAGTGCCTTGCTTCCCTAGAGTTGACCTATAAAATAAATGCAATTTAACATGTGGCACCCCACTAACCAGGGGAGACTGAGCTTATTCCTGGCTTACTTATACTTATACCATACTTATGTGATATACTTTTGGAGGGTATGATATATTTGTAGAGATGTAAAATTTCTGGAAATTTTGAAGCTCGAAAAAAAAACGGGTTTTTTTCTGGAAAAAAACTGAAAAAAACACTTCTTTTTCTTTTCCAGACTGAAAGTCATTCTGTTACTTTAGAAACATAAAGTATAACTATGGACAATGTTACTGGGCATAAAATGATCACAACTTGTATAATAGAAATATAGTGACTATCACAGATCACACAGAACTGACTTTTATAATGATATTTATTTGTATTGTAACAAATGGAGCAACAATCTCCTGAACTGTTTACTAGTTTCTGTGGAACAAAAAAAACTCCAGAAAACAATATTTAAAACCAGAAGTAACAATTTCTCATATTTCCTGCTGGCAGCTGGCCTGGGCATGAATGGGGATGAGGTTTAATCAGAATCATTTTGTGTGCTGTAATCATCAGTATCAGTTTCAGTCTCTGCTTCTGCATCTACTCTGCTGTGTCTCATCATCACAGTTATTATGGACGTCTGAAAAGTTATTATGGACGTCATTCATCATGCCATAATATATTTTTAAAATTTTTCCAATTTTTCGGAAAAAAACTAAAAATCTTCAGGGAAAAAAACGGAAAAAAAACTTTTTTTTTCCGAATTTTCCAGGGTTTTTTTTCGAGCTTCCCATCCCTATATATTTGTACAACTGTTACCTATAAACTAAAGTATTATGATCAGTAATGGATAAGGCAGACTGGCACCCAAGTAAGGTACCAGTTTGGGCACCCACAAATAATTGTAAATTTGGCATAGAAGATGACTACCTATTTTTATTTTGGTACATATCCATTCATTGGTTCATGGTGTGGCGCAGTCATGTCACCGCGACTTGTAGGTAAATACATTGTAATTAGTATCATCAATTTTATACAAAACAAATTAATTGAAACCATTCAGAGGGGCCATTTCAGTTAACGCGTCCGCTTTCATTTTCCAATAGATTTTAATTTTCCGATGAGATGTAGAATCAGAATAGGTTAGACAAGTGATGGTAATAAGATTGCTTTTAAGCTTGCGCCTAAATCATTGCCATCTAATCACACGGTAATCATCTAGCCGAGCCATTGAGCTTTCTTGGACAAGTTGTCTAATTTAAAATGCAATAAACTGGAATTTTATCAAGTTTGCTGAAATGCCTCCATTAATGGTCTGTCAATAAATATTAATCACAGCTGATTGTTAAGGCCGTAATCTGCAGGGAGTGAGGATTGAATGAAGCCGTTCGTTTATTTCTGGGATGTGTCTGAGCTTTCTGCATGAACAAGCTGAGCCTATTGATGAAATATGAAATATTTCATTAATGTTTTCTATTGTTTGTTTGCAGATGGTTGTCCTATTATCTTTGCATATGTTTATAAATACAATTTGTTTTAATTAATAAATAGATTACATGTTACACCAAAATCTGTGTGTCTAAAAAAGTGTCAGGATCAGGTACTGAGATCCAGACAGAGGTGGTGGTGACTTACAGGCAGGACTTACAGGCTTGCAGACTTACAGGCAGGAACAAACACAGGTGCAAAAGTCCAGGGTACTGGGGTGTTCAGGGTTCAGGGACAAGAAGCATGAAGCCAGGGAAAGCATGAAGTCCAGACAAGCAAGCAACAGCAACAATGAACAGCAAGCGTGGTGTGGATGAAGCACACCTAAATAGCCCTAAGCTAACGAGGAAGGTGTGGGCACAGAGCGGGAGCTGGCCTCTAATAAAAAGGGGGGAAAAGCTGGATGCTCAGCAATCACTTCCTTCTCTCTGCCTCCACCTCCAGCTGGGAGAGTGTAAATTGTTAAAGCCACACAGCAGAGAAAGCAGGGCGTTGCATGTTTCTGCTCTCTGGTCTGATCACTTTCTGGTCCCACCTTCTCCTAAACACTGTCTGTCGAGGAAGAAGTGGGGATAGCATTTGAATAGTTATAATAGTGGAGGCAGCTGTTTATCATTAATAGAAGATATAGTGGTGTAGTGATTTTGCACTGTGTATATATATATATATATATATATATATATATATATATATATATATATATATAGCTAGACCATAACATACTGGTTAATACTGTAAATGTGTATATATCTCAAAAGGAAGGGTCTAGAAAGTGAGCTCATGCCCAGGCACCTGCTCCATGTATCTTTTCTATTCTGCCCACTGAAGTTCTCCTCCTGCCGCTCGCCAGAGAAGTCCGTCAGCCTCCAGAAGAGTGTTCCCAGCCAAGGCCTGGGTGAGAGGACATCTCCACTTATAAATGTTACCACTATGACTGCCTTTCTGTGCCCTGGGTTTGAGCCACAGCCTTATCTATCCTTACCCACCAGCAGCTGATAGTGATCTATGTTACCAACGAAAACTAAGTACTCCTTCTAGTAAAAAGTTAACTCCCTACCAGCTGTGTGGACATTCGCTTTATTGCTCAAACAGCCGTTTGTATGATAGACCAAACCCAAAAAGGACTAGGTTGCTCCGGTAGTTAACCCAGGCAACGCTACAGTTGTATGCTCTAATGTATTGTACAGGGCTGCATAATATGCTGGCGCTATATAAATAAATGATAATAATAATATCCTCTTCAGCCTCTCCTACTCATCTCTCATTCCTAATATCACAACCATACCAGTC
>CM070035.1:144064980-144075639 GCA_036250615.1 Ptychadena robeensis | reverse complement strand
AATTGATCGAATTACATTGATTGTACAGTCAATTGAACCATGTGTGGCTAGCTTTATTCTGAGATCATTTAACTCTTCACCCCAAGCAGAAACCTTGTTGGAACCATAAAAAATAGACAAGATATGTGTTTGACATTAAATTTAATTCAAGTAAGCAGCCGGAGTAAGGAAATGTTTACTGTAATTGGAATATGTCCAATAGTAACAAAATACAGTCTTAAGATAAGAAGCCTTTATTTAACATTGCTGTTGTAAAATGTGTCAGCTTAAAATAATACCAGGGAAATCTGGAAGCTAAAGTGCAGGATTTCTCCTAAATTGATAATGAGCTAAAGGGGATTATTCATTGTTGTTCACTCAGTGTGTCAGAATATGCTTATGATGTGACTTTTTGAATTTCGTTAAAGGCAATGGCTATGACTGGCTGAGTACAGCAGACACTCCAAATGTCAAAGAAAGAATCCAATGTTAGCAAATATATCTAATCTGCTTGTAATGTATGAAAAAACGTGACTTATCTCTGCTCCTGACACCAACTTTGCAATGTTAATCAGATGTAATATCAGTGAATTCTAAGTTGGACCTCATACTGAAAATAATCCTGCACCATGCTATGACTGCCTTCTAGAAATATATTTTGTATATTATTAGTTTTGTATATTTATCCCTGAGAATAATATAAAACTGCACCCTGTACTAGTTGGAAAGCTTTTGATCTCCAATTAGGATGTAGTTTAATCTTTGGTAATCCCAGCACTATTACTAACAAAGTGTTAGGACCCTGGTGGCACTGTGATTGCCCATCCATGGGTTGGTCCCACAGTCACCAGCAGATGGCTCCCTGCAAGCGTTGGCTGGGTGGAGTTCACACCTTCCTCGTTCGCTTAGCGCTATTTAGGTGTGCTTCATCCAGACCACGCTGGCTGTTCATTGTTGCTGTTTGCTTGTCTGGACTTAATGCTTTCCCTGGCTTCATGCTTATTGTCCCTGAACCCTAAACCCGAACCCTGGACACCCCTGTACCCCTGCATATGCGTGTGTGTTGCCTGTCTGGTCGCCCCCTCAGTACCTGATCCTGACACAAAGTCTAATTCAGGTGGGGTCAAAACGCGCCCTAAACCGCATCCACACCCGAACTCGCACAACCGCACCAGTGGAAACTATATTGAAGTTTCCAATGGATGCGGTTGTGTGCGGGGGCGGCCGCGCGGTGCCCGCACGGCTGCAACCGCACGGGAACGCTACAATGGAAACAAGCCCTTACACTTCTTAGGCTCTGGAGAGACCCGGGGGACCAGGAAACCAGGTCCCCATTCTACAGTAATTGATGTGCCCATGTGGTGCACATTAAATACTGTCCAATTGATAGGCGATCAATCACAGCCTGGTGACGTCACAACGCTGTAATTGATCGCCGGTCAATTGCATGGGAATCTACCCGTGTGGCCAGCTTAAGGGCTTGTGTCCACTATGTCTTTTTTCCCGCTGTGGACATGAGGGAAAAGATGCAGAAAGGACACTTCTGATGAATGGAACAGTGTCCACTCTGCATATTCTTGCATATGCCCGTGGCCCTGCTGCATGAATATGGCGCACTCCCGCCAATGCAAGCAGCGGGGAATCGCCCTGACAAATGTGCCGGCGCGTGCTTTAATTCAGCAGTGAATCAGCAGTGGACACATACCCTTACTACAAAGACATGCAGCAGGCTTACCCAAATAAAGATTCTCCTATGTTAGTTACATGTGGCCTATGACTGTGCTAGTTACATATGCATGACTAGGATAGGGCTTGTTTCCACTAGAAGCGGAAGCCCGCGGTGCGGCTACATCCGCGCCCATTCATTTCAATGGCGCTGGTCCCCTGTCTGCGGAATCGCTCGGACGGCCGCCTAAAAACTCGGTCGACCGAGTTTTTAGGCGGCCGTCCGCGCGATTCCGCGGCCGCCCAGCACTGACCGCGGCCATAGGGATGAATGGCCGCCGCTAAAAACCGCATGAGATGCGGTTCTTAGCGGCCGCGGTCCTTAGCGGCGGCAGCCGCGCCGCGGGCCTCCGCTCAAGTGGAAACTAAGCCATAGGGACATTAGATTGTGAGCTCTTTGAGAGACAGTTGGTGATATGATTTTGTGGGGGATCAGCTCAAACGGTGCTCCAAACAGCATTAATCCACACGATTGTTTATCTTTTAAGGGCTCCTGCCCACGTTTATTCGCACACAAATAGTCCAAAGCAAAGTTACCCTCGCAGGGGTTAATATCCCTTTAAGAAAACAAAACTCAGCAATTGAATGGTGCTGGGCAAATTATTCCCGGACTCCTTCCAGGACACCACATAAAGGTCCATTCACACAGTGACAGATGACCAGTCTGTCACAATATATATATATATATAAAGGGGTGCACATAACTTTTTTAGTAAACTCCTCAGATGAGTACCAGGAGTGTTTGGCACTCACCCCATATGTATGTGGTTTTCCTCACTGTCCTCTCCATCAGCTTCCTGCAGGGTAGGTTCTGCTGCAGATGGACCTCCCTGTTCTCATACCTACGTAGTGCCACCCTGACCTTCTCTGGGTTAGTTACTAACCCCTGAGACTACCTGCAGTCCAAATGTCATCCTTTTATAGTCATATTTCAACTGTCACACAGTGCTTTTCTCATGTTAACTTTTACTTACATATTCCTACTCTGACTTTCATCCTCCAGATCTCCAACACCCTTAGAAGTCTAGTTTCTTGGATTATTAATTTACATTCCCAATTTCACACCCCTAACTGCAACCTTTTATAGTTATTCATGTTTCCTTGCGGTTATCCAAGTGACATACATTGTATACATTTAACATTTAGCTGCGGCCACCCAGACACAGAATGCCTCCAAGTTGTTAGTACTCATATGAGCTGTGTCACAATAGTGCAGGTACGCAGAGCTAGTTTTTGGCCCCTTTTGAGTACCAGAGTACCACTTACCACACAGATTTTTTTTCAGCACTCCAGCTTAAATTTATTAGTGCCACACACATGCATACCTATAAAACTGCATTTTCCTTCTACTTAGGAAAGTCTGTGGAGATGAGAAGGGGCTCTTTTTGAAAGTCAAGTTTCTAAGTGTATTATTTTTATTGGATCATAAATATTCTTACTATAAAATATATTTAACCTCATTCTTCTAGTCCTGCCAGTGAATCAATATTTTGTGATTTCATAAAAAATATAAAAAAAGTATTCTAGAAGTGTTATTAAAAAGTAGGATAATTCACTATAAACCTATAAAATGTCATGCCAGCAGCACAGTTTAAATCTTTACGGCCTATATATTCCTACTATGGTCTAATTGTAGAGTATGTATGCACCACACTGCTTGTTGATGGTAATCTGCTGACCTGGAAACCCATGTTGCTAACTTGGATATAATTTTGGATAAATAAACACACCTATTGTCTAAAAAAAAAAGATCCATCATCTCTAAAAGATGAAAAAGAGTTTCATACAGTAATCTCTCTGTCATGAGCATACACAAGCACAAACACAGATAATTGGCTTTATAGAAACTTTAAACACTGTTTTACCAGGAATATACCATAGCAGGTTTAACCGCCACCATTTTCACATGAACACAGTAGTTATGGTTTAGTTACCTTTGGTGACATTTTGAGATAATCTGACATGTGGGCCAATTAGGGAATTGTGATAACCCCATACTACCCTAAAGCCCCCCATACACCTTCAGATTCCTCCATACAACTTTCATGAGACCTACCAACAACAATGTAGTATAGTGACCTCCCTGATAGAATACATAGTGATTGGAAGGTGTAGAAAGGTCCTCATATTACATGGTTTTGGTAGAAGAAAAGTTGGTTGTACAGAACTTGCATGGTAATTGTATGTGGTGTATGGGGGGCTTTACTAATGAATCATGAAACCCAAGGCTTGGGGTAAAGCCAAAAGTAGTCCAATATGCATGCAATGGAATGCGCTCCGCATCTGCTGCTCCTCTCTGCAAATCTCTACACTGGCTTCCAATTGTCCAGAGAATAAATTTCAAAGCTCTGTGTCTTGCTTTTAAATCCACACCTCCTGTCCTACTTACATTTCCAACCTGGTACATAAATACTCCCCTTACCACCCCCTCCACTATTTTAGTAACCTACTAATGACATCCCCACTTTTAACATCATCACATGTGCGTCTTCAAGACTTCTGTAGAGCCACGCCTACTCTCTGGAACTTTCTCTCTTGCATTAGACTTGCTCCTTCCTTTGGCGCTTTTAAAATAAATCCTGAAAACCCCCCTCTTCAGTCTGGTCTACCCATATTTTCCTAACATTACCATCATGCCATACCCCCCCTCCCCCGCCTATTGAATATTTTATTCCCTAACCTATCAGATTGTAAGCTTGATTGCGCAGGTTCCTCATTTAATGTCATAACCTGTACCTGTGTGTTATTTTGTGTTGTATCTCAACTCTAAATTATTGTACAGCGCTGCGTAATATGTTGGCACTATATAAATTAATGATAATAATAGCATCTCCAGTGTTGATGAATTTAAGTCTGCTAGTGGCCCAAAGGGACAATTGTGACAACATGCAAACTGTAAATAGGTTACAAACAGGTTACAATTACAACACAGGAAAACAAAGGAATCAAACATGATGAAAATACTATGGCAAAAAGAAAAACAAAGCAGGCATTTGCCCCATGACATAGGTAGAGATGGGTAAAACAACAACTATAAAATGGGCAATGCTTTTATTACCCAGACAACAAACAGGTCTACAGAATATCATTACTTCTTCTTGTTACAGGGCAGGAGTTTCAGCCCTGTTTGTGGACATCACAGGAAGTAGGGGGAGTCATGATCAAGCCAGCACACGGCCATTACAGCACTTCCCATAGCCAAGATCCCACCTGTTCCTGCCGGACATGAGGGGGACAATGGGATGAGGAAGTGTTGGGCAGAGAGAGGGGGTATTAGGAAACCACCATCATCCAATCTTAGATAAGTATAATTTTGTCTTTATTGTTAATCTATAGGCCAGTTACATTGGGTGTGTACTTACATGACCATGATAGAATGTACTTATATTGAATGTGATTGTAACTAAGTAAAGGTGTCTTTTATGTTATATCTGCATAGTTTCAAATGATTCCTGGTAATACATATTACATATGATATGCGGTGATATCCGGCCTTCATACACCAATAAGGAAAGATATTGCTGGGGAAAGAGTAATAAGCAATATCTATCCCCTTTTCAGTTTTCAGAGCTGTTTATTGGCACAAGAACCAGACCAGTATACACTGAAATGAACTTCTCTTGCCTATTTAAAACCTCTTAAGCTAGCCACACATGGTTCGATTGACTGTACAATCGATGTAATTCGATCAATCGCCATCACAAGTTTTCGATCATTAAACAGCTATGTGATTGAATCTGAAGCAGTACCACACCACATTGAGTATGGCAATCCAAAGCCCGACTCTCGATTGAATTTCGCGTTTTTAAACGTAGGTAATCCAAAAAGCGATTGTCACGAGTGATCAAAAGGGGACCAGGATGTTCACACCGGTGATCAAAAAGGGACCAATGATGGTCACAGAGGATCAAAAACCCATATGTCCTCATTCCTTGCATTTTACTCCAGTACATATCGTGGCCAAAAGGGACACTGGGGCCACCACACATACATTAGGAATGTATTCACGAGATCGCATTGCATGCTGGGGGTCATGTGACACCGACAACACAAGCCACTACAAGCATGCTGCAGTGGTTTATGACTGTATGCCTTCCCTCCTCCCAGACGTTACAGTATGCCTAATGATTGAATCGAATCTTCAATTGGACAGGTCAAACACACGTACAAACAATGAGCACCAATGTGGGGGACATCAATCAAAATTTTCCACCTGGTCCGATCAAATTCGATTCGATCGCGAATGGACAATTCAAATCGCAATCAACGATCACCATTGGACATGCTTCAATCAATCGACCCGATAAAAAAAATTCGACGAATTACATCGATTGTACGTCAATCGAAACCATGTGGCGGAAGCTTCATTTCGGAGATCATTTTAACTCTTCACCCAAGCAGAAACCTTGTGGAACCATAAAACATAGACAAGATATGTGATTTGACATCAATTTAATTCAAGTAAGCAGCCCGGAGTAAGGAAATGTTTACGTAATTGGATATGTCCAATCGTAACAAAATACAGTCTTAGATAGATTAAGAAAGCTTTATTTAACAGTGCTGTTGTAAAATGTGTCAGCGTACATTAAAATAATACCGGGAAATCTGGAAGCTAAAGGGCAGGATTTTATAAATTCGATAAGACTAAATGGGATATCATGGTTGTTCACTCAGTGGTCAGATATGCTTATGTCTTATGATGTGACTTTTGAATTTCGGTAAAGGCATTGGCTATGACTGGCTGAGTTACAGCAGACACTCCAAATGTCACCCCCAAGAAAGAATCCAATGTTAGCAAATATATCTAATCTGCTTTGTAGGTATGAAAAAACGTGACTTATCTCTGCTCCTGACACCAACTTTGCAATCTGTTAATCAGAGTAATATCAGTGAATTCGAAGGGGACCCTCATACTGAAAATAAATCTGCACCATGCTATAACTTGCTGCCTTATAGAAATCTTATTTTTGTATTTTATTAGTTTTGTATATTGATCCCTGAGAATATATTAAAACTGCACCTGTGTACTAGTTGGAAAGCTTTTGGACTCCAATTAGGATGTAGTTTAATCTTGGTAATCCCAGGCACGTATTACTAACAAAGTGTTAGGACCCTGGTGGCATGTAGACTCCCATCCATGGGTTGGTCCCACAGGCACAGCAGATGGCTCCTGCAAGCGTTGGCTGGGTGGACGTTCACCACCTTCCCGTTCGAATTGCAGCTATTTAGGTGGGCTTCATCCGGAGACCACGCTGGCTGATTCATTGTTGTATTTGCTTGTCTGGACTAATGCTTTCCCTGGCTTCATGCTTATTGCCCTGAACCCTAAACCCGAACCATGACCAACACTGTAACCCCTGCATCATGGTGTGTGTTGCATGTCTGGTCGCCCCCTCAGTTACGGTACCTGAGTCCTGACACAAAGTCTATTAGGTGGGGTCAAAACGCGCCCTAAACCGATCCACCACCCGACAATCGCCACAACCGCCACCAGTGGAAACTATATTGAGTTACAATGTGCCGGTTGTGTGCCACCCGGCGGACACCGCGGCCGCGGGGCCCGCACGGCGGCAACCGCACGGAACGCTTACAATGGAAACAAAGCCCTTACCAAGTCTTAGGATCTGAGAGATCCCGGTGGGGACCAGGAAACCAGGTCCATATACAGTAATTGATGTGCCCCATGGTGTGCACTATTAAATACGGTCCAATTGATAGGCGATCATCACAGTCCGCCCTTCGGTGACCGTTCACAACGCTTGTAATTTGATCGCCGGTCAATGGCATGGGGGAATCTACCAGTGGGCCAGGTTAAGGGCTTGTGTCCACTATGTTCTTTTTTCCCGCT
Source organism: Ptychadena robeensis (assembly GCA_036250615.1). Taxonomy (NCBI): domain Eukaryota; kingdom Metazoa; phylum Chordata; class Amphibia; order Anura; family Ptychadenidae; genus Ptychadena; species Ptychadena robeensis. Next base: position 144,068,087 of record CM070035.1, on the reverse strand, counting down.
GTGGACATGAGGGAAAAGCTGCAGAAGAAAGGGGACACTTCTGATGAATGGAACAGTGCAACTCTGCAATATTCTTGCATATGCCCGTGGCCCGGCTGCAGGAATATGGCGCCACTCCCGCCATGACAGCAGAGGGAATCGCCGGACAAATATGTGCCGGCGCGTCTGCTTAATTCAGCAGTGAATTGCCAGCAGTGGACACTTACCCTTACTACAACGACATGCAGCAGGCTTACCCTAGATAATTAGTATTTTTCTCCTCTGTTAGTTACAGTGGGCCTTGACTGTCGCTAGTTACATATGCATTGACTAGGATAGGGCTGTTCAATTAGAACGGAAAGCCCGCGGGCGCTAATCAGGCCATTCATTTCAATGGCGCTGGTCCCCTGTCTGCGGAATCGCTCTGGGACGGCCGCTAAAAACCGGCGGACCGAGTTTTTTTAGGAGGCGTTCCGCGCTGTTCCGCGGCCTCCGCCCAGCAATCTGACCGCGGCCATAGGATGAATGGCAGACGCTTAAAAACCGCATGAGATGCGGTTCTTAGCGGCCGCGGTCTCCTTGCGGGGCAGCCGCGCCGCGGGGCCTCCCCAAGTGGAAAAATAAGACATAGGGACATTAGATTGTGAGCTCTTTGAGAGACAGTTGTGATATGATTTTGTGGGGGATCAGCTCAAACGGTGCTCCAAACAGCATTAATCCACACGATTGTTATCTTTAAGGTCTCCTGCCCAACGTTAGTGCACACAAATAGTCAAAGCCAAAGTTACCCTCGAGGGGTAATATTCCCTTTAAGTAAAACAAAACTCAGGGGCAACGTGATGGTTGCTGGGCAAATTATTCCCGGACTCCTTCCAGGCCTACCACATAAGGTCCATTCACCAGTGACAGATGGACCCAGTTTTTTTTTGTCACCAATATATATAATAGATAAAGGGGTGCACATAACTTTTTTAGTAACTCCTCAGATGAGTACCAGGAGTGTTTGGCAACTCAACCCACCATATGTATGTGTGTGTTTACTCACTGTCCTCTCCATTTTTTTCCAGCTTCCTGCAGGTGTAGGTTCTGCTGCAGGATGGACCCCTCCCTGTTCTCATACCTACGTCAGTGCCAACCCCTGACATTCTCTGGGTTAGTTACTAACCCCTCTTGAGGAATACCTGCAGTCCAAAATGGCAATCTTTTATGCATATTTCAAGTCACACAGTGCTTTTCTCATGTTAAGCTTTTACTTTACATATTCTACTCGGACTTTCATTCCTAGCAGATCTCCAACACCTTAGAAGTCTAGTTTCTGGATTATAATTACCATTTCCCAATTCCACCCCTAACTGCAACCTTTTATAGTTAGTTCATTGTTTCCTTGCGGTTATCCAAGGACATAATGTATACATTTTAATCCATTTTAGCTGCGGCCCACCAGACCCACCCAGACACAGAATGCCGTCCAAGTTGGTTAGTACTTCTATGAAGATACCCCAGTGCCATATTCTTCTTCATGGAAAAATAAGACATTGCCCGAAAATAAGAGGTAGGGTATCTTTGGGAGCAAAAATTCATATCAGACACTTTTATATTTTCAGGGAAACACAGTAGTAAACCTGTGTACCTTGTACCTTGCACTAGCCATGCTGGGTTGTGGTACTGTATAACACCGCAGCTGCAGCACAGCTTGTGTGAAAGGGCCCTGAAAGTATGTGGTTTTCATGTATTCAGGAGGCATTTCCTCAGTGGTCAGCCCTAGTGATAGGGAATTGGCTGATAAGCTGAGTTTTATAGAGAAATAATCAATACAATAGTATTAACAAAAGAAAATTGATTCTTCAGAAGTGCCAAAACACTGCACACATGTCCTTTCCATTCTTTTCAAATAGAAACCACCATAAAACTGATAAGAGCTAATACAATTACGCTCACCACAATTTATGTTCTTTGAAATGATATCAACAGACCCAATCTTCCTCTGATCTAAATCCCAAAAAATCTATATTCCAAAAACAAAAAGGTATTTTGCCTCTAACCAGGTTGAAAAAACAGGGGTTTTCAAGGTAAAGTGTTTCAAGAAAAAGAATATTCTTACAGTTCTTTCATTAAAAATGACAGTATTTTATTAGTAATAATAATAGTTAAAAAACACTTCAAACATCACAAAAGTGTATCTTTCGGTTCAATCAACGTTTATTCCAAAACAAACCTCCTGGGACGGAAAGGGGGCTCCACATAAAGATGCACCCCGTTCCCTCCTCCCAAGGCGGGTATATTATCACCCTGTTGGGCTTTAGGTATGCTCCGACATGTTTTGCCGCAAGGGCTTTTTTGAGAAAAAACTAAAAACTAGGATAATATTTCGATCAATATTCAACATTATTATATTTTTGTACAACCTCACTTCTTGATACATTGTCTATTAAATACCTTCTGTGATTGATTCTCCTTCACCTTGTTGACTTTGGTGCACCTTTATGTGGAGCCCCCTTTCCGTTCCAGGAGGTTCGTTTTGGATTAAACGTATATAAACATTTTTAATGAAATACTGTAATTTTTTATGCAAAAACTTAAGAATATTATTTTTCTTGAAATCCTTGCCCTAGAAATAAATGGTTAGCAGACAACAACATTAACATTTTGGAGTGGCCCAACCAGAGTCCTGACTTGAATCTAATTGAGAATCTGTGGAGGGAGTTAAAGATCAGGGTGATGGCAAGAAGACCCTCCAACCTGAAAGATTTGGAGCTCATTGCTAAAGATGAATGGGCAGAAATACCTGTGGAGACATGCAATAAGTTGATCTGCACTTATAGGAAGCATGTGATTGCTGTAATAGCCAATAAAGGCTTTTCTATTGGTTATTGGCAAGGGGATAAATACTTTTGGACATGACACTTTTTGCTCAAATGTAAATAAAAGCTGAGAATTTTTTATCTTCTTATTATTTTTGGGAGACACCTATGTCATTTCCCATAAAAAATAACTTGCTGGTTGAATAATAGTAACTTTAAGTCAAAATTTGCCTGGGGTATAAATAATTATGAAAATTATGACTGTATGTCCCTAAAGCTAGCCATACATGGTTCAATTGACATCAAATCGATCATCAATTCGATCAA
>CM070035.1:144048736-144064880 GCA_036250615.1 Ptychadena robeensis | reverse complement strand
TAGGGTTATTTGTATAAATGAATTTAAGGGTGGCACGTTCTCTATGATATCATTAAGACTTGTCACCACTGTACTTAGCTTTTTTTCATTTATTATAGGAATGTCTGCAGAGAACAATAACGTTTTATTATTCCTGTTTTCATTTTTTATTTTAAACAGAGTATATCTTTAATGCAATGTAAAATGTCTAATTCATTTTGACACAGGAAGTGACAGCTCTCTCTCTGAGATGTTGTTGCCTAATTCTACAGTTTAGCATGTTTCATGTGACATTCAGAGTTATAGCTACACAGAGAGAATGAAAAATAAAACTTGGCCACGTGCCCCACTTCTACTGAGGAGGATGATAAGAAGGAAAGTGAAACCTAAAGCCCCCAATACACCTTACAATCTTTCCATACAATTTCTGTACAATCACATTTTTGTTCTACCAAAACCATGTCATATGAGGAGCTTTCTAAACCTTCCAATCACTATGTATTCTATCAGGGAAGCCACTATACTACACAGTTGTTGGTAGATCTAATGGAGATTGTATGGATGGATCTTAAGGTGTATGGGGGGCTTTAGATTGTGTTCCATTTTACACAGGAAACTTTTAGGTGGTGTCAACAAATAAAACAAAGCAAGAGCTCACATTATGTCTTATTGAGATAAGATGAAAAGCAACAACTGTTTGGAAATCTAGAGAAAGATATACAGACATATGTACTACTAGCTGCCCTCATTTAAAGAAACAATTGCACTAGATTACAAAGTTTATCATTTGACCATCGTACCCTCTCCTAATCAACCCTCTAACTTCACAAATGTACACTTACCTCAATACAATAACCATGAATCCACTGTGTGCTTACATGTAGTAAGTCTAGTATTGCATACCTTCATTGTCCTAGTCATGCATTGGCATGAGTACCCCTATAGACCGCTATAGGATTGTGTTCCTAGGCTGGATGAATATGGTGCTGAAATGTGCAGCACATTGGGGATTTGTGAAGCTAGATGTACACAAATATTAGAACTGCAGCCACTGGATGGAGGTAATTATGCATGTGTGAAGATATGTTGTTAAATACAGTGGATCCAAAATGTATTCACAGCCTTATTCCAAAATGGATTTAAATCCATGCTGAACAGCAGATAAACAGGGGAAGAACAGAGCATATTCATAAGATAACAATGCAAGGATTCATCTGGCTCAAATTGTGATGAGACATAATTGTCACACATGGATTGGACAGACCTTAACCCTATTCAGGAATCTTTGGGATGTGCTGGAGAAGGCTTTGCACAGCGGTCAGACTCTACTATGATCAACGCAAGATCTTGGTGAAAAACTATGATGGAAATATTTCTCAAGCTTATCTAAACAATGCCACAGAAAATGCGTACCGTAATCAAACCTACGAAATATAAGTCTATGTTCCTACATAGGCCATCAGCCACAGGGCCGACGCAAATTTAATCGCGTGCGATAATCACCCCCCATTTAGTTGAATGGACTTGTGCCCACTTCAAATAATGGGCCAAATAATTCAGGCCATAGACCTGAATAGGCGTAGTTAAAAATCGCATGTCATTTCAACCACGCCCATTCACTCTCTATGGGCGCGATCATGCAGGGAGATGCAAGATGTCCTGCCCTTCCCACCCACCCACTTCCTGGCTGAAATCTCACGGCAGCGATTCTAATCACAGGAGCCAGCGGGAGATCACTGGGCGCTAGCGAGCTCCCGCATCTCAAGTTGGAACATACCCTTAGTATGTTCCAACTTGAGATGCGGACATTTTGACATTTTTTTGGATGGCGACTTTTCTTTTTTTTTGACAGGCAGTATAAAATGAGACCAAGTGACATCTAGCCTGTGTCTGGAGGAATAGTGAGAAGTACATATAATGAGACAAAGTGACACTTGACCCATGTCTGGAGGAATAGTGAGAAGAACATATAATGAAACCAAGTGACATGTAGCTTGTGTCTGGAGGAATAGTAAAAAGTACATACAATAAGACCAAGTGATATCTGGCACACGTCTGAAGGAACATTGAGAAGATCATATAAGGAGGCCAAGTAAAACCTTGTCTATGTTTAGATGTAGAGTGAGGAAAAAACTAAAGAAGACCAAATAAACTTTAAGAAGATAGAGTGAATTATAAGGGAACTGTGAGGAAGAACATTGAACGTCTGACTTACATTGAAGATTGCCAGATAAAATAATACAGGGAGACCACATAAACTACACTTAGTACATCCTACTTTGACTGGTAAAGTTTATATTCCTATTGGAAAGCTGATGTTTGTTCATGGGAGGAAAGCTGATGTTTGTTCATGGGAGGAAAGCTTGTACTTGCATCATTCATTCTCACCTTGGTGTTCTCATATATCATAATTTTATATGGTTGATGAAGACTGAACAAACTGCACTCTTGTATATTTCATCAAGTGGTTCCTAGTTTTTGTAAAATAGAAATAGTATTATTTTGTCAGATTAGGTACTAAGTAAGTTTTTTAAATAGTTCTGATGAACTCTAAAACTGGATGTTTTCATAGGTTACTATATATGTGTATTAATGCTGTAAGGTATTCTTCATTATTACATAACTTCAATTATCTCTTACATATTGAAAAAGAAGAAGCAACACGACGAGGAAATCCTTTTTCATTTTCTTATTCCCGCAGGTACAGTCTGTGCTTTGTTCTAAGGGCTTGAGTGACATTAAAAAGATTTTTCGATTGCCAAGTCAGCTGAAAAGGGCTTGTTGTAGGCTCTGAACTTCCTTTTCTCCCATTGCTCTGTTGTTAACTTCTACACAGCTAGAATGTCATTGCAATGCTGTGGTCTGTCACATTGGCAGCTTTTATGAAGCCATGTGTGTGTGCTCTTATGTGATGGGGTAATGTCTATATGGGGATGTAAGGCAAATTAAAAATAAAGAGATAATATATTTTGTATGACATGGATATAATTATATTTCTGAATGAATTATAAAATATGTTCTTTTGGCTTTTTCATGATGGATTGATGTATTATCACATGGATAACAAAAGCTGTGGTTTTGAGAGAGTAAAGTCCTCTCTCCATTGTAATTATATTTTCCTTATTCCTAGCTGTAAGGCCTATGTTTATCTTTGACCATAATGACTTGACAGCACTGAGGCTTGCCTAGGAGGTTCCCCGAAGCGGACGTAGCCTCAGTTTATAGATGACTCTCTACACTGGCAGAAATAAGGTGTTCAACCATATATCCTTTGTGGGGAATCACACTCAAATGGCATCTGTAAATGAAGTACATCTACCAAACTTGTCTCTTTAGGGCTTCCTGCCCGTATTTATTTGCCAACGGTCCACAGAAAATTCACCCTCGCAGGGGTAATGGCAATCCAAATAAAGAAAAAAAATTGCTTGAAAATACCAAGCTTTCAAATGTTTAACAAACCGTTGCCCTATACCCTACTTCCCAGCAGCAACAGGCCAGGGCCACACACTCCCTGTGAGCCCCTCTGTATCAACTGCTCCAGCAGGCCTGGGCCCCACACTCCTTGTGTGCACTCTGTCTCCTACTTGCCGTGTCTCCAACTTCTATTAGGACCACCGACACATTGGTCTCTGCTCCTTTTGGGGAGACACACCTGGCTCCACTCACCTGCAAACAGGTGTGAACCCTTGGAGTGTTCCTGGGGGAATAAGAAGGCCTACCCAGTTCCATCCTTCCTATCCCAGAGTTCGGGAACCCTTAAAAAAATTAAATAAAAAACTGTTCAGCAACCAACTGTTGCTGAGCAATGCTATACCAAAATCCTTTCAAGATCAACCACTCAATGGGATCACTGCTTGAATGTAGGGGAAATATGCCTCTCTGGCAGGACCCATCCCAGCGGTCCTGTATACCTAATAAGACCATGTTTATTTTTCTGTTATTTTTGTATAGCTAATATCGAGTTGATGTATTGGAAATGTGTGACAATTGTTGACATCTGTAACATTGATATTCATTTTCTGTATATCTTCACTGAAGTAACATCTATATTGTCATGCACTCTAGTGAAGCAGCGACCGTGTTGGGAAATGCATTTAATTTTAGGAGAATGAAAGTGGAGACTTTTTCTAACCATTGTCATGGCAGGCAAGTGACACCAGAGCAGGGGTGACATTGATTATATAAAGGAGTGGACCAACTACACAGTTGGTAAAGGTACAAGAGCAGAGTCTAAAGAACTGCCTGGTGTTCACCAGAGCAAGGGGTGATGGACTATGCTGCAGACAGTTCCCAGGTTGCAGATCACGCCCAAAGGAACCTGGAGGCAAAGACATGTGAGACCTTCTTGATCAGGCAACTTCCTGTTGCCTGAGGCTTTCTTAAATAGGGCTGGAAAAAGAGACATCTGAAAAGGTAGGGGAATATGCCAGCATCCTGCAGAAGGACATCTTCTGTAGAAAGTTCTAGTCCCCTGAGACAAAGGATCAGAACTGAAACTGCAGGCAGCTGTGACAAACAAGGTTACTAACATGTAATGTACATGCCATATGCTCACGCTGCATTGTAAAATGGTATGAATTTCTTGCTATCCATGTAATACATTTCTAATCCTTTTTTTGCCTTAAAAGTCTCTTTGTACAACTATTAATGGTCCAACCATAAGGTGCAATGGGTTTCTCAGGTTTACACAAACATAGAACATAGTCTACTGATCAGGAATGTCCCCCTACCTGGAGGCTCATAGCAGCTGTAGACAAATGAAAGATTATTTTCTATACTGATTACATCTCTATAATCTCAATAATTTAGTGTAAATATAATCCAGAATTAATTTTGGCTAAAAGTTATTTGCATAAATTAAGATTGCAGGTGGCCAGACTATACTGAAACATTCGCAGAATGCTACATTGATAATCTAACAGAGTCTCGCTTAGGAATTAGTGGCTTTTTAGTTGTGAATTATCGTCGCAAACATTTGCCATTCACACCGTCAATTAATGCGTAACCAAGGTAATTATAAAGCCATTCAGTCTATTCAGACCGAATCAGTGATTTAGGAAACCTTGTTATTATTATGTCATTTTTGCTAGACTTATGACTTACAAGGGAGGTTTACTGGGTCTATTACAGCACACTGAGAACTGGCTGGTAGATAAGCAGACACATATTTGTATTATTTCCATGCAACTGCATGAGCTATTTAAATATACAAAATTACTCTAATGAGTTAATTTTTACAAATAATAGAGGTGAATAGTGTAAGATGGTGGTAATACTCTCTGTTACGCAAAATGTAGTTGGTCAGTCCACCCACAATAAATACCGCAATTAACCTCCCTAGCGCACTGCTGAGGTCCAGATTTCTGTACCAAAAGTGCACCATAGACTTCAATGGTACATTTTTCTTTATGTTGGAGGCCTGTAACTTCCCAAAATATGTCCGTACATGGGTCTAATAGACATCCTGAATATAATAATGTTTGAAACAAACAATTATGTAAAAAGAATTTTTTTTTTTTAAATAAAATTAATGAGAAAACACAAAAATCAGGTCACAAAGCTATGCTGCTATGTACTAAACATCGCCCAAATAAAGTCTCTGGTGCCCCAGATGTGCCCATTTGCAGTTAACCCTCTCTAACCTGGTGTGGTGAAATCGATGTGTGCTGGATGGCAGCATCTCGTCCACTGCTATACTAGCAGTAGCAGCGCTGGACGAGATGCTGCCGTCCTGACCGCTAGGGCGGTTAAAGGCCACATAGTTACTCTAAATAATATATTTTATATATATATATCACTTTCTCAATATTCATGCCAAAGGTACCAACATTCATGTCAAAGGTTAATTTTTAGGAAATAGTTCAGGTTTTCACAACTTTTTTCAACTTGTGGCAGCCTGCAATGGACTGAAAGCAGCCCGGAAAACGACTGTAGAAATTTAGCCTTAAATTTATTTTGTAAAATTTTTTTTGTATGATTATTTTAGTGACAGCATACAGGAAATAAAAAAAATGCAATGTTCCTGATGCACACCTCCAGCATCATTAATGAAGCCGCGGGTGGGAAGAATTGGGACACCTATGGCGGGTGGACATTACAGGCTCTTGGTTCGGCCCCTCTGTCAAATTTAACTACCAATTGTTGCCCAGGAGTCAAAAAGTTTGCCCACCCCTGGTCTAAACTATGCTTCGTAATGAACCCAAAGCAAAATGCCCATCACCCCCGTACACATGTCCTGAGCTTGAGGTCATGTAGAATAATGGGATATAACGTATCATATTTTTCTTACCATAAGACTTTTTCATCCCCAAAATCGGTGGTCTTTTATATATGGTCCGAATGCGAGGGTGGTCACACTTTGGCACCCCGCCAGCTCTCCCGGCAAGGAGATTAGCTGGGGAGCTGTCAGATGAGAGATGCCCGCCTGTTTCAATATCTCCCATCTAAACTGTATAATTGCTAACGCCAACAGAGCCCATAGCTCTGCTAGTATAAGCAATGAAGAGTGAGGTAGATGAACGGCCAACTATCCCTCTCTCCATGTCTGTGGATACTGCAATCACTCTGCAGCTTCCATGGACACAGGCAGCCAGAGAGGAGAGGGAAAGCAGAGGAGAGAGACTGGGCAGCCTCCTGCCCCCCTTCTCCCGATCAATGAGGAGGTGATGTGAGTGTACTGCTGCTAGAAACATCTACTGGCTGAGTTTGATATTGCAGTAATTAAATCCATTGCATTAACCCAATTGATGTGAACACTTTTATATATCAAACTGGGTACGTCTTATGGTTCGCTGCGTCTTATAGTCCAAAAAATACAGTAAATCATGATGGATTTGGTACCTTTATAAAAGGAGGAAACAAAGTACAAAACAAACAAACATGTGGCAGCATTATGTAGGCCAGCATGACAAACCTTGGTATGACTCGTATATCAGAGCTGGCACCATACATTTATCCTTCTGCAGTGAGTCATGTTGTTGTTATAAATATCATTGGTGTAATCTCTTTACTGTGCCGAGTGATTTATTCCAGACTCCACTAGTAACATAGAGGTTACCGTTATTGTTGTTTGAAAGGATTAATCACTTTATAAGACATTGACTTAACATCAGATCACACGTAATGATAATCTCACCAAAGGGCACCATCAGAAATTACAGCACATCTACAAATGTTTTGCTCTGCATAACAGGTTAATTGTTAAATTATTTGGCTCAGCACATTCTATTTGCCTGACAAGATGAATTAAAATCAATGAAGCCCAAGGAAATACTTGACTTGGCTGCCAAAAATCTATCCATCATGCCAACTACTGAGGTGTGCATATATTACATCAGAATATAAAAAATATACTTGTGATCAAGTTGTCGCTTCTCTGGCTTTTTTAGTCCATGGGCTGTATATTGTGGAGATTGCTGTGTCTTATGTGGCCAACACAACTCTGAATCAATATAGGAACACACTGATGTTGAGGTCAGCATGAGTAACCAGTTTAATTCAGCATTGGAGTAGTGTCTGGCAATAATGGTACACTGGACCAAAATTCTAAAATAGAATAAGATTGATATACTCACATCTTTTCATTAGCATATCACTCACCTATGTTGGCTGTATCAGCATGCATTTATGAGAACTAACATGGCTACACTAGTAGTGAATGGTGCCAGGGGTGTGGCACTGATCAAGTAACCAGCTACCAACTACCTCCCCTAGTCACTCCTTGGTCTTGATGTAAAAGATGTGACATAAAATTACTCAATACTCAAAAAAAAATACTACTACTACCACTATACGTCAGGACCGCCTCTGCTAAGTGTATTGCTTGGCGGGGATCCCAATGGAGCACATAGACTTTGCCTGCTCAGCGGATGCTGGGTTTAGGCATTCGCCGATGCAGAGACTCAATGTACTCGACTATGTTCAGCCTTGCATCAGCGGAACGGCTTGGAGCAGTGAAGTCACAGCATCCGCTGAGCAGGTAAGTCTATGTGCTACGTCGGGACCTCCCACCAAGCTATACGCTTAGGGGAGGGGGTCCCAACATATGTGGAAACATAACCTTAATCAGGGTGAACTGCTAAACAAACCTAAAAACAAATAATAACCTTCCATCGCTGCTATGTTTGGCCATGGCATCTGAATCTATTTCCTTTTTTCCTCTTTCTGAAACTCCCATGCATGGAAGATCTCCCCTCCCTCATTTGGAAGACCCCCATAAGGCTGACTGCCAACCCCCCACCTGAACATAAGACAGCCTCCCTGACCCCTACCTATGGCTTACCCCCTCTTAAAACTCCACTGACCCCCCCTAAATAAAAACATGACTTACTACCTGTATTATAGACACTCCCGCTACTTACACAGTCTCTATAGAGTAGCTGCAGTTCACCATATATATATATATATATATCTATATGTATATATATATAGATATATATATTGCCATCTACCTTTCCAAGTCCCTGTTATCCACACCGCCTGCGGCGGCAGGGGGAACCGGGATCCGGGAGAGGAGTCTACGTCCGTAGAACCAGGTTTTCCACCCAGATCCCCCCTAATGGGAGATGGGCCGATGCCCCTTGAGGGGACACCGGTGGTGTTTCTGCGGCTGGTAGGACGAGGTCTCTCCCTTCTCCAGGAACCCCAAATGCAGGAGGGTGGCAAGGGCTGGGCTGCCCCTCTGTGGAGGTTGGCACAGGATGAAGTGAGCGTAGGCGTAGCAATATCCAGGGACGAGGCAAAGGTCGAGGCAAGCAGAGTTCATGCAAAGTCAAGGTACAGGAGTGGATCGGGGCAGGCGGCAGACAAGCGAGAAACCAGGAAACAGGCGAGAGGTCAGGAGCGGAGAAGTCAACGTAGTCGGTGGGAACAAGCAGGGTCATACACAGGATATCAAAAACAGCAAGGATACTCAGGCAAGGACAACAGGGTAAGGGAGCTGTTCAGGCAGCACTGGCTTCAAGCACTGAGCAGCTTATATAGCCAGTCTGCCTGAGCCGGCTCCACCCCTGGGCTGCACCCGCATCAGGTGATCAATTCTCCAGCTTCTCAGCCAAACTGGAGAGACAAACAAAAGCAAACCACATGGATCTCCATGCGCGTGCACAGCTAGAGGGATGGAGAGGCCGAGCGTATGAGGGGTCTCCCCTGGGACCCCACGGCAGAACTACTGGCACAGCGAGACCTCTGCGGTAAGGGGGCACTGGCAGAAAGGGGGAGCTCACGGCGCCCCGGACGCACCGACGTGGCGGAGCCAGAGGGGGGGGTAACAGTCCCCTAGCACCCTGTCACAATGCAACACATCACTGGAGGGGTGGAGCATTGCCGGATTAGGATGATCCTTTCTTTACTGGTAAATAGTTTTCTTTTTTGTACATATTTCCCCAGAAATCGCTTATACTGCTGGCTGCGACTAGATATTGTCGAAAATTTTAAAAGAAAATTCGACAATTTAGATGATTTTGAGTTGATTGCAAAACCCCTGAACATGCTATCATCAGCAAACATGCTGGTGATGTAGAGAAGGGTTGGGGGTATACTACAAAAAATAAGTATGTCTCTAACACAAATACTTTTGCATCAATTAAGTTCAAAGTTGAAAATCATATTTTGGTGGGGCTGCCCAGTTCTTCAGCCTTTTTGGAATAAGGTCTGTTATATACAACACTATGCACTCCCTTTCTCTGGTCAATTCTCCAGATATTGCCCTTATTTCCATACTACCTGGCTCTTTTAAATCAATTAAGAGGGACACCTTATGATTTATTCTCATTGCAGCATGGGCAGTGATCCCGAGACATTGGCTTTCCATTAACCCACGGATTTTGAGTGGCTAGTGGAGCTTGATGAGCTGAAACGCCTAGAGTGACTGGTAGCGGAGGATAGCGGTCGATTGGAGATTTTTCGGAAGACCTGGGGCCTGTGGCAGTACTTTCGCACCGAGTTCCAGGCTTTGCTCTAGCCGGGGGTCTGTTGTTGAGGAGCTTTTCTGTTTGTTGTGCCTTCTTTTCTTTTTTGATTGTTATTAGTTTCTTATTTTTTTTTTTCCAATAAAGTTTTTATTGATTTTCCAAAATCAAAAGGTAATATACAGATATAGATAAAGTGGCCACCGCCACATGCCTTAGTTTCTTATTTCATCTCTTCCCTAGAGGTGGTCTAGCTTTAAAGTAGGACCGCACTTGGATTTTAGTCTTGGTAGTTTTGCCCTCTTTCGTTTTTCCCTTTTCTTTCTTTTCCTTTTCTCACTTTTTATTTTTGGTGTGGTTCCCCCTTTTATGTATAGATTTTTTTGTGTTAAGTTATCACTGTTTATCAGTAAATATCTAGATTTGTTGAGCGGTAGGTGTTAGCAGGGTTACTTGCTATGATACAATGAACCAGGTTAAAGTGTTTTTCCTATAATGCTTCAGAGCGTCTTATAATATATCTCTAGGTACTTGCACTGCTTTGTCATTATAAGTTGTTGTGTTTTAACTTGTTGTATGTGTTTGAAAATTAATAAAATCTTATTAAACAAATAAATTGGTCAATGAAGCGATAACATTTGCCTATGGATGAGCTTTCACATGACATCTAAAGTAAGAGCTATGTTCTTTTAAAATATAAATACAGCCAAATTCATTTTTGAATAGAATGAGGTTAGAGCCTCAGCCAGTTTTTTAATGTGATCTCATTGGGAAAATCTTCCCACTTTTTTTTTTATTGCTGGAATGTCGATAAGGTTTTAGATGCTTTTTCTGTGACTCTCTGCGCTGGTGCCAGATGACTCTCCAGAAGAGTCACATACTTCAATATGGACCTGAGAGAGTATTCAGCTCTTCTTTAAAAACTATGTACAAAGGTTTTGTTAAACCTGGCACATGACATCCCATTGTACATACAGTGGCGTGCAAAAGTATTCAGCTTTGCACATCTAGAGACTGAAATCCTTGCCCATTCTTCTTTGCAAAACAGCTCCAGCTCAGTCAGATTAGATGGACAGCGTTTGTGAACAGCAGTTTTCAGATCTTGCCACAGATTGCCGATTGGATATGTTTTGTTTTAAACCATTCCATTGTTGCCCTGGCTTTATGTTTAGGGTCGTTGTCCTGCTGGAAGGTGAACCTCCGCCCCAGTCTCAAGTCTTTTGCAGACTCCAAGAGGTTTTCTTCCAAGATTGCCCTGTATTTGGCTCCATCCATCTTCCCATCAGCTCTGACCAGCTTCCCTGTCCCTGCTGAAGAGAAGCACCCCCAGAGCATGATGCTGCCACCACCATATGTGACAGTGGGGATGGTGTGTTCAGAGTGATGTGCAATGTTAGTTTTCTGCCACACATAGCGTTTTGCATTTTGGCCAAAAAGTTGCATTTTGGTCTCATCTGACCAGAGCACCTTCTTCCACATGTTTGCTGTGTCCCCCACATGGCTTGTGGCAAACAGGACTTCTTTTGCTTTTCTGGTAACAATGGCTTTCTTCTTGCCACTCTTCCATATAGGCCAACTTTGTGCGGTGCACGACTAATAGTTGTCCTATGGACAGATTCCCCCACCTGAGCTGTAGATCTCTGCAGCTCATCCAGAGTCACCATGGGCCTCTTGACTGTATTTCTGATCAGCGCTCTCCTTGTTCGGCCTGTGAGTTTAGGTGGACGGCCTTGTCTTGGTAGGTTTACAGTTGTGCCATACTCCTTCCATTTCTGAATGATCGCTTGAACAGTGCTCTGTGGGATGTTTAAGGCTTTGGAAATCTTTTTGTAGCCTAAGCCTGCTTTACATTTTTCAATAACTTTATCCCTGACCTGTCTGGTGTGTTCACTGCTATATCACTGCTATGTAGTGCTGGGTCCTCCCTGATAGAATACATAGTGATTGGAAGGTTAAAGGTAGCCATACACAGGTCAACTTGTCAGCGATCAATTGCCGATCAGATCTTTCCAGGCAATCAGGAATTGGCGATTGATCGGATCAGGAATTGATGCAACACCACCTTGTAAATCCGATTTGTGGTCGATTTGGACATGAACCGATCTCCAAAATGGCCGATTCCACAAAATCCATTGATCTGAAAGGCTGCTGCATAGGGCTATGGATCCACCAACATACTCCGATTGCCAAACGATCGACCAAAAAACAACATGTCAGTTCAATGTCTGATCCAATTTTTAGTCGATTCTGATTTTGTTCGGTCGATCGTTCAGGGTGGGAAGAACGCGATTGATCAGCTATCAATCTTATGAATGCACGCAGTGATCGATCAGTCAAAAATCAAGTGGAAAATCGACCTGTGTATGGCTACCTTAAGTAAGCTCCTCATATTACATAGTTTTTGTAGAAGAAAAGTGGATTGTACAGAAATCGTATGATAAGATTGTAAGGTATATGGAGGGGGGCTCAAGGTTTTAGTTGTTAAATTTTTTTAAGTTCTATTTAAAAAAAATTGAAAACACAATTCTGGTTGCAGTAGGCACTCAGAAGCAGTACTTTCCAGTACTGTCTTCTGCCAGAAGATGTCCTCTCGGGTTCAAGAGAACATACAGTCGCCAAAGAACAAATTGCTCCTCCCCTCTGATAATATAAGTCCAGTGAAAGCTGCACCTTTTCTGCTTATCACAGAAAGACTGGGGAATGCAGATGTGACCACCTTATTATGACTCCCTTCCACTGGCATGGGAGCATTGAAAACAATTATCTAGCGTCATCTAGTGACTATTCATGGTACTACAGACTGAAACATAATGCATTCTACAAATAGAAACTGCTCCAATTCTAATTAGGAGGATATTGCGTTATCGAATTATCACCGATCCCTCGCCCCAATCGATCATTAGGACAGTGAGCAATCGACCGTTCTCCACCTTTTAGATTGTAAATGATGTAATGTGGGTTTGATGCCAAAAGGTCGATCAATAGGAATGATCGCCTGGCTCCATTAAGGTGCCATGATTCCCGAGCGATCGACTACATTTTACAGACAGGTCCGATACTTGAGTGATTTTTTGCGCGATTCCAGGAGTTTTTGATCGATCGCACACTTTGTGCATGCATCAATTTCTGCTGGATCGATCGGGG
This sequence comes from Ptychadena robeensis, assembly GCA_036250615.1. Taxonomy (NCBI): domain Eukaryota; kingdom Metazoa; phylum Chordata; class Amphibia; order Anura; family Ptychadenidae; genus Ptychadena; species Ptychadena robeensis. The sequence continues at coordinate 144,051,849 of CM070035.1, read as the reverse complement.
CATACAATCACCATGGTCGATTGCACAAGAATTGCATGAAAAATCTAGATGTCTATGGCCAGCTTTACATGTGTGGAGCACCTACAGCAGGGGACAAAAGTTAACAAATGAATGAACTATTACATACCTCAGAAACTAAAGCCAATCTGGTAAAACCAATGACTATTCTTAATCAGCACCATAATCTTAATATAAAACTGTTATAACATCATTGGCGCCACAATCCCTGTATACCAGTGTAATTAATAAATATTGCCACATGTTGGAGATGTAAACCTCACCACTAAGAGTCACCCGCGTACCCCTAGCGCAGCTGGTTCTCTCAGACCCGGGCCTCTATTAGCACTTCAAATTACTATTTCACAAGGTACACGTTTAGATTTGCGGCCAATTTTGCCGCCAATTGAAAGCCATGCTCGCTCACGGTGGTCGGTCTGTCACAAAATTGGCCACTTATCTAAAGCTTAAATTAGTAATTCGGCCAGAAATTTGGACCAAAATCGATCTAAGCAATTACAGACATGCCAATAATTCTTAGATCATTTGCATTACTTTAGATGGGGACCAGCGTCTACATCCAAAGTAAGTGCAGGCACACAAAGGGTGCCCAGCAGATTCTCGTAGATCCGCAGAGAGATCTGCAGTTTTTCTTAACGTGTGTGGGGGGTTACATTAGTAGTGTTTGCATTTCTCACTGGGCCTGCGTTACCCCAAACACCCTAGAGCTGAACAGCTACAGCTGTTTGCTGTGATGTGCTAAACACAAGGTTTCCGAAGGCCATGTGTCCACAGCAGATTGTCCGTGCTGGACATGACCCTCAACCTGCAGATGAACACCAACACTATAAAGATTCACTGTTTCCACTGATCAACACCAACATGCAGTGTCCTTCAGTGATGTCTGTGCATCTGTTGGGTCCCCTTGGCTGCATGTTCCCAACGTCTTTGATTACAGGGGAGAACGTCCATCTACCAACAGCATCTGCCAGTGATGCCCATCCACCATCGGTGTCCCATGTCCTCACATCCCTGGTGTCATTGACGATGCCAGATATGTGCAAAGGAAGCATAACTTGGCAGTACATTTAAACAGAGTACTTTGTAATCTGTTAAAATGTACCACACTAAAGTTGTTGCTGACATAAGACTAAAGCTAGGCACACACGGGTAGATTCCAGTGCAATCGACCCCTGATCAATCACAGTATGGCGACGTCACCACGCTGTGATTTATCGGGAGCATCAATTCCCGTTCAATGGGGACCCGTTCTCCCCAGCTTGCAGCCTGTGTGAATCACAACACTCTGCAAGCTGGGGAGAAGCAGCCTGCCTCTTACAGCTTTTGAGTGAAGAGTGCTGGTTCCGCCCCCTTCACACTGACAGTGGACGGTTGTGCAGTAGGCAAGAGCAGCTGCTCCAATACTTTACATGAAGACTCAGGTCTCCATGCAAAGTAATGGAGATTGAACGGGGTTTTCCAACATGTTGGAACCCCTAACAATCGAGTTTCTGCGAGCGGGCTCTATTGATCCCGCTCAAAGGAAAGCACACACGGGTAGCTTTGTAAACAAGAGTACAATCAATCACCGTGACCGCGCACGTTGATTGATTGTACTCAAATCTTTATACAGATCTACCTGTGTGTGCCTAGCTTTATTGTATCCGCACAAGGCATTGCACTGAGGATTGTTTACAGATTGTGGATGGAAAGGGAAGTCAGCTTCCAACGATTTATAACTGTTAAAAAAAAAATTAAATAAAGTTGAGCATTTCCTGGTAGAGATAGATGAGGCTTCATCAAATACATTATACCAGTGTGAACAACAAAGTCTTTTAATAGTTTCATTCATGTCAATGTCATGCAAAAAAAAAAAGACATTTCCCACATTTTTGTTCATGAACATTTTGGGTAAAAAACTGAAAATTCAAAGTAAAATAAGTGAAGGGACTACACGTGACATCTGGCAGGAAACAGGTTAGTGCTTGTGGTTTAACCATTGAACAAATACTGCAAGAGCAGAGGTCACAATCCTAGATTTTATGTCACCATAGTTCAGAATCCACAGTTTACATAGATTATGTAAGAGACAAAACCAGACATCTTTCCAGTTGTTACAGTATATATATATTAGCAGAAGAGCTGTGGGGAGGGGGACCCCTTGAATGAGTTCACAGCAAGGTAACGAGGCATGGCAAGCCACAAATGGCGGTGATAACACACATGCAGTTTATTTTCTATTTACAAAGATGTACAAAGTCCAGATCAGTTCAAACAGGATAACAAAGCACAATGAGGAAAATAGAGGCAAGTTACCACCAGTGAGAGACCCCAGTCTGTCACCCACAGGAACTGGTTCCAGGTTTGAGACACTCACTAATTAGGCTGGGAGGTTATATACAGTTCCTAATGAGCTCATAGATCACAGCTGTGATCACTCTGAACCAAGCCCAGCAATTCCAGCTCCCCCTGCTGGTCAAACAGAAAAGTACTCTGCATACTGCCAGTATGTGGGACACACATACCTACCATACTGGATACATCCAGAGGATCTAACAGTCTCCCTGTAACAATATACAGTGCTGCTTGAAAGTATGTGAACCCTCCAGACATGGTCACTGTTTGTGCAAAAAACATTTAAAGAACCTTATTAGACATACATCTAAATCCCAATTTCTAAAGCACACCTTTCAAATGGTAGACACACACACAAAAAGAGATATATTTTCATTATTGAAGTAAACAAAGGAGGTTTATGTCCCAAAAACTGAAAATCTGACATGTGCATAAGTATGTGAACCCTTGTATTAGTAGCTTGTGGCTCCTCCCTTTGCAGCCATTACTCCAACTAAACGTCTCCTGTAACCACTAACCAGTCTCTCACATCTGCGTATGGGGATTTTTGCCCACTCCTCCTTGCAGAACTCAGCCAGCTGAGAGACGTGGAGGGACATCTGGCATGTGCCAACTTTTTCAGGTCTCTCCACAACATTTCAATTGGGTTAAGGTCCGCGACTTTGCCTGGGCCAATCGAGTGCGATCCTCTTTCTCGGAAGCCATTCCTTTGTACCCTTGCTGGAATGCTTTTGGGTCATTGTCTTTGCATAATATGAATC
>CM070035.1:144016385-144029985 GCA_036250615.1 Ptychadena robeensis | reverse complement strand
GGAAGTGTAGGGGTTAATGTCGAGCACATTCACCCACCACTCCTCAACACTTGCTTTAAAGTTTGTTGAGAAGTATTCCAGCATGTCAATGATCAAAATCATAAGGGTAAGGTAACAAATGGGTAGCTTAAAAAGAAGAACATGAGGGTACTGGAGTGATCTAGCCAATCTTCAGACCTTAATCCCATAGAAAATCTGCAGAGGGAGCTAAAGGCTGAGTTGCCAAACATTAGCCCCAATACCTTACTGACTTGAAAAGGATCTACAAAGAGCAGAGGTACAAAATCCCTCCTGAGATGTGTTTATTGCTGCAGTAATGTGTACGTCCACTGGGGGCACCAGATCTAATGGGTTTCAATATACATAAGTATATAATTAAATAGCTTCATGTCACCCAGTGGACATTGAGATTACAGCTTTGACAGAAAGAAGAGGACAGAGGAGGGGCAACAAGGTGGTATGTCTTTCGATATTTTTTTTTTTTTTTTTTTTACAGATTGTCTGGGTAAAAATAATCGAAATCTAGGGTGAGCAACTCCTTCTCTCATCCAGGCCATTGAAAATGGTTTGTTGATAAGTATTCCAGCATGGAAATGAGTAAAATCATAAGGGCAAAGTAACAAATGGGTAGCCTAACATCATGAGGGTACTGGAGTGGCCTAGCCAGTCTTCAGACCTTAATCCCATAGAAAAAAGGACTTGAAAAGTACAAAATCCCTCCTGAGATGTGTACAAGAAATGTCTGACTTTTGATTGGCAACAAGGGTTTTGCCTCTGATAGCTTCCCCAACAGCAGATCTGTATGTGAATTGGACAGCTTGAGCCCCACACCCATATAGTACAGATGGAAGTGCCGCTTCTGTTTCTCCCATCTGCCATTGTATTCATGTTGTGCCCAAGCAGCCCAGCTCACATATAGTAACACACAGCCATAGGAAAGGTCTGCCTGCGGGCAATGTTTCCTATGCACTGTGTAATCAACCTGACTGGGTGATTATACAGTGCTGTGGCTCTGTGTGTGAGCTGGCAGTGTGAGTCCAGCTCTCACATACATTACTGGGAGATCGCAGCAGCCTGGGGAGAGCGAAGTGAATGGTGGGAGTGGTTGCATCTTGTCACAACAAGACACAGACCTTTTTCCTCTCTGATTTTGGGTAAGATTAACTGCGTCTTGTGGTGTGAAAAATACGGTATTCGTTTCCCTTTATTGCAATGAACATCAATTTCTGACTTTTGTGTACTGAGTTGTCATGTTTTTATTTTTGGTGTTCATCTTCCTCACAGCTGCAATAAACCACCCATGACAATTATAGACTGGTCATTTGTTTGTCAGAGGGCAAACGTTCAAAGTAATCAGGGGTCAAATACTTATTTCCCTCACTGTATAGTGTAATAAATAAGCCATATGAAGGGTGTTTTGTATATGTGTGTTTTATGTATTACCAATACTCTCCCATTGGGTATGTAAATACAAAACTGGCAGCCGGTGTGCTTGTATGGCCGGCTTTTTTTATCTGCATATTTTCCATATTATCATAGATCTACTTGCATCCTACTGCCTTGTGTGCTAGCGATGCTTTTTAATATTTCAGTAACTTTCCTTTTGAGTTGTTGATCATTCAAATGGGTGTTGTGACTTCCTTTATGATCTGTTGATTTTTCCAAACATTTGAGTGAGTTTTTATTTTCCTCGTTATTGTCGCTGAGAAACTGTAAAGCGATATTTTCAGTGAATTACAGGGAATTGCCTTCTAATTAATGCCCCAGCTAAGGGACGCTACTTAATCCATTTGTTTTCTGGCATCACGGTCATGTTGAAAAGTTTCAGAATTTCAGAATAGCAGACAGCCTCTCGGAGCAGCCCGTCTCTTGCATGTTAATGTACAGTGTCTGAAAAGAAATCGCAGCAGACCAAGAAGGTGATCAAAGTTTGCTGAACTAAGGAAAAGAAAGTGGTTGAGTTCTAACTTTTTTTACATGGTTAGTGCATCCTCTCAACTTTAAGTTAAATACATTTTATATTCATTTATACAGTTGTTTCTTTTGTTTTACAATATGGATTGGATTAGTAGTGTACATTTATTACAGGGATTTTTTTTAACAGGGGTTGTTTTTTTTATATGCCAATATTATATTTGTTCATCTAGTCTTAAAGCTGATGTACACTCAAAATCTAAAATATATATATGTAAAATTAAAGTTTGAGCTTGTATGATGCTGGCATAGCACGCCACAAACCTAAAAAATATACTTACCTTCTGTTTCCTAGAAACAGAGATTCCACTATATATTTGGCAGGCTTCTGGGGGTAAACTCGGGGTGCAATGTCATGAGTGGCCACTGGGGTCATTAATAATGGTTTTATATGGTAAAAAGTCTGTACATTTCAATGTAGAGCCAAGATGCGCTCAAGGATCTTTTGGGGGCGCCGTGCATCATAAGAGCCAGGTAAAGGCTGCAAAAGACCTTCTTAAATCCCTCATTATTGGTAAGTTTTTTTTTATTTATTTATTTTTTTTTTTATGAAAAAAGCACCTAAACTCAGAAACCAAAATAAAACTATTGGCCCAAAATTCTAAAACACTATACTTGTTTGCTGTGCTTTCATTTGTGCATGGCGCAGTGTTTATTCATGTGTAGCTTCCAGTATTCAAGGGGGTTATAGCTGAAGTAATGTGTACGTCCACTGGGGGCACCAGATCGAATGGTTTTCGATAGAAATAAATGTAAGGCCATAGACTTACATGACCGCTTCATATCTCCCAATGGACATTGCGATTACAGCTGTGTCAGAGAGAAGAGGACGAGGAGAGGCAACGTTTCCTTTTTTTTTTTTTTTTTTTTTTTTTATTTATTTGTCCCAAAAATAGGGCGTTTGCCAACAGGGGGCATAAAGTACATAAGGCCTGTTTAGGTGTGCCTTAATAAAGACAATGGCCTACATCTCTTGCAATTTTATATGCCCCATTCTCAGAGCTCCAACAAGCATGAAATAATAAGTGTGAGCAGTGCTGTTGATTGGAACGCTGAATAGGCGTAACATTATACTTCTGAGGAGCTGCTCTGGATGATGACTTTTTTTTTGCCATTACATTAGCAAATCTATAGAAAAAATGTTTCCGAGATTCTTCATTCTTATTCCATTCAGTAACCAATATTTAATAAAGTTCACCCATTTGTCTACAACCTGCATGGTGGGAGATGATTGGTGAAGGTGGCCATAGACGGTTCGATATGCAGCCGATTTTAGCCACAGATCGACTGCCGTGCGGAGTGTTTAATGGGTTTCATGGATAGTATGTTATGATAACACGGGTAAACATTTTAGTAACAAGTTAACTATGCTGCTTGTAATATTACAAAGTCCTTAACAACATCAAATATCCAAAATTCTAGCTATATTTTAGTATCCTCTATAATATGCTTTTTTTTTTTTTTTTACATTTCCAGGTTTTTATTGAAAATTTTTGCAGTACAAATAGAAAATGTAAAACATAATAATAATAAAAAAAAACAAACGACAAGAAACAATGCGATACAAAACAATTGTACAGCAGCAGTATAAAATTATTACTGTTTAGAGGTCTTAAAAATTACTTAGTGGGAACTACGACCATGTAACTGTGTTAGGATGTTAGATTTAAGAGAATACTGAGTGATCATAATGTGGCGATGACTAACTTCAGACGCCGTCTAACGAGATACTGATCTGATGCTGCTGTTGACAATATGCTTTTAATGCAAAGCTTATATTTATTTGCAAACCCTACGCCCCCCATTCTCTGTGTTTGTAGCATATTTCGGATGGGCTTGCAATAAAGAGGTTAACTTGCAACATAAAGCCCTTCTCTATGAAGTGGGTGTGGCCATGCAAATGACTCCTCTGTGCCCCCACAGCCAGATGCACAACTATTGTAGTATAGTTCATATATAGCCTATTATTAAAGAGCCATTTATTCCAAATAGCATACAGCTGTTTTCTTCTTTTGGGCCATCAGGACAACAAGACAAGTGTAAAGTATTTAATTTTTATTATTAAATCACAAAATTATAAAAGGATTGTTCATTATTTAAACCAGGTGGCATTCCGTTATGGCGCAACATATATTTAAGAGTCCTATACTCAAAACTGCCAATAGCATGCATCATTTTTGCATTATAAGGAAACTATGGCTTCTATGAAGTAGAAACCGAAAGTCTTAAACATTCCCAAGCCCTACTTACAGCAACCCTGGTTCCTACACACTACACTGATGGCCAATAAGCCTCTGAAACATTTGTACGCTGTTAAGCCATCCATACACCTTTCAATCACTCTTGGAAGGTTTAGAAAGGTCCTCATATTACATGCTTTTGGTAAAACAAAAGTTGATTGAACATAAATTGTATAAGATTGTATGGTGTCTAGTGGCCTTAAGAAATCTGTTCTCCAATATTATTATATTGTATTTTAACTGTATAATATCAAAATGTGCATGTAGTTGTTGAGGTATTAAAAAGTGGTCAGCATAAACCCACTTACTGTTATGCAATAAAGAACAATGATCCAGAGATAGACAAATTGTTTATAACAGGAGGCCTGAGGCTATGAGGCAGATGAGGTGCGAATTTTGCGACCACAGGCAGTCAATAGACTATTTGGTCATCTGTGGTTGGAATGATGTGTCTATAGAGGCTGCCTGTGGTTTTCGGAAAGTTTAGGCCGTGGTATTCACCATATTGTCCTTTACTTATCAGTTTGCGCACGTCGCAATATGTGCCCATTGTTTACGTGGTGACTGTAGGGGAATACAGGGGGATGTCTGCACTATGCGGTAGTGTAGGCCCAGCTTTAAAGCGGGTTCTTGCAAACCAATGTCCCACCAGTTACTGGAGTTCATTTTTTACCCAATACAATAGAGCTTAGTGTTTGTCTATGAAATTTTGAGGGACAGCAGAAAGACCAAGTGGAATATCAAGTCTTCCCTTTTCTTGCATCATCCTGGTTCTGATTGAGCGATGTTCTACACTATGAACTACCAATATTTTAGTCCCTTGCTGCTAATGTGGATGGTCACCCACCCAATTTCTACATTTAGAGCCCCCACACCCCAGGTATTTTACTGCAAAGCCTTCCCACTTTTAACATACTACAAACACCAGCAATGGATAGTTTACAATTTTTCTCTTGTTTACCGTCAGACTTCGGTTTTACATTCTCTTCTACAAGTATCTACCCCGTGTAATCTATGGAAGTCCCTGAGCACAGTGAATTTCTGTATTCCTCCTACAGCTTCTCCGCTCTAACTCCTGCTACAAACACCGTTGATTTTATTACTTTCTGCTACTTTTTTTTATTAATGTTTTATGAAGAGTGCAATGTGATCTCGGGAGGCTGTAATAGATTAGAACTATAATAAGACCGGTAAGTCATGGTTAATTTAGATTGTGCTGTGTCTTATGATTATTTCCGCTTAGCCGCGCAGATGAAGACGTACTGACTCTTTGTTAAGAAATTATGGTGCCTGTTCAATATTCCTGTCTCCTGGTGGTCAGCGGGACTCCAGGACCTATGTATTTTATTGTAGATTTTCAGATATTTATTGAACAACGCAATAAATTACCCTCAATATGCATTGATTATAGTAATGAATGAACTGGCTTGTATGATGGTAGCAGGTTTGCTAAAGCTTTGTCTTGGATGGCTATTTTACACATTTTTCAAAGTAAATCTGCATTATCTGGGGTTTCATTAATTCATTAGTGTGTGCTCTGGGGACACTACTATGGGTTTATGGGTAACATTTACTACAAGGCAGGGTGAGACCTGGGCCCCAACAGTCTGTTATTTTCCATTGGATCTGCAGAATTGCCAATAATACATAATCAGTGCAGATTTATGTGCTTGAGCCAAGAAGATATAAATATTCATTTGTAATTTATAAGTTGCTCTTCAGTAAATATTAAAAAGCCCAGGGAATATAACTACATGGAAAGACCTTCATAGGAAAAAAGGAATTTATAGTAAGTAAGTTATTATTATCATTTATTTATGTAGCACCAACCTATTATGCAACGCTGTACAATATGTTGAGATACAACACAAGGTAACACACAGGTACGGGTCATGACACAGGAGGAGGACAGTACCTTGCCAGATTGGGCTTAGAGAGAAATAGGTGGGGGGGGGGGACTGAAGAGGTGGGTTTTCAGACTTTTTCATATAAGTGACAAATGTATGCATCCTTAGAGAAGTATTGAAGCCACCAATGTGATGATGTTCTGAGTGTGGATGTCATTAGTAGGTCAGTTGTAAGCCAGTGAAGAGATTTGCAGAGAGGAGCAGCAGATGAGGAGCGGTTAGAGGAGTAAATTCGTCTAGCAGCATCATTTATGATGGACTGAAGAGGTCTAGTTAGAGCAGGACTATTTTTTGAAAAAGGGCTTCATGCATCGCGGGGTGTAGGGGGGCTTCTTGACCTTGGGTTGGGTGGTATTTCACTGTGTAGTTGGTTTAATTGTTTGTGTATTATCTGTATATTTGTATATATTTATTTTATTCTTTGTGTATATGTATATTTGTTTTATTGTTTGCTCGTAAAAAAGTGACAAGGGAAGTGCACAGGGGGATACACAAATATCTCCTTTCAGAAGAGGTGTTTTTTTAGCTTTTGTTTTCCAGATTTCCCCAATAACAGGGGGTTGGCCAGCGAGGGACAAGTTCATTAGGTGAGTTAAGGGGCGCTTTAAGCTGTCAGTAACCCAAAATGTTTTTTGTCTCCAGCTTCCAATTCGCCAGATAATATATGCAGTTTTATTAGGTTTGCATGAAGCGGCTGAATTTTCCCTGTTCCCTGTTGTTCAAGCATGGATACCACCAATCTGAACATGAACAAATCTCCCACTTAGATCTTTAATTGAGGTCATGTGACTTCAAATGCTCCTTTCCTGAATATTACAGTGACATCACATGTCTCTTCACATTCTAATGCTTAGGTCCATCCACAATCCAGGTCTATGCAGTAATATAATCACAAACATTTATGCTACTCAAAATATTGGCCAGCGATCGAGCACCTAAAGTGGTTTGATTTTTGCGCCACCGCAGGAATAACTGGATGCTTTGACCAATATAAATTGGAGAAAATCATTCACACCCGCAGACATGCGTTCTCTAAATATTTGAAGGTTTGGAGTGAATGGGATGAAGTTCTGGGTATTCATTTCCGACCAAAGCTCCACACGGGAGGACAGAGTAACACATGTGGAAAGCATGTGTTTTTTTGTCCAGTGTCCCCACTGTTCACTCGTGGTTTCCTGGTGGGTTTGCACTGCGTTTTTCATTTTTTTAGTCTGCGTCAGTGGATCCGGTTCACTGGGGTTAATGGGAGCGGTAGTGGATACAGCTCACTGGGGTTAATGGAAGCGGTTCGGCAGCGGCTAAAATGCCGCTTCCTCTCCCAAACTGCCTAACTGTAGCCTTAGCCTGAGGCAGTGTATTATCTTAGTACTATTTTGGTATAATGTTTATTCTATTGGAAAGTGTCACTGTGTCATTTGTATTGGTACAATTTTTTTCTCCGTTTTTTATCTGGGTGAACCGCCATGTAGGTTGAACGGTTTATAGCCATGAAGTTTTTCAGGGGTGGTAAATACAGTTTTTATTCAAGGCCCTTTAACGCAGACATGATACAGCATGTACCGTGTAAATGTAGTGCACACAGATTTTCTTAGGAAACATTATACAGTTGGTTGTGTTGGCCATTTATGCAAATGTACTGCTGCATGCATTTTTCTACCTCAGCGCTAGCATCTCCCATACATAAGTATTGGAGACCTAGTGCAAAATCATGCGTTAACCCCGGGTTTTATTTACCTGGAACTAAAACTTTCGCGTCACTGATAAAAGTATGATGAAGTTGTCATGTTCTAAGGTGGAAATACATGGGTCAATTATTTTTTTTTCCTTCGATAGACCTAAAAAGATTTTTAATTGTTGGAACCAAATCTAGAACTGAACAAATATTTTGTTTGACCAACATTTTACAAAAGTGAATGATATGGAACAAAAAATCTATCGGAAGCTGATCGGACATGTTGGTAAATTTTCATCTTTCTTGTAAAAAATGAATGTAAATTGAATGTTTCATTGTTTCATTTGATAATTTTTGTTCGATCTAATAAATTTTAATATATCTATTTCTTCAAAAATCTAACGAAATTTCATTCAAGAACAGTCGAACGAAAATACAGTGCATGCATTCGATATAGGCACAATGGATATTTGATCAAAATATGGAACATCCTGATCAAATCACAGTTTGTGCAAAAATCTATACATGTATTCCTACCTTTACCCAGTCTTCATGGCTAAATATGACTGAAATAGGGTCTGAGATATAACATTTGTATGCTAGTATTTGGTTTTAGCACTGAAAACATTGAGCCCTACAAAACTGAAACAATCGCTAACATTTGTTCTACAGACAGGCTACTTGGCAGAGTTTTGGTGTTTGGAAAGGAAGAGGAATGAATAGAAAGCACCCATTATAGTGACTACAATAGTCCTCAGTAGTAGTTGGTGGTAAATCTACAGTGCCTTGCAGAAGTATTCACCACCCTTGATTTTTTTTTTTTCATATTTTGGTGACTCACAATTTTGGAATCCTTGCAAAACTGCTCCAGCTCCTTCAAGTTAGATGATCTGTGCTTGTGAACTGCAATCTTTAAATCTGTCCACAGGTTTTCTATTGGATTTAGATCTGGGCTTTGACTAGGCCATTTACATGTCGTCAGATGCTGTATGGGTTTTTGCTCAAAAATATCCCTCTGTTCAGCACATTCCACCTTTCCCTCAACTCTGACCAGTCCATCTTTCATCTTTCCCTTAACTCTGACCAGTCTCCCAGTCCAGGCTGCTGAAAAACATTGCCACAGTATGATGCTGCCACCACCATGTTTCGTGTTGGGTTTGCGCCTGACATGGTCTTTTTATTTGATAGCCTCTTTCTTTTATTCTCACACGATCATCTTCCTCCATACATTTTGGGAGTCTCCCTCATACCTTTTTGCAAACTCACAATGTGCCTAACAAAGAATACATGTGCACATGCCAATTTTCTATTTTGTATAGTTTTATTTACACTTCACCAACTTAGACTATTGTGTTCTAATCCACCATATGAAAATTCAGATTTACAAAACAATAACTTTGGGTCGTAATGTACCAAATACTTTTAATATAAACACCACTAGGCATAAAGGTCATACACTAGATTTCTAATTCATTTCTGCTTTGTTGTCAGTTAATACAGAAGTGAAAATCTACACTTCTACTTACAAACATAAATCTGCAGATGCCAAGTGGCGTCTATCAAAATGTTGTCATTATAATCTGATTTACTACCCTAGGAAGTCATTTGTACTGAATTGTTGGATGCTGTCAATAGATTAAAGAGGGCGTGCAGAGTACAAGGTTTACCCTCCGCATGTGGATTTATTTGTTTTAAGATCACAATATGTCACAAATGAATACCCAGAGACCAAATAAAATGGCCAATAACACCTCTATACTTTACAGGAGCCCATAAAACACATGGGATCTCTGTACTGGTATGTTTTACGGACGGTGATAAGGACGGTAACCCTGTTATATGAACTTTCTGAGCCTTATATAGGTAAACCTCATAAAATGTTTGTGTCATATAAAACAAAAAGTTGAAAATAAAAGGATTCTGATATAAAGACCCCTATTATTTTAGCTGTATATTTATTGTACAAGGATAGGGTTTTTTTTTTTTATTAAAACCCTCCAGTCTGCCATTAATCAGCACTTCTGGTGAATTCAGAATTAATAGATTATATTAGGTGATGGGTCCGCCTTAGGTAAAACCAGAACATCTTGTTTTTGACCTGTGACACAGTAGGGGTTGTAGATCACCTAACTCTTGTTCGAAACTGCTCTAAAGGTAAATGTTTGTATTGTAAGTCTATAAAGTCTGTCCGTTGTGCTTCTCTTATTGTGTGTTTTGCACCTACCATGAAAATGGTAGTTCCATTTAGATGACATATCTGCAATTTCTGTACAAATGCATACAGCCAGCATGTTCAAGCACTAAACTCCACTTAAATGGATTTGGCTATGTCTCCACTGCTTCTTGGATCCTTCAGTGTTCTTTTTCTAACGCATTTGCATCCGTTTGTGATGCATTTATGGTCTGTTTTTGAAGCATGTGTGTTCCTTTTCTAAAGCTAGGGTAAGGGTCCCCACAGACTTGAAGATTTCATAGTTAGATCGATTAAAAAAAATCAATAATAAACACAATCGCAGATATATTGCATGTTAAAAAATTAGTCAGATCGATGGAATTTAATGAATATGGGACAATAATGTAATAGTTATCCGACCTGTCCGTAAATTTTTATCGATTTACCAATAATCGAGAGTAGAATTTTTTTTTTAAAGAATTCTTTTTTCGATTTTCCCATCACTTCTTATTGAATTAATAAAATCTTTCGATGTTCTTGTAAAATCGATTGTATTATAATGAAACCTGAAAAAAATTATCGAACCTGAAAAATAATCGATATTAGATTTAAAAAAAATCAAACTTTATTTTTGCATCTAACGTAGACTTATTTGCAATCTTCACGTCTGTGGGGACCATAACACTTCTGCTAAAATCTCTTAGCTGAACACAGGGATTTTAGCACTGTGCTCAAGCCTGCCACTGATGTCTATGGGCTATGTCCATGGGCTTTTTACACATAACGCAACAGATGCTTGACATATGCTTGACATATGATGCGTCCATTGACAGTCAGACACGTCAGACTGACGTATGACTAATGTTCCCAGGCACGTTATTGATACATTGATTTTAAGTGAAAGCGTTTTCTAGTGTGCTACGTAGCGCGGCTGATAGCGTGACCCTAAATAGAGCAAATGGAGGGGGGGCTTTCACTCATTGGGTGCACTGACATTAGCGCATCCAAGGGAATAGTGTAGCACTAGCCTTATTTAATGGAGAGGGATAGTGCATTGTAGACGCATCACAAATGGATGGGCATGGCCCAATGCATTACCCTATGGATGTGTTAACTCATCCATATTTCATTACTGTTCCGTCCCAATTTTTTTTTTATGCAGTGCCTTGCGTTTATGGAAACATGAAATCTACTCCAGTAAAAGTCAAGTTGAGTTTACAATGTGTTAAAAAAAAAAAAAGGTATCTATTTCCACATCGTGGAAATATAGCCTTTGTGAGCTAAATAAAAATCACCTGCACACCCCGAAGAATTGAATTTAAGGTATTTCTTGTTTCTCTGCTAGAAGTGGATCGTAATTCACTGGAATTGCTTTGTAATGTTGATGAAGGTTAGGATTGGCTATGGAACTTCAACGTGTCCATGCAAGTCTGGTTGTTTATGACTGATTGCTACTAGCTACTAGCTCTGCTTCTATGCTTTTTAGCTTGTCTTTATGAACAAACAACTTTTTATAAATATATATTTTTATGTTCCTCCTTATGCACAGAAGACTTTTCTATTTCCTTGTCCTTATTAAGACCAGGCTTTTTTTTCTTGTCTGTAAAAGCTTTTTAAGCGCCATGGGCGATAGCAGTGGAGCACATAAAGTGCTGCCGCCATTTCATGTCCTCTGGGACGACCCAAACATGACTCAGGCACCACTGTTGGAAAAGCCGGAAAAAGTTACGCCTCCCCCTATTAAATCGAGGTCAATGGCACCTCCTACCCCTCAGCCCCTCTGGTGTCATGTGTTAATGAGGTCATTAAGGTGGGCACTGATACATCGGCCGGTATGATGATGTTTAGAATCGGTGAGGGAATTGGGATGACAGATGAGTTAGGGCTTGTTTCCATTATACATCGGCTAAGCGCATTGCATGGCGGGGAACCCGACGTAGCACATAGACATTGCCTGCTTGGCGGATGTGTAAACAGAGCATCCGCCGAGCAGGCAAAGTCTATGCGCTACGTCGGGATCGACTTGACTACATTATGCCTTGCATCGGCGGAATGGCTTGGCGCAGTGAAGACACAGCATCTATGTGCTACATCGGGATCCCCTCCAAGCATTACGCTTAGTGGAGGGGGTCCTGATGTATAATGGAAACATAGCCTTATAGAGTAGTCTGTATCTGTAGTTTTATCAGCTGAAAATAACTCGTTCGGAACGCCCAGGAGGTTAAAAAGATAAAAAAAAAGTTATGTATGTTTTTGATAGGATTGTGGCGTGCTACACCACCCTCATACCAGCTCAGAGGTAAGTCCAACTTTTTTATTTCATATATATATTTATTTATATTTTGAGTATACATCCGCTTTAAGCGAAAGAGGCTTTTTTTTCCTCTGTGCTCATTTACTACTTTTGTTATTGGTAGATCATTTTAACGTGGGTCCCAAAATGTTGTTTTTAATATACTGGTCAATAGCAAGGGCATCAAGGGTTGAACAAGCCCCTTAACTAGATGATTGATTGCCTTTACGGACATTTTTTTTTTCGTTCCTTCTTTTTTTAAAGCTTCTTGTAATCTGTTGCAGTACATTTTGAGAATTGATGGTGGATCATCTTTTTCGATAAAAAGTCATATTGATGCCTCACAAAATGCTCTGGACACACGTCTGGCATCACACAATTTAACAGTCTAGGAACATTTATTAAGCAAATAGATGACACAATTGTGCTGCTTCTAATCCACTATGACCATCATTCAATGTATTTCTGACCCCATCGCCTGTCTCCCTGAGCAGCCTGCTGTGGCTGCAAAATTTTGAGGTCGATTTTCACTCTTAACAGATACAGTTGGAGGTGGTCAGGGTCAAGTTTTATTCTTCAGTGCTTTTTCAGAGCAGCAGAAAGATGAATATATCTCAAGCTGTAACCTTATAGTTCAATCTGTTGCACGTTCTGTGTCACTGATCAGGTTTAGTATTGCTGTACTTGCAATATCATTAAATATGTGTCGCCCTCAGTGTCTGACATAACTATTTGCCTGTGCATTGTTTCATGTAGTGCCTATGCATATTCAAGTACATCATGTTCCAAATGAATATGGTATTGAGTTGTCATAAAGATAAAATACTTTATTTTTCCATTAAACTCATGAATGGTATTGTGTCTCAATGCAATTTGATCACTGAAATGAATCTTGGACATCTGTGATAATTAAAATTTGCCCTGTGAGCTCAATTAAAGGAAAAACTACTAAAGAAGGATGTTCCACATCTCTGTCAGATATCCTTTATATCTACCAACAACTATGTAGTATAGGGTCCTCTGCGATTGAACACAGGTAGACTTAAGCTAGCCACACATGGTTCAATTTAGCGTTCAATCAAGGTTCGATTAGATTTTGTAGTTCGATCAAAAATATTGAAAATCGATTTTAATTTAATCGATGTACATCATATGGGGAGTACGATTCTTGTTCAATTTCGACTGAAAAAGGAATCTAAGTAATCACAAATCGTCGATTGAATTCCTCTTACGATTTGAGTTTCAATCGGAAGTTAAAGGGAAGTAGCCAAAAAATCGAGCCCAAAAAATCAACCAAAAAAAGCTGCAAGGAATGTAGTTCGATGATTGTACAATCAAGCA
>CM070035.1:143996068-144011767 GCA_036250615.1 Ptychadena robeensis | reverse complement strand
CCCCCCCCCCCTCCCTTCTCTGTCTGGCTCTCCCTGCCACTAGCCAGTGTTGTGAGCTATTTGCGGTAGGAAAATACCTCACAACACCAGACCAGGGTCTCCATCGGACTGGAATCGATGTGCAAAGTGGTGCGCTTTGATTCCTGTTCGATTGACCTGCGATCCAGTGCAGCATGGTGACGTCGAATTGTGGGTCAATTGTACAGGTATTAACCCATGTATGGGCACCTTTTTTAGTTCCTTTTTTTTTTATTCCTATTTGTTATGGGAATATTTATTGTACCTAGTCATGCAGTCTTCATTAACGAACATTTGTGGAAGAGGTGTTCATTCTAAATAGTGCTAGCCACACACGTATTGATTCCGTCATACATATACACATTGTGAGGGATTAGCTGTAGAGTGGCAAGGTGCGGTACCTCCTGGATGGGTCCCCAGCAGGCGAAGGAGGCACAGCAAACAGGTTTTGCAGATGAAAACACACGGGTGGTTTATTGGTGCAAGTCTATATACAATATGTACATCCGAGAAGGCAGAAAAGTCCAAATTAACAGCAGTCCACAGAAACGGACACATAGAGATCTTGCCACACAGGTACACACTGCTCCCCAGTCACACACAGGACTGGTTCAGGGTGGAGCCATTTGACTGAACAGGTGAGGGGTTTTTATAGAGCCAAAACCAACT
Organism: Ptychadena robeensis; assembly: GCA_036250615.1. Lineage (NCBI taxonomy): Eukaryota > Metazoa > Chordata > Amphibia > Anura > Ptychadenidae > Ptychadena > Ptychadena robeensis. Next base: position 144,011,080 of record CM070035.1, on the reverse strand, counting down.
CTAACACACCCGATTTTCACCTAAAATGTTAAGCAGATCGACCAAAATTTTTGGACAGGTCCGAAGCGGTCCCGACCGGTTTTTTTCAGCCGATTTTAAGAAATCTGGATCGGTCGGGTAAATTTGCATCCGATTAATCTCCCGATCGATTAATCTCCCTACCACGTTGGTTGGTCGGGCAAAATTCGTACGAAAAATCGGAACGTGCATGGGGGGCTTAATGAGGTAATAGGACACAGCTGGTCTTGCCCTGCACCAGGCCCAGCAATTCCAGCTCCCTCTGCTGGTCAGATAGCAAAGTACTCTGCATACTGCCAGTATCTGGGACACACATATCTTCCATACTGGATGCAACCAGAAAATTTAACAGGCCTCCTGTCACAACATATAGATTTACTTGGCCACGACCAAAGATCGTTCGGGGAATTTGATGTGCACCACCTTAAGGAGTTGATCCCTGGATGATATTTTGGATGGGGAACGAGGGTCCCCTTCCAAATAAGTGGAATCAATTAAAGTGGGCACATTAGATTCCTAAATGATCGTTGGACCAGCAATCTCTGTGAAGGTGCACGCCGATTGATCGCTTGGCACTCAACCGCAGGATCGATACATGAATGGCTAGTTTAAGGGGATACCTGTTCAGTAGGTTAGTTCATGAAAGTTAGTCCCTGCTTGATGTTTTTCCATCAGCTGTATGTGGTATTGTTACAAAGTGGAAGTATTGTAGGAGCAACAAAAAACGTGGTCACCGATTGGCTCACTACGTCGTAAAAGTGCATTGTCAACCAAAAGATGAGTTCATAAAAGTCTCTAAGATTTTGTAAAAAGTTTGAATTTCTGTAATTTTTCTTCCTCTCTTCTTGTGACAAATGGGAAATGCAACATAATCCACCTGTTGATAAATTGGGCCTAGCGGTTTATGAACATTGAAGGTTTCTATGGAAACGCTAGAATTCCAAGTAATATAAAACATAAATGTACCGTTAATTATGATGACACAATTTTTAATACTTCATTATGTATTATTTTTACTTGAAAGAAATGTCATATAATTGCTAAACAAGTCATGTTAGTAATTTAGTACTATTGCAAATGACCCCCTTTTGGCAGCACATTGCTTCTACAACCGCCTCTGCTCTTCATAAGATTCCAGTTTGTGTTTGTGACAATTCTGCCAAAAGAGTGTCGATTCAGTATGGTATGTATTTTGGATAAGAAGGGCCTGACATGGGGTCGGACCATGTTTGCAATTGATGTTCTAATTCAAACATGGCCTACAACTGCCACAACAGATAGAAGAAGAGCTCACAATCCATTGTAATCTTGGATTATTAACCATTTCTAGAGGGCATGTGGGACTTTGCTAAACAAGCCATTATATATTGAATGTAAAATATATACTGTATTTTTCGGACTATGCGACGCTCCCAAAATTTTGGAGAGAAAATTAGGATGAAAAAAATTACACCGCCATTTATATATCAAGTGAACATACAGAATTGATGATTCAAGATTTTTGCAATTAAAAGTGCTTATATTCACAATATTTTCACAATCCATACTATCACATAAAATTCAAGGCTATTTTGGAAATTTTGAAGTGCAAATTTCACATTAAAAACCTAAGTTTTGCAATCAAAACGAAATTCAATTTTGAAAAACTTATTTCGTCCACATCTAATTTAATGGTCAACTGTTTGTAGTATTATAATGAAGTAAAAGAAAGTTTTTGCAGAGGCATAGGCTGTGGAGCTCCAGCCTTTGTATGACCCTTAGATTAGCTTAAGTTTAAATTGAGTGAAATTGGTTGGGTTTTCCATAGCCCAGCATCTCTAAGCCCTTCCTTACGAAGTCCAACACAAAGTGTTGGAAACTGTGATATACAGGATAGTATCATTGGACTTGCATCAGTGGTAAAGTGACAAATCATAGGGCTCTGCTCCTAAACATGGGGGGGGGGCACTTGGCCCCCTGTGACCCAGATTCTCAGGCTGGTAATAGTATGTTTTGCCAGAGGTGATACGTGCACAACCGCAATAGCCCTATTACATTTAATGCCCAGTGTCTTTTTACCTGCGCAAAATGGTAGTGGAGTCCTAGCCTTACGTCTCTGGCAATTCAATAAATTAGTCTGGATTTGGTGTATGTATGGAGAATGGTACTTCTATTATTGCAAAGTTTGGTGGAAGGAGGATTATGGTGTTTCTCAGAGATTGGGCATTACCTATTGGTTCCCGTGGAAGGAGCTCTGAATCCTTTAGTAGCGGTGAGTGTAAATATTCAAATAGCAAATTTTTATTTTGAATATCGGCACTTGAAGAGAAAGATCTCGACTATAGTGCTATATCTTCGTAATCTTGTATATTTGGGTGGGTTTACCATTTGACCAGTGCACGATCGATCATTTGTGAATACTACATAAAAGAATAAAACCCTGTCTTCAAACGAGTTCAATGTGGCCATGAAATTGTGAACACAATATTCACATGTAAAAGTTATTTACTTAGAATATTTGGAGAATAATTCATGAAATGTCATGAATTTGCATATTGCCTATGCTGCTTATAACCATCCTTAAGCATGCTTGGATCCTTTGTACAATGTAAGGGCTTGTTTCCATTATATGTCGGGACCCCCTCCGCTAAGCGTATTGCTTGGTGGGGATCCCGACGTAGCGCATAAACATTGCCTGCTGAGGAAGACACAGCATCCGCCGAGCAGGTAAGTCTATGTGCTACGTCGAGATCCCCGCCAAGCAATACGCTAAGCGGAGGGGGTCCCGACGTATGCTTTCAAATTTGTTTAAAGGAGGTTTCCTGTTACAACATTTCTGCATAAAAGTGCTCAAAAGCCATGTTGTGCGGGTTTGGTATGGAGGAATGTCATTTGCCTGCACCCCAACCCAACTTTGGGATGCATGGGACTGAGCCAGGAATACTTGTCCAACGACCTAAAAAATGCTCCTGACAAGCCTTGACAAAAGTGTTGCAGGTGTTAGAAAATGTGAGCCGACTCCACAATGAGAATGGGATGCCATATGTGTGTAAAGGACATCCACACATTTGGCAATATTGTGTAATATACCTGTTGATCCCTAAAGTATTTTTTTCTGACCTTTGACAGAATGAGCAACGTTACAGACCGAAAAAAAACATTTACACATGGCAGATACTTACAATACCTTACTTGCCAATAGAATACCTATTGTGATTGGTTCTCCTTGTTTTAGATAAGGCCAAAGAGAGGTCATAACGTAAGACTTTCTAAGGCTATGTTCCCACATAGGTGATTGATTGCCTTGCGCTCGCGTTTTTTAATTGTGTGCGGAAATTGGAGTTGATCGCGTCCATTCAGTTGAATGGGCTTGATCCCACTCAACTGATGGGCGTGATCGCGTGTGCCTGCAATCTGACGGGCGCAATTTTTATTTTTGACCAAACATAGACATTAATAGACATGAAGATAGTCTGGTCAATCACACACGACTGTGTGTGATCATCTATTCGCGATTACGTATGTTTATAAAATCGTGAGCGCGAAGTGAGAAAACGCCTATGTGGGAACATAGCCTTAAAGGATTTCTCACGAATAGTATTTAATTGGTAATGTATTAAGTATTGTGGTTGAAAAAAGTACAATCATGTTAGATACTGATTGAAATATCATCCTCGTTTTTAGTGCTCAAGTTTTTCCTTAAAGCCTTTGTGGCGAAACACGTCAGAGCATACCTGAAGCGATATCATCCCGGTCTTGGAGGGGAAACCTCCAGATGTAAGGAGGGAATGGGGTGCACCTACGTGTGGAGCCCACTTTCCACTCCAGGAAGGTTTTTGAAAAAACTTTGATTTATTGAACCCAAAGACACACCTTGTGGTGGTTTTATAACATTGAAGTTTTTTTAAACTATTTTGAATGAAATATTGAATTATTTCATGTAAATTTGTAAGAATATTTTTTCTTTTGAAATACTTTTCCTGGTTGTTTCACCATGATCAGGACCAAAACACCTTTTTGTTTTCTGATGGTAGGTATTAGATACGCCACTGACACACTGACACACTGCCGGGGGGGGGGGGGGGGGGGGGGGGGGGGGGGGGGGGGGGGCTGCTGGAGATCATTCCAGCAAGGGTAGAAATAGACAGAGATGATGCCCTTTTAAACCCTATAGCATATTACATTTCAGGTACTTATAATAATCCACCCTAATTCATAGTTTCATCTTTATGTCAAAAAGTTTGTTTTCTCTTGCTGCATAGGGAGGTTTGTTGACACTTGATTGTTACTCCTGCATTAGATTTTGGATCATTTTTGAGGTGCAGTGACGTTGTGAAGTTACACGGCTTCCATAAGCACACAGAATGTTTGCTAGAAGGCATCATATAGGAGCAGAGTGTACTTTATCACGCTGAGAACATAAAGTGGCAGTGCAATGTGTCAAAGAATAATGTATTGGTAATTTGTGGCTCAGATGCGTAAATAACTTTCTTCCTCCGAGATGTTGAATAGAGTTTAATGAAGCTGCGATGTTTTCTGTGTCCCGACTGTCTCCAAATCCCAAGCACAGATACATTACCTTAAATACAGAAGTATGTTCCAGAATTTTAAATATTCAGTGACATCAGCTATCTTTAATGACATTTTGTGTTCTCCAACCACCCTGGTTGTAGGCCAAGTTGTGGTTTGTTTTTAATCTGTAATTTGTATTTAAGTGGACTTAGACATAAATAATAAAATATATTTTAATATACTTAACTGTATAAGAGGTTGTATAGAATAGAAAAAGAGAAGAGTTGCTCCTTTAACCTCCCTAGCACACTGCTGAGGTACAGATTTCTGTACAAAAAGCGCACCATAGACTTTAACCTCCCTAGCGCACTGCCCGTATCGTGCCGTTTACAACCGGTACACTGCCTGTCATTTCCGGTATCTCTCCGGAGCTCTTCACACAGCTGGTGTCATTACTGACACCAGCTGCGTGAGAGGGGGCGCCGGCGACATGGAGGTCTATGGCGCCGGCGCCCCCCGCCCCCTTCCACGTCACCGGTGCCACAAACCCGGAGATGCTGCAGCAATGAAGACAATCGCTGCAGCTTTCCGGGGAGGCATAGGATCTCCCCACTGCCGGCTTCCCCTGCGGTTGGGAGGACCTTGTTCGGCGAACGAACAGGGTTCGTCTCAACCGCTAGGGAGGTTAATGGGGAAAAAAGTTTTTTTACATTGTAGGCCTGTAGGCCAAAGTATGTCCATACATGAGTCTGGTAGACATCCTGAATATAATAACATGTTCAGATGCTTTGTGAATAACTCACAATATCAGATAATGAAGATTTCAATTATTCACTTTATCAGTTAAACTAGCACTGCAACCACTAGATGGCGCTGCAGATGTGCTAGGATACATTGGAGAGCATGGAAGGGGGGGGGGGGGGGGTGTGATCCGTGCAGCTGCTTCTTCATTAGAGACAAACAGAGCAGTGACCAGCTCATCCACTGCTGTTCTGACAGGTCAGAGCTGGGACCGTCAGGAACAGCTGGAGGGTAAAGAAATTTAACTACCTTATGTACTTGAGTATAAGCAGACCCAGATATAAACTAATTTTACAAAAAAATCTGGAAAAACTGAGTGAATCTGGTACAATCCCAGGGTGGGAAATTCAGCAGCTAGTGGAACGTAACACAGCAAATGTACATTTGGATCAGGATGCTATTATTTCAACTAGCCACTTTGTCAGTTTATTGAGATTATTGAGATATAAATGATGGATATGTATTATTATTATTTATTTATATAACGCTGACATATTACGCAAGGCTGTACAATAGATGTAGAGAAATTGTTGTAAGAGCATTGTAAAGAAAAACATTAAAGCGGACCTACCACATTGTAGGTCACTTTGCACTATCAGCATCAGCCAATAGATAGGGCAATCACTGTCCAAAAAGAAAAAAATAAATCTTACAGAGGAAAGACCGTTTTTCTGAAGGTAGCAAAACCAAAATGCTGTGAGTGAAGCCGCGGCGCCGAGAGTGGCTTGTTAGAGCTGAAGTAAGCTGCAGGGAAAATCAGCTCTGAGTGGGGCCCCAGAATGACATGATTATTGTTGACGTCACTATCAGGTGAATTCCTGTGTTGTGTGCTCTCCCCACCCTCACCCCCCTCCCTTTCTGTCTCGGATGTCAAATCTGTGAGGTAGGTGAAGTGTAGAGGAACATTGAGGGGAACTGCAGCAGAAGGAGGCAATGGGATATTTTATATAACAACATAACCCATTCATTTTGTCCTATCCTCCATATACCATGATCGCATAAAAACTTCCCAGACATGGAAGTGTCATTATGTGAGGTGATTGTGGAGGAAGTATAGAGGAGACATTGCTGGAGCTGGCAGCAGAGGAGTAATAATATAATTTTATATTACACACATAAAACACCCGTCATGTTCTGTCTCATCCTCCATATACCATGATCTGGATGAATAGAGAACCTCCCAACATGGAAGTGTCATCTGTGAGGTGATTGTGGAGGAAGTGTAGAGGAGAATTGCGGAATGGCAGCAGAGGAGGTAATAAATATATTTATAACTCATCCTAACTGTGTGACCCCCAAATCCATGTCACCCCCAATATCAACCTGCACACTGAGCCCCTTCACACACCAATCCTGGTTTTTAAGACAGAACTGTTCCTCCCATACCAAACCCTTTGGGATTGGTAAATATGTCTGCAGGGAATGAGACACCTTAGTAAGTCCAACAGAAATGGCGGAAGTAGATTCAGGCGCCAGTACTATCAGATGGTGCCTTAGGAATGAGGAAGTGAAGTTGTAAGTACCTATTTTTTTTCTGGTGTAGCAGTTCTCACAGATGTACTGCTGACAGGTTGTTAATATGTCCGTGTAATGTATGTGGGGGAATTTTTTTTTTGATTTTACTTCTGCTTTAAAATTAAAGTTAAGTCCACTTGATCAATGTTGAATTGACTTTGAAGCTTATTTGGGCAAAAAGTACATGTGCTAGAGCACTAGAGCAATTTTTTTTTTTTTTTTTACAAACATTCCCACAACCCTTCTCTGCATCTCTAGCAAGTTTGGTGATCCCACGTTCAGGGGATTTGCAATTTGGTCACAAAGTCCACCTGCGAAATAGAGAGTTTCATCTCTTCGCTTGAGTAGAAGACAAATTTCGTCTTTCTAGTAATGCCATGTATATATAGACTTTGTATGGGGTTGGCTGTGTCTCTCTCCATCCTGCATCTTAGTGCTAAAAATACAGGAGTAGTTGAATGTTGTAATACCAATATCATCACAGGTGTGGAGCTTGGGAGATTTACTCCTCATTTTAAAGGGCTTTTCTGAATTTTACTTTTCTCTATATAACACTGTGCGGTACTGTGGGCTCCACTACCTCAGGTCTACAAATCTGCACGATTATATGATGAGTATGGAGGTTGTCCATTTATTCCAGCATATAATTCTACACTGGGAGACTGTAATCGCATTTTGTTTTGGACTGGTATACTAAAACTGATTACATATGGAAGTACAGGAACAGGTGGAAGAAGTTTAGTTGAAGTGCAGTTTAACTAACACACATAAACAAATAAAACATATTAACCCCCCTAGCGTTCCTGATGCCCCATCTCGCCCAGTGCTGTCCTGTCAGTACTGCTCTGGACGAGATTGTGTCATCCGGCGAAGATCCGAGCCTGGGCAGCGCATACTTACAGTTTCGTGCTGTCCTGGTGGCTTCTGAGCTGGCTTCCAGTGACATAATGACGTCACATCGGGCGGCAGTGGGACATTCAAATGTAAATTGCACTAAAACAATTTTCTATGCAGAAAACTGTTTCAGTGTGATTCCCCAGATGTGCGCTTTGAAGTTAAACCTCCCCTGGTGTGTTCATCACACCAGAGGAGAGAGGGTGCCAAAGGGAATTGCACTGGACACAGTGATAATTGTATCCAATACAATTCAAAGTAAAAAAAAAAACCACACACAAAACACATTTCTATTTGTAATAAAAATGTTCTTACAAACAAAACATACTTATGAATACATAACGTTTTGCAATCTTTCATACCAAATAAGTATTTTAATGATTGTATCATTCAAATGATACCTTTTTATTATAAAAATTTTTTAAATGTATATATTTTTTTACATAATTGTGTGTTTCAAACATTATTATATTCTGAATGTCCATTTAGACCCTTGTACAGACAGATTTTGGGAAGTTACAGGCCTACAACATTCCATTTAAGTCTATGGTGCACTTTTGGCACAGAAATATGGACCTTGCAAATGCGCTAGGGAGGTTTAATTCAAACTACTGATCTGGACCTAGACCTAGAGAAGCACCCTTAATAAATGAACTAACTTTTGCCTACTGTTTGCTGCAGCCATCCCTACTGCTGGCAATGTGATCCTCTTCTACCAGACCTCCCTCCTTTTTTGCTGGTGTCCGCCACAAATCCTGCACATGGCTTGTGAAGCTGTGGCCGAATTACCAGCCTGGTCTATAAAGCTGGGAACACATGTGTAGATATGGGCTGGATCGATAGCCGTTTCTATCTATCTGGCCCATATCAAATGCGGTCATCCCTGCCCATTGCTTTGCATGGAGACTGCGTGGTCTCCATGCAAAGCATCGTCTGAACTTGGCTCCTTCGATATCTGGCAGCAGTGCGATGACATCATCACGCTGCTGTAGGGAACCTCGAACAGCTCCAATATCGAGTTGTGTGTTCCCTGCTTAAGTTTTGCTAGAGAATGGAGTATCTCTTAGGCAGTGATGTATGCCTTCCTATGTCTCCTTGCCCCTAACACATTAGTAAAGCTGGCATCACTGCATGACATGTTCTCAGATGTTTTCAAGATCAATTAACTACAGGTAATTATTTTTTTTATATTTTTTATCATTTTATTTATGTTTTCCCTCTGTACAACACAGTGCATGTCACACTTTTACACATGATAGATTACAAAATAAGTATTTACAGATCTATATGGAATGGTAATAAATCTAGGAAGCAAGGAGCAATATTGGATCTTTAAAGGCCAAGTTTAAAATGACTTTAAGATAAATGTGATTATAATGGCACAAAATGGGTATTCACTCAACATCTGTTACAGAATAAAGGCAGCTTATTCCAAGAATATCACAAGTCCAAGAATGGAGCCTCGACTTTGAATGGTGTTTACTTGGCTGTTTGCACAGTAAGCGGATGTCTTGACAGCCTTCACGCCATTTACATGAGTTGACTGCTGTAGTTTTCATACAACATATGGCAGTTACTTGGCAAGCCTGGGACCGGAACACAAAAAACAAGTGTATATCATTATCTGGCCTACAAATAAATCAACATTAAGTGTTGAAATTATCTAGTGATGGTTCTCAGTTCTGTGCAAACTTGAGTGGTAATTTTCATTGTCAACACTCCAAAGAATGAAAGGAGAATATGGAAAGAGCGTATAGTATGGTCTAAATGAGCTAGAATAGCTTAAATATAATACAAATTACTCTAGACCTTTCTATTTGTAGTGTTTAATTTAAATAAACTTGACTTGCTGTGTTATGTTTCTTGAAGAAATTTTGCAAGTCAACGGACTCAATTCTCAATTCAGAGTGACTGTGTACATGATCTTACTGGAAATATATATATCGATCAAAAAAAACATACAAAACTGTCAGATGCTTGTGCGCAGTGGTGGTTTAAGGCATAGGCAACATGGCATCATGTCAGGGAGTGGCATCTGGGCTGCCTGGTGAGAGAGAAGATCATCTGAAGGAGGTTTGTGACTCACCAGCAGTAACCCCCCCCCCCTCAGAGAGCACTCCGTAAGTGGCCGGAGATGCTTTGGGGGATGGTGATTGTTCGGGGGTTGGGTCAGAGTCCGTAAGTCTCCCTTCCCCAAGGAGATCAGAGGGGGATTGGGGTGGGCTGCTCCCTTCTCATCAACGTTTAGGTGGTCCATTGATTCAGAAAATTATTATCTCAAAATTTGATCTTCCATTAATCTCGAATATTCAAAATGATTTTAATTTTGATAGGGAAGGGTTAAATGCCCCACGGATTTGGGGTTGGATCTTTTGTGCAGAGGTTTCTTTCAATTTTTGTGCAGAGACCAAGCATGATATGAGAGGAAATCTTTTCACTTCTTCATCTCAGACTTTTTTTTCTTCCAAAGGTTTCATGTCCTCCTGGCGAGCCGTTGTATTCATTTTACTAAATTAAAAAACAAGTTTGTCCTAAAATTGGGTTCCTTTCGCAACTTTCCGTCACCTTTCACTATGTTGAGCCCAATTACGAAAATGACTATTAACTCTTCAGAAGAAATGGAAAGAATGGGTTGCCAGGCAACGGAAGTTTGGGGTTTTTGCTTTTAGGAAGAAACTGTGCTTTGATAAATGCACAAGAGCACACATTGAACCATCTCATTGTTTGAACATTTTGGAATATACAGTTGAAATCTGTGAGGCATAAGGTAGTGAGGACATTGTTTTAAGAGGATTATACATAGAAAATGTGTCTGAGTTTGAAAATGATTTCTTTTTTTGTTTTATTTGAATGTAAAAGATTAGATGTACAATAACTCCATCTGAATGAGCAGCTACATCAATACGAGGAACGCCAAATTGCTCCGGCTTGTATAGTCTTGTGTAGAAAGTAAAAAAATGGCACTAATTCACTCTTTTGAAAAGTTAGTTTTTCCATAGAAACATCAGACTGGTAGATATGTGGTGATGTTGACTTGGGTAAAGAACATGTATTCAAAGTGTCCTAAATTCTAAAAGCTTTACTTGATTCTTATTGGATGCATATCCTTGATGTTTACTTTATTTGGAGGCCTTGGGAGAACATTGCTCAGAGCAAAATCCGCTAAAGCACTCATCACTGGAGTAGAGATGTTAAACTTGAAGTAAAACTTTTCTCCTTGTTTGGGGAAAGTTGTAAATGTTATTTTGCAATGAATCCATCATTTGCTATGAAACTTCACTTACACAATGGAAGCTGCCATAGACATTTAGAATCTTCTAAATTCATGGCCGAATTTTAGCTTTCGAGCATTAGATTTGTGGTCCATCTGCAGAAACATTGGATGCAAATCTAACCGTCTTTGGCCAGATTAAGTCTTTTGTAGATCTCCACTGGACACTGCTTCTCAAAAATAAAAAAGTTTCATAGGTGACTGTTAAGGCATTATATTCCGAACCAAAACATTATTCGGTTAACGTCAATTTGAAGGGTAATCGATTCCTGCCCAACTGGTTCAATCAGCCTCAGGTGATCGATAATGAACAGAAAATCTATTGAAAAGTGATCACCAATTTTCACCGATCGTTCAGGTATCTGTCATATTTTCTAGGTATTTTGATCGATTCAACTGTACTATGGCTAATGCAAATCAAACTCGGAAAAGGAATTGATTGATTGTACCACCACACAGTGTGATCAATGCACAATCGATCGATGTTGAACTGACTATTGATTTTGAATCACGCAAAACAAACAAATAGCAAAATCATAAAACCCATCTATGGCTACAGCCCCCGATACACGTTCTGATTTTTCTTACCAATTTTGCCCGACCGACCAACGTGGTCGGTAGAATAATCAATTGGGAGATTAATCGGATGCGGAATTATGTACTCGGCCGGCCGGAAAATCGGTCGGGACCGCTTCGGACCTGTCTGTAAATTTTGTTTGATCTGCTGTTAATAAATAGTGTCGGGGCCGATCAATCGGTGATAATCGGAATTCCGATTTTTCATGCCAACCGACCGACCATAACATTTTAGGTGAAAACCGGGTGACAGGATCGGACGAAAAATCGGTCGGGAGAAAAATCGGAAACGTGTATGGGGGGCTTACCTTTTAGATTGTAAACTCAGTTGTGCATTCAGCTTGTTACCAACAAGACACTATCCATATAGAGTTCATATGAGCTTCTCTTGTGAGTTTACTCTAGGGCTCCTACATTCTCCCAACAACCAAAAACATTCTTCTTCTGGTATCTGAATGGCAACTCTTGTACAACATAAATTAAACGTAGAGAAATTTGTTAGCACACAGTCAATCTCTGCCTACTCTGTAGGGGTTTATATATTGCCATTAGCAGTGCCCATGCTAGCTTCTCTCTACATCTACAAGTGGCATATAAATATTGGAATGGAGCCACGCAGCAGAGCTAGAACGTGGACTGGACTGGTCAATGACATCATGGGTATGTATATTTTTGTTTACTTGGGTCCTTCTCTTATGCATGTTACTTTGATAATCTATCTAAACATTGTTGAAGACCATGTACAGTTCTTCATGGCAACTGTATTTCTTAATACATACATAGTAACATCAGGCTACTGACCTCTGCACTTGCATTGCACACTGCAAACGCTTGTTGAAAATGCTTTTGTGAATCATGACAAAGAGTTCATGTTGGTCAAAATATTTTTCCAATCAAGCACTGCCAAAAGTACCAAAACCTGGTTCAATGACCATGGGATTACTATTCTTGATTGGCCAGCAAACTTGCCTGACCTGAATCCCGTAGAGAATTATTTGGCATTGCCAAGAGAAAAATGAGACATGAGAGTGAACATGCAGAAGAGCTGAAGGCCCCTATTAGACATCCTGGTCTCCCATTACACCTCCGCAGTGCCACAGGCTGATGGCGTCCATGCCACACCGCATTGAGCCAGTCATGGATGCAAAAGGGGCCCAAACCAAGTACTGAGTACATATAAATGATTATATTTTTAAAAGTCTGAAATTTTTCAAATTAAAATATTTGGTTATTTTTATTAATGTTCGATTATTCTAATTTCTGAGATTGTGTGTTTTTTATAAGTTGTAAGCCATAATCCTCAAAATTGATAATAATAACAAATAAAGGTTTGAAATATCTCACGCTTTGCATGCAATGAGTCTATTTCATATATTCGTTTCACCTTTTAAGTTGAATTGCTGAAATACAGGAACTTTTGGATATTCAAATTTTTCACAGATCGCCTGTATATTGCAGTACAATACATTTGATGTTTTCAGATTCCTCCCATGCTCCAGGAATTAAAATTCAGCTGTGATCTACATAACAATATATCAATTAAAGATGCGATATGTGCGTTTCAAAATGTAATTTATTGTTCATAAATAAATGATGCCGGTTTGGTTTTGAGCAACGGAAAAGGCAATAGAGTACGGACATGTTTGCTATTTTTATTTCCCTGAGTAGATATAATAACATTTAACTTATTGAAATGATTGTTGCTTTAATATATCGAGATTTAGATGATAGAGAGTATAGATATATTATATAACATTATACTTGTAGAAGAGTGAAACAATCCTTTTTGAAATTTTTGTATACTAATTAGAACAACGGAAGGTCAAGAAAAGATGGGAAAGGATGTCCATTTAAAATATTTTCTTTAACCTCCTGGGTGTTTGGCCCAAGTAAACTTGGGCTGAGTTTCATTCATCATGAAACTTCTCCCAAGTTAACCAGTAAGAAACTCACCTGTCCGCCAGATTCCCCGGGCGATCTTGAGCATGTATGCCGCTGCTTCCGGGTCTGCCACCGATCGCAACACTGGTGGGCGGGGGTAGGCGGCACCATAGACCTCCATGTAAATGGAGGGGCCTCCCCTTTTTACACACAGGACCTCTGGGTGGGCAGGAAATCATGGCGGAGCATGTTGTTTTTCATTGTAGTATTCTGGGTTCCATTGTTTGACAGTCAATCTCCTTGGTGTATAAGGATTGTTGTGAGCAGCTTCAGTTGCTCAGATATGTACTAGTAAAGTGGGTCAAGTAGGCACTGTCAAGTAGGCACTGTCTGGGAGTCATAAGTACACTTAGGGTATGTCTCCACTGCGTTATCAAATATGCGCCAAGCACATTCCTTGTTGGGGACCCGACGGAGCCGATCCACATTACCTGCCCCGGGCATAGGCTGTTCTCGCTTCCTTCTGCAGATCTGCTGGCCAAAGGTTGACGTACTGCACTACGTTGACCTTCCGGCCGGCTGGTTGATGTACTGCACTACGTTGACCTTCTGGCAAATACGCTTGGCACAGGGGGACCAATAACGCTGTGGAGACATACCTTAAACTTTGACAAAGCTTTCCTTATCCTACTTGGGGCTCTTGTAAGCCTGTGTTCCTTTTGTATTGCACATGTTGAGGTTTATTATGTTTCTGAGCCTGTCTTACTAGATTATCCGTCAGATTCCACTCTTTACGGCTCTGTTCCCTACAGATTTTAATCGCATGTGCAGAAATTTGAGTTAATTGCGTCAATTTAGTTGTATGTCCCCACTCAACTGATGGCCGTGAACGTGAATTTTTTTTTCTGCTCATGCCCATAGAAATGCATGGATGCCATTCATTCTCTTCAGACACGATTTTTGTGTTTATAATAGGGGCAACGATCTAGCCATGTTCAGCCACATGGTGGAATCTCGTATAACATTTGTTTGTTCTTTAGGTCTTGAGTTGCAGTTCACTCCCAAGACCTTGAAGAAGGTCCTTTTCTGTTTCCCTAAAGGTAGTTGATGGAACAGGAATCGATTGGTGCCCACCTGATAGATTTCCTAGCTAATACGATCAATATGTATGCGATCGTACTATGGAGCATGCGTTGTAATAAACACTTCCAGCCACAGGGGGGGCACCTGGAGAACATTAATGCAGCTCCATACACAAATGTCCTCAGGCGATTCTTCAGATGGAGAGGATGTGATGTTGGCCTAAAACCTTTTTTAGGATGATTAACATCTCTATAGTATATGTTTAGGTGAACCCAAACTTGCTTCATATAGTTTGGTTTATCTTTGTTTCATTTATTCTAAATTTTGTAAATAAAACATCAAGTACCTTTTATAAGTGTATAAGCCCCCCATACATCTTTCAATCACTTTGTACAATTTCCATTATATCTATATATATAACAGCTATGTAGTGGCAGGTCCTACCTGATAGAATACATAGTGATTGGAAGGTATATATCACT
>CM070035.1:143976148-143986964 GCA_036250615.1 Ptychadena robeensis | reverse complement strand
TGATGTAAATGTAGTCTGTATTATTACAAAGACACAGCCCTGAAATCGTGCCCTGTAACAAGGGACATCTCGGAAGTTTGCTTTTTTAGTTGCTTCAGTTAGCCAATAAAGGGGATCACTTGAACTCCAAATCCGCTGTATTTATCAATGGCTAACATAGTACAATGCTCTACTATTCTAGAATAAATGAGAATAAAAGTTTATTTTGGTTGTTTACATGCATTAATGCTAAAGTTATATATTTCTCAGTTACTTCTAGTATTGCTTCAGAAAATGTATGCAAAGCAGTTGTTATAGCTTTATCCTCCTGAACCTGGAGAACCTCCAAAGAGGTCTTAGAGCAGATAAGGCCCCTGGGTTGTCAAAGTCCACCTTCACAGGTTGGATTTAACTTGTTGGGCCATGGACCTGACCGTCTATTAAGTCATCCTCACATCTTCTCCTTTCACACCAAACTACTAAAAACATGTTTAGCAACTGGGTAAGGAGGATGATTCTCGCTCAGGATAGGCTCCTTCTCTTTCACTATGATGACTATCGCATATAAGTGATCATTAACTGAGCTAGGGGACACTTGTTGCATGCAAAAAAACAAAATCACAGTTCAGTTTGACTTTGGCTAAATGTAGCGCAGCTTTGTTTTGCTTCATAAAAAATGTTTTAAACGCTACTTCATATGCTCACTAATACACGGATTAGGCAAAGAATAAAGGTAATGCAAAACAATAACTTCTTATTGTTTCTGTAAAGTGAGAGTAAATGCATCACCAGGTATTGTAGCATCACCCGTTGCACAGCGTTTGGGCGGACTTCAGCAATGGGCATGGGGAAAACCTAGAAATCAGAGCAAAGGCACATCTGCCGCGTCTCTGGAAAGTTCCAGGTTCCTCACAAAATCCACCAACCTTTAATACCAATTATAATAATCATGTGTGGTCCTGCACAGTTTAAGATTAAGTGCATGAACTTATTTTGAGCTAATGCACATCCGGTGAGTAATTCCGGTTCTTGTCCAGTTTGTTGTTCTGAATTCTAGTTGCCCCGTATTTACTAAATGAAGGCTGACTATATGACAGTTGACTGTCAATCACCTTTAACACACACACTGTGCATACGTACCGTGTTTCCCCGATGATGAGGCCCTGTGTTATATTTTTTAAAACGCCAAAAGATACCCTAGGTCTTATTTTCAGGGGGATGTCTTATTCTGATCACTCTGTGCCATTCATTGTCCCCTTCTGATCACTCTGTGCCAATCATTGTCCCCTTCACTGACTCACTTTTTTTGGTTTCTACCGGTACGGCCGGGTAACAGACTGTGTTCAGCAGGGATCAGCAGCTGTCTTGTCGTTTCTGCACTGCAGCCAGCCCTGACGGAGTCACATGGAGGCACACAGTTACCCATTGTACCACCCGAATGGGAGATTCGAGTAGGGGGCAGGTATCAGTGGGTGTCTTATTTGCTGGGGGTAGCTTATTTCAAAGTTTTGGGCAAAAATCAGGGGAAACAGGGTATCACATTTGTATCACAAGCTTTTAACAACAAAAGACTACATTTGATCTAGGAGCACTTGTGCTTGGCAGGACTACTACATAGATATACCTTGAGTTGATGGACTACATGGCTGACCCTTCTGTTTTCCATTTTAGAATCTTATTGTGTAAATGGAGCTGTTGATTTAATATACTACACAACTTTAATTTCCTAATGTAAGGTGGCCATCCACTGTGTGGAACCCTACCCTCTAGTGTATGTGAAGATATACTGTATACAGAACTATGAAATGTGTCCTTTAACGTTCCGTTTCCATATCCGTTGAAAAGTTTATTTGTTTCGCAGTTCACAAATAATATTCTCAGCCGCTTTACAGATTTTTTGTTTGTTCCCTTCGAATACCCTCCATGGATGTGCCACCCATCTACCTTTTGTGGTAGAAACCATAGGCTGTCATTTATACGGGACCCTCAGCTGTGAAGGGATTATAGGCATTACTGCGGGAAGATCTGTCAGCCCCCCCAAAACCCAGTGCATGATTTGTGATGTCCAGTATCACAGCCCCATCGAGTGGATTGGCAGGTTTATTCATAAGACTAGATATACCTCTCACTTGATAAATCTCTCCAGGGTATTGCATGGATAGCTGAAAACAGCTGCTGCCTCCAGATAGTGGCGGCTCAGACCTTTCTCGGCTTTGTCCCTTTTGGTTATAAAGTCGAATGAATTTCATTTTTTTTTTTATTTTGTGATGGCTGAAATTACCTGTCAGTCTTTTCCCAGAGGGATGTTTTGTAAAGGAGATAAAGGCTTTAGGGTTAGCAGAGTTAAATGTAAGCAGTATTGTATCACTTTGCAATGACAGGATTAAAGTATCTGCTCAGCTAGGATTTATTCCTTTCTTATTAATTGTGATGTTTCATCTTCTGTATTATGAGCAGATGACAGGCAAGTCTGCAAGGTGGGCACATGGGAGCCCTATTGTTGCCCAAGAGCAAGTATTCTGGGAGCATCATGTACTTATCAAGAGTAACTAAAACTGCCATAAACGTCACATAAGAAAGCAAAATGCGTACCCAGATGGTTATGTGAGGGAAAACATCTTTTTTAAAATAAGCAAAATTAAGTTTGGTTGTAAGCTTGAATGCATCAATGTCATTGCAGTTGGCCACAATGTCATGTGCAGGCCTGTGCTAATGTGTGTATTGAATATTCATTGGATGCATTAAGAAAGCTTTTCGGACATGTTTTTGGCTTATTTGTTACATGGGACTTAATAGTCCCAGCAGCCTCTCTCCTTCTGCCCCCAGCAGCATCAGCCTCTCTCCATCACCCCCAGCAGCCTCTCTCCTTCAGCCTCAGCCTCTCTCCATTACCCCTCAGCAGCCCCCAGCCTCTTAGTCATTTATTCTGATCTCATACGCATGGTGAAGATGAACTGAAGCTGGCGATGGGAGTGGGATGAAGAGGGGCATGTACAGAAGGTCCCGCCCTCCTTCCATTTCCACTTCCTGACTTGAAGCTCTGTGGGGCCGAGGTGCGCTGGTGATGGATGGCCTGCATGGAGGGATCTGAGCCACGCCAACAGCTGGTGCCGTTAATAGCTGCTTGTCCAGTGCTGGTTAAGGGCGGCCTGGGGGGCAACTGCCTCCCTGCCCCCCTTTCCAGCTGGATACATCTGCCTTCTCCACAGCCCCCCTGCCTGAGCATCTTTAATCCCACTGCAAAAGTATAAAACTACAAATCCCAGCATTGAACTGCAGTAAAAGAAATGTAAATGAAGTTTTTGCAGCAAGATATAATTAGCAATTAACACAGAGCAGCAAATAAGTGGTAGGCAGCTACGCATGAGGACTAAAAACTTGCTATATTGTCACTAGTGATGAGCAGCATAGGCAACATTCCAATTCACAATATTTCGCGAATAATTCTACTAATATTCGGTTGGATATTCACAATTCAAGTGTATGGCCATGCATTGCGACAATATATTCACAATGGTATTTATTTTCACATTGCGTCCATAAGGTTCCCAGTGCAATATCGCAAATATTCGAATTTGCAAATATCCGCCGCCATATTCACAAAATTAGCATATTCTCGAATAGATGGTATTTCTTGAATATATACGCAATTAGAATATTCAAGCTAAGCACTTATTGTTACTAAGCACTTATTGTTACTACGCACATTACCGTACTTACAAGAAGGTATTCTGGGGGCCACAGAAACAGGGGCAGCCAAAGAGTCATGTGAGTGAGAATCGCAGACGGCCATAGAGGGGAGAGATCTGCAGCATGCAGCATACCCCCCTCTCCATCTTTCCCGATCTTTTTAAAAAGAATCTGGTGATGTTGGCTGTACATTGACAGCAAGTGTTCACTGGGAGCATCCTGTGGTTGAAGAGGGTATTGCAGGGTGAAAGTCAGAGTAAGGGTAAAATCTGACAAGAGGAAAGCACTGTTTGATGGCTAGAATATGACTATGAAAGATTGACATTTGGACTGCAGGTCGTTTCAGAAGTTTGTTACCAAACCAGAAAATTTCAGGGTTGCACTACTGAGGTATGAGACCTGGGGGTTCAAATGGTTTTGTACTGTGACCCAAAACCATCAGTTGACCTGTGGCGGCAGACCGCTAATCATGCACCCTTGAATTAGCAATGCCTTTATGGATATTAAATGTGGTTCAGGAAAATGTTTTATAAAATGCCCTATTGTTCATCTTTGTCACTTTTTGTGTATAAATGCGAGTTCTAAAAATCTGAATTGTATAAAACCAGCGGAAGGTTCCTTAAATATTACTTCACTTGAATTCACTTACCTAATACAGGGGTATTCCTTAAATTCTGAATATTCTGCAATGAAAAATACCAAATATACTTTGACTTTTTTTGGTAGGCTCTAAAGCAGAAGTTTTTTGGTTTTTATAGGCTGAAGCATCCTCTTCACCTCCCTAGCGGTTGAGACAAACCCTGTTCGTTCTCTCTGGACGTGCAAAAAGTGCACCAAGAGAACTGGGTAAATTCGCCACTGAGAGGTGTCCGCGGCAGCTCTGATTGCTTCTGGCATCCACAAAAACAGATCCAGTACCCCCTCGCCCCTGTGTAGCGAACGTAATGACGCTACACAGGGAGGCGCTGGGATTTTCAAATCATATTGAATGCAGTTTTCTGCTTTAGAAAACTGTATTCAATACGATTTGAAAGTTAAATACAAACCAAAACAAAGCTTCCAGTGCCCCCGATGTCCCCTTTTGAAAGTGATCCTCTCTCACTCCCAGCGTGATGGATGTGATGACATCACACCGGGGGGCGCCACATTTAAAAGGGAATTATAATTAATACAATGATAACTGTATTCTATACAATTTAAAGTAAAAATAAACAAAACACCTTGTCCATTTAAATTAAAATGTAATTGGTTTTATGGAAAAAACAAACAAAAAAACCCACATATAAACACATTGTAACAGTTTAAAAATGTGCCAGTTACCAGTCTTTGTTGTGCTCAGACTTCTATATTCTTACTGAGGTTTTAACGCATCGTGCTTCTTGTCCTATTAATTCTACCTTCCTTTTCATTCTCCTCTATCTCTTCTATACCATGCACACATGATATAAGATCGAGAGGTTTTCTTTATATTCTAAAAAATGTTTTATACAGACTTGTACCTCTAACCCAAATGTGGGGGCCACATGTGGCCCATTTAGCTGTATAATCCGGCCCATTGACATCTTGGTGAAAAACCCCTCTGATTTATGCCTGCTCGCTCCCTGCAGGGAGCATGCATAAAGCCTAGAGGTCTTAGAAAATAGTGTGAAGACGCTGTAGGCGTGTCCTCCTGGCAAAGGCGGGCTACCTCTAGGAAATTATAAATCATCTCTGCTCCTTGCAGTGAATGAGCAGAGGGGAGCCGGAGCGTCTTGTCATCTGCTATTTGACTTAATTTGAGTTAATTTGTATACTTAGAAAAATTTGCAAAACTACACCTTTTTCCCCCCAATATTATTTATTTATATCTTATTTTCTTTTGTTTGTTTTGTTTCTTTTTTTGTTGAAAGCGGTACAGGGCATTTAAAAAGATTACAATGTACAGTAAGCACGTCCTCACAGAATTGTGACTCCATTGGTAAGAATTGAGTTACAGGCTGTTGGTCCGGCCCCTCTGTCAAGTTTACAAACCCATTGTGGCCCACAAGTCAAAAAGTTTGTCCATCCCTGCTCTAACCTGTTCTTAATATATGTGCTTGTCACCGTCATTGCCAGATCAAAATTGGAGTGTTTCTTCTGTTATTCATAATAACCTTCAATACACTCATATCCTCCATTGTTTTATCACCTCGCCAGTTTTCAGCAAATCTTCCACTGGAACCATAAAACTTTTCTGGCCCCAGAACACCAGTGTTGGTATTTACGGACATGATTTGATAAAGGCTAGATCGATTTTTATGTCAGATTTCGACCACTTTCTGTTGATTCAGCTAGGTATGCAGGTATCGATTTGACCTAAAAATATATATTTTAATAATCGATAGGGACTTCATACATATGTCCAAAATTAAATGCTCAACCTCCTCATCATCTTGTTATACAATTAAAACTCTACCAAAGGCAATCACAAAATAACAAATATTGTCCAATTTTCAAATAACGAACTGGGGCTTTTATTTAAAATTGATAATTGAATATTCAAGATATAAGCCCCAATTAGTTATTTCAAAAATTTTAAAATATTTGTTCATATTTCCTTTGGTAGGGATCGATTTTAAGTCGATGTGGAAAAAATCGGCCTATGTATGGCCAACTTAAGTTGGGGAGGATCTGGTCAATTGTAAAGTAATGCCCCCCATACACATTTAGATCACTCCATACAATTTCCTTTAGATCTACCAACAACTATTTAGTGTCGGGTCCTCCTTGATAGAATACATAGTGATTGAAAGGTATATATCACTGCTATGTAGTGCTGGGTCCTCCCTGATAGAATACATAGTGGTTGGAAGGTACACATCACTGATATGTAGTGCCAGGTCCTCCCTGATAGAATACACAGTGATTGGAAGGTATATATCACTGCTATGTAGTGCCAGGTCCTCCTTGATAGAATACATAGTGATTGGAAGGTATTTATAACTGCTATGTAGTGCCAGGTCCTCCCTGATAGAATACACGGTGATTGGAAGGTTTAGAAAGCTCCTCATATTACATGGTTTTGGTACAAGAAAAGTTGATGGTACAGAAATTGTATGGTACGATTGTAAGGTGTATGGGGGGCTTTAGTCTTGCATTTCATGTTGGCAAGTGTTATTGTCGAGAGATGGGGTCAATTGAAGGATTGGTGTGATGTACACTGAAGGTGGCAACGCCTATGACTTCATTGTCTACAACCCAATCCAGTTTTAAAATAAAAATGTATGCATCATTGTGCAGAAAGTAGGTTCACAGGCAATGGAGAAGAAATTTTGCTTATATCCAAGATGTACTACACAATATACATTCAGCATGTGAATATTGAGGAATATCACATGTGGGAATGCTAGCTACTAAAATTGAAGCCTTTCAATGATGGGGCCTTTTTTTGTAGCATCAAAGAGGTTTAGAAGTTAGATCTACTAAAAAGTCTTGTTGAAGTTTTGATGATTTGCTAGTCATCCAACTGGCTTCAGGTAATTCTGAACTCAGAAAGCCAGTCGATGGCTAGTAACCCATCTTCAAGGAAATGTGTAGACTTGGTCAGCTTGAAACCTTTTCCAACTCTCAACAGATGGAGGGAGATTTTTTTCAGTCACAAACAGACACAGCCTAAACCCCCTTTTCTCACATTTCCGGTTCTATTCTGCAACTATCCTCTATCTATCCGCCTTTCTGTCTTCTCTATTCTTATACTCCTTATCTTTTTCACCTACCTTCTCATCTCTTCCCTAATACAGTCCAGTTCCCTTTCTCCCTTCCCTATCCCACCGTCGCCCAGCTTTATTTGTTGACAATTTTTGATTGTTATTGAAAGTTATGACACATTAAAACCCAGGACATTGTCTCAACTGAATACAAAACTACCGAAGAGATATTAGTCTAGCTATAAAATATACTTTGATCATACTACTTATAAGAAATTTGGTTTTCTCTTTTGGATATCCGTTTCCAATTTCAAGGTCTTGTCGTGATATGCATCAGAAATCACTAATGGCTTGTTTCCATTATACGTCGGGACCCCTACGCTAAGCGTATATGCTTCGCAGGGGTCCTGACGTATCCCACAGACTTTGCCTGCCGGTGGATGGTCTGTTTACACATCCGCCAGTGTAAAGGCTGAACGTACTCGACTACGTTCAGCCTTACACCGGCGGATCGGCTCAGCGCAATGAAGACAGACTTACCTGCTCGCGGAGGGTCTATCTGTTACATTGGGACCTCCCGCTAAGTGTGTGCGCTTAGCAGAGGGGTCCTAACGCAATGGAAACAAAGCCTACCATATTTTCCATGTAACCTGCAACATTGTTGTAAATCTTTATGACCTGTGATTTCTTATGTGAATGTTTTACACACAAATTATATATTTTATAAAACGTTTAAAAAAAAAAAAAAAAAAAAGAGAAGGTGCAGTTGCTTTGATGTATTGCTACGTGGCTTACACAATTGAGAATCTTCGCGTCCCTTCGGTTTGGTGTACCTAGAACATACAATACTATGGCGATTCTCAAAGGATATAATATATATGTTGGGGTTGCTGTGCAATGCTTGCTGGTATTAGCTAGCAGTGCTGCTGGTGAAATCCGTAATTGAAGATCAGAGTACTAAAAAATAAAAAGGCCCTGAAGCAATGGATGATTCATAATGCTACTTATCGGGGCTCCTAAAAGTCAGGGCTCTTCTCTTTTGTTTATAACCTCCTTAACTGTATTCAGATTAAAAACCAAAACAAACCTTGCGCCATTTTTCTCTTTCCAGATGACAATCCAAAAATAAACAGCTTGTGTGGCAAAGTGTCGCTCTACAGAGGAGACATTACCCAA
The DNA here is from genome assembly GCA_036250615.1 of Ptychadena robeensis. Lineage (NCBI taxonomy): Eukaryota > Metazoa > Chordata > Amphibia > Anura > Ptychadenidae > Ptychadena > Ptychadena robeensis. The sequence goes on along the minus strand of CM070035.1, from coordinate 143,978,454 downwards.
CTTGAAGTAGACGCCATCGTCAATGCAGGTACGGGAACTTCTTCATACATCTATATTTTGAGATTTGAGGCCATTATGTTGAAGTATAGAAAAGAACCGCTCCGAGCATCTGTTGTAGTGACGATATATTAATTAACACAGCTATCGCCTGCGCTCGGGAGTTTGAGGCTCTGCATACAAAACATTTTGTCCTGCCGGTCTAGACGATGCATTCAAAAGATTTACTTATGTGATTTGTTTTGCTTGGCTTCAATGGATTTATTTTTAGACAACATTTACTGGATATTGTGAATCAGAGCCATATAGATGTTCTACCTTTTGTAATTGCACAGTTTCGTCCCTCTTCGTTTGATGATGGGTGGGCTTGTTCTGCGAGACGTTGCCGCATGAGTTTTTCTTCCTGCTCTCAAGAGTAATTTTAGTTCCAGGGAAAAAAAAAACTAGTGTTCACCTTGACTTGCTATTTTCTTATTTTAATCCATGCTGGTGATGTTGTATATTTTAAAATACCAATAGGCATATGTATTTGGTTTAGTAAAACATGGATGGGGTCTTGTAATTTGGTTAACTTTGATAAGAAACATCAAGAGGGAAGAGCAGTGGAAGCGTCCATTCTGTGCAGTAAATCTTTGATCTGTAAAATAGAACAATGATCACTGCATTCATTCTGGATTCTCTATGTACAACTTATCCGAACTGTCAACATCTGGGGTTGTGGGAGACAAAGCTAGGAGATGTGTTGTGAGGTCACAACTGCTTGAGTTTAGTCTGTTTGTGGAAGGTGAAGATTAACTTGCTTTGCTAGGTGTTTCTAATATGCAATAATACAAAAATAAACTGAAGCACATTTTCCGAATACCCTATATATGGCATGAAACTAGTGCCATAGGCCACAGGTAAAGTTTTGTATTGCTTATTTATTTTTTATTACCATATTGTAAATTTTTGTTATTCAAGGAAAACTGAAACTGCTGTTGGTTAACTCTTCTACTTTACTCCAAGTGCCCAGAAATTTTCATTGTTGTTGATATTAATTTGTTGTTATAGACAGGGGTGCACATAACTTTTTAGTGAGCTCCTCAGATGAGTACCAGAAGATGGTGTTTGGTACTCACCCCATATGTATGTGGTCTTCCTCACTGTTCCCCTTGCTGTCCTCTGCTTTAGCTTCCTGCATGGTAGGTTTTACAGCAGATTAACATCCCCGTTCCTTATGTAGCCTCCGATTAGCTGTCTCCATCCACAGGTCACTGTTGTATGGTCTAAAAATGTTGTGTAGTGTATTCTCTTTTGTCTTAATAAACTAATCGCATAGACAAAACCTCCGCAGCAATTTAAGTTCTCAGAGACAGTGGCCTGATTTATTAGAAGTTTTACAGACCATATCAATCGTGACAAAAACAGGTATCGCAGTCTTCAATGCACAGATATCTCTATCAGCACTCCCTTCTAAGATCTGTGTCTTCCAAGATCTGTTCCTTCCAAGATCTCTCCCTTCCAAAATCTGTCCCTTCTTCTTGTCCTAGGTTCCCTCTCTCCTAGATATCTCTAAAACTCTACCTCTTATACAGTTTTACAAAAGAAAAAAAACTTCAAGATAACATTTGTGAGAACCAGGTATCCTGTGTAAAAAGGTCTCCCCCCACCTAAAGAATTTTTATGGCTATTGTCATCTCCAAATGTCCCTTGCTGCATCCACCAATCTATCAAGTAATCTGCATTTCAAAGGATCTTTTTAAGATGTAAATTTAGGATTTGTTAAGCTGGCCATACACGTGTCGGATTCCATGGCCAATTGATCACTCACCCAATTGATTCCGGCGATCTCAGCGGGAATGGGAGCTGCAATCCATCAGCCAATTAAGAGGATTCGATCACTGCATACCACCTTGTCCGAGTGATCGCGTCCAATTGATCGGGGGCTCAGAATTGGATCCGACAGAGAACCAACATGTTGGTTCTCTGTCGGATCCAATTCTGAGCCCCCGATCAATTGGACGCGATCACTCGGACAAGGTGGTATGCAGTGATCGAATCCTCTTAATTGGCTGATGGATTGCAGCTCCAATTCCCGCTGAGATCACCGGAATCAATTATCCAAGTGACATTAATTGTATACATGTAACATTTAGCTGCGGCCGCCCAGACACGGAGCGCCTGTAGGCTTGTAACTTCCAAAAATCTGTCCGTACAAGGGTCTAATAGACATCCTGAATATAATAATGTTTAAAACACTCAATTATGATAAAAAAGTACATTAAAAAATTATGAAATGTATCATTTGAATGCTTAAATCGCTTGAATAC
>CM070035.1:143949813-143976048 GCA_036250615.1 Ptychadena robeensis | reverse complement strand
TGGCTCTGGCTGTTCCTGTGCTAGATTAAAGTCGTCTGTAGCACCTAACATATGCCATCACCCAAAAAAAAATGGGACCATAGAGATGGTACAACTTGGTAGATATTTTATAAGCTTTTCATTAAGCATAACCCTAGGCCTGCCCTGTGTGTTATGCACTTATTTATTTAATTTATTTTTATGTGGTCTGCCCCCCTCCCCCCACTACCCCTGCACGTTTGTTTCGTTCGCCAGTACAGGTGTTAGTCCTCCGGGACTTTAACCCCAGAAAGTGATGGGACCCTCTTCGGAGGGACGCCCACCGCGGTCCCTAGTACTCGTGAGACCTGGCTCTGGACGATGCCACCTGTGGAAACGGACACTCAAAGGGTCGGGTGGCTTCAGCTGTCTGACCCACTAGTCACCCCTTTTTGGGGAATGAGTCCTTATGCCCTTTCGGGGTGGGACAATCAAAAACACTGGTGCAGTTTGGAATGGTTGTTTCACTACGTGTGCACTTCACTTTTTTGCACTGGGGGCAGAGTTTCACGATTGTGTGCTTGCACACGCCAAGGCTCAATAAAATAAATGAATAACCCTTCTGTTTCAGAATAAGTTGAGGTCTACTTGTTCTTATTTCTATCAGCTTAGTTTGAGATGGTCTTTGAGATCCTGCAAATATTTCCAAAATATCCAGTTAAAATCCAGGGGTGGATTTTACTTCAGTAGAATCCTTTGTCCACAACACTACATATATATACATTTTAATGTTTCTTTAATGTATTGCATTCGCAATTCGTCTATGTAAATACATGTAATAGTGTATCCATTTCAGTATATATGACAACACGTGCCATTATTGTTGGTTTTGATTTTAAGGGCAATTTTCCACATACGTCGGGACCCTACGCTTAGCCGGCTCCCGACATAGCAGATAGACATTGCCTGCACGGCGGATGGTCTGTCTACACATCCGCTGGTGCAGAAACTCAACGTATTCGTATAACGTTGAGCCTTGCAGCAGCGGAGCGGCTTGGCGCCGTGAAGACAGATCCTCCGCCGAGCAGTTAAGTGTATTTGCTATGTTGGGGTCCCCGCTAAGCGTATACGTGGAAACAAGCCCTTAATGTTAATGGTTTCATATTGATTAACTATAATGTATCCTTTTATAATTATACGTTGAATGATACTTTATGCTGTGGCCTCTAAAGTCCCCTTGCCCCTGGTTATCCGGGGGGAAATAAATTTTGGGTGTAAGGCTTCACCTTTACCCATCTTTGATGTTATACCATATTTCCAAAAGAAAAATTTAAAGAAGGATATATCCGAAATGCATTCCTGGTGATTTTGGGGTCTGCTCAATAGTCAACGTCTGTACTTAAATCCTCAGACATCAAAACTTTAAGATAAGAAATCAGAGTAGTCAACCTGGTCATCTCCAATATTGCTAGTAGATCATCCACTTCCACTCACTATAAACTCTATAATAATGGATTTTTTCCAGCTAATGCATTTGGGGCACAAAACACAAGTAATCTGCTTTTTTTTTTTATAAAGAAATCAAATCAGCCTTCAATGCTAATACTGTGTATGAAACATGTTAAAGCATCCAGCTGACAGCTGCTTGACCCATAACCCAAAGCACAATAGACTTTCCGTCAACAATTGTAATTTAAGGAGTTTTATAACTTATACAAAGTTCTAGAACGTGCCGCAGATGTTTTTTTTTTTCTTTTTTTTAAAGTGTATTATTTTATTCACATTGGTTCTCTAAGTGATTATGCTGCATAATGATTTTGTCTTGCCATCGTATTGTGTGATAAGGTTTACACCTGCTCTCTATTACCATAATGCGAGATGGAGCAAAGTTAATCAGTCTGTTTTGTCAGATTATTTGTCACTGCGTGCTGCAATGCAGGAATATCATCTAGTTTCCTCTTTAGTATGCAGGAATTAAAATGTTTCTGTCAACACTTCAGCTGAATGTGGACTTGGTTATTCCATCAAGAATGATATGAAAAATCTGCATGCCTTATTAATGGCAAATTTACATAAGAAAGCATTCGTCTTTAGAAATTTAAATTAAAGGGGTCCAGCCTTTGATTGTAATAGTGAAGTTACCAAAAAAATATTGAGATACTGACATTAATTTGGTATATATGTGTTATTTTACACTTCAGTGAATTAGAGGGGATGGTGTTTATAGAGGTGATGTTGGGAAAAATTGGTACGGATGTAAAGTTGACCATTTGTTGTACGCTTTCATCGTCGCGTTACATCAGTTCAGTATGTCGAGATGTCAGTTATGCTATTGATCACCATTACAAAGTAAAATATTAGAATTGCATTTATATATATATATATATATATATATATATATATATATATATATATATATATATATATATATATATATATATATATATATATATATATATATATTTTTTTTTTAAAACCCACTTCAGTTACCAAAGCAATCTAATGCACCAGTTATTTTAAACAAATATAGCCAGGGCCGTTTCTCCCGCTATGCCGAATATGTGTGTGCATAGGGCCCTGAGAAGCCCCCAGCACCCTCCCTCCCCAACACGTCCCCTACCCTCATCGTGGAGATGTGAACAGCGAGAGCTGCTAACGGTGAGGGAGGGTGTTGGTGGAAGGAGGAGCATCATGCATGGGCGTGTTCCTTTTTAGCCTACCATCTAGTGGCAGTTCCACCAATAGCACCACAGTCCAGAGGGGGGCGCTTAGCAAGAACCCCCGAAAGTCTAGAAACAATACTGAATATAGCCAAGTGATATAATTGAAATTGTATGAAATAAGGTTTTCGAAAGTATTGAGCACTTGAACTGTCTTGGATATTTGATAAACTGTGAAACTATACATTTATTAGATATATTGAACAAAAAGGATACTATTCTTAAGGCATAGGAGCCTACATCCCAAAATACTAAATATAGGGTGTCACTGGGAGAGTGACTCACCCAGATCCAAACAATTCCCCCTGAAACAATCAGGGGCCAGGGGACTTTAGAGGCTCCAAACAATTCAGGTTATTCAGGTAAACAGATATAAAAATTCCATTTGTTTATTGCAGTAAAACATCAATAATGGACCACAGGCCCTAAAGACAAGGATAGACTTGACAAATGATTACAAATATATAGGATATTGATACAGAGATCTGATGGTGGTCCTACACATAGATGAATCGCATGACTCCCTACCCCTGATGAAGTTTTCTTGAAACGTACGTCGGGTTGGGAGTCATGCGATTCATCTATGTGTAGGACCACCATCAGATCTCTGTATCAGTTTAATGATCTCTGTATCGATGTCCTATATATTTGTAATCATTTGTCAAGTCTATCTTTGTCTTTAGGGCCTGTGGCCCATTATTGATGTTTTACTGCAATAAACAAATAGAATTTTTATACCTGTTTACCTGAATAACCTAAATTGTTTGGAGCCTCTGATGAGCCCAGACAGACCAGCTCCGATGAGCTCTGGAATGCAGCGTGATGACGTCATCATGTTGCATTCTGGGGCTGCTTTAATCGGCCAGGCACCCTTTGTGTGCCGGACATTACCTTCATTGAAGTTAATGGCATCTGCCAGCATCGGCCAGAGAACATCGGATGTCCATTCTCTGGCCGGCCGAGCTGTCGGGTGACAGGGATCTGTCGCGCCATGTGGGCACATGCCGATTGGCGGCCGATTTTTCCGCCGTCTGACGGCACGAACGCACGCGCCCGTCGTTCAGCGACAAAATCGGCCGCTAATCGGCGTGTGTATACCAGGCTTTAGGCTCACTCTCCCAGTGTCACCCTTTATTTATATTAGATATATTAGAAAGTCTGGCATATATGTGACATATTTACTGACAACACTGTAAATCTAAGCTTGTAAAGCTTCCTTTTTATCCTAAGGCCTGATACATACTTTCTGATTTCATTGAGAGCTTCCCATGGGCCATTCTTTCAAGATGTCCAAACTTCAAAGGACACTTCTGAGTTCATGGTCTCCTGATATAAGATGTGAAACTTTGGTCAGCAGAGAATTAAGCTTTGGACCACTATTGTAATGGGAATAACATATATCAATAAGTCATTCTAGGAAATACACTGGCTTCTAGCATATGCATTATTGCCATACATCAGTCCCTGCCACCCCCTCTCCTCTTTCCTCGGTCCATATAAGAATTGTTACCCGGTCTGTAATCTACACTTGCAACTAAAATGTCACTGTCAGATGGTCTTATCCATTCACAAGAAACTGTACTCATTAGCTGTTTGAATGATGGCAGCCTAGCGTAAACATTCGTTCCCCTTCGCTCCATTTTTCCTTTAAGCCCCATTTGTTCACATTATCTACCTACCACACAAAGGGCAATTCAAAAGTTGCACATAACGCACTGCTTAATGTATTTTATACACTGGCCACAAGTATTTCCAATACGCTTCTAAAGTTCTTCTGTTAGTGCATGCATGTCGGTTCACAATACATTGTGTATAGTGTGTATGGCCCCTACAAAAACTTGAAGCGGACCTACCACCAGAAGTCTATGATTTCATGAATGGCACTAGAAGTGCCAATAATAGGGAGAAATGCAGTGGAACAAAAACTTACCTGTAATGAGCAATTTGAGAAGATAATCCCACAGCTCCCCTCACTTCCTGTTTCACTTTAGGCAGAGCAAGGCAGAATGTCACAAGGGAGCTTTGTTTTCTCAGTAATCTTCTTTGAAAATTCCCATAGAAGATCACTGAGCGCCCCCCGTGGCCACCCTCAATATTGCACCCCCAGTTACATGTGTTGCCTTCAGCCAACCAGGAAGTGAGAAGAGCTGTGGGAATATCTTCTTAAATTGATCATTACAGGAACGTTTTTGTTTTTTTCCATTGCATTCCTCCCTATTATTGGCACTTCTAGTGCCATTTATGAAAACATAGATTTCTGGTGGTAGGTCCGCTTTAATACAACAATGTTTATAATGTGTGTGTATATATATATGCTTGCTGTGAGGTATGTGTTTGTAGTTGTATCCTTCTGATTCAATCAATAGTGTTTTTCTGCTGATACAACCATACCCGTGCCACTTTATAGACCTCTCCATAGTCTGTCTTCTCTGACTTTCCATGATCTGCCGACACTATCGGTCTCGCTTTGTTACATTTTAATTTTGAGCAGCATCTCATCTTTGCGTCGTCTTTAAAATTAAACTTCGGGGCAGAGGTATTTATTTTACATATCTTGGACGTGAACTGAATGCATTATACGGACGTTAGTTGTAAATGAATGTGTGAGTATAGACATGTTGACTAGGCCAGCAGCACCTCCCCATATAAACAGCTTGTTAACGTGCAATCAGTCACCGGCATTGCCATGAACTTGGCTCTTAATGAACAGGTGGGGAGAGGATGAATTCTAATCTGAACCGGATCTGACAGCCTATCAGGCAATTTCACTGATCGCTAATCCATTTCGTTTGGCAGCTTAATTTATCACACAGTTAGGATTTTCATCTTGTAGCTTTCGAGGTGGAAATTAATTCAGAAGCGTGTCCAATAATACTGGATTGTACAGGCATGCTTGTCTATAATAAATGCATTTTTAAAGAATGTGAAGTAAGTGTAATGGTATGCCGAAAGAAAGGGCTCTCTGTTCCTTATCTGAGGTTGCCCGAGAGGGCATTGCAAGGTTTTTAGAGATGGTAGTGGTTTAGGAGTCAGGAAAGTTGGCAAGAGAAAACTGTGTGTACATCTACATCTTTTTAGCTGTCTGTAAGGCTGAGGCTCCACTGGGCTATCCCCAATAGGTCAGTCTCCACAAGCAACATGTATAGCACGTTTTATCGTGTTTTCCGAGCCACATCGCCACCATGCCCCGCCAATTGAAATCAATGGATGCAGTTCAAATGGGGTTCCAGAACAGGTTGTAGTTGATTTGAAATGAATGAACTAAAAAAAAAAACGTAAAAAGAAGAAAAAAAAAAACAGGAAAAACCCGTGGGTTACCGCACAGATATTGCATGTTTTTTTTTGCCTTAAGGTATCAATATGAGTACTACTGTAAAGAGGGTATTATTTCTTCTGACCAGTATTGATGGAATTCTTCACCCATCATAAATTGATTTAAGTTTAAGTCCAATTTTAAAGATCCTTAAGAGTACTTAACCCTCTCCATAAACATGGAGGTCTATGGCGCCATACCCCAATACCCAACCCCCCCCCCCACTCGCCTTAGTGCCGCAATCGATCACCCAGTTTCAGAATGGATTAGTATGCACAATACCAGCATTGGCAGAGTTTGTTTTGTGAACCAACTAGGTTCGTCTCAACCGTTCGAGATGTTTAGTGATGTTTTCTTTCCTTTTGCAGGACTAATGTGTGAAAAAAAACAAAAGCCTCTGCACCATGGCTCCTCTCTCTGTAGAGTGTGGTCTCTAGCCCACCCCCAAAAATAGAAATTCCTAAGAGGGTATTTGTTTTACCTTTTCATACAGGTTAACTTTTGCAATATGGAATGTGGCCCATTGCAACGTTTCTTCAGCCTGGAGTCCAGCCTACTTAGCCAATTAAAGCAACAAAAACCAACAAAAATTTCAGTTTCATTCAACGAATCGATGCATACCACTTTGTACAATTGAGTCCCGGTCGATTCTATGGATGAAGACCCTGGTCCCCATCCAAAGTAATGGCAATCGAACAGGAATTTGCCAACGCAAATGCACACGGTGACCGATCCTTCAGAAATCAAATGAAAAATCGACCTGTGTATGGGTACCTTAAATCAGGGTACAGACGCTAAGAAAGGGGCCAAATCGATGGCCGCTATGAGCACTGTGCTCGCTCACGGCCATCTATCTAGCCCATATAATATGCACCCATCGCTGTTTTCGAGCGGGACAAATCAATCCCACTCAAAAACAGCCATATCGGACATGACCGTAAATACAGACGATGTCCGATGCTTTGCATAGAGACCGCTGGTCTCCAGGCAAAGCTTCAGCTGAGCCGGGGAGAGCAGAGCTGTCTTCCGGCTTTGCCGATATCTGACAGCAGCTTGATGACGTCATTACCCTGCTGCAGGGAACATCGGACGGCTTGAATATCGAGCTGTCTGTACCATGCTTAAGAATAGAATTATTTTGTGGACTGTTTGAAAGGTGTGACTATTGCTGGCTTGATCAATTACTTTAAAACCGTTTTTTTTTTTTTGGTTTTTTTTAAACATTTTTTCTTTAATACAGTATATAAAGCTGGCCATAAACGGTTAGATTTAAGATCTTCTGCGAAATCGCCTGCAAATCTAACAATTAACAATCAAACTCGCAAGAGATCGGCCCAGCATCAAGACGTCTATGCCAGGCTTAAGAAATATCTATACAGGAACCGATTTCCATACTGTTGGTCATGAGAACTAAGCAGAGATTGTATTGATTTGTGAAATGCACGTTGCATTGCTGAAATTTCAAAGCCATTATCTAGTAAATCCACGTGGAAATCATTTAGAGTAATTCATTTTCTAACTTCAGTTTCCATTACCAAACTGTTAATTGTAAATATTCAGACTTGGACTGCAAAAGGAATGCATTTTGCAGTCAAACCTATTATACAGTCTTGAGATAACAGGAATAAATACCATAGCTGTTGAGAAACCATAAACTGCTCATGTCCCTGAAATACAAGGACCTTCGCATTTAAAATAAACAAAAAAAAAAAATATCCAAAGCACGAAGAAAAACACTGTTAATGTTTAATAATGACGCTTGCTAATGAGGCAGTTGCAAATAAATCTGGCATTTAAGCCTTAAAATTTTAAATGTGTATGCCTCAGAGGGGGGCTTAAATGAGCATGCAAAGTATAATTTCCTGAAGAAATCTCCACTCATTAGAACTGTTGGAGCAAGGACGGCAGAGCTTAGATATGGGGATTGACTCGAATGAATAGAGCAGGCTGGGAAATTGCTAGGGCTGGATGGGCTTCCTGCCGAGTATCAGAGAGGCTGTAAGAAGGTAATAATCCCATGCCCTGCCCACTCCTGAACTCCACTCGGCATCATTTAGGAAGGTGGTGGTGCCAGCTTGGTCTGCACGGCAGGGCATGGATGTCAGATTTCATCCAGTGCAGAGATTTTACTGAAAGCCTTCCAGTTTTATTGGCAAGGTGTTTGAAGCATGTTCTGGGTATGGCTTCTTAAAGAAACTAATACCACATACTAGGCAGCAGCTTCAGAATTTTGTTAGTTTTAATATTCATTTCATATTTGTAGAGGGGCCGGCCTAGAGCGGAGTAAGTGAACCATTTACCATCACTCATGGTCTGTTCCCAGCAGATTAAACTAAAAGGCCACTATACCTAAAGTATATCATTCCATTACAATATTAAACATGTTGGATGTAAGAAGATTGAAAGTGGTATAATGTGCATGTATATTTAGAGGTCTTAAAGCGGACCTACCACCAGAAGTACATCATTAAATGAATGGCACTAGAAGTGCCCATTATAGGGAGAAAAGCATAAAAAAAACTTACCTGCAATGAGTAATTTAAGAAGACCTTACGACCTTACGAAGACCATGGTCGGGCCATGGACGCTGCGATCTCTGAGCAAAGTGTTTGCTGGTTATTTCTATGATCTCAGCTCTCCATTCAAAATATATTAATGAAAATTCCCATAGAAAACCATTGAATGCCCCCAGTGGCCACCCGTGATATTGCATCTGGAGTTAACCCCCAGAAGCCTTGTGAATAAATAATGGCTCAAACGATTCCACTGAACAGCAGGTAAGTATATTCTTTTAGGATCCCGGAGCCCTAAGCCAGCTCAGAGGTTCAAACACACTGCCCCTTACCTTTACCATAACTTGAACATCCTTTTGAAGCCTTTAAAGTCCCCTCGCCCCTGTATGGTCTACAGGGGAGATTCCCCCTTGTCCTATTTACTAAGTCAAACTTTAACTTATGTAATTTTTACATATTTGAGTTTACATCCACTTTAAATTTCAGATATCCTGTGCAGCAAACCCACATATGTGTAAACCTTTTTAACTACAGCTTTTGGATCATTTATCTTGTGTGCAAGTATGCACAATGTGCAATTTATATGTCATGATAACTATTAACACCTGAAACTTTTGACGCCATGCAGACCTCGGCCATTGTTAACCATGGGCCATGACATGCCTGCCTGCATTTGTCTTGATTTTGAATGGATGCGTGAAATCACACCTACAATCATGGGCTTTTTTTAGCATTTGGAGGACCCTATGCAAAATTGTTGCCTGGGTAATACAGAAAGTATTTACATGCTCCAATCCATCACAAATCCCATAAACTTAGGGAAAAACTCTCATTTCAGGACAGTGGGTGGAGCCATGCAAATTATTCCTTTGTGCCCATCAGCCAAATATACAACCAGAACCACTGGTGAACAGTGCAAACATAGCCTTATGGTACAGTCATTTATTCCAAATGGCATACAGCTGTTATAGGCTTGTCCGCCAACATCCTTGCGGTGAATGGAAATCATGGCTCTATGGAGGGCTTTTGATTCCTTTAATCTCGTCTCACCATATCCTTCATGGTTGTTCCTCTATCCACAATACTGAATTCGAAATTTGGGTGCTATGGGGTCATGGTAAGAGTGGGTGTATGCTGCCATCAAAAAGCTGCCAAACCCTTGCCTGTGTTGACACAACATTATAGGGTTCAGGCCTTTTGGCCTGATCAAGTGTAGTATCTGTTCTTATCAGTTCCCTGGGGAGTGCTTCGATACTCCTTTCTGGTGATAGGGATGCTCTGGGGTATATCAGACGTTCTTTGGTCCAGCATTGCCTGCGGTACTGGGTTCCGATCGGTCTTTTGGGCCGCTGGCTGACTTGTGGGGTAATTGGAAGGCAGTGTTGGGAAACCATGTCCTCTCCAGAGGATGCTGGTCAGTAACGGACATCATGCCACCTGAGACGAGCAGCTCTGCTGCATTTTTGACTGGCTGAGCCTCGGCGGATAGTGCCTCTGGTTGGGACCCAGGGGTGTCATAAAATCACTGGTGGGGGACCACCTTTTATGGCACGTTTGACACTATCCGCCAACACCACTTCCTTGTAGAAACCACCCTCCCGGGGGTGCACAGGGCGCTTTTTTTTGTGCAAGTCTGTACCCCCACTCCCTTTGCACGTATTGTTGTGTTCACTAGTACGGTATTGCCCCAGAACGTGGTGGGGAGAGGCTGCTTACGGCTCTGGCCCAGCAGTCTCTCCATGTTTCAAACCCCAAGTACTTGGGAGACTAGGCTTTGGCCACTGTCACCTAGGGAAAGAGGCACCCGGTCCTTAGAACCCGGGTGACTTGGCTACGGTCGAGGCCTCCTGGGGAAAAGGACATCCGAGGGACGCGTGGCTTCGGCTGCTGTCCCATTTGCTTGGAGTGTTTTCACTTTTTGTGCACTCACTTTTTAGTTTGCACTGGTTGCACACAAGTTTTCATTTGGGTATGTGCACTCGCTGAGGCTCAATAAAAAAAAACACAACATGATAGGGTTCAGTATAGCTTCCTACCATTGCATGCCACAAGATTCAAGCACACTTGAATCTTTACTGTATGTATATGTCCTATTTAGCTGCTTTCCATGTTTGAAGTAAAACAACCATACATTGCTGCTTGTTCTTCTGCAGTTATGTAGGTGGAACCCGATTCGCTTTAGCAAAAGGAACATGGGCACAATTTAGGACACAATCCCATTAAATAAATTAAACAAAATCTATTCTCTGCTTCAAGTGCAATGGATTTGCATTCCCAAGCGAAAATCATTTCTTCCAGAAAAGAAAACTGTGGTGTAAGGGTAACGTATTTGAATGGTTTTGCTGTAAATGACTCAAACAACTCTATCCAAACGAACAGCAGCATGACAAGTCTTTAATCGCTTGAAAGTTGCATAAGGAAATTATTGCAATCCTGAGGGAGTTCTATCTGCATATTAGAGTGTGTACCATGTACTATTTACATTATTATTAATCCTAATCTTCAAATGAATGTCTTGAATGGAAATCCTGGATGCACGCTGTAATTCAGGACAGGATAAAGTGTTATATCCCAGTTTCAAAGGCATTTCTGATACTGCTTTTATCTATGCATAACACATTGTACATGATCCCGGGGTGAATTCTATTACTTTTGTAATGGTGACAAGAAAAGACTGTGCATCAGGTTTAATGGAAACGTTATGAATTTTGAATAATGAGTGTCTAAAATTAAATAGCTTATTAACCCCATCAGCACCTGGGGGCTGCTGAACCACAGTATGGCGGCACACCATTGATAGTAACGCCTTCAAGACCAGGGACCCCTTTCAAATGCAAAGTCCGATTTTAGTTTCTTTATTTTACATAGAACTGGTTTGATGGAAAAGCCATTTAGTACTTGGCCTAGGGTATAAAAATTTTTTAAAGATAAAAGGCTGCCCCTTGGTTTCTTTATTCATAATATCCCTCTACTGTGTAATTTATTCAAGGATAAAACTTAAGAAAAATTAAATGGATTGAGGTATTCACTGATTTATGTATCGCAAGCCGATGGGAATTATACAGCCATTAACAAAAATCACTCATTTAGTTTTATTTCCATGCCCGTGATATTGGTAATGGAAATGTTCCAATAGGTTTAAATATTTGGACAGTAAAATCATTATAGCTTAAAGATTACTTTTGGTGATAATAGAATCTAATAACGATCTTGCTTGTAAAAGAACGCTACTTTATACAACTTGGGGCTTGCACTGTATAGACCAGCCTACAGATTACATTGGGAGAGTGACTGGGGTGATATTTCAGCCTGAACCAGTCACATAATAAATACATACTATATACACACTATGAGACAGACCTCTTCCTTCACATATACTTGTGATTATTATTGTAAAGCATTAAGGCCCCCACACACGTACCGAGTGGGGGCCGACAGAGCAGGTCAGATCCGCTCTGGAAAGCAGCATGATGATGTCCACATCGGCCAGCGCCCTTCGTGTGCCAGCCGTTGGCTTCAATGAAGACTCCGGTCTTCATTAAAACTAACAGCATTGGCCAGAGAATATCAGACATGTCCGTTCTCTGGCCTGCCGAGCTGTGGGGCGACAAGGCCCCGATTGGTGGCTGATTTTGCCGACGGCCACAAGCGCGCACGCCCATCGGTCGGCGGCAAAATCGGCCACCTCTCTGTGCGTGTATGGGTAGCTTTAGCCATTCATTGCTATAACACTGATTAAGGCTGCCCCTAAGCATGCTGAGACTTATCTTCCCCGCTGTCCCACAATATTTCACTTATCTCCAAAAGTCCTGAAAATTGATCCAGCTATGGCATATAAAGAACCAATGAGGGATTCCCCAACACTGTTCACCTTTAAGGGCCCTTTCACACTGCAGCTCATGTGGCTGCAGTTCCATTTGTGACGGTAACCGCATCCATTACTTCCAAAAATGCTGTCCTTGCCTATTCTATGGAATATGGAAGACACTTGTGTTGACCTGCAAGATGGTGTACAGCAGGGCGTTTTCGGTATCATGGGACATTGAGCATTACTGGAAACCAAGCTCTGGGCTAGTGTGAAAGGTCCTTTGTGCTTCATTGAGGTACTATATTGCAGTGCGGCTAGTGTGAAAGGGCCCCAATGTTGCATCCGAATAGTCGGGATGATCTCCATGTTAAACCAGCAAGCACAAGCAGCCATTGCACATTGCTTCCTTCAGAAGTCCATGCTGCAGCTGTCTCACTGACATTACTGCTGTTCTTGAGGGGTTATTGGAGTCAGTATTTGTGTTGAGGTAGTGTGCAAGTTACAGACAAGCAGCTACTAGACATTAGTCGCCTGGCCCTCAGTGGCAGTGTGTTCTGTGTAAGAATTCCCAGCATGTCATTTAGAGGTGCTGATTCTAGGGCAGATCGGAGGTTTAAAAAACAAAAAACTCAGGTAACTGTAAAAATCCAGAGACAATCCACCCCTCTAGTGACATGGTGCCCGCTGGGCTCCGAGCACAAGCGGACCTTAGAAGGTAGACTTCCCATGTCTCCTTTTGCTCGGCAGCCAGCCAGATCTGATTCTGGTGAGGCTGGAGGGAGCTGGACTAGTAGGGTCTTGCTCCTCTATCTTGCAGCCTGGAAGACTCTCCAGGCATGGTGGTGTGGGAGCGAGGAAAAAGGAAAGGTAAGAATATTCATCTTTAGGGGTCAGTGTCCCTAAAAAAGACTGCATGTAGGTTGTGTCTTTCTTCATGAGTTTACATCTGCTTTAAGGCATAGACTTCTATGGGGCTGTATCTTGTGCTCCATAAAAGGGTCACCCCTCCATTAACATGGAGGTCAATGGGGCTGCCTAACCCCCACTGCGATGACGTTTGGTATGATGCGGAAGCATCGGCAGGTATGCAATGCTCAAAATCGCTGAGAGAATTTTAGTAGTTATCTCTGGGTGAGTTTTATCAGCGGAGATGCTCGCCTTAAGATAACTACCAGAACGCCCAGGAGGTTAAGGCCAGAGAAAAGTCCCATAGGGTATAGAGGTTTTGGCTTGTACTGTATATAGCTATGGAGCTATAATGAACAGGCATAACTACCTTACATTTGTTTTGTTCTTAACTGCGGTTATACCTATAAAGGTTATTTGTCAGGTAGGTTTGAGTTGAAACTATTTGAACTATAATAGGCTTTAAGGCAGCTTTCAAACAAACTGCCACAGTAGGTAAATATCCAAGTGTATATTAAGTATAAATATGTATTTCCCCAGCTTATTGTAGGCTTCAGCTGCCACCAATGAATTGTTGTTCGCCGGACTGCATAAATGGGCATCTCGTTATAAATTCAGCCGACCTCTAAACCCATTTTAACATGTATAAGGTTTTGCTGCTATCAGTAATGGTGTGGAATTGCCTTTCACCTTATTGCAGTTTATACATTCCCAAGTCTATAATTTTCCTTCTTTATGATATGCTTCTCGCTCATGAAAATGGCACTTACGGGATCGCGGTTTGGAGTTTTATTACTTCTGTGGAAAATGAGCCTATTTTCCTTATCTGAAAATGAAGGTGTGGGAAAAAAATAATAAAAAAAATGAAGGCTTCTCTTGTGAAATGAATTTGGCCACCACTCCTATGCCAACCCTGTCGTCTCCCTCCTCCAGGTTCCTGTCCCTTTTCATTAATTGGCTACCGAATGAAACCTTAATTTGGTAGACTAATCCGTTTTATTTGCTCGCAGGCTGGTATTGGATGCCCATTACATTTTCACCTCAGATTTAAAAGCTGACAGATGATGAAGTTGGCTACTATTAGGCCTTTTTGATAGCTTACTAAATTGTTTTAATACCAAACCATTGACTTTGAGCTGCAGGAGAGATTTTGTGGTCTTAAGGATGAAGAGTAACAAAAACAAATTTCAAACAATTAAGTAGTGATATTACTACCTAATGTCTGGGGTGTTAGGGTCTACCCTTTATTTTCTCAACGCAAATATTTTCAACCTATAAAAGTAGAGAAAAAGCGATAAAAAAAACTAGGGTTGTCCATACTATGACCGAGCACTTCTAGATGTTGTCTTTACCCTGCTTATACTTGAAAGCAAAGGAATCTGTGGCCTTTCACATAGCAAATTGTCTAAAAATTTCTAGGAAATTTTTACATGGGCACAACTGGCACCTCACATTTTCTTTAGTTGAATCCTTTTTACTGCAGTACATTTTCCTCATTAAGATTCCTTTTAGGTACTATGAAACCCCATAAAATGGAGGCAAGGTCTACTGGTGGTTCTGCCTGCTTAAATATTCTTCAGGTCCAAAGGTCAAATTTTTCATGAAGTTATGAGGTATAATGCTACTTTTACCTATGTGGCAAATACATGGTAAGTATTGGCAAATACCAAAAGAATTAATGAGTAATTGTTAAAGGGGATATTAACTATTGCTACTTAATATCCCTAGTTAATATGCATCAGTGAGCGTAGGTCACTAGTTGTTGGCTCCGCCACTTGGTAAAACGAGCTATCCTAACTCTTCTGAACTATTATAATGATGTGGCGATGACCAAAATCTTGTATAGTAAAAGCAATGAAATATTTTAACAATAAATCAAGTTACAAATAAACATTCAATTACGGATTGTCTATGTGATATTATCCTACAATGATCAAAAAGGTATATATACACATCGAGACACCCATCAAAACCAATACACAATACACTAATACACATACACAATATCACATAAATCTCCCCAAATATTCTATATGTTACTCAGATACATACACAATAACATACCCCCCCCTTCCTAATGCTAGCCTGACCCTACAGATACAATACATTACACCGAACAAGGGTTATTGCAGGGGATTACACAATAGTGGTGGCAGTGGGGAGTTAACCGAGGGTATGGTAATGAAGGGTGTTAACAGAAGGGAATAAGGCAGGGAACTGAAGGGGGTTTTAAACAAGGTGAGGGAATGAGGCAGGGAACTGAAGGGTTAAACAATGAGGAAAGGATTCAATGAAGGGGTAAAGGAGAGGCAGTGATACTAGCCGGCTTTGTCTGCTGGGCTGTGCTGGGGGGGGTGGGGGGGGGGACCGTTGCTGGGCTGTGGGGTAGAGGATGCAGGTAACAAAGAGAAGAGAGCGATGGCAACCAGCCAGCCCTTTAATATGCTGCGGCGCTCCGGTTGATGTCAATCATGTCTGGCTGGAGCGTTGCTGTGCTCAGGGAGGGTAACCAGCAAAGGTTTAACACATCTGATTAAACCAAGGGTGGAGGGTTTATAGCCCTTCACCCTTTGTCTTGGTCAGGCATCTGCCTGCCCACCCCCTGGTGAATATGACTCCATTTCAAAGAGAGAAGAGATTGCATGCATATCATATCACATTAAAACACAGACAAATGGTAAAATGGGACACATTTTTTAACTATTTAACTATTGATCCTACTAAATACTGAGAGTAATGCTAACCAAGAAGAGACCTCCCTGCTGGTTTCCCTACAGCACCTGGTAAACAGGAATTGAGTAATGTCATCCGTAAATGACCAGGAAGTGACCTCATGCTGGTATCCACACAGTTGAACACACACTGCACTTTTTACCCTTTTAGGAGATCACTGCTCCTTGCTAAGCCTGCTTTATACCTCCTTTTTTGTAGGTATTTTTTCCTTTATCATATGCAGAAGGCTTAATTTACATCTACGACCAGCACTACTTTCTGTGTGTGCATGCACACTTGTGTCTATCCGGCAAAAGCGGTTGCGCTAAATGCTCGTTTGCCAGGGGTTACAAACCGTCCATGTAAGTGAAGCCTAACTTTGTGGCACTAGGTTGTGTCCTTGTTCCTATCTGTCTTTTACAGGGGGCCGCACTTACCCTCCATATCATGCTACTTTATCATCCTTTACTCATACTGACCCATTTTTACTGTATTAGCTTTGCCTGGTTCCATGTACCAACTGATGCACTTTCTGGTCACTGACATGACTCCGACTGTGTGGTCACTGCGACAATTATACGCAACTGAATACGTCTTTGCAACCAGCACTAAAACAGTCTATTCTGTCTCAAAATGTAGAGTTTAAATTTTTCTCTCTTCAAATTTTCTGCACAAAGATTTAATTTTTTCTTTAGGCGAGACATTAAATCAAATACTTGTATGCTCACACAAGTACCCAATAGAAGCAACAGTGCATATTAACCTCCAATACAAAACACAAACATAAATTTAGAAAATGCCTGAAAACATTCCCACTCACACTTGTGGCAACAGAATAGATTCGGCTTAACCAACAGCACAAAGTTATTCTGAAAATACAATACATTCCAGTTTTATGGATCCTGACAATTGGATTTCTCTTAGGGGATATTTCCCTCCATGTGCGAGAGAAAAAATTATGGGCACCCTGTCATTCTTGTTCATTTACCCCCTTAATAATGAGGCAGCGTGACGCACAAAGAAACCCAATGAAACTGCATAAGAAATAGAAAACTATCCCTGTCACTTAATTCATTAGAGTAATTGAGCTTTAAAATACAATTACATGGCATGAACACTTAATTGTTAACTATGGCATTTATACAGTTATAATATACGAATATATATTCTAAAGACAGATGCAGTATCTTACTAGTTTCTCACAATCTAGCTAATCTCAGGAAGAATTGTGCGCAGTGAACACTTAACAGTGAACTCCAGGCAAACGGCTATACACCCGGCTGTTATTTATATAAGGGAGCCGATGGTTTTATATTTCTATTCATCCAGTCCAGAGAATTACCCGGTAACAAGGCACAGGCAGATAGATGGACCACTTATAGTTGAAACTGAACTCCAGCCACAGAAATATTCATTTTAATGTGTTGCTCAATAGCCACAAAGGGTATAGAACCGCTTTATGTGCAAGATCCTTTTCGCCTTGTTATTAACTTGTTACGTGGCATGCGGCACATTGCTAGGGCGCAAAGCAGAGCCCACGCAAGCTCATCTCCTACAGGCTGTCTACGGAGATCAAGTTGTATTTCTCAAGGACAGAGAAGCAGTGCCTGGTCTTTATTACAAAAAGGTCCTGTACTGTACAAACCTAAAAGTAAAACACCAAAACCAATAAGTGGGAATATCTACTCTTATAGTATTCTTGTTTGACCATGTTTGCTTATTATTTTTTGCTTATTATTTTTTTTATTATTATTAAATTGGACCTACCACGTCCAATTCTGCTTTCTATTATCAGCACCAGAGGTGCAGATGATCGGGCAGATTAGAGGTCAAATGGGAAAAAAAACGACCCGGTAAAATTAAAAAAATACTGCACAGCTCCACCTCCCCTGTGACGTGACACCACAGCGGGCCAAGTAACATTGGAAGTTAAGCAGGGAACGCACGCATAGATATGGGCCAGATGGATGGCCGCTTAAAAGGCCGTGTGCTCTAACGGCCATCTATCTGGCCTATATCTAATGCGGCCATACCTGTTTTCAGGGATATCGGACATGACTGTAAATCACGGTTGATGTCCATTGCTTTGCATGGGGACTGCGGGGTCTCCATGCAAAGCACCATTGGAGCTGGATGACAGCAGAGCTGCGACTCCAGGTCCTTCGATGTTGGGCAGCAGTGCGATGACGTCATCCCGCTGCTGCTGGGAATCTCGAACGGCTCATATATTGAGCAACGTGTTCCCGGTTTTAGACGTCACTTCTACTTCCCATGCACCCGCAGCCAGCCACACCGGAATCGGGATTGTCAGCTGATTCAGATCCAGATTGATGGATCGAGCGAGACCAATAGAGTCTCACTCCTCCATCTTGCAGAGTGGAGGAATGAACACTAAAGGCATAGCAGCGCGGGAGCGAGCTGGCAGGAGGGTGGCTTAGTTTTTCTTTTCTGGGGTCACTGTCCCTGGATAAAGACCCCCGCTTTACTGGTGTACTTGCAGCTTTGATTCTAGAACCTGTACATTCACATATTAAATATTAATAAATAATAAATATTTACACAGATAAGATTTTACCAGGAAGAAAATTTAAATAATGTATCTCATATGCAGATCTTTCCTTGACCCTAGATTCATTTTGGTTCATGTTTATGTATAAATGCACAGTACCTATTATTTTATTTTAAATTTCCATATGCAATTATTTAGTGGTTTAACCAAAGGCTTAGTGCAGTACAACAAGTTTGCCTTTTTATAGAGGTCTTCATGGAGAAATAATGGACAACATGGATAGTCCAGATCACTACACTACAGCACTATTCTATGATTGCTCATTGCAAGGTGGGTAGTGTGCAAAATGTTGCCTTAAAAATGTAGATAGAAGGGATAAGGTGTCTTCCTAAAGCTAGTCAGGCATGTATGGATTCCCCTTTGGACGATCGTTGTGCACTAGAGATGGCCGAATTTTTTTCATAAATTCAAGCATTTCGACGATTTCGAGTTAATTGCAAAGCCCCTGAACATGGTATCATCACCAAACTTACTGTAGATATAGAGAAGGAGGGTTGGGGGAACACAACACAAAAAAGTATGTCTCTAACACAAATAGTTTTTGCACAAATTAAGTTCAAAGTCAAGCCAAAATTTCAAAAATCGTAATTTCGACTTTAATTTTGAACTTAATTTATGCAAAAACTACATGTGCTAGAGCAAAACTTCTTTTTTTTTTTTTAAATGTTCCTCCAACCCTTCTCTACATCTGCAGAAATTATGGTAATGTTACCTTTTTCAGAGGCTTTGCAATCAGCTCACAAAGTAAGCAAGTCTAAAAATTCGACCATCTCTATTGTGAATTAATTCCTTGGGGAATTAATTCCTGGCCCATACTTTGAATGGGGATTGGTCAAACAGGAAAATTGGGATTGGGGGATCAAACAGGAAAATACAGATCGTTTAAGGTGGGCACATTCGATTTTCAATATGGTATATGGCTAGCTTTAGGTGAGTTAGATTTGTAATCATGTATATGTGTTGAGCTCATGTTTCTTTCAGTTTATTTTAGTATTTAGTGATTAATCTCATCACTGCTTTGCTCAGGCTAGTAGTTGTCAGATTGGCAAAAAGAAACAAAACCCCCACAAAATTTTTTGTGTTTTTTTTTCTTTAAAGTTTTCTCCCGATAACCGTTTGGCAAAACCTTTATGAGCAACCTGTACAATATGGATGTCGTCAAGTAGATTTTATTTTTCCTGCTGTGTCTTTTTCCATTAGTCAATGTTGACTCTGCTAATAACTACCAAACGTTTGATATTTTTATAAATATTTAATGACAGCCATGATGTATGCCATTGTTACGCTCTCTCTGTTTCTGGAGTGTTAATGATTTCTGGATTTAGATGAAGTGGAACAGAGCTCATTTACTATCTGAGTGTCACTCTCCACTTTAATATGCTCAGCAGATGCTGATATTTCCTTTATTGCCGGAGCTCTATCCCATTGTGGCACGTTTGTGAGTGTTGGCATTATTCATTCTTTTGTCCGATTCTTAAGGCTTTATCACCGGTTTACATTAAACGCTGAGTTTTTTTTTTTGGCAAATTCCCAGACATTCTTTAACTGGCAAATTAAGGAACACAAGGACAATGTCTGGAAATTCATTCAATGTCTAGATATTCATTCAGTGGATACTTTTAGGTACACCTGCTTACCCAGAATACCAAGGGTACTGCAGGTGAGTGCAAAGAAAGCAATTGTAGGATTACTAAAGGAAGTATGATTGATAAAACGGCAAACATCACTTTACAGTAGAACTCCTCTATGCACACTTGGGTTTCATTTATATACCAGATCCAAAATCCATACTTTAAACCAATTATTTAATCCTTCAAGTCCTAAAGCAGGCTTAAAAACTTTTAGGTGTAGAGTCAATGACCCTCGTTCCTTCATAAGTATGCTTGCTATCTACCTAGATTCTGAGTGCATCTTCTTGACAAGGGTACCACCACATCTGGTGAAATTTTGAGCATGATGAAGTCCCACATCTAAAGAAACTAATGCTGCCCACTAAAAGACTTAATGTAGGACCAACTTCTGCTGAGTCACAATTCCTCCACTTTTCTAGGATCTCACCAGAAGGTTCAAGAATTTGCTTGTGGCCAATATGTTACCAATATGTAATGTAAGTGACAATCTTGGTTCTTATTTTCTTCAATTATTCTTTACTTCAGTCTAGACCATAGGCCAATACACATCTGTACATAATCTATCTCAACCAGGGGTGGGCGAACTAATGCCCAGGGGACAGATCCGACCCATTTTAGCTTTCTTTTCTGGCCCTTTCTCACCTTGTTAAAAAGATGCCACTTGTTCTCTGCAATAAGTGCACATAATGCCTTGCCTTGGGGACGATGCAGTTGCATGATCATGACACTGTGGGTACATCCTCATGGAGACAACAGCAAACTATCATCTCTAGGAGACCATTACAATCATCCTCTAGACATCCTCCACTTATGCAGGAAACAAGTGGAGGGGAGCCAGAGCATCTTGACACCATAGTGACAAAGGGCCGGATTACAAATCTAAACTAAAGCTAGCCATACACTGTCTGTTTCTCCCTCGATAGATGAGGGACAGACTGCAGAGAATCGCTGTCCCGATCCTTGTCCCCTTGGTCAGCCCTTTGGTCTTGACCATGGTGCCAAATTTGGAGTCTAATTGCTTCTGAGGCCAGGTGTATTTTATACAGGTACTGCAATAACAAGCTGTGATTAGGAGAACTCCCTTAAGCTGGGCATAGACATTTAGAGATGCAGCCGACCAAACGCGGCCACCTTGAAACGGGCACAAAATATGCCTAGAAATGCCCTTAAGGACCGGCTGTGTGTGATGACGTCATCATGCGGGGTCAATCTTCCGGGAGATCGGCAGTATTTCACAACGTCTACGCCTAGGGGTTGCTCCTTCTTTTAAGCTTCTTACCAGAATAAAGCAAAGACACCTGGGAGCCTAAAATCTTGCTGGTTGATAGGGGTTTAAATACTTATTTAACTCATTACAATCTACATCAGTCATTGACTCTGATGCACTAGGTTTGTGAAGGTTTTTGTTCTTCTGTCTCTCGCAGTTACAATAAAAATATTTATTACAATATAGACTATATCTATAATATAGACTGATTATTCAGTCAGATGCGAAATGCACAACATCAGCAGGCAATCAACCATCACTATAATATATATATATATATATATATACACACCGTTTTAGCGTTTTCTTTAGTAATTATGTAGAAGGAGAGTAAATCTTCTCAGGAAATAAGCCAACTGCTTTTTAGTTTAAAATATTATTTTAATAACAAGCTTCTTCCTGCAAGTTCCTAATACATTTTAGCTGTGCTTCCACCACCCTCCCCTTAGTCACAGAAGGTAAGTATGGTCCTGTAAGGGAAGTTGACCAAGCTAAATATATAAAATGGGTCTAAATTGAGGGCTGGGGGGCATTTCAAACAAAGGTGAACTTGTGGTTTAACCGCTATGAATGGCAGCAACCTGGAGATTGCCAAATAGAATTCTTTTTCTATAATTTGCAAGGATCTGGAAGACCACACAGGAACTTTGGCCTGCTTTCAGCAATTGAAGTAAATGCTGTAACATATTTTGTTTTCATTCCATAAATAATAACCTAGAATGTGCATTACACACCTATTTAAAATCGAATTTCAAGGGATCAGATGCTTAGGGGAATGTTTATGGGCATATTACATTTAGAGATGAAAAAGGGGAATCGATGCTCTTAGGCTTCCCTGGTGGCTCAAATGCCAAGGCCTGACGAAAGAATGAAAAATTGACTGCACACGAACAATCTTTTGGAATAATAAAGTTTCATTGAATGCAGTGATTTTTGGAGTGAGCGGTTTTTTTTTTTTTAGTTTAGGCACACCAATAATGGAATTTGAAATAAATCCTTGAGACTTTTCCACATATAGTTGTCCTACAGCCATGCCACACAGCACAACTAGCCTGGTGACCTAAACAGCCTGGTCCGTCCTCTGCCTCCAGCTTGTGACTGGTCAGTGGAGGAAGAGCAAACACATTCTCACTCTACTCCAGTGGTTCCCAAACTGGGGGGGCATTAAAGTATTTCAGGGGGGTGCGGGACCTCATTCGGAACCTGTGTTTCAATGGGGAGGGGGGGCTTGGAAATATTCCTAAATTGAACAGGGGGGCCCTGCAAGGAAAGTTTGGGAACCACTGCTCTACTCTTACTCACTTTTTGGATCGTTTCTAGTCAATTTGTGAACTGTGTATATCTGAACCCCTATGCTGCTGAACAGAGGATATCTAGAAGCTCATATCAACTGAAGACTCAAATTAGTTCAACATAAATACATACACTGCAAGTATCTCCACAGGGAAGCAATGTAGGTGAATTTATGTACATAGAAAAACCATCTGTACACAGAGTAAAGGTCTACCAAGTTAACTTTAAGTGCACTTCTACTTTAAGCCCCCCTAAACATTATTTGAATATCATTCTGAAGTGGTTTCATCTAATTGGTGTATAGCTTTAAACAGGGATAAAGTAATGTCATAAATCCTCATGGACTGGTCTCCCTCCCTCTACCATTTAGATGTTCCGTCACTCGGCTGTTTAATACTGAGAGCACAATTCTTAAATGTTCATATTAATCTAAAGATTGCCAATTTGAATCTACTTTTCATATGCACGCTAAAGAAAACTGATTCAGACTGTCACTGTTGCCTGGCAACTGAAATATGCATAATTGCACAGATACGGTTTGAGTGCAAAAGAAAATTTGGTTTGTATGTGTGTTTTTATTAAGAATCTACAAGTAAACATTTAAAGAGGCATTGTGTTCTATAAATAGGAAATGGTCTAATCATTCATAATTTTTTAGGTAGGCAAGTGATCTATTTGACAGATATGTATACTAACCCTGTACCCACAGGCAAACTATATTTAAAAGCACAATTTAGGAAATAATAACACAAATTGAAATTTTATTTTATAAAAATGTCTTGTAAAAATCTATATGCAGTCTAAATTCAAAAAAATCCTATCACCCATAGGTGTCGAAAAATAATGATAACAATTTTTATTCTATAATCTTGATTGTATTCTACACTTATATCCAGTATGTCTCAAAGTTACTCAGAAAGGTATGGGGGGTGTCGTGGTAGGTGACACCAAAGCAGGGGTGGCAATGGTGCAATCCAAGGCACAGTGTCTAATGTACTGCCTGTTCACCTGACTACCCCACAAGGGGTCAGAGATTTTGCTGCAGTTGATTCCCAGGTCACGGTCCTCAGTTGCACCAATGCAGTTAGTAGCTGACAATTACTGAGTCAAAGCTCCAAGGGATGAGATGAAGGCAATCCATAGAATGAGCCGAGGGTTAGCAGCTGGAAAATCAGACACTACGTATAACATGCACAGGATCCTGGGTGTGAAAACATAAAATACCTTCTTGCTCAGGCAACTACCTGTTGCCTGAGGCCTCCCTAAAAAGGGCTGAAAGTAAGGGCACCTAACAAGGTTGGGGAATTCCTGCTTGTAGCCAGCAGAGGGAGCTCTTCTGCTGAATACTTTTACATTTCTTTTGAGACAGAAAACCCATTCTTTCAAAAGTAATCCACCAATGACGTACCTATACATTTTGCATGATATCATTGTTGGTAAAATATATAGAAGTGTATAAAAGCCCATAATTCATTGATTTGATTTATTTTTGTATCCAGACTAAACATTGTTAGATCTACTAAACTCATTTTCATTACTTGGAGATGAAGGCCTATTTATCATGTCTGTGCTGGACGAGTTTCGAATTGTGTGTGTGCTCTGCATCAGAGCAGTGGTCCGGATCAGTTCATATAGTAAATACACACTAGCACATTATCATAAAATATGATTATTTCTGTCTCCCTGTTCTCGATTACATAGTTTGGAATTTGTTTCCTTGATATGATTTGCAAGTTCTTGCTGTTCTGAAAATGTCCAAACTATTCTAAAATGTCCTGTTAAAATATATGTCTACTATACAAGTCCTAGAAAGGGTTTATGGTGTGTCAAGCTAAAAAAGAAGCTAGTTTTCAAAAAAAGAGCCACGGGAGGGAAAAATTGGTAACAGAGAATTCTCTGACATTTCATTCTCCTTTCATTGAACAACAGGACAGACATGCTTTATTATTTTAAATAATGGCTAGGCTACATTCACATGGCCGCAAACACCAGAAAGACTGAAATAGTGACATCTAATAACACCTTCATGCTCTGCCAGGCTGGTAAGCAATAGAGGGATTAGCGGTAATTCAAATCTGACATTTGCATTTCACGCAGGGCAGGAGCAATACTATACTTCATCTGTGTAAGTTCTCCATTTTGCTGGAGGCCTAAGAAATCGGTATTACTCTAAATACAGGATTTAAACGAGCAAAGAAAAGCAGAACAGCCTTTTAAACTCCTTTCAGACGGCCAATATCCAACCCCTTGTTCTTTTGACTTTGGTAATGCTACTAAATGATGGCTATATTCAAGCCTTTGAATTACCCCCCAATAAACATGGGGGTCCAATTTTGGGAATTTGCTTAGTAGCAATTGTACAGATGCAGGTATATCCGGAATTAGGCTGAGATCAAAACAATAAGCCTTCGTGTCTCCACTAGGAACAGTATAACAGTATAAAGTTTAGTTATCCTTATGTTGTCATTCCCTCCCTAGTATTTTCCCAACAATTGTATTTTGAATGGAAAAAATATATATATTTACACATTATATATACATATACTCACAGTCTCAGGGTATGATAGGGATAATATACAGTCGAGATTCCCCCTTGACCAGGCAGATCCATGAAAGTATATACATACCGCCCCGCCCCCCACCTCACACAAAAATCGTGTAACGGAACAAGAAAGAAATAATGACAGTAGATATTTAATTAATTTTCTGCTGTGGATTTTTCTGATCTGGACTGATCGAAGGTCAAAGAATGATGTGAACTGATTTGGAAGCATAAGAAATCTATAGAAGCTCATGGGAAGTCTTTTGGTGGACAGACATGTTACATTTTCGTCTACTGAATTGGGTACATACATTTTTCCCTATCTATATCCGGGTACAGACCTGCAGATATGGGCCAGATCGGTGGCCGCTTCAAGCGCCGTGCACGCTCACACCATATATCTGGCCCATAGAATATGCGCCCATCACTGTTTTCGACCGGGACCAAGTTAATCCCGCTCGAAAACAGCCATATCAGACATGACCATAAATACGGCCGATGTCCGATGCTTTGCCTAGAGACCGCGGGTCTCCAGGCAAAGCTTCGGCTGAGCTGGGGAGTGCAGATCTGTCTCCCCAGCTCCTCCGATATCTGACAGCAGCGTGATGACGTCATCACGCTCATTATTATGTCTTCTATATGGTCCACATAACTGATGGCAAGGCAGGGTATGTTCTTTGCTTATACACCTAATGCTATTAGACCCTATATGGTATTGTGGATTTCTTAAGGTTAATGTGGTTAGGGAAAAGAATACCCCTACAGCAATTTTCTTTTTGGGGTGACTAGTTCAGTGAGCATACACTTCATTTCTGCTGCAATTCTTTAATTCTTGTTTTACCTGCAAGTCATATATTTGCCAAAAATTTGCAACAATGTGTATACTGTAGGCCTGTTTAGAAAAAAAAAAGCAGCCGTTGAGTTTGGTAAAATAAAACATGGTTGTGTATATACAGTGGAGGAAATAATTATTTGACCCCTCACTGATTTTGTAAGTTTGTCC
>CM070035.1:143899622-143913694 GCA_036250615.1 Ptychadena robeensis | reverse complement strand
CTCAGAGATTTCAGCTGTTTCAACAGTAAGGAACATATTGAGGAAATGGAAGACCTCAGGCACAGTTCAAGTTAAGGCTCAAGGTGGCAGACCAAGAAAAATCTCGGATAAACAGAAGTGACGACTGGTGAGAACAGTCAGTCAACCCACAGACCAGCACCAAAGACTATATAGATGGTCGAATTTTTCGACTTGCTAACTTTGTGAGCTGATTGCAAAGCCCCTAAACATGGCATCATAACCAAAATTTCTGGAGATGTAGAGAATGGTTGTGGGAACATTTGAGAACAAAAAAGTTTTGCTCATGTAGTTTTTGCATAAATTATGTTAAAAACTAAAGTCGAACTTCCGATTTTCGAAATTGTTACTTGACTTTGAACTTCATTTGTGCAAAAACTATTTGTGTAAAGACATACCTTCTTTTTTTCAGTATACCCCAACCCTTCTCTATCTCCAGCAAGTTTGGTGATGATACCATGTTCAGGGGCTTTGCAATTAACTCGAAATGGTTGAAATGGTTGTCTTCCAAAGACCTACAACATCATCTTGCTGCAGACAGAGTCAATGTGCATCGCTCAACTATTTGTATGCAAAAGTGATGCAGAGGAAGCGTTTTGGGCATAACTAAGGGCGTTATGCATGGAGGGAAAAGAACAAGGCGTTCTAAGAAAAACACCTGCTATCTACAGTAAAATATGGTGGTAGGTCTATCATGCTGTGGGGCTGTGTGGCTAGTGCAGGCACTGGGAATCTTGTCAAAGGTGAGGGAAACATAGATTCCACTCAATATCCGCAGATTCTGGATTTTGTCCAGGATTCAGTGACAAAGCTAAAGCTGCTGGATCTTTCAACAAGACAACAACCCTTAAAACTGCTCAAAATCTAACAAGACATTTATGCAGAGGAACAAGTACAACATTTTGAAATGGCCATCTCAGTCACTAGACCTGAATATCATTGAAAATCTGTTGTGTGAGTTAATGAGGGCTGTCCATGCTTGGAAACCATCAAATCTTAATGAACTAGAGATGTTTTGTCAAGGGGAATGGTCCAAAATACCTTCAACAAGAATCCAGACTCTCATTGGAAGCTATAGGATTATAAGCATTGAGAGCCTGTCATTTCTGCAAAAGGAGGATCTACTTAATAATGAGTTAATTTTTTTTTGTGCCCAAACCTATGCACCTACCTAATTTTGTTTAAACAATTATTGCACACTTTTTGTAAATCCTATGAACTTTGTTTCACTTCTCAAATATCACTGGGTGTGTCTCCTATATGATATATTTCATTGAAATTTGTTATCGTAACAACCAACAATTTATACAGGAAAATCATGAACATTGACAAGGTTGCCCAAACTTGCGCACCCCACTGTATGTGATTAAAAGCTGTATATTGAGCATTTCTTAATTATATTAACACTCTGATTGCTTAAACGAAGCCAATCACTTCAAAGATTAAAAAAAAACACATTAAATGTCATCAGACATTGGAAAGTCCTCTGAAAATAAAACGATTATTGTTCCGTTTTCCTTTACTGTCTTTTCTAGATTTTATTTCATAAACACTTGTGCGCTTTAGTATGTGCAAGGTTTAATATAATAAACATTCTGGTAATGTATATGAGGGGCTTTTAGCTTATATATGATTGTGTTTATGCATTTAGGTTTTTGCTTAGTCTGTGTTTAACTTGGTTACTGCCAGACTGTAGCTGGAGGGCCCCGTGGTTAATGCGTTGAGGTTGTGCTAATATTCAATCACTTTTTATGGTTATTAATGTTTGTGTTTACTGTTTTATGTCCTTGCATTGTTTCGGTGAGCTTTGCCAAGCCTCTCTCTTTTATCAGTGCTGTAAAATGAGCTGGCATAGCAAAGTAGAGAAAAAAAAAATAAAAAAGGGGGGAAACCATCACAAGTAAATGATGCATTTGTTATTTTTCTTATCATAATAAATCTGCCAGCAAGTGCTGAAAGGGAAATGCTTCTATCAAATAAGTTATGCTACATTGCCTTTAAATAAAGTCTAGTTTATCAGGGCAACATTTCTTTTTTGGCATCTACAATTGAAATATTCTGATATTTATTTGAGGTTTAACTGCAGTTTCCTTCAAAATAGCTGCCATTTTATTGACAGAATGTAGGGAGGTTGTTGGGGAAGGAATACATGACCGTGACAGCTTTAGTGAAGAGGTTTTTGCATTTGCATATTAAAGGCAGCCATTTTGTATTCTGAAGAAATATGGATTCAGCTGCCTCATGAATATTTGCCAGCGTTCTCAGATGGAATCTTAAGGTAAACTAGAAGTAACCCTGGGCATAGATGTCTCGATTTTCTCGTCTTCAATTTTAGTGGGATCGTTTAAGAAAATCGATCGATCACAAATTGATGCATGTCCAAAGTGTCCGAGCGAATGATTTTGCCCTAAATCACATGTAAAATCGATTGTGCACGGATCCGTTTAGTCAAAAGCGCATAAATTGAGTGCTGTTAGTTGTCTCATGCGATTGTTTTAAGCGATCAATCTATGAATCTTGTGGAAATGATCTTTGTTTGTGTGCTGTTGGTCGCTGGCCAGTTCTTCAGCTAACACCACTCCAAACCCATAAATGTGTGCGTGCAAGACATATTGAGACTTTCAGGATAGAGTCGTCCAGGAATTGAAGGCATCATATGTTGTGTGTGTGTGATCGATTTTGCAAATGAAATAAATTCTGGATTCGGATGGTCGATCGGTTTACAAATCGAACGCAGGAAAATCGAGACGTCTATGCCCAGCTTTAGTCTGTTTTGATTCAACCCATGGACACTGGTGCCATCAGTATACAGCTACTAAATCCTCTTGTGCAAGTTAATGAGATTAGTGGGGTTAGAAGCCACAGTCCATAGTTCAGGACAAGCTCCAATGCGTTAGAACTAAAGATGGTTGAATTTTTTATTTTGAAATCCAAACTAGCTGACTTTATCCTGAGTTAATTGCATACACTGTATTATTAGCAAAATGAATGGAGATGGGGAGAAGGGTTGTAGAAACAAATGATTGCTCTTGCACATTTAGTTTTCACATACGTTAAAGCGGATGTTTTAAAAAAAAACCCATAAAATAATAAACATGTAAACAGAACTCCCCTACTTTGGGTCTTCATCCAGGGACAGCGACCTCTACAAAATAAAAAATACTTACCTTTCCTGCCTGCTCGCTCTCATGCCGCCATGCCTGGAGTGTCCTCCAGGCTTCAAAATGAAGAAGAAAGACTCTTCTTGTCTCCCTCCACCAATCTGTATCTGAATCCGGTGAATCCGATTTAGATCTGCTTGGGGGACATTGGACAGTAGGGGTCAGACGTGACATCTAACCTCCCCTTGCACCCGCTGTGGCAGTACATCATGGGGGGGGGGGGCAGAGCGTCACTACATTTTTCAGTTTTACCAAGTAAGTATATCCGATCCTTATATTTTTTATATATGATCTGCCCTATTATTAGAACCATAGAAGGCAGATATGGAGGTGGTACGTCCATTTTTAATTCAAGTCAAGTTGAGATTTTATGACCATCACTAGTGAGGACCTCCTTGGCTCAATATACACAAGCACTTATTACTCTGTACACTATTGGCTGTGTCTTCTTGGACATGAGATTTGTTGTGAGCCAAACAAAGAGTGAAGTCACATTGTATGTAAATGTGTGGGTAGAAGTCATGTGTAAAAAAGGCTTCTTCCTGTTGGCCAAAAGCAGTCCATTGTAGAGAATAACAAACAG
The DNA here is from genome assembly GCA_036250615.1 of Ptychadena robeensis. Taxonomy (NCBI): domain Eukaryota; kingdom Metazoa; phylum Chordata; class Amphibia; order Anura; family Ptychadenidae; genus Ptychadena; species Ptychadena robeensis. Next base: position 143,909,932 of record CM070035.1, on the reverse strand, counting down.
AATGTACACATATCTACTCATTGTATATTTTGTTAAACATTCAGTTATTTATTTTGTTTTACTAAAATCGTTAATGTTTAGTTGTGAAAGTACTGTTAAAAGTAGGCTGGTGTTTCATAGTGACAAAGCGCTAGCCTCAAACTTCAGAAACTTCAACCACTAAAATTATCGATGATCTAAACCTCTGTTACAGAGTGGTCACAACTTCGTAGCTTTAACTGTACTAGAATGTGATAGACCTTTTTTTACGTCAAGGTAATAATGGACACATAGTTAGTAAAGGTCCTCTCTGTAAATAGAGCTTGGTCCGAGAACTAGGACCTCCATCTTGTAGTGGACATATAGAAATCATGATAACTGGAAAGTGTGCAGTTGGTTGCTTCCTTGCGAATGTTATAGTGATACATTTGCACCCAGTAAAATTTGATTGCTTTCTAATGACTAAAGAAACCCTATGTAAGTAATTCTCATTCAGAAGATGTAGCTGCGGCCAGTTTAATGGAAAAAATCCACATCCATCAGCTTCTTTTTCCTACTGAATATAGTCTTTTAGGCAATCCTTATTTTCTGCATTTGACAGTTTATATAGAGTCAAGGCTGGTGCTCCTTTGCACACTCGTCTGAGATTAATATCTTGAGCTTCCCATTCATCATACTTTTCTTTCCTGTCATGCCAACGCTATACTTTGCAATGGGCTTTTGTGTCAGCAGGAAAATGGATAATTGTATCCCTCTTCCTTTTTATAATACTTTTCTGTCATTGTATTCTTTACAGTTATATTTCCATGGACATGTTTATCTGGCATCCGTGACATTGCGATATTTTGATGGCACAATTAGATGGAAAATAATGGGCAAGGTCACATTATGCTAATTGTGGGAGGGGCCTTCAGGGGCATGGTTACATAAAACCTAAAGCTGGCCATACACATCTCGATGTTTGATTCCCGGACAATCGATTGCAGCAAGTGTTCATGGCGTTTGGTCTTTCAGGAATCGATGGCTGCCAACCTTGAGTGATCAAACTCAAGAAATCAATCGAACAGTGATCCGACATGTCCGCATTTTCACCATTCAAACAGGAAGCATTTCCCCACCTTTTGTGCACTACGATCAAAGGGAATAGAGCCATGTATGCCTACCTTAAAGCAGGGTACAGACGTGGAGATATGGGTCAAATCGATGGCCGTTTCGAGCGCTGTGCGTGCTCACGGCCATCTATCTGACCCATATAATCTGCCCCCATCGCTGTTTTCGAGTGGGACAAATGAATCACGCTCGAAAATAGCCTTATGGGACATGACTGTTAATACGGCGATATCCAAAGCTTTGCCTGGGTCTCCAAGCAAAGCTCGGCTGAGGAGGAGGAGCCAGGGAGAGACAGTTCTGCTCTCTCCGACTCCTCCGATATCTGACAGCAGCGTGATGACGTCATCACGCTGCTGCAGGGTACATCGGAGGGCTCGAATATCGAGCCATCTGTACCCTGCTTTAGTCTACTTGCTGTATTTATATACACAGACATACCATAGTTCTTGTACCCACAACTACTTTGTTCCACAAACCCACATCAAACAATGAAACAAACAAAAAACTTACAAAAAAACACATATACAAGTACATGCCTTTCTGGACACAAAATAAGGAGATCGCACTGGTATGCAAGCTTATATTACATTGAATATAGTTAATGCACAAAGGCTGAACATCTGTCACCTTCTTAGAAACCTTCTCTACATCTCCAGCAATTTGGGTGACAATACTTTGTTCAGGGACTTAGCAATTAGCTCACAAAGTCAGCTAGTCAAAAACATGTGCCCATATTTATACATCATACATGTCTGGTTCCATGGTTCCTCAAGTCCCATGCGGTATGTACTCTTCTTCTTCTGCACTTCAGTACACCTTCTTTTTGATCCTGTGGTTCTCCTGCTTTCCCACTTACCCCCTACACCCCCCATTTACCCTCCACTTTCCTACACCTAGTTAACATCACAGTGGAGATCATAATTGTAATCCACTTTCAATTTTAAAACTCTTTTGGTTGCCGCAGGTAATTTTTGTACCTAAAAAGTTCATGTTGTGTTTAATGTATGATATAACGAAACATTTAAATTTCCAGTCACATTCATAACAATGAACCCTTAAAAGCAAGACCCCCCTTGGCTGCCTTATCCTTTTAGGAAAATCCATAGTAAAGCAAATATTGCCCTAGTAAGCTTGTTTAACCAATTCAAGATTAGTCGGGTCTAGTCTTTGTTCTACAGTTAAGCCTATTAGGAACTCTCAACAGATAGGTTTCATCTGATTAGATTTTGGAAGGTTGGAGCCCAAAGCAACAAAGCAATTCTTCTATTTCATGGCTGGTTTGTTCATGTCCTTTTAGAAGGACTTTATTGTTCATTTGAAGTTACCACGGAAGTACTTGACCGACAGCATTTTGTTTTCCAGGAAGTTCCTTACTTTTATATTCTTTTCATATTTTATTTTGATGTGTAGGTTTGTCAAGATCCAAACATTTTTCATACTACCTTCATGGCATTAGGTATTTCAATTTGTGTTCTGCAGAAGTTGTACATTTCTATTAGTTTGATCAGGTGATGGTCATAATTCTAAATATAGTAGCCCATTTTCCCTTATGGGGCAGACAAAACTAAGGGAACTTTAACTTTCCAAGCAGTAGATTTTAATTATTAATATTGTCAACCCCCCTTTACACTTGAGGTAGCTCATCTACTACTGGCAAGTCCTTGACGTGCTCAACTATTCTTCCTGGATCCAACTATCTGTCATGACCCTGGAGAGAAGGGGAATACCCTCACCATATTACCCTATTATAAAACCGGTATAAGCCTTACACTAATGATGCCAGGATTGTGCTGGGACGGCCACAGGGAGTAATGGTAATCTGTTTATATTAAACCACTTTCAGACCTTAAAATTGGGAATACCTGTACCGCCAGGGAGGTTAAAGACATCATCTAAAATCGTATATCTTTTATAATAATAGGAACAGGCTCCTTTTTCAATAGATTTTTTGGGGTGAAGTGATTTTGTACGTTTCCATGAACCGCATCAGATCATGACGTAGACCAATTAGCATATTCTCTCACTTTTGCAAAAAAACCCTCCCTGCTCTATGTTTTTGTATATTTGTTATAAAGAGGCCATTTTTGAAAAAGCAACCACTTTTGAAGACACTACCATAATGCTTGGTCCATACTGTCTTTTAGAAACTGCCTATTTGTAGACCAGAAAATCCACATGTCGTGTCTGCCCTGTGGTTGCCCAGAAATTGGCAACATAGCCTAACAGCTGCCAAGAATGGACAACCAGATTGGATGTGGTTAATTTTAACCTTCTCAAATCCATCAAAACCAAAAAATCTAACACATCCCAATTGTCTGAGTTGCAATAGAGTTGTTTATATTTCTTCCTGCGCAATTGGTTTTGATTGCAAAGACCTTTTGTCAAGACGAGATGCACCGTGTTAAGTCATTAAGGGTTCATTTACATGGGTGGTTTTTAACCACTAGGTAAAATAGTGATTACCGCAACCACCCTGCAAACTTAACATGAGGCATTCACTGATCAGTTTTCAGGCTTTTGCCCAATAGAAAACTAATAAAGAGAAAGAATCTCCCCAGTAAAGAATACCAGGGCCAGGGAACTTTAATGGCTTCACAGTCAATAAACAGGTAAAAATAAAATGGAAATTTTTGGATAAGCATCCAGACATCAAAGCTGGATGTATTTGAACAAACAATGCAGTTACACAAAAATACTGTAACACAAAATGAAGAAGTGACATTCAAAACAGCAAGTACAATTATATCAACATAAACCACGAGCCTATAACTCAGGCCTTAAAACTTGGCATCCTGATGAGATGGCCACCGGAGCTGCTGAACAAGTTTTTAAATGTTTAAATTCATAACTATGTTGAATTAATTACATCTGAAATGCAAACATTACAGCACAATCTCAGGATTAAGTTTCATTTTGTATTTCTAAAATTAATTTCCAGTTTTTTATTTTTGGAACTTTTCTAATCAAAATGTTTAATTTGCTTACATAAATACATCATGGCATTCAGTCTTTATCTATTATTTTTGTGCAATAAAAGTTATTTAACTGTTAAGAATTCAATCTCTGGCTCAGAGTATAATTATCGATCAGAGCGGTTTATTTCCATATCTTGGGTTCAGTCTGCGTGTCAGACTGACCTACCTCAGAAAAGGACACACATACTTTTTTTTATTAAAGTAAATCTATGAAGTATTATCAGAATAAAATGTGGGGCAATAGAGATGCATAAATAAAATTTTCTCATACCTCTGGTAGAGCGCTATTAAAATCTTAATGCCGTTTCAGTGAAATTATGAACTAATTATAGTCACTTAAATGATAGAATATTGCCTATGCCGCTCATCACTACAAATGATAGCATATGTAGAAGGGGGTAGCATTCCCTGAAGTATCTGGTGGCACAAAAACTGAGAGATCTAACTTCCTTAACCTTCAGACTGGCACCTGCAGTTTCTCCCCCTATGCCAAATATGCATGTGCATAGGGCCTGGGGAACCCCCAGTGGTCCCTGGGAGGCCCTCGGAGTCCTCCCTCACACCCATAGACACCATCTCTACCTGTGCAGATCTGAACAGCGCGAGCTGCCAACTGGGGTGGTTGGGGGTGCTGGAGGGGAATGGAGCAGAAGAGGAAGGTGGAGTGGTGTGTACATGTGTGTTCCTTGTTGTCTTCTTCTTCCCCCCTCCATCACCTCCAATCCACCCCCCCCCCTTATGGTATATAGATCTGCATGGGGAGGGAGCACCTACCAAGAACTTGCACAGGGCCCCCGAAAGGCTAGAAACTGCACTGCTTAGATGCAAGTAAGCATTTTTTTTTATTCCTGTTTAGGTTCGTTTTAAGTTTCAGGCAAAAGAAGCACAGGATCTGGTCCCTTTATAACAAAAGTTTTTATTAAATATTCAGCAGTACAATTGACTTTGATATTCCAGTTTCTGCCATGAATAGATAGTGGTTCTTCCTGCAGACCCGGCTAATATATTGCCAACGTAATGGCACTGTGGTTTCTACCGAAGATCCAGTTAATTTAATGGCACATCGCTTTCTCCCGCAGACTCGGTTAATGTAATGGCAATGTGGTTCCTCCTGCGGACCCACATAATGAAATGGTACTGTGATTTCTACCACAGATCACATGACAGTATAGTAGTTCAGTAGGAACAAAGGTGTGGGCAAGAAGAACCACACCTTTTTGTTTCTACTTTGTTCCTTTTTTATCTCTGGTTGTGTTGAGGTGTTCCCTGGTCTCTAGACAATCAAGTAAGGGTCCCCATACACCTTTAGATTTCTCTGTCAGATTTCCTTCAAATCTCCTTTTGTTTAACCTTCTGAGCGTTCTCCCCGAATTAACTCGGGCTGAGTTTCATGCATCATGAAACTCAGCCCGAGTTAGCCGGAGGAACGCCCGAGGTCTCGCCGTCTTCTGACGGCGGTCGGGAGCATCGGCATGTATGCCGATGCTTCCGGGTCCGCCCCCGATCGCATCACCGGTGACGCGAAGGGGGCGGGGGTAGGCGGCGCCATAGACCTCCGTCAAACTGGAGGGGCGTCGCCTTTCTTCAGCAGAAGTCCGGTGTCTCCAGCGACGCCGGACTTCTGTTTTACATCCCTAAAATGAGCTGGCAATCACGGCGGAGCACATTGTGCTCCGCCGCGATTGCCCGTGGCACGGTTATAAAAAAACCGTGCCACATGGCAAACGCTCAGAGGGTTAACCAAAACCTTGTGATATGAGGGACTTTCTAAACCATCAAGTCTATCTGTGTTCAATCGCAGAGGTTGTTGTTGGTAGATCTAAAGGATATCTAAAAGAGAGATCTAAAGGTGTATGGCCAGCTTTATCAGCCATTTTTACTAGGTTGCCGCCATTTAGAACTTTTAGGGAAGTGACAGAGTCACTTTATTCCTCCTCTAAAAATAACTTTTTCTGCACCTATGTTTAAACAAACTTTTTGCAATGTTCTTGTAGAAAAAAAATAGTTTCACTTTAAGAGGATCATACAGTTCTAAGAAAAGAAAGGAATACAAAGATAATAGCCTAACAAAGAGAGTGTTTAGGAAAGTCATGTGCTGTTTTGTTAGGCTTGGCAAACATCCCTCACTGCAATGTAATCGCCTCATAGATTTTAGAGCAGTCAAATCATATTTATGCCATGAAAAATGTTTCAGATGAGTTCTTTTATAAAGCTTAGATGTAACCCATTTGATTGTTGTACCTTGACAAGCATGTATATAAAATGGTCAAACATTTCCTTCATTACAAATCCAGGGAGATTTATATGGTTCCAGCTGAAGGGAACACGTCTACTAGTAGTATGAATGCAAGGGGAGGCATAAAACACAAATCCTAGCGAGCGTTTTGAGCACCAATAAGGCAATTTAATACCCGACAGGCAGCTGGATCCAACACGGCAGAACTTATCTTTCTAAATATTTAATATCCAGGATTTCAAAGTTCATTGTAAAAAGCTAATATTTATATTTAAACAAGTCTTGCTGCCATATGTTAAATGGCGGTCTTTCCTGTGATTGTTTTCATTCGGTAGAAAGTAAACACAAAGATATTTTCCATTTCTGGCTTATGTGGCCGCAGGGATCGTTAAAGGGGATTTGTTGCTTTTGTTGGATACATAAGTGGATGTGATCAACTTTAAGTGAGGCTCCAGTTCTGAAAAAACGCATGTAACTGTATACATTCTAACAGTTTAAGCACTTTATTGCAGAGTGTCACCTGCTTTTTTTCTTTAGGTAAGTGCAACTAAAGTGTAACAAAATTGGCCAAGCCCAGATATGTACCGAAAATAAAAAAAATATATGCAACCCAAATTTTGTTGTTATCATAGCAGAATAATACTTTGGCTTTAACCTGACTAGTAGCTCATTTTACATGGGCAGTTGTAAAAATATTACATTAATATTAATATTTATAATATTATATTAATAATAACCTATTGAGTGCAGCTTCCCAACAAACGTAATGTGAGGCATTCCCTGGGGGGTTTTCAGGCTTTTGCCCAATAGACCTTTAATGGGGGAGTTATCTAAACCCCCACCGAGCACATGCACATGTTTGCTTAGCCACTTTCTGTGCTGCTGCCGACTAACCGCAGCCAAACGACAGTGTGAGTCAACAAGGGTGAAGCTGATTGACAGGATTAGCACCAATCAAGCCTGTCAGCCTTTGCTGTCCGCCCCCTATGTCCCCGATGTGCAGAGGATTGTATCTTACTCTCTGGGTATCTATATGGCAAAATGGACCGGAGGGAATGATTATTAGGGGGTCGTGTGTGTGAGGAATATTCAGAGTGAGGCAGAAGGGGGAGGGAATGATTATTTGAGGGTTGTGTGTGTTTGGGGGAGGGGGTGTTCAGAAAGTGATGCAGAAGGAGGGAATTATTATAAGTGATCATGTGTGTGTATTACGGGTACTGTAGGAATGGACTATATCAGGTGGTAGTCATTAAGATAAAAGGTCTTTATTCAATAAATAATAGGACCAATACATATATATATCATACCGGGTTTCATCACACTCCACATACTACGATCCACTTGCATAATATAGACGGGATCCACTGGAGACCCCCCTCCCCGGTTAGCAAAACTGAGGTCTGGGTCGGTTGTCCTAGTCTCTCCCCTCCCCCCATCGTATGGGGAAGACACATTACTACTTGGACTGCACTACTACCTGAATTGTTTTTATCCACACGTTTTTGAGCCAACATCCTTTAACACACTTGCTGTGTGTATATATACGTAACTAAGCGCTACAATTACTAGTGGTCCGACTACCTCCCTGAGGAAGCCCAGGCGGGCGAAACGCGTCGGAGGACCCTCCGAATCACTATTTCTTATGCCCATTTTTCCATCTGGCTAAAAATATCGATCGCTTTTATGGAATGTAATGCTTAACAACTGTTTGGCATATGTTGCCTTGAACAAGGCTATGTTGAGCCACAATACCTCTTTTATATATGCATGTGTGTGTATGTTTGGGGGGGGGGGGGGTTCAGAAAAAGATGCAGAAGGGGGAGGGAATGATTTTATGTGGGTCATTTGTGAAAGATATTTTGGCTGGGGGTGCTTTTGGTGGTTGGATGATGAATATTATGTGTATTACAGTGGTTTTGTGTGAGAAATGTATTTTGGCTGTGCACATACACATAGCAATACCCATGGATGCTGGATCAAGGTGAGTTTTTTTTTTCCAATAACTATAGTCCTGCCCTCCAACAATCTCAGGGACTGTGAACTGTCTCCTTGTTTATAAAGTTTGAGGACCCCTGACTTAAACATCAATTAACATATTGATAAATAAGTTGACCGTGTAGGAAAAATCAATCCATGCCCACTTTAAACCTGGGAACACACACATAGATATGAGCCAGATCTATGGCGGCTTCCAGTGCCGTGTGCGCTCACGGACATCTATCTGGCCCATATCTAATGCGGCCTTCCCTGTTTTCGAGTGGGATCAATCAAAGCAGTGCTGCGCCCTCAGCTCCTTTGATGTCGGGCAGCAGTGCGATGACGTCATCACGCTGCTGCTGCGAACTATGAACGGCTCCTATTTCAAGCCATGTGTTTCCGGCTTAAGAGTAACCTACCATGGTTTTCCATCAGCAAGCCATAGATCTTTATTGTATAGATCTGTTGTGAGCTATTGTGGCCAGTTCTTGTTAGAACGTACCTATGTACTACATAAGGAACAGTTTAGGCTCACTCACAAGGAGTTTCTCTATATAGTGAAATCTCTTTGTGGAAACTACTATTCTTAGAATTTTAGGGACATTGTTTCACATGTGGTTGTTGAAAGCATATTAGATCAATGTTATATGGCAAGTTTCTAGGTGCTTGTGATTATTAGTGAAAATTCTTTGATCATGGCTGTATAAGGATGTAATAACAATGTGATCACATAAACCTCAGAGCATTTCCTATCTTTCTTTTCAATTTCACTCCTTCACATTTTCAATATTTACTCTGACAGTTCCTTCCCATCTTTGGGATTTTGGCAATCAATAATATTTGATGAGCTCAAATCTTGGCAGATGGTGGAGAGGAAATCGGATTTATGACAGGTCATCACCCTTGATTATTGTACTGTTTTAAATAAGCATTTTAGCAGGGGGTCACCCTGTCACCAAGCTCTAACACCCATGGCACAGTTTCTTTACATTAATGATTACACTAATTGGTTTGATAATTTGTTTCCAAAGAACACAGCTGTAACCCATCATTGTATATCACTAAAGCTAATACCATTTAGTGAATCAATAGTTATAGAATTACTGATGAGCAATATCCTGGCATTATTTATGACAAAAATCTGAATGAAGTTTTAACATTTTATTAAATGTTAAATATTGCTTAAAGTAGATTATATTACAGACTGGTTTCTGGGTTATCATGAGTACCTGTGGCCTTCAAAACAGATTGATTAACATGATAACAAAATATCTACATTCAATACTTAACGTATATTAACATAAGCTTCAAATGTACCTGTACACCTTAAATGACACATGTCATAGGGCATTTATTGATACGATTAAGATTAGGCATTTCCATGTCAGTAAACAGCACAATCAAGCTTTCTTAAAACAGAAGGTATTTACACGGCCCAATCCAGCACAAATCCCAAAACTTTAGGTGGAAGCCTTCGTTTTGGGACAGTGGGCTGAGCCATGCAAATTATTCCTTTTTGCCCCATCAGCCAGATGCACATCCAGAAACCGCTGGTGTACAGTGCAAATATAGCCTTTTTGGTACAGGCTCTTGGGATTTGTGCTGGATTGGGCCGTGTAAATACCTTCTGTTTTAAGAAGGCTTGATTGTGCTTTGCACTGCTCGAGTTGAGGGCTTTTTGATTCCTTTCATCCCTTCTCACCATAACCTTCATGGGTACTTCTCTTCATGTCCGTAAACAAAATTAATTTTGTTAACCGCCCTAGCGCACTGCTGAGGTACAGATTTCTGTACCAAAAGCGCACCATAGACTTTAATGGAAAAAAGTTTTTTACATTGTAAGCCTGTAATTTCCCAAAGTATCTCCATACCGGAGTCTGGTAGACATCCTGAATATAATAACATGTTCAGATGCTTTGTGAATAACTCACAATATCAGTTAATGAATATTTCAATAATTCACTTTATCAGGTAAACTAGCACTGCAACCTCTAGCTGCCAGTGCAGATGTGCCAGGTTACATAGGAGAGCAT
>CM070035.1:143843222-143899612 GCA_036250615.1 Ptychadena robeensis | reverse complement strand
GTTCTCTGCAGCTGCCTCTTCATTAGGTCAGAGCTACACAGATCAGTGAGTGCTCTCTTGGGGCTCCGATCTCTGCCTGACGAACTCAGGTTGTCCAGTGCTGGTCAGAGCTGGACCTGTCAGGAACGGCAGGGGGGTTAAGCTTGTTGGTGACATGTTAAGTTCAAAAACTATCACTACCATCTTTTATATCCACCAGAAATTTTCAAAAAAGGGACTTTGTTTTATTACACAATATATTAACAACCCTTAAGATGGCCATAGACCATAGCTGTCAATTTCGCTGGCCGGGAAATCGGGAGATGAAGTCAGTCAGTCTTCCTCATTCCAGATACCGGAAGTGACGTCACTTGATGTCACTTTCGGTATCGGAAGGTAAAGGTCCCTGCCCTTCTATTTAGTTCCTGCCTTACTTAGAAGGGAGAGGGCGTTACTGTACCTAGTAAGCCCCACCCCACTTGTGCAGATTATGTGCGGGGTAGGAACTTAATAGGGAGAGTTATACCCTTCCTCCTACCTCTGCCTGATTTCAAAATCCCAGGAAAATTTTGTGAAATCGTGGTTGACAGGTGTGCCATAAACAATTAGATTTGTGGACGATTTTGCCGCAGGTCGACCACCATGCGCGATCCTGGCGACTGATCTACCGCAAAATCGCCTGCAAATCTAATGCGCCCACCTTAAGTCGATCTAAAAATTATGGACATGTCCGTAATTTTACAGATCAATCTCATTACTTTGATCTCATGATGATGTCCTCATGCACGGAACATCTGCTGAGAAATTGACATCTATGGCTGGCTTTAGTCATAGATTAGAAATACAGATTATGAATCTGGGGGTTAGCAGATGAGCTGACCCTTTGTCAGCATATTTTGCCAGCCTGTATTCCCTTCATCAGGAGAGAACATAGACAAATAGTTAGACCTTCAAAGGGTAGGAACAACCCTGTGTCAAGGGCCTTCAAGGTTTCCTCAGTGGGTCATAGAGAACCGAGGAACTGCAGACCACCTCACCACATTCGGTTGGTTCTTAGTAGTCCATACATGTCTCGCATGTTTTCCACAGAGCCAAATATGAAGAGTTCAACTCTTCCACGGCCTACCCTTCCCGGGCATTCATAGAAGCAACACAGAGGCAGCATAATGCCTGCCATACACACGCCGATTAGCACCGTCGGTCAGCGGCAAAATTGGCTGCCAATTGGCGTGTGCCCACATCTCGGCCGGCCAGAGAACAGACATGTCGGATGTTCTCTGGCCGATGTCAGCCAATGCCGTTACTTTGAATGAAGACTGGCGTCTTCATTGAAATAAACAGCCGGCACACAAAGGGTGCCAAGCCGATTAAAGCAGCCCCAGAATGCAGTGCGATGACGTCATCACGTTGCATTCTAGGGCTCATCGGAGCTCGTCTGTCTGCACCCGTCTGTGGGTGTATGGCAGGCATTTCTATTCTTTCCTGTGTTTTGGTTATAAAAACCACCGTTATTTGAGCAAACCAACTCCGTTCTCATATTTCGTATTAGTTTTAGTAGGAGCTACCAAACTGTGCTCAGTGGTTGTACTAAACAGAGACTATCATTAATAGATTCTAATGAAAGTGTGCCCTCAGGGGACAGATTATGAATAAAAAGTTTGTTTTGAGCTCTGGAAGAGAACATCGCTCAGTATGTACTGCCATTTAAAACATATTTTATTTTCGGAACAATGCAATTTTCACCGTAAAGTCCTATAAGCTCTTCCTACTGAATTGATTTTCTCCTGTGGAAGCAGGGGGTTTTGTGCGGCTTTTTGGCCCCATTTTCTCCTGGCTTTTTATATGGCTGCCTGAATTTCATACATTCTCTCTCCTCACTTTATACTGTACAAAGAAGGTGCCATGAGGTGAAAGACTTTTTAAATGCAGCCTGAGGAAATGTGGATTTATTTGTCTTTTGTCGCCAAGCCGCAGTACCAACATCCTGTCAGTCAAAAGCAAATCACAACTTTACAGGGATGAGCCCATAGGTCTGGGAACTCCAGTCTCTTTCTCATACTGGATAAACACAGACCTGAACTCACCACGGTAGGGATTGGCTTTCATTGTTTTCACCGCAGCAATTTAACCTGCTTTTCAAAACAGGAACCAAAATGGAAAGCCACCAAGCAGTCGTTTTCTAAAGCAGAAAAGACTCCATCTCTCATTGAGCGCAAGATAATTATAGAGGGCCCTCTTCCACATGACTGAATGGAGAGAGAGATATTTGTGTTATAGAAGATCCTAAAGCTTATAATAAGCCATAAAAAGGCCTAATAAGGCATACGGGCCCTGTCAGCAGCCAAGGTGGAACAGAGGGGAGACAATTCATGTAATTCTATGCCCAGCATGGATTCAGATTAAAGGCTGGATTTCAGGGGATGTTAAAAGATGATTGCTGAAAGGTTATTTCACACCAATGTTTGTTTTCCCTTTAAACGCAATGCCATACAAGTTTTCAGTATGGCTGGGCAGGGGCAATGCTATAAAGGGAGCCAATGCCCTTTATTTACCACAACTAATAACAGACAAGTCTGGTCCTATTAGTCATAGAATTGATCAGTTGTTGTTTTAGAGCAATCTATTTTGGGTTGCGAGATTTCTTATGTTGGTCATTCAACATTGTCAGGGCCAAATCTGTAAACAATCATATCGCTGATTATTTCTTTGTTAAATCTACAAATGTGAAATCAATAATAAGTATAGATAATCTATAGATTGTAATTTGTCTTTGAGGAGTAAAATATATGCATTTGTTGAACTTGACAATGCCATGTTTTGTTAGATATGGAAAAGCTTGGGGGGGGGGGGGATCTCTCGAAGGCCCCCCCCTACACTTACAGTCTTAAGCAGGGTACAGACATGGAGATATGGGTCAAATCGATGGCCGTTTCAAGTGCCGTGATGTGGCGATCTATCTGACCTATATAATCTGTGCCCACCGTTGTTTTCGAGCGGGACAAATCAATTCCGCTCGAAAACAGCTTTATGCTAGCCATACACATGCCGATAAGCGGCCGGATTTTAATCTGACCGACGGGCGTGCGCGCTCTCACCGTCGGTCAGGTTAAAAATCGGCCGCTAATCGGCATGTGCCGATCGGCCGGCCAGAGATCCGACATGTCGGAAAATCTCTGGCCTGCGCGAGCTGATGGGAGCCGATGCCATAAGCTACAATGAAGCGGCGGCTTCATTGCAGCTTATGGCCGGCACACAAAGGGTGCCCAGCCGATTGAAGGGCCCCAGAATGCAATGGGAGGCTAAACGTGATGACGTCATCACGTTAGCCTCCCGGAAAGATATCGGCGGCAGATGTCGGGGTAAGTCGCCATGTGTATGGCTAGCATTATCGGACATGACCGTAATTACAGCCGATGTCCGATGCTTTGCCTTGAGACCGCTAGTGTCCAAGCAAAGCTTCAGCTGAGCCGGGGAGAGAGCAGAGCCGTCTCTCCCCAGCCAGCCGATATCTGACAGCAGCGTGATGACGTCATCACGCTGCTGCAGGGTACATCAGACGGCTCGAATATCCGTCTGTACCCTACTTTACCATACAATTTCTGTACATTCTTTTGTTCTACCAAAACCATGTCATATGAGGACCTTTCTAATCCTTCCAATCACTATGTATTCTATCAGGGAGGACCCAGCACTACATAGTTGTTGGTAGATCTAAAGGAAATTGTATGGAGTGATCTAAAGGTGTATGGGGGGCTAAAGAGAGTGGCCCCTACAAAAAAAAGGAGAGATAAAGGATAAAACCCAACCAAAAATTTTTTTGTTAAACCTTGTAGAGGAGTGGGTACAGAAACTGGGAAGGCTGTTTAGGGGATGGTAGTTACTTACTTCTTAGGTTTCTAGTTTACTCAGACCTAGTTGTAGGCTCTGTTTTTTTACCAGCAACCTGTAGTTTGTGCGTGTGGAGAGAACTGCTTGTACACTTGGTATACTTGTTAATAAATTCAAGTATTGCAAGTCTTTTTATGATGCGTTTTGGTACCTGAAAAAATCCTCATTCAAATCACTTTCTGTGAGCCTGCAGCATAGCATGGAGCTTTTCGGCCCCTTGTCATCGGCGTCATCGGTGGCTAGGGTGGTTAAACTGCCCTGCAATTTACTTGCAATTACCTTTTCACTCCAGAGATCCATCCTTATATCCAATATTTGAGTACACCCCTCACTTTGTGGTAAATAATTGAAACACACTGTAGATATCACAGTGCAAATGCTGTTCCCTCAAAACTACTCTGCACACATTCAGTATTTAAACCTCTGACAACAAATTTTTAGTAAAAAAATTGCAAATTGTAATTTTTTTTTGTGTGGCCGCCCTTATTTCCCACCACTTTCTTAGTTCTCTTTCGGTTCACTAGAGTTCACTAAAGCTTCATTGGTTGCCATTGGAATCCACTTCTCCATTACAGAGCTGGTGGATGTTAGTGACCTTGCGCTGATCCACCTTCCCTTTGCGGTTGCTCCACAGATGCTTAATAGGGTGCTTTCAGGGCATCTGGCAATCGGCAGAAGCCCTAAAGGCAACTGCCCTGTTCTATATGCTACACTTGTGCACACAGTGTGCTGGTGTTTGTAAATATTTGGCAAACGCCTAACTATCACCCCAATGTTATTAAGGGCAACTCATAATAAGGAACCCAGGAATGTATCGTGTTTGCTAGGCTTCATTCTGCCTTTCTGTCTACTTTGGATTGATATTCCCTACATCCAATCTATCCATGTTTGAATAGAAACCTAAAGATCTGTTAAATATATTTTTTTTCTCCACTTGTTTAATTAGGTTGGAAGTAAAAATCAGCCTGTATGTGCTAGGCCCCCCTTAAAAAAACAGGACAGCAGACAATGCCACAGACCTTTAATAACTATATTTAATATTGGTGCTGGACTTTTGTGTTGGCAATCTTAGTACCTAGTGGCCTTAGAAAGTTTGAAATTTATGAAACTTCTGAAGGAAAACTTCAGAAGGAAACTTCAAGGACATATATTGACACTTGTGGGCATTCTCAACGTAAGATGTCTGATTTTCCCAACAAAACCTGCCACAACTAAGATCTAAGTTCTTTCATGCAAACCCATCCACACAAATTAGGAACCGTTATCTTAAATCTGACATTCTATTTTCCCTCACATAGGCATCCACAGAGGTCATGTCTCTTCAAAGGAGTTTACCGTATCCTTATTAAAAATGGCCATGCTATTATTCTCTTTACCATAGCATTCACAGATCTCATGACACCTGATGTGACTTCTAAGCAGGTTCTTCATGGCAACAGGCCAATAAAAGCACAGTCATGCTTTTGTTAACTGCATCTCTTCTGTAGCGGCCTCATATTATTCCAATCAAAACCATGGAAAATAGCATTTACCACTCAATGCAGATAAGTGTCTCTTTAAACAGCGTTCCAACTGTTTTAATCTACTTCATAGCCAGCCAGGGTTTTTTGGATGCATACCCTGCTGTCTCAGCTTTCCTAAGTAGGGGTGGGGGGTATAGAATTTGTTGTGGATTACACGGATCTAGAATTCATCCTTGACCTACTGCCTCTAAAAATCAGTGAGTGTTCGGAATTACACGGTGAAGTCAGGTTGGAGAGTCTAGTCGTTTGCCGTGCGTTGTTTCCCAGATGCTTAATGTTTCGATGTCCTATCAGACAAACTCGCGAGCTGCCTGCCATGTTAAGATTCATGAGTGGCATGCTAATTCCTGCACCTTAATTCCTCGATGTGATTATTCTAACAGATAAATTGATAAAAATGTATGCACTTAGCACTAAACCTTGTACAAATCTGGCGCATCAATTTTTCACAGCCAATGTACGTGGGCGGAATCCAAGAAGCCAGAGTGGAACTGTCATGATGTTGCAGTAGTGCAGGCTTTAAAAATATTTTCATTTTGTTACTCCGCCACCAAAGTTGTCATCTTTTGTTAAAAAAGCAACGTTTGTTTTTCCCCCTACTGTTTGAGATAAATGTGTAGCTAATACACATGGCAACGGCATTCAGAGCAGTTTGACAAGCTTTTCCGAAACAGCAGGCCTTACGATCAATGTCTGCAAGTTGTTTTATTTTTTCTTTCTCAGGCCAAATTGTATCGTTTAATCTGCTTTTTTCTTTGACCTTTGATGGTTTTGACATGGAGCCTAGTTTTTTGTTGGTTGAGAACAGCGTATAGCTTGCTTAGAAGCAGGGTGAATTTGATTGAAATCACGATTGAAATCACTAGTCAGTAAGATTTAAATCAATCATTCTTGCTGGTGTAACTTTAAAATGCGAGTAGATGAAGATTTTTAGAATAAAAACTTCTCATATTAGTTTTTTTTTATCCCCAGTTTAAGTTAATCATTCATATTTGGACAACTTCTCTGTTATACTTAGTTTTGAGAACTGCAAAAGTAAACCAAGCATCTGTGATAATATTGTGTAGGCAGAGATACTGCCCAATAATCTAACAAAAACATGAGACAGAAGTTGATGATGGCATAAGCACATCACCTAAATTTCCCCTGGAATAGGCGAGGGGACACAAAAGCAATACATGTATTATACACAGTGCCAGAAATCAGGTAATGACCATCTTATCAATCAAAAACAATGCACAATGTTGCGGATGTACACGTCTGTATGCGAGCTGTTAGACAATTAAAAAAGTCCAAATGGCGCAAATTTCACCCCAACGTGCGTTTCGTTGAAGACTTTTTCAGGGGGTACGATATGTAATTTCATAGGCCAAATCTACATAAAACAAACAGCCAGCACAAGGGGGTCATATTGAATAACCAAATTGACATAAAAGTAGACACAGACCCTCAGGGGTTACTCCCGTCCATAGATCAATATAGCGTGGAAAGACATGATGTTTGAAGATGGCGTCCCCGAGGTGATCTACGAAACAAGACCGACCCAAACCATCAACTGATCATGTTTACCAAAATAAGTGTATTCAAAATCGGTCTTGTACGCAGATCACCATGGCATTCATGTGGTTAAAGTCTGTCTGTCTCTCCGCTCCCCACTGGTGTCGGTGCAGTGGGGACACCATCTTGAGAAATCGTGTCTTTCCACCCTATGTTGATCTATGGGATTAAGTTACCTGAGTGTCTGTGTCCACTTTTATGTCGATTTGGTTATTCAATGTTTGTTTTATGTAAATTTGGTCTATAAAATGACATATCGTACCCCTTGAAGAAGTCTTCAGTCTTCATTGGGGTGAAAATTGTGCCATTGCGACTATTTTATTTGTCTAAGCACGTGTACAGATGTGTACATCCACAACATTGTGCATTGTTTTTGATTTGATATGATGGTCATTACTTCATTTCTGGCACTGCGTATAATCAATGTATTGCTTTTACATATTGAGTGGCCCTTAAAGCCCCCTCGCCCTTGTCTATTCAAGGGAAAATTTTGGGTGATGTGCTTATTTCATCAACTTCTGTCTATTGTTTTTGGGATGTTGGCCACTATACAGAGTGTAGTTTTATTTATTCTTACGTAAACCTCTGGAAGAGCATGACATTGTGAATGGATTCATGGGATTTATTTACCAAAAAAATTAAACATACAGCTTTATTCTACATAATAAAAACTAATCTTTATTTCATGATGGAAATGGGATGGTGATATATTTTCCTCAAAAAGCACTTTATTTTAAAAAAATGCAATTTAAATTAAAAAAAATCTGATTTAAAGCAAAAAAATCCGCAGTTTATACATTTAAATTCACAAACCGTGCCTGAAAACAGATTGGCCGCATTCTGTAAATGTCACATACCGCACCCACTTTTTTATCAATGGGCATGTTTCCTGCCTGCTTGCATCTGCATGATGCTGACGGACCCACAACACCCTGCGGGATGTTGTATATGCGATATGCGAAAAAAATACTTGAATAGTGACATGCCAGTATATAAAGCCTGAGGCGCCCACACTTCATGCAAAACATCTTGTTAATTACACTCCTTTTTTACTAGTAGACATGGATCAGTAAAATATTCACTTTTACCCATTTAAACTTCCTAGCCTCCCTAAAAAACTCACTTGTCACTGCACATCAAATTAGTAGTGTGAAGAAAACTTATCCGGGAAAGAAGGTTGTAAGTGAATTACACGCCTTGTTGAAGTTACTTCACAAAGGTTTTATTGGGTTGAGCTGTTCCCACAAATTTTTAATTGTAGAATACATTTGTAAATGGCTTATTTATCTCTTGTACACTGAGTAGGCTATTAATATTGACATATGGAAGGACAGATGGTCCAGTTAAATTTTAAGGAAAGAGTGATCTCACTCGCAGAGCTCTCATATTCCTTGTTTTACCCCATAGATGAGTCATTGCCAATAATTATACTGCTTATACTTTAGAGTAAAGTGGGTTCTTGAAAGCAGCAAAAAGGTAAATTTACGTTTTATTGGGTTGTATGACTGTTAGCTGGACAGCAAATGATGGTCACATTATAAAAAATAGATGATTTAATAGATTAGGGACCTAATAGGGACATCTTGAGAACAGTTTTTATTGTGTATTTACATAACAAGGGATAGTTTTTACCAACTGCTAAAAGTATTACCAGTATGGGACGAGATCTTGCCATAGAGTGCAATAATACTTCCCATACCTTAGCATTATGGCACACCTCATACAGTTCTTGTTTCCATCGATAAATGGCCCAGGCTCCAGGCAGCATTTCATCCAATGACCTCAACATCGGTTAGACAAAAGATGGAACACAAATATATCCAGGATTAACACTAACCCTGTAAGCATCTTAAAAATACAACTGAATGACCTCTTTATAACCATTTTTTTTTTGTTAGTTTGTTGTAAATGTTTGTTTATATTGTATTACCCACTGCCACATTAACAAAACACAGCCACAGGTTATTTGTGTTCCTTTATCATGATCCTTACAGTTAAAAATATCTTGGAACATATTTGGTTGGCTCATGAGTAACCGTTTTAGTGGTCCATGTAGACTTCTTGGTTCTGGCTGTGTGGCCAATACTGTGTGCTCTATAATAGATTTGATTTGACTTGCATAGTAATATCACCATATTCAATCAAAAATGGTAACTCCACTAAAACCTAAAATAAATCTGGAAAACTAGGGTCATTTTACCAAATAATCACAAACCCTGTTGCAACATAATTTGGGTCCTGACCCATTTGTTTAGGAAACCTTGCCATATAGGAATAAGACCTATGTCAAAAATGCTCACATGAGCCCTAAAAACAATAGAAGATTGGTCCTAAATGGAAATGATCCTTAAATAGCAATAGGGATCCCAGATTTAATCATGGTCAGGACAGTAACTGTAGTTTGCATAGATATCCTCCATGTACTCCAATTTCTTCTTATACCTTAAAACATACATGTGGCTTCATTGGCTACCTCCAAATTTAGCTGGCTTGACCTTGGTAGGCATGGTCCATGCAGCAAGCCCTGTCCCCTCCCTCAAATTGCTCTGATATGCAGAGCAGCACAGTAGCGGCAATATATGCCTTTTTCCAGCCCCATTGAGACTTCTATGAAGTCCTGTCTGGGCATGTACCCATACTGTTTATCACATTGAACCCATAGCCTGCAGGGTGACAGGGATGCCATGCCACAATTCTTTGTGGGGATCTGCTTATTAGAGGGTGGAAGAGGGTAGGTGGTAGTTGCAAGAGTAGCAAGTTTGGTGAGTGTTAGGGGTGCACATCACGAAAGGAGACCCTTGCCAAAGCTGCCCATGGCTAGAAACGACCCTAATGGTAGGAAAGTGAGGTTTCATAACCCAATGTAGTCTGTAAAGCACTGCTCAAACGGCTAGTGCTAAATCAATGCATAGTAATAGAAATAAAAGCTTAATATGTCGATTTTGCTTATTGTCTTCAACGGAAAAAGAGTATGGAGAGAGTTGGAATGTGTTAGTTTAGTTTAGCACGGTCTGTGTCCATTTCCCATCAGTCTTGGTGAATAAATGAAACATATACCCTCTATTTATATTAGTGGTGGTCCACTAGAAAGATTCTGCAAAATTTCTATCCCAGTATCAACAGCAAAAAAGAAATGGACAGTGAAACTTTGTTTTCTTTCTTTATAATTTATCCTAAACTCAGAAAAGTTACGTTTTGGCTAAAGTTCCACTTTAAATGGTATCGCATTACAGCGCTTCACCAAAAATTCCATCTGTGCGTTTCAGCATTTGTCGGAATATAACAAGTTGGCTGTTCATATAGGTAAAAGTATTAGCTGCCTCACTAATAAAAATTCATAAAAGCACGCAACAGATGGCAGAACATTCTTGAAACTGAACAGAATTTCCTATAAATCTCTTAAGCAATGGCTCTTAGCTGGCAAATACATATCAGTCACTCGGAACTGCAAAGATGACGTTGTACAGCTCAATCTTTAGATGGAACAATTAACAGTGCTTCGAGGCATAATGGATTAGTGCTGAGGAAACCGTTATAAAATACACATTATTCTAGCTAAATAGCAAAAATGCTCTTTTCACAGGAAATTGAAACATGCAGATAATTATTATTTATGGAATAAGTAAAAACAGCTGCATGTTCAGTCTATTCAAATGCATTATGACCATTTACACATCTATTTACGGAAAAGCGTTGGTTAGGTGCTTTGTAAAAAAGTGCACAGACATATAATAACATAAACATAAAAACCAGGGATTTATGGAAGTATACTAGCTGATGCTTTTACATTGTCGATACTACAGGCCTAATGGTCGCAAGTGATTGAGTGATGACATTTTCCTTTTCCCAACCAAAATCTTAATATAAAATTTTGTCCTTTAATGGAAGTGTGTATAAAATAGAATTCTTTTTTTTGCTGATCTTACTTGGCCCTTCTCTTAAGCTAGGCACACACAGGAAGATTCACGTGCAATTCACCCCCGATCAATCATCGCTGTGATTGATCGGGGATCAATTTAACGGAAATCAATGTGCACCACATGGGCACATCGATTTCTGTTCAATGGGGACCCCGGGGACCTG
This sequence comes from Ptychadena robeensis, assembly GCA_036250615.1. Lineage (NCBI taxonomy): Eukaryota > Metazoa > Chordata > Amphibia > Anura > Ptychadenidae > Ptychadena > Ptychadena robeensis. The sequence continues at coordinate 143,888,582 of CM070035.1, read as the reverse complement.
TTCTCCCCAGCTTGTAGCACGTGTGAATCACAACACGCTACAAGCTGGGGAGACATCAAGGCATGTGGAAACTAATTGTAATTTGTAACAATGCTAATTGTAATGTAATGCATCAACATTGGAGGGGTTTTGACGCCATGGAAACCAAGCCTAACGCCTAGGAGGGAGGGGGTATTACTCGCCCTCCTAATTTTTCATCTTGCACATCATCTGCACAAGTGGGGTGGGAAGGGGGACACAATACTTACCTCATCGTGCCGGAAGTGTTGTCGTGGAGTGTCACTTTGGGTATTTGGAATGCGAAAGTGACATTCCACACCATAATGGAGGTTCTTATTATAAACTAGGGTAAAGAAAATGACTAAGGGGTGGGGTGTGTCAGTATAATCGATGCAGTAGAGGCATGCCCTAGCCAAATAATTCAAGTATGAAAAAGATCCCTAACTATGGGGAAAAAACCCCTAAGCCCTGACTTGCAGGGTTTACTAAAGGCTGGCAATTGCGGGCTTCAAATATCAAGATACATATTCATTGATTTGATTCAGGGCTTAGGGGTTTTTTCCCCATAGTTAGGGATCTTTTTCATACTTATTATAAACTAGCTTTGCATCTATCTACAGCCATTTCCTTTAATCATTTGTCATTTATCACATTTTGTGAGCGGTCAGTGGCAGGTCCATTGTCATGTGTGAACCAGACTGTTCCACAGACCTGAAAATGAAGCACAAGGCATCGCCACCTGTAATAGGCTGAGAAATCAGGCAAAGAAATGATCATTTTGGTGCTGGAAAGTTGTAAGTTATTTCTGCAAGCATTACCTGCATGAAAAGTGTTGGGTTGTATTCACTGATTAGTCGGTGTCAGCACTTGTTCTCAGCTGCAAGGTAAAACACTGTGAAGTGATTGTTTAATTAATGAACTTTGATTGGCAATTCTATCCAATTTTCTCCTGAAGATATCTTCAGAGAAATCAATTTAAGAGTAATTTAGCATTGTGTGCCGTGGTTAGCTGCACAGACATTACGTGGAGTGACTTAGAAGATCAGTGCTGAAATTTTCCGAAAATACGGCTGCTAAAACCGAGTAACTGAATTGTCGTTATGTTTAGAAAAGTGTGAGGTTTCTCTAAAACCAAAAAAAGGGAAAAGAAATGTTTAATTGAACTGCATTTCCAAGAAACGTACAGATCCCTCGTTTTCTATGGACACCTCTGTGTAATAACATTGGAACATGGAACTCCGATATTATATTTTCACTTAGCGCCATCTGCTGATGAAATCTGGTATTGTAGAATGACCATAAAGTGAAAAGTTTATCAATGGTAATCTATATATTTCTATGGGCTATGGACAGTGGAGGCGTGTGCTTGTACCTATCACTGTTGCAACCTTGAGGATTATAGTGCAGTGTAGTACCACTGTCAATGCTGGGTCATGTCCCCTTTAATTTTCCGGACCATGATTCTCCAGGGGTACTTACGGGAAGGGCCCGCCCACCAGCAGCAATTCGGCAGGAAGTAGTATGATGTAGTGAAGGTAACTGGGCATGCAATCCACCCCGAGACTCTATACCTGCCTTAGTCTGGTCTGGCGCAAAATAACATGCACTATTCCTGGAAGCCCCAGTTATACATTCTTCTTATCTGGTCCTGTTGCTACCCTTGCCAAGGTTCCCGTAGGGGGGGGGGGGGGCTGAAAGCCCCCGCCAACTGGAGGATGACTACTGGAGAGTTCAGAGACAGCGTGTCTCTGACAGCCTGTGGAGGTCTCCATGTGATAGCGCAAGTACCCGCCAGTGCTGCCCTTCCCCTGGCCCCGCGTGGGTGCAGCGAACTGAACTGTGTGGGTACCCTGGGACTATTGGGGTCACCCTTTATTGTTGAACATTTCATCTGTTTGCTGATTGAAAGTTATACTGGAACTCCCCTGTTGGGTCACTGGGAAAAAAAAGTTTTTTTTCGTTAACGATTGGCTCCTATCATTGGTTGATTCCTGAACCTTACAAGTATACTGATTTGTTTACTATAGGGAATATATTCCTGGTGCTTGAGACTATATAAAATGACCTGGTAACCAAGAGACTTTAGTATGCTGGGTCTGATATGGTAAATGCGAAGGACAGAACTGGACAAAATGTTTCCTTTGCAATAGCTTTTTATTTACTACAAGGCTTACCAGTTTTTCTATCTAATCCAATATCTAATGCTAGCCATACACAGCCCGATAAATAGCCCGATCAACCAAGCCCGATCGAAGTTTTTCGTTAATCGGGCATAAATCTGGTTTTGCCCACATGGTCTGACAGAGCTTTCCCGATCAAAATTTAGCGAAAAATCAGCCATCACATGATCAGACATGTTGGAAAATTTTAATCGGTCTGGTTACATCGTTCTACTTTTCTTGTAGCGCCCGACTAAATGAACACCGATCATCCCCGATATTACTATTACTTCCCATTGAATGAAAGATTGGACGACAAAAATGATGATAAACGCCGACTATGATGTACGATCAAAACTGTTACATCGTTCAAAAATAATTTTTTCTATGTGGGGATTTTTTGTTAGATCATCCGAGAAAACGCCGATTTTTTTTATCTGCAAACTTCGATCGGGCTTGGTTGATCGGGCTATTTATCAGGCTGTGTATGGCTAGCATAATGGGTTGGAATAAGGTGCAGGCTTTCCTTCTGCTTGCTGTCCATTCATCTCAACTACTTTTCTTTGCTGACTGTCCAATGGGTGGCAATACTTTGACATCATCATGAACAATTTAGGACCAACAGTCCTGCACATCTCAAGAACATAATTTGTTTTTGGAAGGTAATTTTTTCGTATATTTATCATTTGTTTCTGATGACCACCTTGTCATATGTTGCTTTTAAATACCAGTAGGCATTGATTGAAGGGAAATCCCATTTTTGCGTTGTTAGTGTGGACAGAATTAATTCCACCCATCAATCAGCCTGGGTCAGAGCTTAACTGTTTGCTTACTTTGGATCAATAGAACTCTGGATAAAACATGAATACATAAGCCGCATAGATTGTGACCACTCCTGAGATTGATGGGCACATTCAAACTCATCTAATGTTTGATTGCTTGAAAGAAAAATTCTATATGTCTAAGCAATATTTAATGGGGTTGGTGAGGCTGTAATGTTGGGATGATGAAAGTGACTGGAATATTGAGACTGCAGGAAAGCGACTCCTGGGTAATTGCCAATTTAGACATTAATGAGGGGATGGAATACAGATCGGAGATGTGACTTTTATTTATAAGCTCTGAAGCAGCCCAGACCTTTTCAACAAACTAATGTACTCTCAGGCCTCGGCATGTATCATCTTAAGAGGACGTGAGATATTTTGTTCTTCACAAAAAATTATAAATGACTTTAGAATACTTTAGAAAACTTTTCATTGTCTTGGGGATTTGTGGTTGGTCAGTAACTTAAAATTAACAGTACGTGAGACAGTTATTAGCCTAGAAGTAAAGAAGATTTATCAGAAGAATTGTACAGTTTATTTTCTTATATTAGTTTAGATCTCAACTGGCAAAATTCCATCCTTCTATGCTCCAACTTCAAATGACCTTAAGGATCTGCTGCAAATGTTTACCACGAGACCTTCAGGAAGCCCTTGTGAACCCCTTCTCCCAATGGGTCAGAGCTGTATAGAGCGGACCTACCACCTGGTAGGTCACTGCAGTATCGGCTGCAGCTCAGCCGATACAGCAGAGATCTCCGATTTAAAGATAAAAAAGCTATTTCTGGCAGCAGGAGGGGTGTCTTTTTTTAGAGACCGCCTATCCCACTGTTACATATCGCCTTGGCAATATGTCGCAAGCTGCAAGGATATCTGGAAAATCTCTCCTAGATGCCCTTGTGGCTTTAGGAAATCCCCATTCCCGTGTGATTGGGAAGTCCGCATCACATCCGAGACTTTGATAGGTTTCTCTCTCCCTTCTTCACCCTTATTCATCCAGCCGCAGCCAACTGCCCGGAGTGAGTCTCTGTGTAGGGGGGGGGGGGGGGGGGGGGGGGGGGGGGAATGGTGTGAGCTGCCCTGACGACAATGGATCCGGAAGTGGCTTCATCTTGTCCTTAATTAAGATGTTGCCACCAAACATGGAAACATGAAGAAGGCAAGTATGTTTTATTTTATTTTTTTGTGTAGCAGTTTTCCAGGATCTGAACTGCTGACAGGTAAGTGGCTTTTTTATGTATGTGCTTTTTTTTAACTTTTAGTTTAAAACCTACACAATATTAGCGGTTAGTGATTTGGCAGTAAACATGAGCAAATTCATCACTTCCTTCGCTTCCTCTGATGGGATATCAGAAATTAAAATGGCTTAATTTCTTATCTAGAACTGAGTCAACTTAAGGTGGCCATACAGGGGTCGAGGGGGTTCAATCGATAAACCCTCAATTGCAGCCTGATGGCGTCTCCATGCTGCACTTGAGCTTCGTCAATTGAACGAAGAATTGATGTGCAGCAATTTTGTGCAATCGATCCTGCTTAATACTTTACTAACATGTTGGTTCCCTGTTTGACCGAGCTTCTTCGAGTGGGATTGATTGATCCGCCTCGAAGAAATGCTGAATGCAATCGATTCGAGAACAATCGATCACCGTGAACGCGCATGGTGATCTATTGTGCTTGAATCTATTCAAAAGTCGACCCGTGTATGGCACTGGGGGGGGGGGGGGCTACGATTAGTATTTTTGTAGTTGTGCACTTTTTGTTTGGTACGGACTATCGCCGTATTGGTGTTTTGGTGAAAACCGTTTGGAATATCATATTCCACCTATATCCTACCAGAAATAACGATGTCAAAACAATAAAGAACATGAAGTGAAGGGGACTTTATTGGGCTTTTTAGAACATTCTGTATGCTTTTCCAACGGTCAAGTGAACTTGCCATAAAAAATTTAAATTTGTTAAATAACACTTGTGATGAGCGGCATAGGCAATATTTGAATTTGCAATATTTCGCGAATAATTCTATTGATATTTACCATTTAAAATGAATGGTCACATGTGCTATTTATTTTTGCATTGCGAATATATATTCGCAATCCATGCCCATAGGCATCCCAATGGCGAATATCGCAAATCTTCGAAATTACGAATATCCAATTCGGATATTCAAGCTCAACACTAAATAACACATTTTAAATATAGAATTGACATATTGATGATTCTTTTTTTTTTTGTTTTTTTTATGATAAATCATTTATTTTGGGCCCAAGTTATTGTTTATGTCCAGATGACATAATCGGAATCTGTTTGTTTTTACACTTAAGGTGCGCGGCCTGTGGTGCTCCATATAATGAACAGATAAATATTTGCCTGATGACAGGCTCATTTTAACAGGCCAGGACGAGCAGTTTGGGAAGCATCGCTCTGGAGCGGGGAGCCAGACACAAGGATCGTTAGGCCGAACAGATGAATTTCATGGCAGTGAATTTGTCTGTGAAACTGCTAAGCCGAAGCATCCAGTACCATGTCATAAAGTCAGTGGAGGTCTCCAGCTGCCGACATCTCGTCCCTCCAGACGCATTATTTCCTTGTAGCCGTAACTCGTCGCTCCATTACTCTAAATTCATGTAGCGACAATCTTCCAATAGGCAAGATCCCTGACTGTTACAAGCAAATTGCACTCCAGTTGAGAATGATTTCTCAATCTAATGAAAATGTTCCGGAGAAATCTCGTTGTACTCTTTAATATTCCTGGAATGCTTACAGAATCTATTTTCCCCCCTCTCCCTTCTCTTCGCTGTACGTGTGTGGTAAGAATCCAAGCGAAAATGAGGCAAAGCTCTTAGAAATTCACCAAAGTAGTTTTAAACCAGACATCCGCTCTATCCCCAAGACCATTAAGCAATCGCAGCATAATGAGAAGGGCTCTTAGCTTAAGGAGCATGCTAATATTTCTCATGCCAGTTATTTGTTAAGGTAAAGCGCTTGTTTTCTTTTTTTTGTTTTCTTCTGTTTTTGACTTCATGCATTTCTCCTGTATATTTAAGGCCCCCATACATGTCAAGATTTTCCATCCAATCAACTTAATTCAGTCAATTTTTTGACATGGCAGCCCACATGGTTAGATCAACCTAAACCAATTAAAATTGGGAAAAAAATTTATTGAAAAAGAATTGACATGGTAGTAAATTTTAATTGGTTGTGTTGAAATTGACTACACTTTCAGTCGATCCCCAAAAAGTTGATCAAATATCTGTTACTACAGTTGGCAAACATACAATCAATCACCAATTTCCCTGACCCATATTTTATTTATCTTTTTAAGTTGATTGAACAGAAAATCTAGACGTGTATGGGGGGCTTTAAAGTCCCTGACTTGGTGGTTTATATTTTGAATTTATATGTCTAGAATGGGTGGATGACATTTAAAGTTTTGTAATGTTGGGGAGATGCTTCAATTTATGTGCAGTAAAAATGGTACAGTAGGACACAAATATTTTTACATTGTCTGTTTGATTAGGTACCTTCTAAGGGCACACCATCATCATCATTTCTTTTATAGTTTGGCTTGTCTTTGGCCTGGAACTAACGTGTAGGTGAGACACCAAATTTACGGTAAATTGTTAAAATCTTGAGGGCCCCAAATTTAAAAAAAAAAAAGCATGTTGGCATCACCTATTGCTTTGTATATGACATGACTTAGGGGGGGTTCCACATGTGAACACATTCACTTACCTGCTCGGCGGATGCTGTGTTCTCACAGCGCTGTGCTGTTCCACCGATGCAGGGCTGAACGTAGTGGAGTAGGGTTTAACCTCTGCATCTGCGAATGTCTTAACACAGCATCCGCCGAGCAGGAAAAGTCTATGTGCTCCGTCGGGTTCCCCACCAAGCAATACGCTTAGCAGAGGGGGTCCAGACAGATGTGGAAACCCTCCTTAGGTTTCAAGCTAAGTGAACCTCCTGGGTGTTTAGCCTGAGTTAATTCGGAGTTTTTTTGCTCCTAAAACCCTGAGCTAACTGCAGGCATATTCCCCTGTCTGCTAAAAATCCCCCGCATTTCCCTTTATCAGTGGACCCTGCAATATTTCCGGGTCCGTCTCGATGACGTCATATCTGACTAGGGGTAGGTGGCGCCATTGACTACCATGTAATGGAGGCGACGTCGCCTTTTTAGATCACATCCCCAGTGCCGGTGTGTTCCGGGTCCAAAGGAGGGCAGGAAGTAGCCTTCAATTTATTGTTATCCACAGTGATTGCCCGTGATGTGCATGCCAAAAAAAAACATGCCATGGAAGGACCACCCATGGGATTAAAGGTGAATTCTTCATCGATGTCTCATTAGGCATATTGACCTAATGTTTTTCCCAAGATGAGGGGGACCAAGTAGGGGGGGTTATAGACCAAAAATATGGCATCCTTTTTTTTTTTTTTTTTGCTTTTGCTACTCTAGACGCTAGATAGGACACAGTATTGTACTAACTTGGGTCAACTAACAGTTTATATCTGCTTTATTGTCAAGCTATGGACAGAAAAGGCACACTGCTTTGACTATATACATATAGACTAAGGTCCATAAATATTGGGACATCGACCCAATTCTTGGTTCTATACACCACCACAAAGGATTTGGAATACAACAAACACAATGTGCTTTAACTGCAGACTGTCAGCTTTAATTTTAGGGTACATCCAAATCAGGTGAACAGTGTAGGAATTAGAACAGTTTGTATATGTGCCTCCCATTTGTTAAGGGACCAAAAGTAATGGGACAGAATAATAATCAAACTTTTCCCTTTTTAATACTTGGTTGCATATCCTTTGCAGTCAATTACAGCCTGAAGTCTGGAACATCGCATATACATCACCAGATGCTGGGGTTCATCCCTGGTGATGCTCTGCCAGGCCTCAACTGCAACTGTCTTCAGTTCCTGTTGTTCTTGGGGCATTTTCCCTTCAGTTTTGTCTTCAGCAAGTGAAATGCATTCTCAATCAGATTCAGGTCAGGTGATGACTTAGCCATTGCATAACGTTCCACTTCTTTCCCTTCAAAACCTCTTTAGTTGTTTTTGCAGTATGCTTTGGGTTATTGTCTATCTGCACTGTGAATGAGTTCTGAAGCATTTGGCTGAATGTGAGCATATAATATTGCCCGAAACACTTCAGAATTCATCCTGTTGCTTTTGTCAGCAGTCACATCATCAATAAACACAAGAGAACCAGTTCAACTGGCAGCCATACATGTCCACGCCATGACACTACCACCACCATGCTTCCCTGATGAGGTGGTATGCTTAGGATCATGAGTAGTTCCTTTCCTTCTCCCTATTCTTCCCTTCCCATCACTCTGGTACATGTTGATCTTGGTCTCATCTGCCTATAGGATGTTGTTCCATAACTGTGAAGGCTTTTTTCGATGTTGTTTGGCAAACTCTAATCTGGCCTTTCTGGTTTTGAGGCTTGCCAATGGTTTACATTTTGTGTTGAACCCTCTGTATTCACTCTGGTGAAATCTTCTCTTTATTGTTGACTTTGACACACATACACCTACCTCCTGGAGTGTTCTTGATCTGGCCAGCTGTTGTGAAGGGTGTTTTCTTTACCAGAATTCTACTGTCATCCATCACAGTTGTTTTCCATGGTCTTCAGGATCTTTTGGTGTTGCTGAGCTCACCGGTGCATTCCTTCTTTTTAAGAATTGTTCCTAATGCCATGCCTAATGTTTTTGCTATCTCTTTGATGGGTTTGTTTTGTTCTTTCAGTCTAATGATGGCTTGCGTCACTGATAGTGACAGCTCTTTGGATCTCATCTTGAGAGTTCACCGCAACATATTCCAAATACAAATAGCACACTTGAAATGAACTCTGGACCTGTTATCTGCACATTGTGATTAGGATAATGAGGGAATATCACACACAGAAAAGCCAACGGTCTTATAACTTTTGGTCCCTTAACAAGAAGAAGGAGCATATGCAAACAGTTGTAATTCCTACACCGTTCAGCTGATTTGGATGTAAATACCCTCAAATTAAAGCTGACAGTCTAACTTAAAGGACATTCATCCCCAATCCATTTTGGCGGTGTAAAGAGTCAAACATGTTAGAATTGTGTCGATGTCCCAATATTTATGGACATGACTGTATCATGGCTTTTTCAAATATATTTATGATCATGTTCCTAAACATCTTGGGTCCTCTCATTAAGTCCAGGGGCCACTCAGCTTAGTTTGAGGTCATTAGATCATTAATAAAGTAGTGTTGTCTCAGGGAAGAATATTGGTCTCGCAATACAATACTGCTTTCCCATCCGTCAGATTAGTTTTCTGGGTGAAAATTAAGCATTTGGTTTGTTTGTTTTTTTTACACAGAAATAAAAGTCAGCTCAGGGAGTTGTTATACTATATATTTATAGATTGGGCCAAAATGAAAAAATGAAAGTGTTGTCTTTATAACAAGAGAGCGAACTTTCTTCAGGCACGGCAGAATAGAGTAAAGGGAGTTGCAGTTGGGTTGACTAAAAAAAAGAATGATTCCCAAAAAACAGCCACATCTTCCACTGGCTTAGTCAATAAAGAAGGTATGGCTGCTGTATATAAAGCTGTTAAAGATTTGGTGGCATATGATAAACTGAAAATTACGTGTCACTCAACTGGAGTGATTCAGAATACATGATGTTTAAATGTTTTCATATGTGTCATGGTTCAGTGGACCCATAGCATTACCAGGGATGACAGCCGGTCAACAGGCCGGACAGGAGCTAGAGTAGACAACAGGTCAAAACTGTGCAGCTATTGAAATATGTTTCAGTGGTGTCAAGTAATAAATAAGATGAAGAGTAGTCAGGTAATCAGCAGCCAAGGGTCGGTACACAGGTTATAATAACGAAGGCACAAGAAACAAAAGCAACAAGAGCAAGATATTGAGAAAAGCACAATAGTTTAGCAATGTGGAAGTGAAGAGATATGGTTTATATACTGTTTCCCCTAAAAAAAAAAAAAAAAAGATAGTGTCCTATAATTATTTTTGCTCCCAAAAATGCCCTACGTCTTGTTTTCGGGGGATGTCTTATTTTTCCATGAAGAAGAATACGGCACTGGGGTATCAGCCAAGGGGGAGGTGACCCTAAATGACACGGGGGGGGGGGGATCAGAAGGGGGAATCAAAATGGTACAGGAGACTCAGAGAGGGGGGATTACCATTTTAGTAACCCCTTCTGATCCTCCTGTGTCATTTTGATTACCCGCTCTGATCCCCCCTGTCTAGAGCTATAGTACTGTATCTTCAGGGGTGCCTTATTTTCGGGGAAAACAAGGTAAGGAGGTTCATTGGAGGGGCAAAAAGTTGAAGGTTCAGCAAGAAAGTGAATATCAAGGTATAATTATCCAGTAGATTAACCAGAGTACAAGGTCAGAGTTTTTGGTGGCTCGGCAGACAGATCTGTATACAAGCACCGAAGGAGTCTTGGGTTATTATCCTGACAGACTAAAGGCCATACATGCTTTAATATTTCCTATATTTCCTTTTGGCTTAGTGATTTTTAATTCAAACAGAAATCGGTGCCACCTAACCTGGTGCGATAAACCACAAGTGATCGAAATTGAACATAAACTCGATTACAGAGTGATTTTTATGAGATCAAATGTATTTTCCTGTAACTGTTTTCGGTATCTTGGCAACCATTTATTAATCAAAATCACTTTTTGATGAATGTCGAACACCCAATGTGGTATTGCTTTTGATTCTATTGTGATCGATGTTCGATGTTCAATTATTGAAAATTCAGATCGAATGTATGATCTATCGTCCCAAAATCTACATGTGTATGGCCAGCTTTAGCCATCAAACCTGTATTATCCATCTGTACAGATAGGTATCAGTAAAGATGATAGAAAAGTAAAGGCCCCCTCACACGGAATAATCTTTAATTTGATCGGCTAACGATCGATTGCCGTGCACAGTCGCATCGAGTAAATTGAATGGTAATTGAACAAAAAAAGCCTTTCCTCGACAATCGATCCCGTTTGAAGAAAGGTCAATCGAACAGGGAATAGAGTTGTGTAAATCATGGTCAATCGCCATTACAGGACACCAAGGTCTCCATCCAAAGTATCGAATTAGAATCGTTGTGCAAAGTGGTGCACATTGATTCACCGTTCGATCGACGGACATTCCAGTGCAGCGCAGTGACACGTGTGTGCCCAGCTTAACTCGGAGCACACATTGTATAGTTCATGCATAGGCACAGCTTTATGCTTTATATTGGATATATTGCATAACCTCTGCAAATTGCATACCTGTCAATTTCTCTGGCCAGGAATATGGGGCATGACATCACCTGTTTTCGGCCAGACTCTTCCGCATTCCAGATGCTAGAAGTGATATCAGTGACGTCACTTCTGGTATCGGGAGATTAAAGTCACCTCCCTCCTATTTAGTTCCTGCCTAACTTAGGAGGGAGAGGGCGTTACTCTCCATAGTAATGTCCCACCCCGCCCATCTACAAGCGGGGTGGGAACTAATTCAGCACAATTTCAATACCCCGGGATTTTGTGAAATTGGTATTTGGCTGGGAAAGCGACATAAAAAATGTGACTTTCCCAGCCCAAACGGGAAGGTTGATAGGTATGACAGGTTGTGAATCATGGCTAGACCTTACTACAGTTATTCATCTTCATTCATATTCATTCAGCTTCATTCAAGTTCTTCTGAATACTCCAATCAGTTCAAAAGAATAAAAAATATCTAGAATGGTCACATTCTATCCAGTTTTAAGATTAAAAACCTTTGACAAATTTGAGCAATGTACCAATGTAGTTTGTTGCTTTACCGAGTTTTTCTTTTTTGAATTTTGGTTATTTGAGTTCTAGTTGGAGTATAACCAGTAATTTTTTGCAAGTCTAAATGGAACTTAGTCAATGCTCAAAGAGTTTCCATAATTCAGAAGGTAAAGCGACAATTGGTATGGATGTGTGTAATGAACCACCTATACCAACCTTTCTGACCATTGAAAAGCATACTTATGTAGGTTTATTTTTCTTATTCATGGCTGGTAGATACTTGCAGACCACAAACTAAACTAATGTTCTGTGTGTTGATTAGCATTTTATTACAGAATGTCTGTTGTAATATATTTAATTACTTTTTCGCATATTTTATTACGTTTTGCATCGCTGTTAATTGTTTCCCTCGTGGTGTGCCAAGGCAAAGTCTGCTTGGACAACAGATTGTGTTATTCGCAGGAAAATATTTCTGAATTTGTCTTTGTTGTGTGATCAATAGAGGTAGGTTATGGAAGGTAATTGCTTATGGATATTGTGGTACGGACTGACAAGTCCTACTTATATTGTGAAAGTAAACGTCTTCTTGGCAGGGTTTAGATATCAGAGTAAGGTGCTGGATTTGGATGAGAGTTTGGATATGGTTCCATTTTCTTATCAGGCTTTTAGTATCATCAACAGTAGCAGAAATCTGTCCAGTTGCCATGTAAATAAAGACAGTTGCAGGCTCTCAAGCCTCTTCGCTGGAGTCTGCTTGTTTTTCTATGATCTCAATGGAATGCAGCAGGTATATGTTCTCATTGTAAATTCTTGAAATGTTATGGGAAAAGAAAGCCTTACTGCTTGATTGTTGTCACTGTGAATTTTGCATCATTGGTTCTTATAGTGAATTTCCATTCACTTAATTGTTAGCTGGTAATCATCTCTATTCTTTTTGGAGTCAAAAAAGGGACCTGTCATCGGAGTATCAAACACAGGTCTGCTTTCTTGGGTCAAGAATAAGCACTTGGTGTGCTAGTTAGTTGTACTGCTGTAAATGTGATTGGAGGAGAACGGGGCTTAATGTTGGAAGCTGTGGATCTGGCATAAAGTTTTTCTATTGCTGGTGTATGGTCTAAATTAAATTTTTAGCTTAAGTTTTGTACTTTTATAACACTGTTAAACTTTTTGTACTATAGTTATATATATGTAAATAGTCTTTGAACTTTCACAATCCTCCTTACCCAGGTTTATTTACAAAGATCTACAGTGTAGACATGAGCTGGAGAGTTTGGACTAGCGCTTAATTATAAATGAACCAGGCGCAGTAGGACCCTGGATCTTAAGTATAGAACTACATTGTGGAAGGGTTGAGCAGGCTAGCTTTAACTGCCGGCCCCATCCGAACTAATAAGATCGGCTGGGAATTTACCGTCATGTCTGATCACCTTGCGATCCTAAGTGCGGGAGGATCCTAGTTGATCTGACCATGTGGGTGCATCCTGGGAATCCTTAAGGCTGTAGAACTGTAAACTTTGTTGAAGCCACTTGACAAGCAGCCTATGCCCAGCCACCTTGGAGTTCTATAAATTGAGAAGCAGATACAAAGACCCCTCCCCCAGGAAGCTCAGAGAGTTAAAAGTGAAAGGACATGGGTGAATCAACATAATGTTATATCCATGAAATTGAGCAGATGCACTAAAGCTAGGCACACACAGGTAGATCTGTAATTAGATTTGAGTACAATCGAGCACTGTATGCGCTCATGTTTACAAATGTACCTGTGTGTGCCTTCCTTCGACCCTGTTCAATCTCCATTACTTTGGAGTCTCCAAGCAAAGTGTTGGATGTGCGGCAACAGCCTGAACACTGCTGCTCAGTGTGAAGGGGACAGAGCCAGCAGTCTCTGTGTACGGCTGTGTGCTGGCTGGCTGCCTTTCTCCAGCTCGCAGCCTTGTGTTGTGAATCTCTCACAATACAACACGGGCTGCGAGCTGGGGAGAACGGGTCTCCATTGAATGGGAATCGATGTGCACATTGATTTCCATCCAATTGATCCCTGATCAATCACAGCATATAGGTGTCATGTCCTGGAGGTTCCTTACCCCTCTGTTAACTGTCTTGTGTCCTATATTAACATTACTTACACCCAGTAACTTGTTTGACCTATATGGTAGCACAGGCCAAATCACCTACTGCAGTCTATTGTAGCATATTTATTTTGTATAGTTACAATGCTTTGTACCTTGTTTTGTTTTACTAATTCACTACAGCTTTATCTTCTAGATATGAATTTATTCTGAATTATTCTGATTTGATTGTCCCAGTTTCTCTATTGAAACATGCGGTACATCCTGGATATTTTTACCGCCAACACCATAAGCTTGTGCAAGTATAATATCTCAGGCTTAGGATGTAATTGTGTACAACTCCTAAATGTTATATCTAGTAAATTAAATCCAATATTTATTTCCAAATCAAAAGTTCACTTTCCTTCTTTGCCGGTAGGAAATGTGACCAATACCTGATCTTGGCCATAAAGTCCCACCTGAACAATCCAACCTCCATGTACACCAGAGATACAGTTTACGTTACAGTTTACATTGGTTTATTTTTTTGGTTGAAACAAGAATTTTTGTAACAAGTATCATTGTTTAGAGCCACCATCCGAACCTTAATGATGAAATATTGGATTGCCAGCCAGAAACCCTTTATGTTCTTTAATGCCCTCTTTACCCATCAACCTGAAATAAATATAAAAAATAACTTCTATACTTTCCAAAGTAATTTTAGAGTATATGTCTGATCATTTTCAAAGAACCAAGACCTTGACTTAAGTTGTTTTAGGGTCATGCTACTTCTGCTGTGCTAGAAATGTAAGAATCTCTATATTAAAGGATAACTGTGATTTTTGGCTCATAGTTTTATATTTTACTTGTCAGAGCAGCCTTTGTAAATTGCCACTATGATGGGTTACCACAACTAAAGAGAATGGCCGAAATGGATGCTTCTAGCAGACCATAGTTGTCTGGAAACAGGATTCTTCTTCTGATATCCTTTAATGTAGACCTCTTTCATAAGGTGCGGGAACAAGTGCAAAAGGTTTAGTAAAAGTTCATCTATACTTACATGAAGAGAACTAGTTATGGAACCTTACATTTCTTTTACTGTGCAGGGTTACATATGATTTTTGTTTCTAATTTGTACCCATATTTTTCTCTATTGTATCTTTCTGACTTGACCAGAGGAGGTCTCCTGCTATTTAACAGCTGTAGCTCTGTCAAGTTAGGCATACACGGCTCGATATTCGAGCGGTTCGAGAAAGCTCCAGCCCAGCGTGATGTCATCGGGCTGTGCTGAAGCTTTCTTGATATCCAAGGAGCTGGAGGCGCAGCATTGCTGCGTCATCCAGCTCAGCCGATGCTTTGCATGGGGACCCGCGGGCCACATGCAAAGCAATGGACATCGACCGTGATTAACAGTCATGTCCTCTATCCCTGTTTTCAAGACGGACTGATTGATGCCGCTCAAAAACAGGGATGTCCCCTCGAAGTGGTCATGGATCTAGCCCTTATCTATGTGTATATATGCACCTTTAGCCTTTAGGTCTCCCAACCTAGCAGATGGGTGAAATCAGGTAATTGTGGGACTATAGCCTCACATATTAGGTACCCTTTGACCTCCTACTAACATAAATTTCAGAATAGAAGAATAATTGTAAAGGCTAGTGACATAACATGTTCGCTTTTCTTTCCCCGGTGAACAGTACGGGTGTTCGACCCGCCCTGTTTACCGGCGGGAAGAAGGTGACTGTCCTTTTGTAGGCCGGATGAGGAGCAGAAAGATCCCCCAGTATTCAAAGAATTCTTTCAGTAGAGACTGCAGAGAGAAGCCGGTCTCTCTTGAAAGAAAACCGTCTGAAACCAGAAGTGACATCAATGGCGTCCTGTCCGGGTATCATTTACATCAGTGACATCATTTCCGTTTTTTACAATTCAAATTCCCTGCGAACAAGCGGAGAATTTGAATCTTCCCGCAAGCAGGCGGACGTTGGACTTTTTTAAAAGTCCGATCTGCCTGTTCGCGGACGGACCTGGCCGAAGTTGGGCCATCAGCTAGTGAAGGTCCATGTGCAGGAATAGGTTTGGTCAAATAAATGCAAAATGGAGATCTTTGCTCAGTAATAAAAATGAGAGAGATGGGGGTGTCTTTCTCTTCCACAAATCTCTTCCATTCCACAAATCTGCTTACTGTACCCCCAGGAACTACACACATGGCTGGACATTAAGTGCTCTGGTGCTTTGAAATTCTGACCATTGTTGTGGCATCTTGGTGTGAATGGCTTCCTATTTTAATTAAGGAATGTTTGAAAAGCTTGTCATATAGTGTTCACCTTACCTTTTATAGATTAGATTAGACTTGTATTGTTACTGTGGTGGTAAAAGATGTGGTCCCATTGTTAAAAAAAAAAATTAGAAAAATCCAATGAATCTCAACTACAAAGCATTGTATAGTAAGTACTCCCTTCTTCTGAGGTTCACATGCAAAGTGGATATTTAACCCAAGTGTTTTCTTTAAAATATCGTCCAGTGGAAGTCTTGGATTGAAATATTTGCATACCTCTATGAATTACTTCTGACCCTTTGTCACTGGAACTTGTAATAATTCTTCACAATTAACATTAACAGTGGAGCCACAAATGAGGAAATGTGAGGATCGCGCTAATTTTAATATATGTAAATGTGTAATATGAGAACATAACACGCCTTAGGCATTCTTCCTTGACCAGCAGTGTCTCCGTCATTAAGGTGTAATAGACGTGAACTCTGGAATTACAGTGCACATGAAATATTGGGCTTCATTTGAATCGATTCAGATGCATTTTTAATGAACTTGGATGCATTGCATTGGCAAGTATCTTAGAAATGCTGATATTGCACCATTTTCATGTCTAATGAAGATTATTGTTAACTATTTGGGAACCTGGCCATAGTTCCTATAGCTAAATATACAAATGATTTTATTTGTGTATTTACAGTTTTGAGACCATACAGGCTATGTAACATAAAGTGACTTGATGAGATGCTTTTGTTGCTTTGCAAGCTACTTAAAAAAAAGATCTTCCAGCCATAACAAATGGTAAATATATATATATATATATATATATATATATATATATATATATATATATATAATGAATATGCTGACATGGAGTGCGTCAGGAAAGGAAAGTTATGGTAAGTATGATATGAATTTTCCATTTTATATTTTAAAGAAAATCTATATAAATGTTTACATCGTAAAGGCAGCATGACAAATTTGGCACAATATAATTCTCTACACTTTTGGCCATTACCTTACTGTGTGTTAATAAAGATGGTATTTTGTAATCTACCTGTTGGGCACCCCTGGTCCACTTAGTATGTCCTGCGGTCATACTAAGAGAACCCTTCTTTCTTATTTTTTTGTAACGCAGGGAAAGTAAGTTTGCTGTCTAAAGACGGTCTAAAATTAAATTTCCTATTGACACCAGATTAAAAACATCTTTGTAATATTCAGGCTCCACTACTGAGGAAAAAAAAAAAACACTAACGGTTTCTGTGCGGGTTTTTACCACGGTTTTCTTTTTAGTCCATTGACAGTATGGGCATGTCTGCTTATGCGTGTCCATAACGCCCGCCCACTGTTAGGGTGCTGTTTAGGACACGGTATTCTCTGTGTTGGCAATACCGCGTTCTATACATTTCTATTGCCAACAATGTCCGGGCATTGTGCATCTGCTGCTGCTCCGCCCCAACCGCTGCATGATGCACCAGTATGGGCTGGCATGTCATTCCCCATAGGAAATTACAGGGGCTGGCTGCACTGGGAAAACCTCGCAGAATTTCATAGTGTAGATGCAGCCATAGGCTAGGACTACACTGCCCGCTTGGATGCGCTGATAGCAGGCCTCCCTACTAGAGCCTTTTGGGGCTGTTATCTACTGCACTACATAACACAGCCCTTTAAATCAATGGGCTGGCATGACTAACGCGCCTGACTAGTCATAAGTCACTTTGACCTGTCCATTGACTGTCAATGGCCATGTCAGACCTCATTCCAGTTAATAAGGACTGCAAAACCAACATATAAAGAGATTAACGTTATAAGTGGCACTGGAAATACTCCAGGGGCTTTTATGTGTTATATTCCAGCTGTCCATCTCCTGATGACCATACTTCCTTGTCTAATATATTGTATTGTTTCTCAAATTTCATTTTCTTTCTAATTTAGCCTTTTCCTTACTGTGCACAATAGGAATATGACTACACTAGTTCCTCTCTCTCTCCAAGGGCTCCATGTTGTTTCGCAGTGGTTCTGCTACGCTGATGTCTTTCTCAAATCTACCAAATGTATTCATAAGAATCAATGGTCTAAGTAAAACAATGTAATGTGTCTTGTTTTAGGTATTAATCTCTTCACACATCATTAAGGTCTCGGTAAACACTCGTTTGTGGCAGCATGGCATTTAAGAGACATTTGTGCTCCGTCTGATACGTTTATGTAATGTCTTGTATGGGTGACAATGAAAAATTGTAGTTTGCCATGTATTAATGCACTTGAAATGATGTTCAGTAACTTATAGCGAGTCAGTTCCAGGGATGAAATTAAAATGTCATTTGCTATTATTTCAGATGTGCTAGAAGGGCAACAGGACTATTGCAATAAATTAAAAATGATTCACAGCTTGTTTCAGAAGAGGAGGTTTGGGTCTTGATTTTTTACCAGCACTCTTCTATGATGTCTCTTTCAGTCATAAAACTGGTTGTGTTTTTTGAAAGAAAAAAACATTTGGTATATTATTATTATTATTATCATTTATTTATATAGTGATAACATATTAAGCAGCACTGTACAATTCATTAGAGTGGAGATACAACACAATATAGTACACACAGCAACAGGTTATGAAACAAGAGGAGTAGTAGAATATATGATGATACGTAATCTTGTTGCTGCTGGAGAGGCAATATGAGACACTTTAAAGCGGACCTACCACCAGAAGTTAATCATTTCATGAATGGCACCAGAAGTGCCGATAATGGGGAGGAATGCTTAAAAACAAACAAAACATAAATAAACATAAATTTCCTGCGAGGAGCAATTTAAGATCATCCCTTGCAGCCCCTCCTCTTTCCCTGGCTTGTGAAGTGTGAAATTCATCATAGAGCTAGACGGGTTAATCTCTCGGCTCTGCATTGAAACGAATAAGACATACTTTCCCATGGAAAACCATTATAAACTCCCCCAGTGGCCACTATGATATTGCACCATGAGAGAACCCCCGGAAGGCTGGCAAATAAAAATTGAATCTCTTATATGATTCCAGGGAACAGCAGATACCATATTTTTGGAAAAATAAGACGCACCGGACCATAAGATATACCCAGTTTTCAGAGCAGGAAAACTAGAAAAAAATATTTGAAGTGTTCAAATATGGATCAAATCAACGCAATACCAAATTTCAGTGTCTGTGGGAGCTGCAGCTGGAGCGCATCTTTTACACACATGCAGAGATAGATGGGAGTTCATCTATCTCTTTCCTCTCTTCATTGCTTATATTAACAAGGCTCTGAGGATATAAACAATACAGTTCAGATGAGAGATCCGGCCATGGGTGGATCTCCCATCTGACAGCTCCTCCACCTCCCCATCTAATCTTCTTGTTGGGAGAGCTGGCGGGGAGCCAAGGCGACAACTGGCCGTGGGTGGTCATGCATTCGGACCATAAGCCACAGGCACTTTTCCCCCTGAGTATATTTGTTTCAGGATTTTGGAGCGCTACGCCACCATTATACCAGCTCAGAGGTAAGTCCAGCTTTAATTTAATTTTTTTAGATTTGGAGTATACATTTTCTTTAATGGTCATGTGGACTATAGGGATATAGTAAATGATCATGCAAAAAGAGATCAAAAGTTACTTACCAGGGATCTCTTTACCAATGATGGATTTTATTTAATACAACTTGGTCAGAAATTATAATAATTTAACTGGTATATTAGGAGTAAAGGAATGAGAGCAATAACTTTCTAAGAAAGTGGGAGAAACAAAGGGACATCTTTTAGAAACAATACAATCTGAAGGAATAACTTATAATAAAGCACATACCTTATATACTAGAGTATAAACCGGCTGACTTAGGTACCAAGTCGAGGTACCTAATTTTATCTCCAAAAACTGGAAAAATGTATTGACTAGTGTATAAGCAGAGGGAAATACAAAGTCAGATAGTGTAGTTTTCTAAATGAGAAAAATATAGAGAAAGCATCATTGCCCCTAGGAATGACTCAAACAGGTGAATCTTAGTGCCACAACCTCAATAAAGTTAGGAGAACACCGGTTTATTTTTATTACAAGATGAGTTTTCAAGGCAATTATGTTCAAACATGAAAAAACATTTTGAATTAAATAGTCTTTATTATTATTAATCTGACTAATACATGGAGTGGAAACTTAATTAAAAATTTTGAACCATACGTTGTGGAGTGTTCTATTTGAATTCCTTATTCTTATCTCCATATTCTGGTCCAGAATGGTATATGCCAGTAAATTAACTCCAAATGTACTGTTTTTATGGCAAGCCTACCAGTGTGCTTAGGGCTGGGCAGCCTATTTAGCCATTAGCTAGATGTTTTAGAGAGCTATAGAACCAGCTAGTAAGCAGTATAATGACTTCCGTGATATGTTGGCTGAGCAGTGTGTGGTCATCTGCTAAAATTGGTTACTTTCCTCCTGCCCCAAGTCAAATCACCAGCTATCACCATGTAATGTAGGGAAGGGTCATGCCTGTATAAAGCTGGGCACACACAGGTAGATTCCTGTGCAATTGACCGGCGATCAATTACAGCGTGGTGATGTCATGGTTCAATCGTGCAGTAATCAATGTGCACCACATGGGCACATCAATTACTGTACGATGTGGACCTGGTTTCCCAGACTCCCGGGGGTCTCCTTTCCACAGCCTGAGAAGCACCCAGCTTCTCGAGCTGGGGAAAGCACCCAGCCTGCAGCCAGCCCCCCATCTCTTCTGGCAGAGCTGGGTCGGTGTTGGCCTTCACACACACACGCTGAACACACACACACTAGCTGAACACACAGCTTGTGTGTGCAGCTCAGCTGCCTGTGTGTGCGGCTAGCCGTCAACCTGTCCATTACATTGGATGGGGATAGCGCTGTTCCAATGTGTTTTGACCAATGTTTTCCAACATGGTTGAGTTCCTTGGAGCAGGATACCTTGATCCTGCTGGAATGAACCGTGGATGGCTCAGATGAAGAAACAGATGAGAGGAACATCGGGAGCTGTGAGCGCGCACGGCGCCCAATGTTCTTTTAATCTGTTACTTCATCGAGCCGTGTGTGGCTAGCTTAAGATATTCGAAGTGAGAGTAAGAAGAGAATGATGGCCATTGTCATGCTGGAATACCCATACATGGCCCATTTTCAATGCCCTGGCTGAGAGAAGGAGATGCTCATTCAAGACTTTGACAGTACATGGTCCCATCCATCATATCTTCTATGCAGGGAAGAGGTCCTCTCCACTTAACAGAAACTGCTGAAGAGCATGATTTTGGCAAGGAGCAATGTTGATCCTAATCTAAGCTCATTACTGGCATTTTATGAAGATTTCTAAAGACTTGAAAACTTGCTGATAATCCAATACTTATTTTCCTCGTTGCAATGTACATTAAACTATTGATTCTTGTGCACTTTGTGAGTTTTTTTTGTTGCCAATTAGACTGGTATTTTTTTTGGTCAGAGGGCAAATGTGCAAAATCATCAAGGATTAAATACTTTTTTCTCTCAATATATTTGAAGTGAACACAACAGAGCGAAAGAATGACAAATTAAAAGGTTGTCTCTCTTCTTAAAGCCCCCCCCCCCCCTCCATACAAGCACAGATGCACTGGCAATTTTGCGACGATCATTTGGCCATAAAATCGCACTTGGATCGCAGCTGGCCATCCGCAACCGATCCATGTGGCCCAGATCTCGATATGCCAGAGAACAGGCATGTCTGTTTTTCCCTAGCCGGTCGCATTACTTTGGATAGGGATCAGGGTAAGTAATGTCCAGCACACACTCGAGAATTGTGCAGGGATTGAGGGTTGGTGGTCCATAATAATGCATCAGTAGCATAAGGATAAATTGCCAGGTATTCTATGGAGACCCAAAGAGAAGAATTCCAATTTCATGCTTGCAAAATAAACATACAGGTGGGCAACTAAAAAAAACCTCCCTGACTGAATACCACTTTATAGATAAAATCTATGTTGGATAGATCTGTAAAAGTCTGTCCATGGTTTCACTGCATCCCTGCTGGGTGTATCAGTATAATACAGATAATATTTCTGAAATGGATAATGCAGAATATTGAGACTTTTTCCTTACTTTGGCCTGAAATGCATTTTTTGTCATTGCACATCAACACTTTAATTGTACAACATCCACTTACATACAAAATACATTAATTAGAACCAGTATTTGAAATGAAAGATGGCCTTGCTTTTAAAAAATAAACCCCATACTTTAACGTTTTTTAATCCATTTTCTATTTTCACTGAAACATAATTATTTTTCAAGTGCTCTTCTTCGCAATGCTTCCGTTCATTTTACAAACCATTACTGGTTATGTGTGCATTTCTAGGCAACAAAGAGCAGGCCTTCCCTCCACCTTTTGTTGGATGCTCTTGCCTAAACCTCCTAATGGAGTCCTTTCAAATGTGGATTGGCTAGCTCCAACCATAGGAAATTATGCTCATCCTTTGTATTGTCTAAACCTTCCAAAAATTTAAATTTACTCTTTGGTTGTGAGACATAATTTTCCTGAGCTGTTTATGCACCTCCATGATTGTTTGTTTTTCTTTCTTTTTTTTTACAAATCAAAAAAAACAAAAACAAAGCCAACATTGTGCTAAAAACATGCATTCGAAATATTTCCATGGTGGACCCATTTTGTCTCCAACAATACCTCTGTTTTTTAAGTATATGGGAAGCTTTTTTAAATTAACCATTTTTAATATTAATATAAAATGTAATAATAACTTTATAGTACTAAATCCCTTGTTTTACTAGATAAATGGTGATATTAATAAAAATTAAAGGACAATATATCTTTTCATTTTAGATGGAGGTTGATAGTGGCAGTGTAGTGACCTGAGAAAGGGCCACCAAACTGTATTTAATGCAATGTAATATTTGCCTGTATGGTGCTTATTAATGTGGTGTGTGTCCCCTTAAGGGTTGCACCTGTTGTTTACCAGTTGCTGGAACCATGAGTTATGGGCAGGGTTAATAGGTGTTAACCTGCTCTCTACTTTTCCTCCAAAAAGTAGCTAATCTGTTCTGGCCAGTTTCAGGCCTTAAGCCAGCCCCTGTCGAAGAACATAAATAGAAGTCCCTTAGAATATTCTGGGCTTTTCTGCATTGGCTCCCTAGATGACTACAGCCTCCAGTACTGCATTTTGGAGAAAGTCCACAGCACCCTGCCCACAGGTCCAGCAGCTTGGCAGCAACTATTGGAAACATTTATTCCCAAGACTGAACCCCATCCCCCCCCTCCACCAGCTGGCATGGACCTTGGCTTTATTGGGGCGTGAGCTGAGTCTGGTGAGTGATGATATTTCTGATTTGTTCTAATATACTTAATTATTGATCATAAAATTCTTATCTATGATTATTTTGCTTTCCATTTCTCAAGTTAAAACAGACCTACACATCAAAGCACTACCTGGGACTTTGATCAGTACATCACTTATAACAAGTTTATTAATTATTTATCCAATGCTGCTTAAAATGTAACAATACCACAGTATAAAAAAAAGGAAAACAATACAGATTCAGTATCCCCATTGATAACAACTAACCGCAAGGGCATTACTCATTTAATCTACGCATTTTGTTTCTTGTGGAATCCTCAGGACTCGGCGTTCTGCATCTACAAATGTTTTTTTTGAATTAGTTCCCTAGGGGTGAAGGTTTGTCAACCATGAACCAGAGCATCTTATTTGGGGATTTTTTTTTAATAAAATCTAATAAAAAAAAAAAAAAAAAACAACTTTGCCAGTCCATATGGGCAACTTTCAGTTTGTAAAGGTCATTACAGTACACAGTTTTTCCAGCCCTCCCTCCTCCCCTCCCAACATCCCTCCATTAACATGGTGGTCTATGGTGCGTCCCCGAATCAATCAGTGGCTGCTGCTGGATATAGAAACGCCGCAGCTTTCAGGACCACAGGTAAGTTTTGATGATGCTGGTTCAGGCAGGGTTTGTTTTGCAAACAAAGTCTGAAAAAAGTGGTTTCGTCTCAACCGCTAGGGGATTTATAAAGAAAAAATAACTCAGTCTGGCCACCTGGCAGTGCAGGAGTTAAAGGAGGTGGAAAATTTGTCAGTTTCCCCATACCCGCTCTACCATAGCAAGTGGTGCTCTACATTGTCTTTGTAGAGCCGGAGCTTTGTATGTCAGCTCAAGCTTATACCTCGGCTCTATGTAGAGCAAGTGGTGCTCTACATAGTCTTTGCTCAAGCTCAAGCTTATACCTCGGCTTATACTCAAGTATATACAGTAAATTTATTAAATGTGCTCATCAAGTCTGATACTGCTTAATTTCTGTTTGCTAAATTTCTAGTCTAATACTGTTTCTTAATTTTTTGAAATTTAGTAGGTTCCATATTTCATTATACACTGTTAAAAATACAAATGGTTTTTATTTTTTTTGCTTGAAGGGAGGGTGGGCACAGAAGTGTATTCTATGGTGATAAAAATACAGTAATCTATAAAACAAATTTTTTTTTAGTTGTTGGAGCTTTTCATTATAGAGATGGATATGTATAGATTTAGTTGGAAAAAAAACTAACAAATAAAATAAAAAAATAAAAATATAACCCATAGCTGAGATGATGCCTTCTAAAGTGTTGGAGACATATTTGCTTTCTGTAGTCATTGTCCTCTACTGAAAGATTCTCATTTTGAATTCTTGTTTTACAGAGCTTTTTGTGCTTGTTTCTTGGATGTGATCAGATATGATCAGATATGATCAGAAGTGTCTAATCTGATGTTCTTACTTAGTGGGCAGAGAAACTAAAATACATCGCTTTATAAGATGGTTCTCTACAGTGTTCTGTGACTCCAGAGGAATTACAGAGCGACATCTATGATATGAAATGATCTCTTCATATAATATAGCAAACATGGTTTCTGGATCTCGAAGGAGTTGCCTATTCATCTTCGATATGTTAAACTCATATTTCCGAAGTTTGCGGCAGGCAAATGAAAGCTTCTCATAAAAAGCCTGATTAACTGACAGATTAGGTCATTGTAGAACTAATCTACAACAAATTGAACTATGTACAAGGCGCAGATGACTTTCCCCTCCCAATCAATACTGTATATGTTCGGATATTGAACTAACAGGATGAAAAATCTAGAGGCATAATAACATCTTCAGGAATATATGAATTCCTTGTGTGGAATTAATTCAGCAGAGTTGATGATACATAGACATTACAATGACTGAGCATGCAGTAAACCATGTATCATATACAAGAATATAAACCAATTCCAGAATAATCTGGATAAAATCCAATTTACAATTTGTGAAAGATAAGAATATCTTTCAAAAGTTCCTTTTATCTCAATTATTCAACTTAAATTTTTTTGAAAAAACTAGAGGAAAAGACTAGAGGCCCGACCCGATTGAATTAAGGTGAGTCGTGCATGGAGTCCAAGTAAGGTGGGTGTTTAAGGCACATAACATATTTGCCATGAACCGGTGCTGTTTAGTATTTACACATTTTATTAACACACAATAAATACAGATTAAAAAAGTATAAAAATTGATCATCACATGAATATGTTGTACATCACAATGACTACAAGTTTTTTGCAGCAGATCCCATCCAACATGTTTCGCCACAAAAGAGAAACCAGCTGTCTTGAACCAGAGAAAATTAAACATTGTAGTAACAGTAGGATGTCAAGTAACAGGCATAGTTAGCATTGCATTTAACCCTTTATGGACATATGCTAACTTACTTGTATTAATGTGAGGTTGATATATATTCAACCAGGGATCAATTCACAAACATTGACCGCGGCCCAGAATCTTTGTGGGGTACCTGGGACCCAGAATTGGAAAGAGGGGACAGGCCCTCTAGGGCATCAGAGATCCAACCAGCAGAAAGCGACATATGAGTAGTAAAAAGTTTTTTTTGGTGCTAGATAAAAAACACCCAATTATAATTGCTCTGTCCAACTTAAAAGGTGAAACTAATATATTTAATAGACTAATTACCTGCAAAGTGAGCCTTTATCTGTTATCATTTTGATGATTTTGGCTTACAGCTTATGAAAAGCCCGAAATCAAAATTTCAGAAAATTTTAATATTACATGAAATCAATAAAACAAAGATTTGAATTTTGAAATTTGAATCATGCATTTGTACTCAGTACTTGGTTTGGGCCACTTATGCATCAATTACTGTCTCAATGTGGCGTGGTATGGATGCTTTAAGCCTGTGGCACTGCTGAGGTGTTATGGAAGACTAGGATGCTTCATATAGAAGTTCCACCTTTTAAGTTGAGTTACCGAAATACAAGAACTTTAGGACAATATGAAATTTCACAAATCACCTATATACTGCAAATAATAAGGTAAAACCTGGTTTACTCAAATAAAGGCCTAGGGGGCTAGACTAATGCTAGGCATACACATGCCGAGTAGGTCAGACAAACCTACTCAGATATTCACCGGAATGCAAACGGGATGACGTCATCACGTTTGCACCCCGGTGCATTATGGGGCCCCTTCAGTCGGGCAGCACCCTTTGTGCCGCTCGGCCGCTTATCGGCATGTGTATGGCTAGCATTAGAATGCAGAGGGACTTACAGGTGTGGTAGTGATAAGTGCATTGGTTAATAACCCAGCAGCCTGGCCTGAATGTGTGCATTTTCTTTCTTCTGCTTGGTTTGTATTGACAGGGGGCTACATTTGCTATCTGCCCTGCTCTACTGTACTATATGTCAATGCAGCTAGTATGAACAAGCCCTCAATCTGTCTCTTGTAATCCCTGAATAATCATGTCAATTGATTTGTTAATAATGGAAAGGGTGGTATAACAACTACATGCTGTGTGGTACGTTTCCCAATACACACCATATGGACGTACTGTGCAATGGGAATGTCCAAAATGAACTTAACAGTGAAAATGGTAACAGGGGTTTCCAATAGCAATGTCTAATCTTTGTCTGCGATGGATCCTACAACAGAAAATACTAGCATGTAATCTGCGGAAAGGTTAGGCAGAGTGGCAGACCTTTTTTGTTTCTGATAGCAATGTATGGGTACCAGGAGCAGAGCAGTATTACAAACACCACTGATAATCATGTTTCACACCATTAGGGGTATTGCCTCGTGTGGCTTGAGGTAGATTTGAATTATTGATATCGGTAACCCCACGCCATACTTAGGAATGGTTAGTGATGGATGTTGCTTAGGGATGGGGACCTTGTCTCTTCTGAATAGGTCCACCTCCTTGACGTCAATGATGACACTGTGGAGAAAGGGGGCCTTATTATCTAGCAGTATGGAAAAACAAACATCAGCATCTCGGGCACTCATATCAATGACATTGGTAGTGTGTGCGTGCATGTGTGTGTGCGGGGGGGAGGGGGTTATTTGATTTTGAATCAGAACGGGCAAAAAAAACGGATAAACTGGTAATCTGTTTGTATTGCTTGTACCTTTAAAAAGGGAAAATAGGAAACAACAGAATGCCAGGAAGGTTAAATATATGCCTAAAAGTTGTAGAAACCTGCTACATATCAGCCTTCTAGTGTTTGGGCTGCAATCTGAAACAAATTGGGCCCTACACTGCACTTTCGCCTTACAATGTTTTTCTTTCTGAGCTGTTCTGAACACTTGCATCAGGGCTCCAGAAAATGAGATTATTATTGTAAATTGCACTATGGCCAATGAGAGCCAAATCAGAATCACCATTTTATTGGATAAGTTACACTGCATTTTCAGATACTTTAAAAGTATGTTTATTTAAATATTCAGTTGCTACATCTAACTAAATTGGTTACTGTTCCAAGAGCACAAAAGGAAGATATTAGATCTAATTTGAATAAAGAAAAGCGGCAAACACCTGGACTGATATAAAAAGGTTCATTATCCTCAACAATAAAGGAAAATGCATTCAATTTGGTAGACCGTGGGGATAGAGATCCTCAGAGACTGCTCAGTGCAGGATGCATATTTTACGTTTTATCACTCTATAACAAAAGTGAGAATTACGGTTATGTAGTGAAAGCTGGAAACAACGGTAACATTGTATTTTGCTTGTACCATGCCAAAAACAGCATCGGGCTATCTCTCATGATAATTTTATTGGAGAACAACGAAAAGGAAACCATTGTTAAGTTGCCTGAAGACATTCCAGTTGAGTCAGATGTGCGGAGCAAGCCAAATCTCTGGTATTTTTATTGATGCTATGAACCTCGTCGTCGCCCAAACCCTATTCCCAATCACATACTTTTCCTTAGCTGATTGGTGCCATCTGTTGATTTGTATTCAAAGTAGTGGTGCTACTGTACATGTATTATAAAGACTGCAGGTTTATCACATACCAATTAAGTATTCAGCCGCAGGTGGGCGTGCATTCCCATAATGCCTCTCCAGCCAAGCACTGGGCTTGGCTGCAGAGACAGGAAAGTTCCCAGAAGGAAGATCTGCCTGCAGATTGGTCATCTTTCTGATTCTCCTTCTACTCTGAACCAATGGCTGATAGTTTTCTACTACCAGCCTCCCGCCTATCAGGGCAGGAAAGGTGGAGTGTATGCATGTCTGTCCCAACTGAGCGGGACAGAAATCCTCTCAGCTGGAGCAGTGCTGACAGCTCAGCCCGGAGCTTTGTTTGTCAGCTTGAGCTGACATACAAAGCTTCAGCTCTATATGGACAGAGATCAGTTCTCTGTCTATGTAGAGTTCTGCTCCATATGTCAGAGCAGGGGATGGGAAAGCTGAAAGATTCTGTGCCTCCTTTAACTTCTGCACTGGTCAGATGGACTAACGGTGCTCCTTCTGGCAGTTTTTTTTCCTTTTTAAAGGTATTTTTCCCCAAGTAAGATGCTACTTTTAATGGTGCATCTTGTCAGCTGTAGCATTTAACGTATGAAAAATATGGTAATCATTTTACTTGATTTACCTGTAGCCCATGGAAGGGCATCTAGGAAGGCGGTCCAAAATTTTGGGGTTTTTGTCGGACTCCAATGACTGCATCATAATCTTCTGTGCGCTAATTATCTTGCACATACATGAGGCATATATACATTTCCCTATACTTTTATATTCTGCTTCCCAGTGGTATCAGTCATCTCTTACTATAATTTCTCCATAGAGCAATGCATTACAGAGTGCACAGCAGTCTGCTTCTACTTCCCTATGTTAATGCACATTTTGGGGCCCATAGAAATGACTAGTGATGCAGTAAAATGCATATGTAATGCGTTTTGCCGTGCTGTAAGGCAGCATAACATATGACTTAACAGGAGAATTTCTCTTCTTAATTTTCTGGATGAAATTTACAAAACTCGTGCTGGGAAATGCTGAAAATATGTGTACTGACACTTTCTATTGAATGCCGTTTTGTGTCTTGACATTTGTAGTAATAACACCAAAATGCCTTAAGGTAAATTCAAGGACGTGTCTGACTTCTGTGTGCGCATGCTTAGGCTTAGTGATATACTGATTGATTGTTAAAATGCCCTTTATACAAAGATTAGTATTTTATTATCACTATATCTTTTCTTGGTTGTGCCACGCATATGCCAGTTGCAGAAAGCTGTGCCATCTCCCTAGGTGCCATGCTTTGTAAAAGAGCTGGACAGCTCCATAATGATATTGGCTTCATGTTCGCTCTTCCTTGCCTCTGCCTGACCTAAAGCTCCAACTTTTCTCTTTAACAGTAAGCGGTGATCAGTATGTCCTGGGAGTTGTGTGTCAAGAGCTACAACATAAATTGTGTACAACTGTGTTTTTATCATTCCTTGAGCGTATGATGAGTTGTATTCAGTATTGTTAAGTGTTGTTCCCAGAACACACCAGGCTTTTCTTCATGTTGGAAAACATTGGCAGAGTTTATAACAATTGTGTTCTTCAGCTTGAGAAGTGTTTCTTGAGATTATGAATCTTCAAAGTGTATATTATGCTGCATTGTAGAACGTTCTATATAGATGTGTTGTTATATCGAGTTATAGCTGTTTTATTTGACAGTTGTTCATTGCTCTTGGCCATGGATGAGGTTATAGAAATCTTTAGAGTACTTACTTTATCATTGCTTTTACTTAATTTTTCTTTTCTCCTCGCCTCTCTTTACTGCAATAATAGAATGTCCTTCTTGCATCTTCTTAGGTCCAAAATAATTAGCAATTTATAGCCACATAGTTTAAGATAATATTCTTCTGATAGCCATAGCTATTTTAAAAGCATGTTTCAGTGTCTGTTCATGGTACAGTAGAGTTGTTATTATTAATAATACTATTTATTATATTAATATTCCTATATATTACTGCTAGTATTTATAAAGCGGGGAAATAGTATGCAGTACTTTATATAATCACTTACCATCTCTCACAATCTAATATCCTTACCTTACTCATATAAAAGTTGCCACCAAAATAAGGTCGCACACTCTAATATTTCGTTGGACCGCCTCTAGCTTTGATTACGGCACGTATTTGCTGTGGCATTGTTTCGATAAGCTTCTGCAATGTCAATGATTTATTTCCATCCAATTTTTCACCAATATCTTACATTGATGATGGTATAGTCTGACCGCTGCGCAAAACATTCTCAAAATGCAAAAACATTGATTTGGCTGCCAATTTAAGCTCTTTAAGCTTAATCTTAATTTTTTTAGCGAGAGCGTGCACGTGATCGATAAAACAGCCATAAAATATAAGCATATATGGGGGGCTTTAGATTTACGTAGCTCTACCAATGAAGATTAAACTTCTGCTGTGTTATGTAACACACATACATTTTATGCGGATACAACTAGTGTGGCATACATAGATACCCTTTATCCTCTTTGCCTATTCATATCAAGGTCATGTCCTCCATTTACACAATACACCAGGAGGGCTCAAGTTTTCACCCTCTATAATGTTTTGCATTCCAGTGTGTCAGTTATCTCATTTATTGCATTCATTGGTAACAGTTTTTTTTTTATTTAGTAGAAGACCTTTTTCCATGATTCCAGTTTGTATACAAGCACAATCCTTCAGTTCAACGTCAAAGCAGATCCACAGAATTAAAAACACAGAGGAAAGGGGGCATCCTAATACTTGAGCTGGGTTCATCTTATGTGAATTAACCTGATGTTCCTGCCAACTTGTATCTAGCAAAGCATTTAATAGTTCCAAACTCTAAAATTTTTTCCTCCAGTCCTGTTGCCACCTTTTTAGATGTCTTAAGTCAATTCGTGTCTAGCAGACATCCTGCGACGTGGTGGTTCTCCATTGTATTTGACTTAAGACTGGCCATACATGGGTTGATACCTGTTCAATCAATGAACCCTGGTGGTGACGTGATCCCATTCCAGATTTCAGGACCCTTTAACCAAACTAAAAACATTCAGCACCCTGCAGGTTGGTCTATCCAATATCCTGCATCCAATATCCAATATAATATCCAGGTCTATCGAGTATCCTGCACTCCTTCCCAGGACCATTTCACTGCTTGACATGGTCCATTTACCAGTGACACATGAACGGTCTGTCACACTTCATGTAGAGGTTATAATTCACCTAAGATACACTTTAGGCAAAAAATGTGAACTTTCTCTTGTACCTTTTGTGGGAGAGACCACAACATAGATATGCATGAGAGATACAAAAATGGTGGGTGATTTGTGGAACGGTTACAATTTCAAATAATTTTTTTAGGTTTTAAATAAAGAAATAAAAGGTTTGGCACCCCATCAGGTTTTTTGTTGTTGTCTACTTCACTCTCAATTTCAACTTCTATTTGTCCTTTTGACTATTTTTACAAGGACTATAGGTGATGAAAATTTTTAACTTTGAGTTAAATAGTGAGGAAGTCTTCCATAAGGGACTGATCGTGAATCAAACTGCGCCCGTTCCAGGATCAAGCAGAACCGCCAGCTCTCCGTGTGCCTGCAGCACTTCTACAGAGCTGCAGGCACAACGCTCCTTTCCGGCCCGTGTCATCGGTGACGCCGAAGGAGGCGGGGGGTGGCGCCAAAGACCTCAATGTTAATGGAGGGGTGCCGCTTTTCTCCCCAGACACCGCCAGTGTCTATTTGACACCGGCGGTGTGTAGAGGGCTGAGCTGGCAATGGCAGCAGATTACAGTGTACTCTGCCGCGATTGCCGGGTAAACGGCTTTTCGTGTCATAAAAAATGGCGTGAAAAGCCTGTAACGCCCAGGGGGTTAAGGAAATGTTTTTGCATTAGAGTCCACAGGAAAGGATAGTAAAGGAATATTCACTGCCTGGCCCCCAAATATTTCTTAACCTGAATTTAACCAAGCAAATATGTTCCAAGAATGAGGTCAGCTGACTACCTGAATATACTGAATGACCAAGTTATTCCATCAATGGATTTATTCTTCCATGATGGCACGGGCATATTCCAAGATGACAATGCCAGGATTCATCTGGCTCAAATTATGAAAGAGTGGTTCAGGGAGCATGAGACATCATTTCACACATGGATTGGCCACCAGACCTTAACCCCATTGAGAATCTGTGGGATGTGCTGGAGAAGGCTTTGCGCAGAGATCAAACCCTACCATCATCTATGTAAAAAAATTCATGGAACACTGCCACAGCAAATGCATGTCGCATTCAAAGCTAAAGGCGGTCCAACGAAATATGACCTTTTTTTGTTGGTGGCGACTTTTTTGTGGGCCAAGCAGCGTATCCCCTATAATGCTTACATGAGGAAGAAAAGCCTATTTCTGATCAATCCATTTGGAATCCAAAATTTTTAAGATAAATTGATGATTTTAAAGGTAGTTTTTGTGGTTTTATTTGTCAAAATACAACTAAATTGTAACATTTGTAAAATAAAATGGCATGTAACATATATATTTAGTTCTACCTTCTCCATTTTTTCCTTCTGGAATTGCCGCATATCTCTGACAATAGCATTGTAGTCCTACGTGAACCCAGCGATGTGTCATTTCTCTAATGGTCCTGAATTATTTCATCTTTTGCTAACCTCAGTCGTTTGAACTGAACAGTTCACTGCCCTAGTATCTCTCGTGTTTCCAGGTACAAACAAAAGATTCTTTTTATACCCCGAGTGCGGGTACATTCTTCTATTCTGTGTTTCATTTCCAACAGACAGAAAAAAAAAAAGCCATGTGATCGGGCGCTTCCAAAGTACAGATGAAACGGTTATGCATTTCCCAGTATTGATGAAGAGATTTTCACTGCAGACATGATTGGCGCCTTTAACCTTTCATGACCGCTTTTTCTTGTACCGTCGTTGCTATTGTAGCGGTCCTTCCTTTTCATTATATGAGAATTCTTCTAGTTCCAGGGTATTTTTTTTACAGTTTGTTCCATAAGTAGTAGCTAAGTATATATACAGAAGTGTAGCTGTGATGCTGATTAAAGAGCTCAGGATGGTACAGGTGGGCTCGGTGTATTGCTGGGGTCTGGTGTGCTGCATTCATTAGTTGCCACGTGTCGCATGGCTTTTCTTGTGAATGTCCTACAAACCTTATATTTTTTTTGTTGCCGGTAAAGATCGTATACGCTAAGACCTATTTCATTAACTCACCTGCACGGCATGTGTTACCGTGCGTTAAAGCAGACCAATTATTTCCAATGAGCTGGTAGCGCACTTTAAAGGACCACAATGTGGAAAATTCCTAGAGTAATTTCCATGTTGTAATGAAGAACCTTTTTGATTATACAATGATTGTGTTTTATATAATATATACAGTCAGGGCTTTTTTTCTCAGGGAAAAGGTGGTAGAACTCCTCAAGCATCCACCAGCCCCTGGACCAGGGCTCTGACAGGCTGTGGAGCACATAGACTTTACCTGCTCGGCGTATGCTGTGTTCAGACATCTGCTGATGCAGAGGTTCAACGTACTCCACTATGTTCAGCCCTGCATCATCGGAATGGATCAGTGCTGTGAGAACACAGCATCCGCCGAGCAGGTTAGTGAATGTGCTCCGTCAGGACCTCCTGCCAAGCAATACACTTAGCGGAGGGGGTCCCGATGGAAGTGGAAACCCCCCCCCCCCTCTTTTGTCTATCTCCGTTGAGCATTGCCACAAAATGTGTGTTCAACATAGGGATATAGTGGACATTGAGCTAGGGCTTTACATATGCCTACTCCCTGACTTTCAACCCCCAGATGCTCCAACACCCTTTTTTTGGATTAGTAATTTACAATTTGACACCACTATCTGCAACCTTTCATAGCTAGTGACAGAAATTGTATGCGTTTAACAATAAAACTAAATCTAAACTACATACAAGCAATATCTGATAGGGGGCGTTTTAGTAGGAAGAATTGTGCTTAGGGAATTGCATGGATGTAGTCTCAGGGGTTAACTGGAAACCCCTAAAATGTCAAGGTTCTACCTTGCAGGGGTTCAAAATAGGATAAGTAAAAGCCTGTATGCAGCAGAGTAGTGCTTTATGCTCATAGGAAAGCAATACCTGATAGCTGTATTTAAGCTGAAATGTAATTAAAGTGTTGTAGCTAGAGGGGTGAAACTCTGGGTGTAAGTAGTAGTAAGGGAGCATTACTGACCCTGAAAGTTTTATGATTTATACTATGAATGGTTTTTGTGCTATGAATGTTCAAAGTTACACTGTCACACAGGTTTATTTAGCTTAGTTTCTACAGCACTGGAGAGGAGAGGGTGTGTCCTGTCCTGCGTTTTGATTGGCTGGGGATGATGTATCTGTGGGAGGAGCTACAGGAAGCAGTATCTGTAGGAGAAGCACAGAATCTTCTGCCTGTCACACTCGCATCGGGGAGGAGGAGAAGGGGGGAGAAAAATAGGTGGTAGAACGTCGTTCCGGTGTGTTCCGCCAGAAAAAAAGCCCTGTATACAGTACATAATATACACACAAGTACAGCTTTCCTACTAGTGTAGTTCACATCCGCAATGTACTACATCTACTTGGAACATACCATCTCATTAAAAAGTGGCAATAGGGAGCTTACCCTGATTACTACATGTCATAGTTTCTTTTGCAGCTGCAAGACAAAGTTTTGAGATTTTGCCACCATACTTATATCCATCCAATGCAATGAGCCATACTGTAATCCCTTGAACCAAATGGAACCTTAGGTTTAGAGGTACATTGGACTCTCCTTAACCTACCTAGCAGTATTGGTTACTCCTAGCTCCTAGCCACACATGACATACTCCACCTGTGCCCATGCCAATCTTCCATGCTGGAGAGATTCTTGTAACTTGTATGGATATGCATAGGCATCCCAAATTACTTGGTTATCAGTTTGGATATTCTGTACCACTCTAGGACACAATTATAAGAAATAATTGGACTGCCAGGGATGTTAAGCTAAACATAATAACATCCAATTGATTTTTAATTTGATCAGCTACCACACTGATTCCTTCGATTAAATTCCTTTCAAGGCATGAAGATCAAGTTGTGGGTTCATTTTCCATAATACGATAGCATGCAAATTGCTGGAAACACCGCAAATACCTGTTGACTGAAACTTTCTAAGCTTACCAATCATGGCTCATTCCATTTTAAATTTTATTTTGTCATTTGGTATGTTCCAAGTAGATGTAGTACGTTGCTGATGTGAATGACACTAGTAGGAAAGCTGCACTTGTGGGTATATTATGTACTGTATATATTATATAAAGCAGTCCTTGTATGATCAAAAAGGTTCTTCATTACAACAAGGAATTTTTGCTTTAAATGAGACTATACCATGAAGAAGCTAGTGTAGGTCTCCATCACCACCTTGATACAAAATGGTATGTTCCAAGTACCTCTGTTGCTGAATACATCAGTATGGCATTTACATTCTCTGAGCTTTCACATACGTTATGTGATATTTATGAATATATTGTATAAAACCAGGACAAATCGTTCCTTTAATAAAATTAGATTGTTACAGAATTTTTTTAGTACAATGGTCCTTGAAATGTCTTGACAAACTCACTGACTATTCTCATTTTATTCATTTTAAGCAGTGCACTATACATACAAATAGTCCAGATCTTTGTATTGTGTTGTGCTGCATTTCAATTGCCATGTAGTGTCATTCACAATAAAAAAGCACGGCACTTCACACTAAGCTTCCACTGTGTATAGCTATGCAGACTTAAGCCTTCCATACACACGCCGATGTGTGTAGCAGACTAGTCCCGATATATTTGCGGGAGGCTAATGACGTCATCACGTTAGCCTCCCGTTACATTATGGGACCCCTTCAATCGGCCAGGCACCCTTTGTGTGCCGGCCATAAGCTGCAATGAAGACGCCGCTTCATTGCAGCTTATGGCATCGGCTTTCATCGGCTCCCATCGGCCAGAGAAGATCGGACATGTCCGTTCTCTGGCCGGCCGATTTTGGGCACATGCCGATTAGCGGCCGATTTTTAACCTGACCGACGGCGCGAGCTCGCACGGTCAGATTAAAAATCGGCCGCTTATCGCCATGTGTATGGCAGGCATTAGATTATCAAACAGACAATTTTATAAGCCCAGTATTCGGGCTTTTGTTGCTTTGTGTTTGTGGATTATGACTCTTTCGCCTGACACTCCTTTTTGTTAGAGCTAACCCCCTTTGCACTTTATGTGGCATGAAGCCAACCCTGCCTGCCTGCATATGACCAGATGTTTTTTCAGCCGATCAACCACCGTGCGTGCAATTTAGGTGCACCCACCTGGTCAGATCGACCAGCATCCTCCCTAAATTCCCCATCCAAAGTAATCTGGCACACAAAAGGGTTCCCACCAATCCTCTGAGGTGGCCGCGGCAGTGTGATGATGGCATCAAGCTGCAGTCTGGCCCTCATCTATCCAGGTAGAATCTGCCCATGCATGGGCACCTTAAGTCTCCATTATAGGTTACCCATCGGACATTATGTGATCATGAGCTGTTAAAGGCCTTCGCTTGTGATTCCTATGTTACATTCCTTAATTGTATAATGGGAAATGCCTCTGCAATCTGAATGTATATCCTTTTTCCTTCAGTCCCGTTTAAGGATACACATGATGTCCTCAAGACAGTGGTGCCAACACCAACGAAATGAAAAACCAGACAAAGCAACCAATTTGTTCCAATTCCTTCCCAGCTTATCCAAAAACTAAAAACATTAGAAAGTCTTTTAGCCTTTTCTCTTAAAAGGAGAAATTTATGTCCTGAATTCTGCAGATAACTCTTTCATAACCTCATCCTGTAGGAAAGCTTCATAACATACCCCACAACACAGCTCAATACATACACCCAAGTGCAGTTAATGGCCTGGGCTAATTATTGCTATTAAGAATAATTTTCTTTTATTTCTTTCTGAAAATTGCTGCTCAGTTTTTTATGAGCATGTGAAATGGTTAGGCGTTAAATACGGCAGCTATTTTAGTTGATATAAATATATATATATAATAACATAAATTTATCCATGTTTAAATCCTTCCTCTCATCTAATTCTCTGCCATTCCAGTGATGGATTAATAAGTGACATGTTATTATTCTTTGTAATTTTTCCAACTCTGTAGGCATGTGAGAAATATGCATTTCATTGTTTAAATTCTAATCTGCATTGCCTGTCCCTCTAAATCTATAAATTACTTTCTCCTAATATACCATTTTAATAGGGCGCAATCAATGTACACTAAACGTGTGGCTTCCTTCCTCCAGTTCATCTTCACTGCTCCGAGCATTAATCATGTCAGAAGCTTTTATTCAAACAAACCAGCAGAATGTTCAAACAGCTTTTCACTCTTCCTACTTAACAAGGATTTAATTGTCTTCTAATGTGTTTATCAACCTGTCATACTTGAGCAATGCCTCTGGCCTGCGATAGTAGTCATTCACCTGCCATTATGTAAGTTACTTATTACAAAGAAGAGGCACCTTAATGTTAGAGGTGTACTCATACTTTTCTTGTGAAAGCCGATCTCTCCAATAAACAAATGCAAGCACGTATTTATTGGAAGGACATGGATATGTTTGACAAGATTTTCAAGGTTCATGTTATTTTTTATATTCATCCCAAGGCTCATTATGAGGACTGATGTGACGTCTATGGCATATATATATTGTTTGTTGTGCCATGTAAAGGTTCATGTGAGTGGGTTTATTCTACAACTATTGTGTGCTCAAAAATGTAGCTACTGAGAAAATGTGTGACATGCATTCCCTAAATTGTGCCATACCGACTGGAATAATAGTTAGTGGAAGGAAATCTTGCCTAACCTTTGTCAAATTGAAGGAATTATTTGACCTATTACATCTTGCCATCTTGTCATTGCATAGATGCAGTGTATAAAGTCCCCCATACACCTTACAATCTTACCATACAATTTTTGTGCAATCAACTTTAGTTCCACCCAAGCCACGTAATATGAGGACCCTTCTAAAGCCCCCCCCCCATACACCTTACAATCTTGCCATACAATTTCTGTGCAATTAACTTAAATTCCACCCAAACTATGTAATATGAGGGCTTTTCTTAAGGCCCCTATACATCTTAAGCTAGGCATACACGGTTCGATTTTAAGTACGATCTAATTCCGATTTGATTTTAGATCTTGATATTTTTATCGGACACTGATCATAAGCGAATCCAAAGTAGATCCACATGGAAGGTTCGATCGGAATATGACCAAAATCGATTTTAGGTTGGGGAACCCTAGAGACAAAAAAAGGTACTTTTTGAAACATCCCTAGATAATAGAAAGGGATTTTATTGATAAAACCACATCAACACGTTTCGTGGTTCCACAGACAGGGATGATAGGGTGTTTAGTATGTCTCCTGGCACTTAAAATTTTTTGCTCAGAGACTGCGCTACCAGCAAGAATTCATAGAGCCAGGAGCCCTACTAAACATGAAACTCGCTTTTTACAATAAAATCGCTTTCTATCATCTAGGTTTTCTTCAAAAGAGCCTTTTTTTTCTGGTGTTCCCTGACCTAAAATTTATCTCAACCCTGTGGAAGCTGATGGCACCACCGTTTGATCACCTCGGTTATCCAAAGGCTAAGTAGTGCGACCAGATGGGAAGACTCCATCGAATAGAGACAGTGGCAAAAATTATCTCTATACTACGTAATTTTCCCATGGTTGTTGCCTCGCTCTCTCTCTCCTTTTTTTCTTGTCTGAATTTCCATTGAGTTACTAACTCAAGAAGAGGACTACCTGCCTGACATCTGCCGGTTAGTGTGGTAAAAGCCAGTTAAATCCCTAATCTCTGCTCTCCTTTGAAATGGACTCACCAGTTTTCCCATAGAAAACCATTATATACGCCCCCAGTGTCCACTCTGGATATTGGCAGCTAAAGATGGAATCTCTCTATGATTCCAGGAAACAGCAGGTTTTTTTGTTTTTAGGATTGTGGAATGGGGTACACCATCGTACCAGCTCAGTGGTAAGTCTAATTTATTTTACTTACATATTTCTTAGATTTTGAGTATATATCCACTTTAGGGGGAATCTAAGGTCTTACATGCAGCTTTTATGTTTTTTTTGGACAGGGGGTAGGGATAAAGATTAATTAGACTATAAACCTCAACTTTTTCAAGTACTGCTATGTTTTGCTTGATAGTATTTAGACCAGGGGTGGGCTAACGTTTTGACTTGTGGGCCACAGTGGGTTTTTAAATGTGACATAGAGCCTGCAAGGGTTGCCCAGGATAGGGGTCCGAAGTCCT
This sequence comes from Ptychadena robeensis, assembly GCA_036250615.1. Taxonomy (NCBI): domain Eukaryota; kingdom Metazoa; phylum Chordata; class Amphibia; order Anura; family Ptychadenidae; genus Ptychadena; species Ptychadena robeensis. The sequence continues at coordinate 143,848,893 of CM070035.1, read as the reverse complement.
CGTAGCTAGGACAGGGGTTTCAAAAAATAAAAATATGTAAAAAAAAAACTAAAAAAAAAACTATGGCCTCTAGGAGACAATCCAAACAATTATCCTCTAGATCCTAGGTGCCCAACCTGTGGCCCGGGGGCCGCATGCGGCCCTTCTTGGTCCTCCACTTTGAATCAAAAGTTATGTGCCACATAGATATCATCAAAGACTTTGATGCAATCTATTACACAAAATGTGTATTACTGTATTAATGCTAGTATATTTTAAAACAAGTTTTGTTAGTTAAAATGTTTAAATAGTGTCTTCTAGCTATGCCTGCGGTCTTTTGAAATGCTTCTACAAGTCAGTATAGATTAAAAATTTTATGTGCGGCCCTTTAGTAATGCCGAGGGCCGCACTTGTGGCTCTCCATATCAACTCAGTTGCCCACCACTGCTCTAGATGTTACCTTCACTTATTGCAGGTAATAAGGGGAGCCAGAGCATCTCAACACCAAGGTAACAAAGGGACAATTTAAAAGACTGAAGGGCTGCTTTTGACCCCTGGGCCTTCGTTTGCCCACATCTGATCTAGATATTTTTACTACTACTGTTTGGACAAATAGGGGTAAACATTTAATACACTTTGCATGATCTTTGCCAGGTTCTGCTTGCCCTTGATGGTACATTGTATGTAGTACATTTAGCAGATTAGACGTTTCTTGAGTTCTTTATAAACCTCTACAGTGAACAATATACAGCTGGCAAGTTTCTAGTCCACCTGATGAAATGAATTGCATAGCCGGAGTAGATCCTGCTTATGATTTACATTTAATTAACAGCCTGAAGGCATACAGTCATGCATGCCTGCCTATAGCCATTGTTCAAACTCAGGCTAAAACTCTGTGATATTCTAGAACACAAGGGAGTTATTTCATGACGGAAATTTCGGTAACTTGCTTTTTCCAACACTATAAACGCATTGCGCTGCAGTTATCTGAAGAACTACACGACCCAACAACAGACCCTACTTGTTTACTGGCTGTTACTTTGAACCGTAAATGTAAAGTTTTACAGCAGTGTTTTCAAAGAAGTAAATTTATTTTTTTCTAGCCCATTTACCAGGAGATAACCAGTGTAATTGTATCTGATATAAATTTGCATTGTGTAAATTTAGATCCATGAGATTTACTAGGAAAATGAGCAAGCGTGTGCAGGCAGCTTTGAAAGGGGGGAGCTTAATTGTCCTAGAACCGAAGCCCAGCTATGCTGAATTCTAAGGCTCCTTTGTAGCCATTAGAAATTTGACTCTGTTGAATGCTGAAGGGTAACAGTGCAGAGCGTTGTGTGTCCCTTTTTGCTCGAAGCTGTTATTAAATATTTTTGGAGTGTGCTAATCAGCACTAACTGCTCGAGACCATACCCAGGCACTGACATAAAGCTTCTTCTTACTGCCAGACTGTTAGGATCTTTTGACTGGTAAAACCTGGTTTATTCCTAAGCTCTTCGCTAAATTCAAGAAGCTGAAACAGTAGTTCTATACAGTTTCCTTACAAAATTATGTTTTTGGCACCCACTTACTTGGGTAGCCTAGTAACACATTTCCATTACTGTTCCTGCAGTAACTTCAAACCACATTCATTGCAGAACATGGAAGCCTTCAGCCTTTGTAGTGTTGGTAAACATTAAATCAAATAAATTATCTGTATTTGTCTGATTGATATAACATCTTAACTGATATTTTTGTAATAGCTGTTCAATAAATGAAAAAATTAAAATGCTAATCTCCCAGGAACCTTATATATTTATAGAATACATATATAAGTACTAAAGACCATTCCTCCAAAACTGCTACTCTACAATAAAAAATTTCCTCTTGGTTAACCTCCTGGGCCTGTGGCATGTTTTTTTTCAAAAGCACACCATAGGCAACCGTGGTGGATTACAATTAAATCTGCCACAATTTTGTGCTTTTTAAATCTGCCACAATTTTGTGCTTCTGCTTCAAGCAGAACGGTGTTAGACATGCCCTGTTCACCGGTGGGAAGAAGGTGACTTTTCTTCCACTGGCCGGATCAGGAGCAGAAAGATCCAGCCAATGGAAGAATTTCTGGTCTTCTAGTGAAAGAAAACTGGCGCAAACCGGAAGTGACGTCAGTGACGCCTGGATATCGAAAGTGGGAACTGTGTTCTTTTTTTATTCAAATTCCCCGCAAACAGTCCGATCCGGACAGACCTGGCCGCAGTTTGACCATCACTACAAATGACGTTATTAAGGCTGTCCCGGAAAGATCCGCGTTTCTGGCGACACATGAGTGCCATAGGCTTCCACCGGACAGATGAGCATGCTCGATGTTGGCTTGTAGTGAGTTTAAAGAAGATGGGGAATGCAAAAAATAAACCACAAAAGAGCTGGTAGACTGATTTTATAGGTGTTTCCTTTTTTTGAACTCACTGGAGAAATTGGGAGTTTGTGTGTTTTTTTTATTACTATTTTATTTTAGTAATTTTTACCAAAAGCTATGACTTGTAGAGCTCACCACACACCTTTCAATCTACCTGTAAAATTTCCTTTAGATCTTCTAACCACTGTGTAGTGCAGGGCCCTCCATGATTGGATACAAATTGGTTTAGAAAGGACCTCATATTACATAGTTAAAACATAGCCAGAATGTTATAATGGTGACCTTTAGACTACAAATTAAAAAAAAACAGCAGTGTAAAGGTACCCATACACGTTGCGATTTTTCGTGCGATTTTAGCCCTTCCGACCGATCCGGTCGGGTAGGTCGATCGTTCGGGATTCGTAACATGCAAATGTAGTCCGACCGATGCTGTTTTTAGAAAATCGGCCGAAAAGTCGGTCGGGTCCCGAATGATGATGCCCGTAATTTTGTGGCCTGTGACTAATCGGGTGAAAATTCGGGTGAAAATTCGGGTGAAAATTCGGGTGCAAAAATCGTGCATCCGACCGACTTTTAAAAATAGCAGTAAAGCAAAAATCGGGAATCGAAATCGAATATCGAATCAGTCCACGAAAAATCGCAACGTGTATGGGTACCTTAACTAAGTCTTTTAGAGGTGCCTACATGCATCTTTTATATATCATAAAGTATGTTAATGAAATGCGTATGGACTGAATGTATACCAACACTAGCTTATGTATTTTCCAGGACTCCTCCTTGCAAGCAGCATCAACACAACACAATAAAAAAAAATATTTTTGTGTTACAGTCCTTTTAAAATCTCAAACTCCTTTTTTAAAACAATCTCATTAGTGACAAGTAAGGTTTGAGAGAAGGCTGAAATTAGTAAGTTTTCTAAAGTGCTAATAAAGAGTATGATGTGGGACAGTATCATGTATTGCTATTATCTATTATTAAATTATACTTTTATTCTGAGCCATACATAAGGACATGTTTGTAAATGGGGTTACCATGGACCAGTTGATCAGTTATCACCGCAGAAGGGTTGGTATCATTCAAGTTGGTTCTCCCACAGCTCATCCCATATTTTTTCTAAACCCTATGAGACTACCATGGGTATGCGAGTGCATTATCAAGTCAGGCTGGGCTTATACAAGAATTGTGTAGAAAATAGCGCAGGTGCCATAATAGAATAACCCAAATTCTGTTTAGGGAGAAGATGAACCATGTAACAAAAGTGGCTAAAAGGGTTTATCATCCTTCCTAAACTTTAAGGAGGTGAAACGCTCACAGTTTTGTGCTTTAATGCCAACCTAGGTGATCATAGACCAGGGGTGGGCAAACTTTTTAACTTGTGGGCCACAATGGGTGTTTAAATGTGATCAAGAGCCTGCAAGGGCCCCCCGGCATAGGGCTCCTACGTCCTCATAGCTAGGACAGGATATTTTAAAAAACAAAATATATTAATAAAATGAATAAATAGAAGCTTTTGATAGAGAAGATTAAACATTCTATTGCAGGGAAACTATGGCCTCTATGGAACAATCCAAACAATTATCCTCTAGGTGTTCTCTTAACTTATTTCAGGGAATGAGGGGAGCCACTTCTTGACATCAAGGTGAAAAAGGGCCAGATAAATGACTAAAGGGCCAGTTTTGGCCCCCTGCCTTATGCTAGCCATACACATGCCGTTAAGCGGCCGATTTTTTATCTTTTTAATCAGGTTAAAAATCAGCCGCTAATCGGCATGTGCCCATATGGGGCGACAGATCCCTGTCGCCCCACTGCTCGGCCGGCCAGAGAACGGACATGTCCGATATTCCCTGGCTGATGCAAGCCGATGCCATAAGCTTCAAGGGTGCTGCCCGACTGAAGGGGCCCCATAATGCACCGGGGTGCAAACGTGATGATGTCACCACGTTTGCATTCCGGTGAATATCGGAGTAGGTCTGTCTGACCTACTCGGCATGTGTATGCCTAGCATTAGTTTGCCCACGTCTGTCATAGACCATTGTTATCACTACCGCAACCTTCCTTAGCCCATTCTCACTCAAGGGGCATATTTTCTTTGTGCAGAAGTTCACATTGCATCTACAATCTGACCTCCATATAAAGCATGTGGTCACTTTTTAAGTTGATGAAGCATGCTGTATTTTCTGCAAAGCTCAAACTTTACAAGCTCATTATCTCTCCTTTTGTTATAAGAAACCCATTTCAATGGAATTTATTTTATGCACCACAAACATTTTTCACAAGTATCACAGGCTCCAACTCTGGAAGTTTGCATTAAACTTAAAAGAATTGTTTGAGAATCTGCAATAAATCATAATTAGTGGTTTAACAAATATGCAAATGTGACAGTTAAAGTAGGATGAAATCTACTGTCAAACACTGCCTTCCTACAAACAAAGTTTTAATTGTAGTTTGCTGTCACTTGCAGAATATTTTAAAGTTCTCTATAATTAGCAGGTATGTATTTGTTCCCTTTTCATGTGTGGTATGCAGTCTGGTGTTGTGAATGATATGGTTTAACGTATTTGATTACTATAATAATTTATTTTGGACTTTAGTTTGTATGGTCATATGTTCTTTTTTGTTACTATCCAACTATTCAACAGTTCTTTTTTAAATTAAGTTCAATTATGTTTTTTGCTTGCAGCTTTTAAGAGCTCCATAAAGTATCTACAAATAATGTACATGTGAACAAATGTAAAAAGCATGGAGTCGATGCAACCTCTTTTCTTAGAATAGGCAACGGAGCCCTATGTACAGGTCATCCCTATGCCCTAGTTTCACCAGTGTTGAGTGTCTGTATAGGAATGAAGGGAGATTGATTTTGGTTGCACTAATCTTTTGTTTTACTGGAAAAAACCTGGGGGTTCAAAGGTGCAGACAACACTTAAAGATAGACATTTTTCAATTGTTTTTAAATATATTAATAAGTCTTTAAAAAAACGCAATTATTATAACAGACCGCGATACAAGTTAAATTGGTGGGTTTCAGCAGATATTACCCACATATTTAACTTGTACTGTGGTCTGTTATAATAATTATGACATTTTAATATATTCAAATAAAATAGTTTTTTTTTATCTTAAAGTGTTGTCTGCACCTCTTAACCCGGAGGTTTGATTGTTTTTCCGTAAATACAAAAATCAAACTGGTCTTTGAAAATGGCCGAAGCGTGTCGATGGAAGCTATCTAAGTGGGATTGCCTGTTAAGCTAGCCATACATGGTTCAATTGACATCAAATCGATCATCAATTCGATCAAAG